>RWGY01000031.1:8013939-8613939 GCA_007726485.1 Eragrostis curvula
GCTTACTCCTAACCGTTGAGGTTGTTGTTGCCGGAATAATTAAGAAAAGCCAATTGGGTTCGCATTGAACTGATTTTATTTGATTCGCCCGCGGCGCGCCGGTTTCTTTTTTCGATGGTAGCAAGATATGGGAAGCTTCAAAAGTCAGCACGTGGATTCGATCCTGCTTCCAAAATTAAGGTGCTGTTTGTTACGGCTCCGTCGGGGGCTCCAGGAGCGGCTCCAGGGCAAACTCAAATAAACGGACGGCTCCCTCACGGGCTCTCGCGCAAAACACGGACGGAGCCGCGGCCTGAAATCGGATGAAGCCGGGAGCATCCCGCGGGTGGCTTCACACGCTCCTCCTGCCGTCCCCACAAGTCCACGTCGGAGGGGTACCCAAAAATATCGCCTCCGCTCGTCTCTCTCCCCCGACTCCACGTCAGAGCCGCGGCCTGAAATTTTGTAAGTAATTAACCTAAACTTTATGGTTGTATGGTGTCAAATGACGGGAACAACTTTTGTAACCAAGACTTTATTATTTTACATGCTACTAATTATGGGATTAAGCTCTAATCCTAGATTTATTTATTTTTATTCTCATGTTTAGTCACATAAAAATAAAAATCATACAAGGCATGCATGTGTACTATGGGGCAATATGTCCAAAGGTACTTTAGACAATTCACTCTTTCATCCATGGAGCTGCATGTGAAGCTGCAGGAGAAGCTGTTCTACCAAACGATTTCAGACACAGCCACAGCCGGAGCCGGCACAGCTGTTTTTCAGAGAAGCCACAGCCACAGCCGGAACCGGCACAGCCGGAGCTCAAACAAACAGGCCCTAAAAGTGTTTTGGTGCTGCCACTTGCTACGTGTAAGGTTGGAGTGCAAGCGAGAGAACCGCTGCTGCATCGGCTGGGGGATAACTCAAAAGGATTAGCGCTTTAATTTTGACCCTGTAATACTTTATTTACGTCCTTGTGTGATCTCACGAGATCTTGAGTTATCTGGCAGATCATTGTACGTTCAAGACGTCTAATTCTCAGATGAGTGAGATTTTGCTAATTTAGCGATCATTTTGTCAACCATTGAATGTGGATCCATGTTCTCGTTTCTTTTAATCTTATCTTCATAAAAAATAACAAAAATATTCTAGCTAGCTTCAATAGGAAATTGTTCCACCTTTAGGAGGTAAAGTGCGCTTCTGTTGCATATGGTCGAAAAAATACGCAAGATCCTATTCACCTAAGAACTAAATATTCCAGCTTTATAAAAGAAATGTTCCACGTGTACATTTTGTTTCTTCCAAAAATATGCTCAGAAGATTGAGAACTAGAAAATCTCGAAAAGTAATGCAAAATGTGTTTTTTTTTTTGTACTTGCACTTGAATTTGCCACTTTTTATCTACAAACATGACCAAAATCCCTCAGAATTTGCTTGATTATGTATAACATATAAAATACACCAGTAGGTACCTATAGCTCATAGTATTTTGAGAATTTTATTTTCAAAAACTTTTGCATACGACATTTAAGAGCCAGCGCCCTTTTCAAAACTCAGAGCATGTTTGCCTTGTATCTCTTAGTATATAGTAAGAGATAATATGCATTTCCTCTCCTTCACGTGATGTTTTATTTGCTCATAAGAAGATGTCTAAGATATAGCCGGTTGACATCATTATAGATTGGGTCTGTCTCCTTATCAGTTAACTGAAATTTAGACTTTCTATCAGTCAGTTTTTTGTACCCTTAGATCTTGATCCGACGGCCACGATATCTTCTTCAACCTCCGGCTCTTTCTTCAGCAGAGCACACTCCCCGCCGCCAGCCCCGCCCGCCGCCCTCCGGCCACCCGCGGCCGAGGCGGCGCCCCCGCCGCCTCGCCGCACCGCCGCGCCGCCACCCACCGCCGTGCCAGCCGCCTCCCCCGACCCCCTCCTCTATAGCCGGCGGCAGTGGAACTCGGCACCTCGACAGCCCCCAACCCTAAGCCGCCGGCAGTAATCCGCAGACCGGCGACGCGGCGGCGCCCTCGTCGCCGCGTCGCACCGCCCGCCCTGCCCCTGCGCTCCGCTGCCACCTCCGCCAGCCAGAAAATCGACTGATGCAAATGCAAAAAATCAGGCGATTGACGCCGAGCAAAACTGTTATAGATTTGGGGGGCAATATAATATCATTTCAATACATACGTGCATACGTGACGATAGTACTTAAGTTTTTGAGGTAGACATTTTTGTTATATACAGAACAACCAATCGGACCGATATATTTGCACGAGTAGTACCAACAATCCAACTATAATATACTATACTATTAGATTCTATGTGTCATGAATTATTGTTGCCTCGTCATTGTTTTTCTTTACTTCTACTGTTTCTATAATAATGAAATTTATATTTTGTTTTTAAACTTGGACTTGATTTTGTCCCATTTTATCTACCAAACATTTTGAAAGCTTTTGCACCAAACATTTGAGGGCCAGCCTGCGTCATTTTCAAAACTTAGCTCATGTTCGCCTCGTATCTGTTGGAGATACGATATCTGAAATAAAAGATAGCATGCATTTTCTCTCCTTCACGTGATGTTTTTATATGCCTAATATCTTTACAAATTTGGGGGACAATACAAATATCTTTCTCAATACCACGTGTCACAGACATGCGTGTCACTACGCGACGATACGATACTAGACTATTACTCCTATAGCACTACTTGCAGTGGTTCAACTATATGATGTTTAAGTACTAATCTGTTTGCAGTTTTAAGGTTTATATTTGCGGCTTTTTTTTTTTTGCGGGAATATATTTGCGGCTTTTAGTGCCGATCTTGATGAAATGTTGTTGTACTCGATGTTACGAAAAATTGCGTGATGTGAGTTACGTTCTCCCTTGTTGCTGTATAAACCAGAGCCAGGATGTTCGTTTCGTTTAGGACTAAAGTTTAGGTCAAAGTTTTTACTATTTAAAAGTATTAAATAAAGTGTAATTGTAAAACTTTTTACAGAAACTTGGGCTACTTTGCGAGACGAATCTAATGACGGTAATTAAGCCGTGATTAGACGATGGTTACTGTAGCATCACTATAGCAAAACATAGCTTAATTAGGCTCGTTAGATTCGTCTCGTAAATTAGCACCCATCTGTAAAAAGGTTTTGTAATTAGACTTTATTTAATACCCTTAAATAGCAAGATTCTCTGGACTAAACTTTAGGACTAAAGGAAACGAACACGCCCGGCGTGTTCGTTTCCTTTAGTCCTAAAGTTTAGTCCAGAGAATCTTGCTATTTAAGGGTATTAAATAAAGTCTAATTACAAAACCTTTTTACAGATGGGTGCTAATTTACGAGACGAATCTAACGAGCCTAATTAAGCTATGTTTTGCTATAGTGATGCTACAGTAACCATCGTCTAATCACGGCTTAATTACCGTCATTAGATTCGTCTCGCAAAGTAGCCCAGGTTTCTGTAAAAAGTTTTGTAATTACAATTTATTTAATACCTTTAAATAGCAAGAACTTTGGACTAAACTTTAGTGCTAAACGAAACGAACACGCCTGAGCATTATCTACAGGAATAGTAGTAACAATCAATAGACGCAGGTGAGGCCACCATTTTGGCTCGTTCCCCTTGTTTTATCCACCCGCTCTGTGGCCGTGTTTCTGCGCGTGTGCTCTTCTATTGCCTACGACTGCATTCATTCAGTTTCTGCTGGCGTACCCTGTACCGCGTCCCAAATCGGATCGCGTTGCATGAATGAGTAGCGCGACTAGGGCGTGTTCGTTTTAAGAGGGTTTAAAATTTAGGAGGGTTTAAAAAAAGAATTTTATTATTTAAGAGTATTAAATAGAGTTTAATTACAAAACTAACTGCAGAACCCCTGGTCTAATTTGCGAGACGAATCTAATGAAGGTAAGCAATCCGTAGTTGGACGATGGTTACTGTAGCATTACTGTAACATTACTGTATCATAACTGTAGCAAAACATAGCTTATTTAGCCTCGTTAGATTCGTCTCGTAAAGATATACCTATCTATAAAAAGGTTTTATCATTAGATTTTATTTAGTACTAGATTCTCTTTATTTAGAGGCATCTCAAATTTAACGCTAAAAGAGGCAACATGCATGCAACGGCGATTAAAGTACTTTCACAATCTCTCGACCGTCGTGATCAGCTCCGCACAGCACAACAGTTTCAGAGGCAGGCAGAGCAGAGCCACCCCCAAGATCCGATGCAAACCGTACGACGCCCCGCTCACGCGCGTACACGCAACGCACCGCGCGGCTCGGACGACGCCACCGAGCCGAAAAATCAATTCGAGCAAGACTGGACGAGCGAACATTGCAACACCGGAGGATTTGGCCGGGAGCGTCCGGACGGTTGCGCCCAATGGAATCCGCGGCGGCTGCGAACCGGGCGATCTGCGGCGCAGGCGCGACAGCGCCGGACAATTTTGTTGCTGCGTGTGCGGCTGCATTCAATCCGGTCACGCGAGGATCTGCGCGCAGGAGCAGTCAATTAGGAGTACTTAAAAAATTCGTCGATGACGCAAAGTTTATGCATTGATTTCCGTGTGGGGGAAGGGAGGAGTTTGCCTTGCACTTGACTTTGGTCCGCTCGAGTTCGCGTCCGGCCGGCCGGTCCAGCCACGCGGACGGACCACCGGCTGAGACCGTGGAACAGTGTTATATTTTTTTTTGCGAACCTTCTTTTTGGCTCTTTCTTTTTTCTGTTATAGTTTTTTTTTACTATTTCATATAAGGGGTAATTGCAAAACAATCATACTCTAATTGTGTTTTCACTCAGATTTTGTGATTTTACCATCAGTTTTCGAAAAGCGATTGATCTTGCAAGATAGTTTCGCGATTTTATCATCAGTTTTCAAAAAATCAATAGTGATCTTGCAAAATCTGAAAGCAGTCATTAGTGATCTTGCAAAATCTGAAAATCGACGGTGAAAACACAATTAAAGTATAGAATTATGATTAAAACGCTATTGTCTCTTCATATAGAAACTGTTGTTGTGAGCACGGTAAAATATAGTTGGCAGGGTAAATAAGCTGAGATACTTACCCACATACACACACACAAAGGTGACATACGCATTGCGCTGACATTGACCCAGCAAATTTTATACCGTCCACGAGGAGCGCATGTGCCGTATACAATCGACGGAACGTGCCTAGTTGGTCCTTTTTCTCTACCAAAACAGGGAACCGTATCCCGTTCATGCCTTGAACAACTTGGAACTTAACACGGTTTCATTAAGGTCCTGGCGAGAGCTTGTAGCCTGTTCAAGTGGTCAGCGTGTTCGTCTCGCTGCTTTGCAGCGGCTGTTTTGCAGCAGCTACAGTGTTCGCAGTTATTTCTTCTGCAGCTGCTACAGTGTTTCTGCAGCTGCTACAGTGTTCACAATTATTTTTCTGCAGCTGCAGCCGCAGCCGCAGCGAAACGAACAGGCTGATGCATTTGTTACCGAAAATGCATTTGAAACTCGAAACGAAAATAAGTAGCCATGCACGTCCTCAATGCCAATTCTCAAATAAATAAATAAATAATAGAGTAACAACACCAAACTATTTTCTGTGCCGATGACGTCCGCAAAAGCACAAAGGTGCTGATCCTTTAGACCTTTCCATTGATTTTGTTCCCCAAAAGGGCCCTAATGGCGCATGTCAAGCTCGCATCAACAATTCAACACTAAGCACAATAATGAACGAACAGCCACAGGACCCAAAAGATCGTCGCGTAAAAGCTGCACACCGGACCATCATCAAAAACCTTTGCTTTGCTTTACGAGCGAGAGATCTCTCACGCATTTGACCTACGCGACGCTTTACAGATCTCCAACTGACCGACCCCCATCTTTTGACCGGTGTTGATTGCTGATCAATTGCAGCGATTACTCGTGTCCGTTTTCATCTCACGCCGGCAGCATGTTGCTTGCACATGACACAAAGGGGGTGTTCGGCGTTTTAGAGTCTAAAATTTAGAGGGATCTAAACAAAAAGAATCTTGTCTTAAATAAAGTTTAATTATAAAACTAACTGCAGAACCCCCTCTCTAAATCGCGAGACGAATTTAATGAGGGTAGTTAAGGCATGATTAGACGATATTTACTGTAGCATCACTGTAGCAAAACATAGATTAATTAGGCTCATTAGATTCGTCTCGTAAAGATGTACCCATCTGTAAAAGGGTTTTGTCATTAAACTTTATTTAATACTATTAAATAATAAGATTCTCTTTAGAGCTAAAGTTTAGAGGGGTACACCGAACGCGCCCAAAATCTTGTGGCTTTTATCACAGAAGAAATGCTGCTGCTGCACCTGATGGAGTGATGGTGTGATGGAGCAGAACATGGGAGGCAACGAGGCATGGCCTACCGAGCTCAGTGAGACTTTCATTACTGAAGTGTTTGAACTTGTCATTTTTTTTTTTTTTTGGTCACTTGTGTGAGTGGACCTGCACTGTGGCCTTGGCTTTGAGCCAGCTTGCGGTGGGGCCAGTCACGGAGTACACCGAGATTAGCGGTACAGTTTCTCCAGGGCAAAAATGAGTTGTCAAAGAATAGTTAGTACTTGGATCGATTATGGATGATAATGGTTTTCTCACCCCCTTTTTTTATCAGATCGGTAGACATGCACTAGGCAGGAAGGATTTGGGTGTCCATCAGAAAATCTCGAGGAGATTATGCAGGTTACGGATATCCTTCGCTGACAAGAGAGGCAGGGTGAGAGACAAAGGAAATCTCGCGTCAGTACAAATCATAGCGCCAGCGGCACTAATTGTTGTTGTCTAGCAGAACAAGGAGGATCTGGCCGAATTGATCCGCATAGAAAAATTCGGAAGAAAATGATGTTTGCAACTTTTTTTGGTGGACATATGTAGTGCACTCTGCATACCATGGCCTTGGAACCTGGAAAAAGTATTTGAGAGTTACTCCCTCCGTTTTCTTTTTGTTGACGTTAGGACAGCAGGATTAGTGCAAATTTGCACTAGTTCAGCTGTCCTAACGTCAACAAAATAAAAATGGAGGGAGTATAGAGGAAACAAAGAAACAAATGAAATAGAACCTGGTCAATGGGGTTCACACACGATCACGGCCTTATCAAGGACCCCTTGGTTTGCAGGTCGGGATCCTAGGAACTGTGAGGGTGTCCTTGAGGAGACGTTTTTAGTGTTAGGCGTCAAAATCAATAGTAAGCAGAGGTCAATATCCAGGAGGGGACAGAATGGCAGATCAATTGCAACGCTGCTCCGGTACAGCTCGCTAGCTTTGCTCTCTACTATCGGTGCAGTGTACTGTCTGGGGATAAGTGGTCTCGGCGAACAGGACGTTAAAACACGTAGTTATTATTTCCCACCAAATTTATCTTATTTGAATACAATAGATATTACAAAATCGCGGGTAAGAAATTAAGAGCAGCAAAAATCTGATGATCACGACTTTGTAGTGTGCCTAACAAGCAGAAACAAAATAGTTATTCTACTACATAATTTCTCTCTTGCGGGTTGATATTTAGCAGTTTAGCACATTTTTGCTCCGATCGTATCATGTGAGATGTCCACGACTTTATAGTGGGCCCAACTACCCGGAACAAAATAAACATTCCACATCATTTCTCTCTTCTGGTTCGGTATTAGCACAATTTCGTTTGGATAGTATCATGTGAGGTCACCACGAATTTGTAGTGTCTCCAAGCCGCCGGAACAAAATAGACATTTCACATCATTCCCCTCTTGTGGTTTGGTATTAGCACTATTTTGTTTCGATCGTATCATGTGAGATGACCATGACTTTGTAATGTGCCCAACTAGCCGGAACAAAATAGACATTCGACATCATTTCTCTTTCGATAGTATCATGTCACATGTCCGAGACTTAGTAAGTGCCCATGAGCTTAAGGACAAATGGCGGCAATGTTCACGTTGCCGGGGCGATTCCGGTCTGGCTGAATCGACCCTCATTTATAAGAGCAGGTTTTATGGTTTAACCGGCAAGCGGCCGACGTGCGACACTGCTGCAGATTTGTGATGGCGGGCCCCACGGTTGATTAATGCCTTACACCAGACGTGGAGGAATCCAATAGGAGGAACGACCAGAAAATCCATTTCGCCTGCTCCCTGCCGGCTACTCTCTCTTTCCCATTGGTTGTCGCCGGCTGAACCTTGCTCATAATACTTGCTCTAATTGAAAAATCCGGAAGAAAACGAAGGGGCTCTCACCTTTCCGATCGTACTAAACCAACCTGATATACTCCTGTATCATAATCAAATTGCATAAAACCCGAGCCTGGTCGATCGATCAATGGATTCCGCGAGATACTACCAGCGTTCGTTTCGTTCTACAGAACTCCGAGGAAAGCGACGCACGGCGCGTCTTTTATTCGCGCTCCAAGCTGCCGGGATCCGGTGGACGCGTCGTCCGTCCTTGACAAGACGCGTTACCCTTCGCCGTTGAGTGGCGGCAGCCGGAGCCCAGTCAGGAGGGGACAGGTTTAGGACGATGATTTGTGCAGGTGGTCACGGCGACGTATTGTGAGCGAGCGGGAGAAGCGAACAAAACCCAAATCTCTGAGGCGATCGACGGGATCGGCGCCGGGTGGCAGCAGGGATGGGTGGTGTTTATCGGGTGTGGGGGCGGCTGCTCGGCGCATAAACGCCGGAGGATCCCGGGAAGATCCGCCCGCAGCCGCGACGGATGGTGGCCCGGGCAGGCGTCGTGTCTGCCGCTCCGTGATGGCTGCCTGGTCGCTGCCACCGGTGCGCCTGCGAAACGTGGACACGTCGCCGATGGGGCTTTGGTGTTTTGTTCGGTTGCTCAATCGCATGACTACCACAGCCTACTCACTCCTAGGTTTCCCGTTCCCATCGGGGTCAGTCACGTGACAGTGGCCAGTTGGGATGATCCGCTCGAGCATTCCAGGTTTGTTTGTCCCCGCCGCCTGGCGCCAACAAGCTGCTGAAAACCTTGTATGGGCGCGACGCCACTCACGTGACGAGACCGGCCGGGAGCACGTCGTAAGTACGGCTCGCGCGGCCGGACGAGACGAAGCTGGAGCCGATCGAGCAGATCAGCAGCACGTACGCGTACTGTCGTCCGTGCTCTGTTCTCATACACGTACTCTGCCCACGTCCTCCCCGCGGCAGGAGGACCCGAGGCCGAGCCGGCCGGCGACCATCGCGGTGCCGAGCAGAGCACACACACGCCTCCATGATTCGATCAGCCCCGCGGCCCGGCCCCACCACCTGTCTTCGGAAGCACGTACGTACGCGTACGCGCGGGGCGCACGGCCCGCCCGATAAAACCTGGGCTGCGCACGGTGCAGGCGGCGGCCGTGCGCGCGACGACCAGAAGCAGCAGCGGAAGCAAAGGCGTGCAGTGCAGCAGCCCCGACCCGACCGATCGATCCGGCGCATTGAAGCGCCGAAAGCGGATTTTAAATAGACCCGGGATTCAGGATCCTGCGCCGCGTCCGTGCGTGGAGATGCTGCGACCGACCGGCGCACGGACCAGAGGCGCGCGGGTTGGTTCGTACGTGCACGTACTACACGGGTCGCGTGACGGTGGGTGGCGCGTCGCGGTCGACGGATTCGCCCGCGCGGGGCGGATCGCCAGGAGGATTGCGAGGACAGGCACCAAATCCGCGATGTAGGAGCAGCGGCAGCTTTGTTCTGCTGGTCCGGTCCGATCAGGCTGCGTTTTCCATTTATCGATCGATCGACGCCGGCCTTTCCGTTGGATGGTGATCCTTTTGCGCGATTCTGTGGTCGGTGGACATCTGCTGTGTCGTTGCTTGTTGGGAGTACATTGTCTCATCTGTTGAAGCAATGGCTATGCCGGCTTCGTTTTCCCAGTGGCTCATCATCGGGTACCGGAAGCTGCATGGCGTCGTTTCTACTGGGCGGACCCGAGCGGATCGCGAGAAGGATGCGCGCGGCGTCATTGGTATCCGGCCGGAGAGATCGAGGGTGTGTTCGTTTCACCGTTTAGAGCCCTCTAAAATTTAACTCTAAAGAGAATCTTATTATTTAGGAGTATTAAATAAAGTCTAATGACAAAACCTTTTTACAGATGGGTACATCTTTACGAGACAAATCTAATGAGCCTAATTAATCTATGTTTTGCTACAGTGATACTACAGTAAATATCGTCTAATCACGGCTTAACTACCCTCGTTAAATTCGTCTCGCGATTTAGAGGGGGGGTTCTGCAGTTAGTTTTGTAATTAAACTTTATTTAAGACAAAATTCTTTGTGTTTAAACCCCTCTAAATTTTAGACTCTAAAACGCCGAACACGCCCTGAGACAGGCTCAGCTTAAAACGCAGCAGCTTTCACCGATCTTCTGGGTCGGGACTGTCCTCTGCACCACGATGGGATGGATGGATCTGCTCGTCACAGGCTCTCCTTTTCATGCCCGGCGATCTCTCGCCGGATCCTGCGATGACTGTGGCCGGCGATCAATGAAGTGGGACGCTGCCTGCCGCACGTGTTGACGAGACAGACGGATGCGCTGCTGCACCGCCAAACAAACGTACCACCACCGATCTATGAACTTTATGAAGCGCCGCTTTGACCTGACCGTGTAGAACACTCCCTTCTTGCTGGAAGTGGCAAGGAAAATTCATAGCCGTGAGGAGTAATTCTGGCTTGTGCCAGTTTGAAAATATGCTGTGCACGTTTGCCATAAAAAAAAAGTGGTGCGGCCTTGTGTTCGTTTCCACCCTTTTAAATTTTAGACCTCTAAAATCAAACAGAATCTTATCATTTAGGAACATTAAATAAAGAGAGTGGATTTCGTGAGCACAGGGGCCAATGCCCACCGGCCATCGAGGCGTCCATTGGTTCCGGATGCAATGAGATTCGTGAAGAGACACTAGCGGCGTTAGTTTGCTGTCAGCAGTTGAGTGCGTGCAGGCGTCGTGATCATCACTCCTCATCTGTCCCACCCATCTCATTATATCGTGCAGGCGTCAGGCGTCGGGTGATCTTCTTCCTCGTTCCCCACTTCTCCCTGGCGGATCACCGAGATGAATCAAGGCAACACGAAGCTGCAGCAGAGCACCAAGAATGCAACACTCCGTATCGTCCTCATCTAGATGGGGACCAGGATGACGACGACAGCGCAGCTTGGAGATGATGCTGCTCCTACTCGTGTTTGTGGGAGTAGAGCAACTCAAAAAAAACGTGGCGGGTGAACAAGCAGAAATGGATTCGATTTCTTGTCACCACATCGGACATCAAAATCAAACAACTACTTTACCCAATCTTAATACAGGACCATCAAATCAAACAAGCAAGAGATTGAATGGAACAACAAATACTCGAGCATTGTTGTGTCTGCTCCATGTTCATCGACGAGACGACCCACGGACGAGGGCATTGCGCTTGTGGGACGGGCGGCGGCAGCGCGCAGCAGGGTCAACGCGCGGGAGCAGCACTCCGACGGCGAGCTCTGCGGTCGTGGCGCAGAAGCTCCAGGATTCGATGGATCTTGGGTCGTCGGACTCTGCCGCCGCTGGTGGAGATTACGCTGGTCTGCAGGGGGCGCAAGGGAAGAACGGCGAGGAACGCGTCCACATCGTGCTGTCCGAGGAGAGGGACTGGCCGGCTGGGTGTTCGTCGGCATCCACGACGGCTTCAACGGCCCCGGCGCCACGGACTTCCTCGTCTCCTACCTCTACGCTCCCATGCCCACCGAGCTCAGCGGCTTTCTCTGGGATCGGCACGAGCAAGATGAGGAGCAGGACCACCGCTCCGACCAACCTACCAGCACCACGGCCTCAGATCACCAAGACCAACGGCGGTGGAAGTGCGAGCGGCGCAGAAGCAGAGCTTGGCGTTTGTCCTTGGTCGTTTTGCTTCATTTATTACTTTCTCCCGTCTCTGGTAAGAATGTCTCACGTCGTTGCTGGTAATAATGTCTCACGCCGTCTATTCAGCTAACAGAAAACAGCGTGTGGGCACCAGCCCATGTGTCCACTAACTAATTATCGTTAAATAAAATTTAATGACAAAACCTTTTTGACAGATGAATGCTCATTTCGAGACGAATCTAATGGCCTAATTAATCTATGTTTTGCTACAATGATGCTACAGTAACCATCATCTAATCACGGATTAATTATACTCATTAGATTCGTCTCGCGAATTAGACCAAGCGTTCTGCAGTTAGTTTTGTAATTAAACTTTATTTAATACTTCTAAATAACAAGATTTTTTTTTATGTGACCCCTCTAAAATTTAGACCCTGAAAACAAACATCTAGCGTTTCGTTTAGGACTAAAGTTTAGTCCAAAGTTCTTACTATTTAAAGGTATTAAATAAAATGTAATTACAAAACTTTTTGTAAAAACCTGGGCTACTTAGCGAGATGAATCTAATGAGGATAATTAAGCTGCGCTTAGACGATGGTTACTGTAGCACCACTGTAGCAAAACATGATTTAATTAGGCTCGCTAGATTCGTCTCGTAAATTAGCACCCGTCTGTAAAAAGGTTTTGTAATTAAATTTTATTTAATACCCTTAAATAAAAAGATTCTCTGGACTAAACTTTAGGAGTAAAGGAAACGAACATGCTCTTTGCACCGTCATTCCTTCGGCTAGTGATCTTTCTGATCGAAACGTTCCTGCTTAATTTTGACCTGGCTAGCATTGGCAAGGTGAAACCCTTTTGTTTTGTTTCTACTTCACCGACCACTGGATCTCGACGCTAATTAATAGTAAAGCTTTAAGGGCAAAGAGAGAGTATCAAAGTAACCTTGCCTTTTTCATGCTTATTAATGGTACTTAGCAGCGTTTTACTATCTCTTCTTTTTGTGATCGTTGTGTGCTATCTATTGCAAGATACTCCGTACTCCTAGTGTACGATGGATCGATCTAAGCATCAGTGGAGTTGCACTTGCTCATCAAAATGTACATCGAGGAAAGGTACTCCTAGTGTTAACTGAGGTTTTGTTGACGAGGGCACCGTGTTTCTCCGCTAGCTACGGCCTACAAGCAACTATAGTCCAGATTGCCAGCTCCAAGACAAGAAATTTGCAAGGATCTTTTGCTTGCTTGGCTGTCCTTGCGTGGAAGGCAAGGCAAGCAAAACGTTGCCATACCTCATCCACAAAACAGCCGCTCCCATGGTTGCTGCACGCATGGCTGGTTGTGTAGACATGTAGGGACTCCTTGTTTGGCCTCTCTCAAGTCTCAACATGATAGCCTACTGCCTACCTGTATTCGCTCTCACATGGGATGTTAGCCATGGAACGGAAGCAGCCATCCCCACTGATACATTGTGCAGAGAATAAACCAACCCAAAACCCAAAAACCTATACGGAGTACGGACACAGAATCTAATTTAAGTACTCTCTCCGTTCATTATTAGACTGACTCCAATAAGGTGTTGCAAACTCATTTTTGCATCTTCTTTGACACTGTGCAGCACCAAACTGGTCTCCAACAGATGATGCAAAGCAATAGTCATTTTGCCAACCGAGGAGAGAGGAGATGTAAATATACATCGTCTCTCTCCTTGCATGCATTCTCTGCACAACGCCGACCCCGCCCCGCTGTCCTCCATGGCGCGCCATGGCACGCAGCCCCTCTCCGCCGCCGCAGCCGTCCTTATCCTCCTCCTCCTCCTACCCTGACGCGGCCAAGGTTGCATCCGCCACGGCTGCCACCTGCGCGTTGCTGCTCCTCGTGACCGCGCGCCCCTGTCCTGCGACGTCGCAGCTGGCCGCCGCCCCTGTCCCCGCGGAGGCCTCCACCGTCAGGCTCGACGCTCTGCAGCCAATCGAGCTAGCGCCGCTGCCCTCTGCACCAATGCGTGCTGGTTCGTTTGATTGCAGAAATTTTGGGGACCAAATTGATCCAATGTGCGATTGGGATTGTAGAAAGGCCGTGAAGAATTTTGTTGCTGTTGTGGAGAATTTCGCTGCGGCGGCGGTGGTGATGCGGACACGCAGGGAGGCGGCTGGCGCGGCGGTGCGCATGGAGGCCAGCGTCACGCCGCACCGCGCTCCCGGCCCCGACCTCGCCTGCTTCCGCTGCCGCATCCCGATGGCGCGATGGGCGCGGCAGGGACGGCCTGCCTTGCGCGAGCGGCATGGCGATTGGGAAGAGGAGGGAGAGCAGCGCGGCGACGCGGGGCAAGTGCGGTGGCGCGTGCGAGCCGCGGCGTGGGCGAGGACGGCGCGGACGCGGCCTGCGCGGCGAGGACGGCGCGTGCGCGGCCTGCACGGGCGAGGATGGCGCGTGTGAGCAGAGCGGGGCGGCGCGTCCCCGGCCCTCGGTGAGAATGGCGCGGCGAGGGAGCGGCGCCCGGAGCCGCACCTCCGCCTCCGCATCCTCGTCGGTCACGCCGGAACGGGGCGAGCTGGTGGCGCGGGGCATGGGTGAGCGCGGCGGCATGGCGGACGGCGCGGGGCGACGCGGCCCGAGCGCGGCGTCGGCGGCTTTTCTTCCCCCTCGGGTGCGGGAGCGAGACGGGTGGTGCGAATGGCAATCCCATCACCACACCAGCGCGTCCTTGCCGCGTGAGCCAAGCCCAAAGCTCGCCATCCAAGTAACCCAAGACGAGGACGAGCATGTCTTCCTCTTGATTCTTGCATGATGGATTTTCAATTTTCCTCAAAAAAATCTTGCTTGCTGGTGGTCGGTGCTTCGAATTTCTTGAGTTTGTTGTGTAAGCGTCGTGAAATTGCAGCCGCTGCAGGACACTGAGTTGCTGCGTGAGCTGCAGCAGTGCCGACGATTAACAGCGGCGGCGCTGCAGGAACTCACGCTCGCCGTCGCTACGCGAGCTTCTTGACCGCCACGGCGCGCCCATCAGCTGGGAGCACGCGGACGATCTTGGGGCGCAGAGGAGCAGGCGCGGTTCACGCCGGGGACGGCGCATGGAGGAGGGCGTCGCGCGGCGGAGGCGGGTGCGGCGGAGGTGGGCATGGAGCGCGGCAGGGGGATTGAGTGAGACAGACAGGCCATGCGAATGTGATTCGATGAAAATGCAAGAGCTGTTGGAGATGGGGTCGCGCGAAGAAGCTGCAAACTACTGTGGACCGGAGGCAATACTCCTTTTGCGTCTCCAAAATGCAATGTATTGTTGGAGTCAGCCTTAGATGTCGTTTTGGAGTTGGACACAGGAATTAAGGAGAAATGAAAAAGATGGGTGCACTGAAAACAAGGAGGAGAGAGATAGAGATAGAGGTGTAATGGAAAGAGGGAATATTATATCGGAAAGAGGGAAATGTGCATTGGGAAGTGAGAATGACATGTAATTTGAGAAAAGTGGATAAGACTAGAATGACATGTATTGTTGAACGGAGGGAGTAATAACTCAAAAGAGTAAAATACATCCTAGGTCCTTAAACTATTGGTCGATAGTCATCCAGGTCCATAAACTCTTAAAGTATCTATCTGGGTCCTTAAACTATTTTTGGATTGTCATTTAGGTCCACAAACTCTTTAGTGACCACATAGGTCCATAAACTATTCATGTTATGTCAAATCAGATCCATAAACTATTTATATTGTGTCAATAACGAACTCTTAACATTTAGGAGACATATTAGCATATATTTTTTTCACTTCTTTTTCTTTACTAGCATCTCACCCTCGCTTGAAGCAGCTATATATTGTCATCACACATTGTCAAAGTATCCATCGCGATTGACGATGCAAGGGACCAGACATTAGGACTGTAACATTACTCCAAAGGGATGGCGCCATCACTGTTGATGCACTCACCTCCAACCTGTCTCTCATAGCGCGAGGTCGTTCATAGAAGTAGGGTCACTCTCTTCGTTCAATGGCTCGTAGAAGTAGGGTCACTCTCATATAGATGCCTCCGCGGCTCACATCTACCTCATCTACTGTCACATGGGGTAGTGCCAGCGGTGGGTACATACTTACTGCAACGGCATGTGATGGTGAGAAAAGAAAAATGAAGGACCTACATGCCATATATCTCCACGCCATCATGTCCCGGTTGGATGTTTTTGTCTCTCAAAAATGAACTTGGTTGACATAACATAAATAGTTTATGGACTTATATGGTCACTTATGAGTTCGTGGACCCAAATGACCATCAAAAAATAGTTTAAAGACCCAAGTGGACATTTTAAGAGTTTATGTACCTAGATGAACATCTACCAATAGTTTACGGATTTGAGGTGCATTTTACTCTAATGAAAACTAAAGCTGTTGAACTACTATTTCTTAACAGAAGTTGCGCTTGTAGCATTGGCAAACTGAATTGCACATGCATCCCACGCTAATGAACAAGGGAAAAAAACGAAAAACAGAAAGGTGCAAATTTCTTGCCGGGTCCATTGCAAATGATGGATTTCTTGCCAGGTGATACAGCACATGCTGGAATATATACGGGCAGCATGATGGTGTCTGTCCTTTCACTGCTCCCCTTTTCTGTTCATGTCCGGGAGGAGGTAGCTTGCCTGGACACTGCCATGTGGACCAGTGGATAGTTGGTTATTGGGACCGCAAGATGCCACCGGGGTCGCTGTGGAAAGGATCCCGGCGAATTTCCATGGATCTTGCAAGATCATGGGGCATGTGACAGCAACAAATACGATGTCTTTTTGCTGGGATGCGGACAGCCGTTTTGTTTGCCCTGCAAGCACGGCCGTTTTCATGACTACGGTTTGAGTTTTAGCAATCTCCCATCTGCATAATAACTAAAGAAAAGGAGAAATAGTCTGCCAGATTATTATAAAAAAATGGCAAGAACGACAACAAAAATTTCACTCGGTTGCTGACGGGGAAATCAGCTCTTTACAACAATAGATACAGTATCAATGACTTATTGGGATTTTGACATACTCCAGAAGAAATAAGTAGACAAACATCGCAGCTTCCTTTTAACACAGCTAGCTACAGAGCAAACAAAACAGGGTACTAATGTCTGAATGTTTCCTCAATGCGACTTGCGGAGATTTGGGAACAGCCCAAGAATGTGCTCCGGCATGAAATCGTGCCTCGTTAGGATCCCAACAATGGGAGGTCTCTGCAATTAAACAAGAAGTAAATGTGTTACTGGCACAATTTTGTTAAAAAATTGTATGAAAATGTAAAGGTGCCAATAAAGTCCATATACTACTTTTCGCAAAAAAAAAATCCATATACTACAGTATTTGATTATTGAAATAAGCTGTGCAGAAAGAGCGCTCACCCCAGGAGTCTTGGGCACAACCAGCATGTGCCTTAATCCTAGTGCACGGAAAAGGACCGCAGCCTTTGCAAGCGACATGGTCTCAACCACTGTGTATGGTGATGTATTTGTAATTGGATGGAGATCTACATACATATCCAATTCCTCGTCAGTGAAATCCAGGTCCTCAATCTTCAGACCTTTTCCTGACCCGGCCTTGGCAAAATCAAAGGCACCAAATCTTCGCAGCACGAAGCTACCGCTAGTTTTCACCTTCTCCTTCATAAAAGTCTTGCCGCTCAGCAAAACCAGCAAATGTGACCTAAGCACGAGCCCAACCAGCTCCGGGGCTTCTGATAGAGGTGGCTCATCGACCACTGGAAACCCATTGTGGCCCGTGATCCTTAACGCTTGAACAATGTTTCCTACCCTCTCAACACCTGAAAAAGATATCAGTGGCCCAGACACAACATCACTAGCAACCAAGTTCCTCATGTACGGCTCAGCATGAGCCTCCAGGAATGGCAGACCTTTCATCACAACAATCTGATCATAGACTCCCTTGTTAAAGCTGTCTGCTATAGTTTTCGATATCAGGAGAACGAGCATGACCAAAGGGAGCATAGGGAGATCATTGGTGAGCTCCAGAAGGATGACACAGACTGAGACGGTCATCCTCATTGTTCCACCGAGGAAAGATGCCGCACCAAGAAGCGCAAAAAGTCCAGGATCAAGGTCAGATAAGGGACCAAGAAGTGTCCCTACTATACGTCCATATGAAGCCCCAGCAAGTATAACAGGTATAAATAGACCAGATGGGACAGCAATACCATATGTAACAAGGCCAAGGCAGTAGATAGCAATGAAGAAGATGAAGAGAGTAGACATGCGGAACTCATTCTCGGTGCCGTAGCTGAACAGATTACGGATGGCATCATCATTTGTATTGAAGAAGAGAGATGCAAGACCATTGTAATAACCCGGCGGGCATTGAAAATTCTTATAATTCCCAGATCGGGCAATGGTGGGGCACTCCTCCACCGCATCAACAGGGCACGGAGTGCATGGAGCAAGCCAAGGGAGCCCAAAGGAGCATGCTGATGTGATAATCGATATTGTGATGGTGAGAAGGATCTTGTATGGAGCACCCCTCCTGCAGATAGAAGTCAGATTAAAAAAACTGTGAGGCTGCATTTTGAAGTTAACTTAAATTTGTGTAAAGTTATCTATAGACTGTAGCCTATAGGCATGATACTTACTCATTAATGAAACTGTAGGCTCTGAGTATCCTATCCAAGAGAAAGTTGAACAGGCCTCCAAAGACCCCACCAATAACTCCAAGGACAACAATTGCAACGACATCTTGGGTACCGTAGCTCGGGACAGTTGAGCTAAGATCGAACATAATCAACCCTCCTTGACCAAAAAGACCACATTTTCCACTGCGACAGAACTCAATCAGGCCCCTCAACACCACAGCGACAACAGCTGTTGTAAAGAATGTTCTCCACAGAAGAGCACTTCGCCACCTGAAAAATGAAGCAGGAGACGTAACTGCCATGGAAAAAACTGGAAATAGATGCCAGAAGAAAAAAGTATTCACATCACTCAAAAAACAGTGGTTGCGATTGGATTCTTCAAATTTCAATCAGTTCTCCCATCAGAATACTGACATGCAGACCATGATTTCATCATATAATATCTGCATTTCAGTTTTTTATATAGTAAAGCTCATACATATATAAGACTAGGGCTGCTGCATTTCTGAATAAAATAAATCAAGGTTTGTATTTTTAGCTTGATGGCATTGTTATTATGATTCCAAGGTCATATGACAGGGCTACAGAAGGTAGTAAGCAAAATCACCATGATGCTGCTTCCTCGAGAGCGAAGAGAACACCACCCACAGGCGCACGGAATGCTGCTGCAACTCCAGCGGCAGACCCACAAGTGATCAAATCCCGCCTATCCCTGTCGTTCTTGAAATATCTGAGCCAGTTCCATGTAAGGTGGTACTTGCGTGAACCCCCTTGGCCAAGCAAGTTGGCAATGCATGCTCCTGTATGTACCATGGGACCTTCCTTTCCGAGCACAAATCCAGCTGAAACTCCAAGTATTGAACCGAATATCTGCAGAGTAAAAAAATAACCTTCTCAGAACTAGATGGTCGTATTCAAACAAGAAGGTAGCTAACCCACTCTTGGGGCGATCATGTGACAACCACCAACAAACTAGTTATACATCATGAATCTGAATACATTATTGGCTCTATTCACTGTAAGTTGTTCTAACGGTACATTTATGCCTAAAAATCACAAAATCGATAACCTTCAGAAAGCAATACGTTCCCTTTGGCAACACAAATCCTAAAAAAATACACTAACAATGTCACTCTATTTTTTTTAAAAAAAAATTGCTAAAAGAAGATGAAGTCATTATAAGTTTACATGACTCCCCCCCCCTCCCCCCCCCCCCCCCCCCCCGGGCCACCAAATAAATAAATAAATAGTTTGGTTGCGTATGCAGCTTTAAAGACGTTGCCTTTGTACAATAGTGCCTAGCAGCACTGAAAACGATGAAGGGGCTCTATAACAAATATCTAGAGCACCTCAGAATAAGCTAATGATTGCAAATGCCTTTGTAGTTGAATCAGGTAAACCAGCCAAAAAAAATCAATAAATCCTACGAAATCCGGGAGAGTGAAGTGAAAAATGATTTTCCTCAAGGGAAGAGAGAGAGAGAGAAGAGTGTGTGTGTGTGGGAGGGGAGGGGGGGGGGGGGGGGGGGGGGGGGGGAAATTACCTTCACAAAGAGTGTGCTTGGAGCCAGTATAGAATATGCATCGACTCCATTAAGGTATGCTTTCACTTCAGGAATACCAGACCCAGCAGCAGCCGGTGCTATGTAAGCGCAGATTGCGGCAGCGGCGGCTGCCAAGACTAAATTGCAACCTCCATATGCCAGAAATGCTGTGAGGTACCTGCACTGGAAGCAACAAGCCATCGTCACTTCATATTATTCCACTGAATTGTAAGCTCGTAAACCATATGAAATAAGTTGGATTGATGAAAAATGGCAGGACAACAAAACGATTAAAACTAAAACTTGCAGCAAATTGGAAAAACCATCAGAGTGAAGCTTTACCTCTGCTTAAGCATCAGGTCACTTGTGAGCAGCAGTTTGAATCCAGCAATATTTTCAACAGCAAGATTGTTGAAGAAGCCAACAATTGCAGTAAACAAGCCGATAAGAAGAACAAGGGTCCATTTCATAACAATATACTGGAATATCTGCTGCTTCTTCCTTGATCGCCAATCTTGCTTGAAAAGGTCATTTTCAACAATTCTGTAACAGGGAGTAAAAAGTTTTCACAGGATAAGTAACATAACAAGATTGGAAAAGGTATCACTGAAATCGTTATGCTTTATGTTTGCTTCTCTTCTTAATTCAATAAGCTGCCAGTTTCAAAGTTCATAGCAAGATTTTTTTTGCTAGTCGTCATCTTCTCAATTTGTTGGTAGCTATCCTACTTTTGGCTTGACCCATTAAAAAAATTCTAAATTCACCAATACTTATTTGTACTACAAAATTGAGAATACATTCCTTTGTGCATTCTCCCATATGCACAATTTCAGAAGGGATTGGAACGGTGCATGGTTCAGACTTCAGAGCCCAAATTATTCCAGTTTGTTTTCTTCTTCATAGTAACTTTTTCTAATCGTTTTCTATAGTCTATCCATCATGCTTTGAACCAAGTTTCATTACCACAAAGAGGAGGATCATGGCATTGGACAAACAAAATAAAATTGATTTTATTTATCAGCTTCCCTCAATCCCTATGCAGTGTTACCAATCGTACATTAACAACATCAACCTGACAGTCAACGCCATTAGTGTGTGACTTCTTTACAAACTTCAGTGGAGAAAAGGCACATTTGTGATTATGCTTTCTTGGAGCAATAATCAAGGATCACTTCTTGGAGTTTTCATACGCATCACAAGATCCTAACTTTCTGATGGCCATATGGCCCTTGTCAAAAACAATTAAACTAATAACATAGATCGACAGTCAATAGCCACCGCAAATAAACAGTAATTAAAAATGAAGAACTTCTTCTGGAATCAACCCGATGAGCTATCCAGAAGACCAGAGTATTAGCAGTGGGGAGAGTTTGGAGTGCGACGTACTCGTAGTCGAGGCTTTCGACGGGGCAGACGTTGGCGCCGACGATGGCAATCTGGGAGGTTGTGTTCGTAGTGCGTTTCCGCAGCAACGGCTCCCGCGGGCCGTCGTCGTCGTACCGCAGCAGCGCGTCCGCCCCCGCGCGGCGCCACACACCGTCGGTGCTCTCGATGTCGTAGTTGAAGCTGCCGCCGCGCTCCGGCTGCGCCGGCGGCGAGTGGTCGTTGTGGTCGTTGGAGGGCGGCGAGTGGTTTCCGTCCATTTCCGCCGTCCGCGTGGGTGGCGGCGCCGTTGCCTCTGCCTCCTCCTCCTGCGCCTGCCTTCACTTATGAGGTGTCGGAGAAAGAAAAAGGAAATGGTAAGGTAAAATGAAAAGGAAACGAGTAAATAGTACGGTTTTATCAACCGTGCCAGCACGGCAGCACCTTGCCTTGGAGACCATAAAAAAATAAACTGAACCATAAAGAACTAAAAATTAAACAGCACGTTTTGGAATACAAGTGTGGTTCAGTGCACAAGACAACAGAAAAGACATAAAAATCAGCAAAGCTGCAGAATTTATCTTTCTATAATCCTATATGGTTTTGGATCCGGTCATAAGGATTTAAGTAAATTCAAACTGAACCATAAAGAACTAGAGCGATTCAGTTTGGAGCATTCATTCACATGTTCTGTTTCGAGCTCTATTTTATCAATCCTACCATGTAAATCATTCAGATTCCTGTCCCCCAGCACTGAAGCATAACGAAACAAATAATCGTTTGGTTTGCACCTTCAATAACTGCCAAACTAGCTACCCTGGTCGTCGGGGAAAATTGGCGCCACAGCCGAGCTGGCCAAGGGAAACTCAGCAGCGATCTGATTTGTCCAAGAGGACTTCCATCCGCACAGCCACACTCACACACGCTACCAAGGAAGAAGAATAATGAAAAGGAGGCAATCAGAGCGCACTAGGCCGGGTCGGCACCGCCCCGGCCTACCACGTACGGCCACTTGTCATGCAGCCTGCGAGCGACGACGAGGGATCTTGCTTGTTGCTTCCGTGGACCGCAACCCGGGCGGACGACGACGAGAGGCTGCGAGCGCTCGCCGTTTCATTTGCATGCCCCACAGACACGGGCTACCAAATCGAGCTGCCTGTCCTTATCAGTTATCATTTCGTTGTTCCATTTCCGTCGAGTTTTTATGTATACTCAAGGCGATCTCTGGAAACTAGAAAGTGGAAAAGGCAAACTGAAAACCTCTATCGATGTTCAAAACATGTGCTAAAAGAAGCAAGTGCAGGACGGAGGAGACGCTGCTTGGTTGGTTTGTACGGTGGTGGGGGCACCGAGAGTCAAGGTCCTACACCAACCCCAACAGCGCCTACTAGATTGATGCGATCAAAAATAATCAGATCGGAGCTTTCACGAGGGTCATGGACTGACCAGAAGGGACGCCATGTTCTCGTGCGTAGGGGTGCCGCAACTCTGCAGCCCCCCCGATCGGGAAACCTCTGGTGAAACCGTTCGTTCCAGGGCACCGATCAAATCTTACTGCTCCTAATCCTATCCTACCTTGTGTTTGCCATTATTGACATGTCGTGGCAGCAGTGACATGGATCCAAATGGATGGCAGAACGACCCCGATTTGTCCAAAGTTTCTCTAAGATTCAGTATAGAACACGGCAACAGGCAGTTTGTTTGGAAGCATCATCCACTTCCGAAGCAGGAACGGGGATATATTCCCGCACCAGATGAAAAACGAGTCGAAATGCAGCTCCGCTACTGCTTGGCTCTATCCGCCCGTCTCGTGAGCCAGGTGTAAAAGCGATGGATTCCCTCTTCCCCGGGACAAATCAAAGTCCATGTCCTCCACATGGCGCAACAGCATACTCGCCAGTTGCCGCCAATGCCATGCCCCTCACGGCTCTTCATCCGTTATCCTGATCCCACTAGCTTTTACTACAATTAATTAACTAATCAGCCAGTACTAGCCCCTAATCTCTTCTTCGTCTTCTTCCTCTCCCCCACGAGTGGATAGGATCATAGGAGAGCTGCGGATGCAAAAAGCAGCGCATCTGCTAGCACCTATTGGCAATTATTGGCAGTACTTGCTAAATTTCTTTATGTATATTACTATTACACTAAACACGACTTACTTATCACCTTTCTAGCAGATCAGAGCCTAGAGATTAAGGAACGAATATACGTGGAGAAATGGAACTTCCATTTGTCCAACTCCATTTTTTCTCTCTAATAATGGTTTCTCTTGGATAATGTTTGCGCTCCGTACGTTTCGTCATCAGGCTCACATGAGGGCCGTGATGCTCCCTCCGCTCATCAGGGAAGGAAATCAACCCACACCAAACCCAGTTGTCACTTGATGATGTAGTACAGTAGAAGCTAGGGACCCACCGGGTGGTTGCCAATGGACTGTAGACACGTCGGATCCAACTTGTCCTACCTGTCTTGTTCCCCGCCTGCTGGAACCAATCTGCTAGGGACTACCGGACTACTACGCGGGCAGGTGTATTCATCTACCAAGATCATTTCGTAATTGAACTGTAGGTTTGAAGAACGAGCCGAACACCTTGGGGACTATCTCGCCACACAGGTTGCAACAGGTTACGTTATCTAAAGATTCCGAAACTTCTAGAAAAGCAGAGCACGCGAAGCAACGAAAAGCAGAGGAGCCTGCGACACGGGGACGCAACCACGCAAATCAAACGACGACATGCGAGAGCCAAGAGCGCGTACCTCGATTAACAATCCCGACGCGACGGGCGAGTCGATGGCGCGGCCAGGGGCATGGAGCGGAGAGATCACGCTGACGAACCGCGCGCCGCGATCGCCAATGACGAGGCTCCGCGGTCCGCGGGTGCGGCGTTCCCCTCCCCCGGTCGAGATCCTCCTGCTTGCTTGCCGCGGGCAGTGGAGAGAAAGAGAGAGATACCCCGAGGCACCACCAGGCGCGGCGCGGCGGAGAAGAAGGTTCCAAGGGGAAGAGGACCAGAGGAGGAGGATAAAGGCGAGAGCGTGGCGCCCCGCTTTAAATGAAGCGACGCGACGCCTCTCCCCGTGCCCGCCGCTGCCTCCTCCTCCCGTCCCGTGCACTCTCGCACACGATCTCGGGCCGGACCTCAATGAAGCCCGGTGACGCCATGGGCCCATCAACCACGAAGCCCTCCGCATCCGCCGGATCACGATCGGACGGCGAGGTCCGACCCAACAACTCCCGCGTTTTTATGGCCTACTGGTGGGACCAACCTGAGCCGGGACACGTGGAGCGCGTGGGTCGACCGTGCCAGGTGACGGGAGCCGTGACAGCGACTCCACGTCTGATTTGAGGCATCCCTCTTCTTTTTCTTTTTTTCAACACCATTTATTATCCGTTCAATTTTGTTGTGAGATCGCGCATTGGCCAGATCGATCGGCCCGGCCGCCGTCCGTGCTCTGCTTGCCGACCCCAGGCCGGGGAAGAGGCGATGAGCCAACTGCCAGGGCATCATTCTACGTGCATCATGTGACGCGGATGCAACGCGCGCGGCAGCCTGCACCTCGGGGAGGCTTCACCTGTGCGTCCGAGTTGGCGAGAGGTCCTGACAGCGACGGGTCTTTGATTGAGAGATCGGGAAGAAATCGAGCAAACTGTGGATAGGAGATCGAGGAATAATGATCTATCGGAGGTCCAGATCGAGCGAGATGATGCATGTTACGTACGTTCTGCATCGCCGGCGTGCCTCGCTGGCTTACGAGGTAAACCAATGTAAGTATATTCAAATGATACTGGAGTACTGGGCTGGATAACGAGCGTGTAAACTACGTAAAAATAATCGTGTTTGACATTGTGAGGGAAAAGCTAACTAAGTTTATGCTAGGACTAGTAGGCCGGGCTGCTTGGAAATATAAACGTGCTTGGCATCGAGGTTCTCGATCGGACGACTAGATAATCGTGATCGTCTGAACGAGTCACACGCCGACTGTCATGTTCTAAGGTCAAGCACTAATCACCGGAGGTATCACAGTATTATACTAGTTAGTTGCACTTGCACTGCATTTTTGTACTACGATGCCAAGTGCGAGAGGGGTGTTGTTGCCATGCCATGTGCTCTGGCCTCGATCAGGGCGCGCCATGCATCATCCACCACAGACGGATGGAGACTGAACCCGGCTGCTGGTACGTAGTACGTACCTCCACTGCACATGCAATGCAGGAGATCGAACCTCTCAGCCGGCGGCACATGGAGATCGCTGCGCGTCCATGTGGCGGACATGGAGGATTACTCCTAGTCTCCTAGGATCCGAGTGACCTTGCTCGTGGCCGCTTCGCAAGTAAACGTCCCGTGGCTTTGATCCGGCACCAGCGTGCCATATGTTCCGCAGGGGCAGGAGAACGTGGTACACACACTATACATTATTTTTTACGCTTGGTTGACGCATAAAAGGGAGCCGTGTACATCAACAGTGCGTTTGTTGTTTCGATCAATCAAAACTCAAACATTTCTTTTGGTTGTCGAAAGAACAATCAAAACTCAAACATTCATTCAGATTCAGTGATTCAGTAGCGTTTTTGAAGTTTAGCCTGCTTATTTTCCGATACGTGATGCTTCAGCTGTATGCATATGTCCCAGTCAACCAGCGACGTTGGAGGGCTGTATAGTTTGGGTACTGTCCTTTCTGCGCGCGTCGGTGGTTGATTATTCATCAGCGAAGAAATTTCGGGCACGATCTCTCCATCTCACCGACCGGAAGGCGAGGGCACATTGATTTACACATGACTGTATTTACAATGTGATCCGGATTGCTTTAACTGGATAGTGGATGACATAGAAATCTGGCGAGACTTCACGTGTTGCATGCACGTCGTACTGCCGCCGATTTTTTTTTCAAAAAAAAAATTGGAAAGAGGACGGTCGTCTTTGAACGAGTACAGCAGCAACCAAAAGCCCGGTTCCCAGAAAAAAAAACGTGGATGGTTTCGGGCCATCCGAGCCCAGTAACAAACGAAAGAGTTTGTAGTCCTGATTCAACAACGGACTCGGCCACTCCGGTGGGCCTGAACTACAAGAAACATCAATATACCCAACGAGCGTTCGGAGCGGACAACACTTTTCTATTGAGAAAATTCGGCCTCATAACAAATGAGGCTGCCTTCTATGACCCTTTTGAAATTGAACTTCTCTATAAGGACCAAATTCAACTTTTGATTCCCTCTATGGCCTTCTGTTTGTTCAGCCGTGAAAAATAGCTTCCAAGCAATGCGAAATGACCAGGGTACCCTCAGCTCTCTCTCTCTCTTCTATGTATGAACTCACGCGACGCGAAGGAAATAGCGGCTCAAAAAAAAAAAAAAGGAACAGGGCGCCACTAGCCAGGGTGCTGCATCACAAGGTGTCCAGAACGGCAGCAACAAGCATAACTGGCAGGAAGGGTGAGTGCCCCATCGTATTGTCTCATTCGCAAATGATTTAGATTGAACTGGAACATCAGTTCTCAAATATTAGGTCTCTTTTAATGACTGGTTGGATCTGAGAAAACCAATTTCTTGCTGGAAATTAAATTGTTGGGCAATCGTAAGAAGGCTGGGCAAGATATGAAATGTTTTAGCTTTTACACAGTTGTCCGTTTGGACTTGAAAAATTATAAGGACCTCGTTCAATCGGTGGTAGAGCAGTTCCCTCCATGTTATTTGGAAGTAGCATATGTTCAGTACTATGATGAAGCTACAAAAACCTTTCCTGAAGTTAAATCTTATCAATATTTGGTGGCTATGTTTAATAAATTAATACTCATATTTGCACAAATTTTTGAACATAACTAAAGTTCATTCCAAATCAGGAGTAAAATGTTACTTTTACCCTCTAGTTAACACCGTTAAGTCCTAAAACTAACGGAAGGACCACATAAGGAATCAAAAGTTGAATTTGGTCCTCACAGAGAAATTCAATTCCAAAAGGGCCATAGAAGGCAGCCTCATTTGTTATGAGGTCATAGAAGGAATTTTCTCTTTTCTATTTGCACGCGCCATCGCGTTTAGTCCCACCCCGGATAACCAAGGGGCTTTGAACGGGAGAGCTGGATATTTAACTACAGGGCAGGGAACGTTGCAACATACTTACCTGGATGGGGTCTATGGGCGATCATGAATGCTCATGGGGTCTATGGGCGATCATGAATGCTCATGGCCTAGATCAATGGTTCACATTGCACTTGGTGAATGCGTTGGTCTACCATCTGGCCAAGTGGGAGAGTGGACGTCATAATTTGTGGTAGAGGGGGTACGCGTTCGCGCGGCCCCTGCCAATGTTAACTTAAACAATGTTTGGTTTTATTCAAATTTGAGTTTGACACAATTTGATTATGGTTTGTTTGTATGATTCATATGATTGGTGTTTAGCTTGATGGTCTGGTTCTTGCTGCAGGTAACAATTCATGTTGAGCGCTCATGGTTCATCTTCACAGCTCTTGTCTTAATCCTTCCATTTTGTTGACAGGTATTTCTCAACTTCATAACCACCAAAGCTCCTAGCACAATATTCACTAATCAAAATGATCATCTCATGGAGGCAATTGAAAATGAAGTTCCTAGCACAAAGCATGCCTTCTGTACATGGCCTTAAAAAAATTACAAGTCCCTTTCAAATGACCCAAATACTAAATATTTCATTTGATTCTTATCACAACAGTGTTCACTTTTGTCTAACGTGGTGAATGTGCTCGTGGTACAATATATAGGTCACAGTAGCTGTTGCCGACAAAGACCCTGGGGAGAACAACAACAACGCAACAAAATTTGCAAAGCATAAGCCTCAAAATAGCAGCTCCAATTGAAGGCCATGCTGCTGCAGTCAACGAGCTTGTTGCGGCTGCCAAATGTTTGAATTTTCATGGAACCAAGGACAGGAGATAATTTCTTGCAGCTGTCAAATGATTGAATTTTCAGGGATCCTCTATCGGCATGCCCTTCACGTGCTCTCAACACTTAACTGCTTTCGGATCCCATATCGCTACCTTCCTTTCCGATGGCACAGACACTCGTCGTCACCTTTTGAATCCGTGAACTATGCTCTCCGTGTCGATGCAGCATCTGAGAGGGTGAAAACATTGCAATCCATTGTCTTAGTCCTGGTGAGCGAGGCAGCCAAATCGAATGAGCAGATGGATCTCATAACTCAGGAGGTCTCAGCTCTGGTATTCAGCATAAAGCAGCAACCGCAGTACATGTTTCAGGTGAAATGCACAGACAGAAAGTGATGGCTCATTAGCAACTTGTGAACTTTTTGGGGCCGATCTAATTCAGTCTTTTTTTTTTGGGTTCTTTGACTAATACAATTATCCATTACCTAATAAAAAATATACAATTGTACATTTGGCTCTGTTGATTCTATTTATGTATAGCTCATTTGCTAACCATTTCTGCAATGAAGTTACAGGGTATGTGTAATTGTGTATCGCAGTTAGCAAAGGAAGTGCAACGCTGGAGATAGTTAAATATACTATTATCTATTATGGATGAGATACAGCACAAGCCGTCTTAGCTCAGTCGGTAGAGCGCACGGCTTTTAACCGTGTGGTCGTGGGTTCGAATCCCACAGACGGCGTCTTCTCTTTTTTATATATAAATAAATGTTACGACTCAGTTTTTAGCTTCGAGCTGGTCAACCAATCCTGCTTGAAATTAAATTTTGAACAAAAAGGTTACTTGCGGCTGTTGATGCGGATCTCTCCATGTTATTCGCGTTCAAAATTTCAGTACTTTTGACGCCATGAATCTGTTCATAGTGAACCAATTGAAACACACGCAAAGTGCACACAATCCTGGTTTTCTTCTCGTCTTTTTTATCTTTGCGTTTGGCACTAAACAGACGTTTGCCATAAAGCCAAATGCTGATCTGATTTTTTCAGTCGGCAGAGCACACAAAAACAGAGCAACGCTACCGAGAGGTCCGAGACACACTGAAGCTGCAAATTATCGCATCCGTGTAGTGTCGTGCGCTAATACACTATTCAGGAGTTCGCCGTACAAATAAATACACAATAATAAAATCGATACAAGTATTTCTATAAAAAAGAAAACAAATCTGATTAATCCTCGCCAAGTTGATTATTCTACGAAGTTACCAAGGCATCGCCGGCCGCCTCCACTCCCGAGCCGGCGATGCACCGGGGGCTGGACTTGAACCCGACGGCCGGGAACGACTTCTTGACGGGCCCGACGCCGACGCTGACGGTGACCTCGCCGCCGCTGACCTCGACGCCGGTGATGGGCACCCAAGCGAACAGCACGCGCACGCGGACGCCCTCGAGCTTCGTGACCGCCCCCGGAGAGACCGTGCCGGAGAGCTTTATGTCGTAGCCGATGCGGTACCCGCCGGCTTCGGTCACGCAGCCGTCGTCGAGGAAGAGCTCGAAGGTGCCGTCGGCGTGGAGGAGGTACCGCCGCGCGGTGTCCGGGAGGAGCGCGCGCGGGAGGCCGAACCGGTCCATGATCTCCGGCACCGTCGGCGGGTTGTACGGCGCCGCCGCAGAGGCGGAGGCGGCGGCGGTGAGGAGGAGGAGGAGGAGGGTGGAGGCCGCGGCCGCCGTGTTGACCATCGCCGGTGTTGGGAATTCTTGCCCTCTTGGTTTTGGGCGTTGCTTCTTGGATGGATGGGAAAGCGCCCCCGGAACTCTTTTTTAGTAGTTGGGTGTCAGGAAGGAACAAAGCACTGGAATCTTGAGATATTCGATTGTCAAGTGAGGAGAGGGGTGTTCGTTTCGAGGGAACTAAATTTTAGAGAGGTCACATTAAAGAGAATTTTATTATTTAGAAATATTAAATAAAGTTTAATTATAAAACTAATCGCAGAACCCCGGGTTTAATTCGCGAGACGAATCTAATGAGGGTAATTAAGTCATGATTAGATGATTAGTTACTGTAGCATTACTGTAACGAAACATAGATTAATTAGGCTCATTAGTTTCGTCTCGAAATGAGCATTTATCTGTCAAAAAGGTTTTGTCATTAAATTTTATTTAATGCTCCTAAATGACAAGATTCTTTTCTATTTTAGAGGTCTAAAATTTAGAGGGGTGGAAACAAGATTCTTTGTCAGTAACTCTCTCTCTCTCGATCGAAACAGGAGTCACTAAATCGACCTGGATTACATAAACACATCCAAGGTAGTTATTTTCCCCGGTTTTTGGACCTGAAAATCCGTCCAAAGATAAAGCACAACTTAGGTTAGAGTAATATGGTAATTCTTTCTGGTATGCTCTAAAATTGAATTGGTTCAGATAAAACCCAATGCGAATGAGGAAGATATCTTAAATCTTCGTAGAAATGTTCAAAACAATTGAAAACGAGTCCAAAGAGCTGTCTTTATCGGGGAAACAAAGTTAATAGTGCTATCTCTTACTCCCTCATTCCTTTAATTGATGACGTTCAGACAGGGATTTTTGACTTGCAACTAGTACAAATTGGTTGTCTCAAACGTCAAATCCAAAACAAAAAAAAATAGAGGGAGTAAATTTTACTCCCTCCGTCCTGAAATGAATTGATTTTAGTTCCGTCCTCAAATTAATGCCATTAGATCCATCGTGAAAATATCTTAATGTACCTATTTTGTGTTGTAGATGTTGATACTTTCGTTATAAAAGTCAGTTGTAGGTAAAATGGAGTTTATCAGCTATCTGGTTGTATAATTGCTGATATATATTAAAAGTCTAGTCATTTTTGTTCTTTGACGACTGCTTTTAATTTCTAGTCTCTGGTGACACACTTGTGCGTATATTAATACATTCCACGTGTTGATTCCTTTTTCACACTCGGATGGTGTTGAACACTAGAAGCGAGTATGACTTTCTTGCTTCACTTCTTTCGTGTAGATGTGCATTTATATAACTTAATAAGCTGCCTGTACACTTGTCGGATCATGTTTGGTTATGTTGGTTTGTTCTTTACGTCAAAGTTGGATATCGCTTAAATTTTGCATCAAGCAAGTTGTCAATTTGAGCCGTTTACTTTCAATTTCCACAATCACTTCTTGAGATCTGGACCCCCTTTTTTTTTTTTTAACCTTTTGTGGTATTAAACTAGTTAATTAAATTCCAGCACATGATCCTCGGTGAAATGATATTAGCACCATTCCAGTTAGACGGCAACGGTTATCTTTAACTGAAAATCCGTGCGATTTTTCGCTGCTACATTGGCGTTGGCAGTGTGGTTGCATGCTATCAGCTGTTAATGCCGGCAATGGGAGTTCTTCAACATCTAAAACCGTACTACTAACAAGTAAGAGGACGAGGCAGGCGACTGGAGTTCTGCAACGATGATCATCGTGGTCAGGGGACGCGTGATCAGGTTCACTTGTATTTGCCGGCGAGGTATGCGAGGCAGCCGACGAGGGGCGCGTTGGTGTACGTGGTGGGCTCCGACCGCGAGTAGTCGGTGCGGTCGTCCGGGAACGCGTCGTGCTCGTCTGGCCCGCCGACGACAGCGCCGGTGTGCACGTTGGGGTTGGCGCCGCCGGAGTAGTAGTAGCTCTGGAACCCCTCCTGGCAGCCGATGTGCGCCGGGTGGCTCGCTACCGACGGCATGGACGACGCGCGGTGGTGGATCCTCTGCGGCCACCGCGCGCCGTAGTTCACCATGTACGACATGCCCAGGGGGTTGTCGCCCAGGATGTAGTCCACCTGATCGTGAGATAAATAAAAATACAGTACACGGATTTTACATGTGTATATTAAAATGTGTGTAATGTAAATTATATTGAGATATTTCGAAATGGGAACTGAGATTTAGTACTTGTTTCTTGGCGAGAGCCCTGAGCGACTTGACGGTGACGGGGAGGCTCTGGCAGGAGAAGGTGCGGTTGGAGACGGCCATGTACTTGGCGTAGGTGGTGAGGAGGAAGCTCGCGGAGGCGACGTACTGCAGGTTGGCGTAGCCCGACTTGTGCATCAGGCCGCCCGGCGTGTACTGCGTCGTGGAGGAGGGCGAGTCGGGCAGGATCCTGCAGATGAAGTCCTCGGCCTGCTGCCGGAACGGCTCGAACCTCTTGTCCCCGTGCACCAGCGTCCTCTGCATTTGTGCGTTGCAGACGCACGTGAACAAGGTGCAATTTATAAGAGAGTGCAAGTGTTGCTTTATGGACGCCCCAGGTTGTGGGATCGGAATTCGTGTGTTACGTACCCGTGCCAGGAGGACGCGCGCTCCGGGAAGCTTGTTGTCCCAGCTGAACATGTCTGCGACGTCGTTGGCGCCGAGGGAGTCGATGTAGTTGAGGTAGGAGGTGTTCTTCGTCGCCCACAGCAGCCACGCCGATCCCCACAGGAGCTCGTCCTTGTACCCGGAGTACGACGCGTAGTAGGCCCCCACGTCGCCGCCGACGTAGTCGCTGTACTTCCCCTGGTGCCCCACGGCGAGCTCCATCACGTCGCGCGCCGCGGCGAGCAGCCTGGCGGCGTAGGCCGGGTCGGCGGCCTTGAACGCCATGGACGCCGCGGCGAGCGCGGCCGCGGTCTCCCCCGCGACGTCGGACCCGGGCGCCGAAGCCGACACCGCGTACACGGTGCGCGGCGTGTCCATGTCCTCGGGACGCTCCCAGCACCGGTGGTCCGCGTCGGCGTCGCCCACGCCGACGTAAAGCGTCCCCGGCGTCCGCGTCGCCGCCTTGAGGAGGTAGTCCGCGCCCCACCGCACGGCGGCGCGCGCGTCGCCCACGCGCGACTTCATCCGCCCCCCGTGCTCCAGCACGCTCCACGACAGCATGGTCGTCGTGAACGCCATCGGGAACCCGAACTTCACGTTGTCGCCGCCGTCGTAGTACCCGCCGGTGAGGTCAACCTGCCATGTACGTGCGTTTCGTTCACGAGTCAGCGCGAGTCAAAGCAGAATTCAGGTCAACATGCATGCACGCTGACCATGTGTTTAATTATACGCAACAAGCAAGCAACAGAGGAGGACAGCGTACGTTTGCGGCCGAGCCGTCGGAGAGACCGGAGTGTGACCGCCACGTGACGGCCTGGTCCGGCGCCAGCCTGCCGGACCTCTGCCCCTGGAAGAAGAGTATGGCCTTCGCCAGCGCGTCGCCGTAATCGTGGTGTCCCCCGGCAGCGACAAGGCTGGAGGAGGCGGAAATGAGGGAGACGACGGCGACAAGCACAAGAGCCTGCGATGATGACGGTAACGGCAGCATCGTCCTCGATCTCGCAGAAGCCATCGCCGCCGCTGCACTCTTGCCCTGAAAAGAGAATCACCTCATGCCGATTTATACTGCACGCTACGAGCTTGCTGCTTGCGAATGGGGCTCACAAATTCCATGTGGGAGTTTTGTTTATGTTATCTCGAGATCGATCTTGCTCTGAAACCCGCGCAAGTCAGAAGAGTTGATCGACCATTTGATAACATGATCCAAGAATTTGGGCCTGATGGTTATGATGATGGCGCCGGGTTAACTCCACTGTTAGTGTCTGGAGTGCTGCTCTGAGGCTAATCATACTGCAACTGATGAGCTCTGTTGTGATATAAACTGACCCGGAATTTCTCGAAGAACGACGCCGCGAGAGTAATAGCATTTGACGGATGGTCTTGGAGGCCGGGACCTTCTCTCGGTTTTGTGCTACACGATCGGGATGGTGCCTCGGCGGTCGTGAATTCTGCACGCTCTGATCCGGTAGAGGTTGCTTCAGGATCACATAAAGGTGCTACTTGTAATAATGCTAAGACTCGGCAGTTCTGGTTAATGTTGATGGAGGGTGAAAATTATTGGCCTCGCTGTCAGTACACTAGGAGGGTGTTCGTTTCCAGGAGTCTAAATTTTAGAGAGGTCACATCAAAGAGAATTTTGTTATTTAGAAGTATTAAATAAATATTAATTACAAAACTAACTGCAGAACCCCGGGTCTAATTCGCGAGACGAATTTAATGAGGCTGTAGCATCACTTTAGCAAAACATAAATTAATTATGCTCATTAGATTCGTCTTGAAATGAGCATTCATCTGTCAAAAAAGTTTTGTCATTAAATTTTATTTAATACTTTTAAATAATAAGATTCTCTTTTATTTTAGAGGTCTAAAATTCATAGGGGTGGAAGATGTGGATACAAGCTGGTGTTCTGTCTGACTACATCTTCGGCCTTCAACTGAAAAGTTGAAATTAATACAAGGTAACACTAGATGTGAATTTTCTGGTCTAAGAAGAGGGTAGGAACACAGGGCATGGAGTATTAAAGTGTTACTAGTTGGATGCCCGTGCGTTGCTACGGGCTAAAAAACATCTAACCAAATAACACTAACAAAAATAAAAGATACTTGAATCTAATTCCAGGCTTGCTTTCACCAACGCGTCGTACAACCACAAAGATTAGTCCTCAATACATATTTTAAACATCAGGTTGGGCAAAAGTAGCATCGCTAGAAGCACAAAAGTACTACATTCAAATATTCAAGTCTGCGCCTCAGTGAGAACCTGTTTGTAGACTATGTTCTTTGTAAGTGTCCCGACAGTTATAGATTGGCTATCACTATTCTTCTCGGGGACGGCAAGAGTCTTGATATTACTCCTTGATGTAGCTCTAGAAAGAGCAACGTAAAGTTGTCCATGTGAAAATACCGGATCTGGGAGGTACACTCCAACATTTGGAATAGTCTGGCCTTGTGCCTTGTTTATGCTCATAGCAAAGCAAACTCTAAATGGAAACTGCTTTCTCTTGAACCTGAAAGGGAACATCTCATCGTCGGACGGACAGAGAGGAATTCGGGGAAGGAACACCCTCTTACCGGCATGCTGGCCGAGCACGATCTCGGCATCAATTGCATTCCTCATGAACCCCCGCACCACTAACCTTGTCCCATTGCATAAACCATTTGGTGGGTCAATGTTCCGCAACAATATTATAGGGCAGATGATCTTTAACTTCAAAACATGAGGAGGTAGGCCATTGGGTGTCAGAGAATTTAAGAACTCTGCTGGGTAGTAGTTATGTGGGTCATCAACAGCATGATCAAAACTATGATATATCATTTCCTCGCCCGGAAATCTCTCAATCATCCTCATATTGATCTTGTCAACATATTCATTCCGAGTTGAAAGAATTGCCCGAGATGTTATGTAGTTTGGATCCGAGAGGTTTTCATCTAGCCTCGGGAAAACACTTTCTATAAGCTTGTCGATGTCAGAATCTTTGCCGGTATATGGTATGCAGATCTCATCCGGAAGCCTTACGCAACCATCATCCAAAGTATTTTCGGTGCCATTTCCGATACGCAAAAGATATTCGGCGAACCATGGATCACTTTGAGCCCTCATATTATGAACAAGCCTGAGTTGTCGCATACTCTCCCAGAGGTAAGACTTACGTAGTGTTGCATCTGCTATTTGTGCCCTCGTCCCCTTACGCACAACTGGAAGCACTTGTCTAAAGTCTCCCCCAAAGACAATTGTCTTTCCACCAAATGGCAAGTCATATCGACTTGTAATGTCCCTCATGCTATTATCTAAGGCCTCGATTGCCTGTCTTTTTGTCATGGAAGCTTCATCCCATATAATGAGAGATGTTGTTAGTAACAACTTAGCGGTGCCACTTTGCTTGGTAAAGCTACAGAACGCACCGTCTTCAATATTTAACGGAATTTTAAATCTTGAGTGTGCGGTCCTACCGCCAGGCAAGATGGAAGCAGCAACTCCTGATGTTGCTGTTGCAATAGCTATTTTACCCTCGCTACGCACCTTGGCAAGCAGTGCTTTGTATAGATAAGTCTTTCCCGTGCCCCCCGGGCCATCAACAAAGAACACACCTCCGTTCCCACTATCGATCGCTGAAAGTATCTCATTATAGGCATATCTTTGTTCTGGGTTGAGGGAAGATGCCAAGTCAATGTGTTCTTGATCCACCTCGACTGTGGACTCCTCAATTATCTCTCGAACCTCGCTTATTGTTGCATCAAATGATTGGTCAATTTCTGGAAGAGGCAAAGATGATATGTCCTTCCCCATCGATTGCAGCATATTTCTGATATCTAATAGAGCCATCTGTTCGACTATACGGGGACACGTGTGGGTTAGTCTATAGTCCTCTGTCATTGCTTCCAAGTGCCTATCCCATAGGCCACGCACATCGCTAGGCTCACAGAAGACCAATATAGTGGCAAATAGCCTCCGAAGTGAAGATGGCATCTCTAAAACCTCGGCCTCAGCAAGGCACTCATCAATAGTATCATCAGACTCGATAAGACCCCTCTTTTCAGCAGCCTCACGAAATGTTGGGCAAACAATACCATTGATTGTCCTTAGGTCTTCAAAAGAGGTAGCACCTGCAACATGGTTTAGAAGAATCCTGAGATAGTACATCTCCCCCTCGGATGGATGAGCAGACACGATCCTCCCAACCTGTGTGCGTTCGTCCCTCTCTTTCCAATACTTCTTGCCTGGCATCCAAACAAAATATTCAGGGAAATCCTTATACAGGATCCCTCGAGCCCACTCATATTTTTTGTTGGCCTCAAAATATTCAGTTAACATAGTCTTATCAGCTCCTTCCTCCAAGACAACATCATTTAGATTAGCTTCCGCTGGGTATGACACCAGGTGCACATTTGGGAGATGGAGTTGTAGTTGTCTGACCGATGGAAAGATCTCACTAAGATCAAAACCATAGATTCTCCATAGTGCTTCGGGGGGATTAACCCACCTTGAATCTCTGTATTGCTTTATCTCGTCAATATTTCCATTACTATCTACCTCATCGATAGAAACCGATGCTCGATCATGGCCCTTGTAAATATACTTAAATAGGTACTTGACTGCTTTAATGCTCGAGCAAACCTCGACATTGATGTGGCAATTATATCTTCTCAGTAGGTAATGATTGTATGGAACAACCCACCTATTATCTAACACCTGACCTCGTACGCGTGCAGTACGACCATTATCTCTTCTCCTATATATGGGATATGAGTCCTTCCCCTGGAGGGTCTCTGCATTGAACGGTCGTGGATAGTAGTTTTTGCAAGTACCATTTTGCATGCACACATTTTTTGAGTTCAAGGCTCCACATGGACCATGCATCATGTTCTTGACCACCATTTTGTAGAGCTCAGGGTATTTTTCTTTGTCTGGCAACTCGGCGGATATGATACAATCGTATTGCTCTGGGCATGTTAGCTTATACCTCCCCTCCATGATTAGGAGGAAGTGAGCATGAGGTAGGCCCTTTTTTTGAAACTCAATGACGTAGGTGTATGCAGCAACCTTACCAAGCATGTGCCTTTTGAAAAGTTGTATCTTGAGGTCCTCCAACTTCGCTCTAAATACTCGTACGATGAGATCAGGGCGATCTTGCGGGGTTTGTCCAGGCTCAAGCTCACTTATTATCTCGTCCCAATTGGGGTTGCAAGTCATGGTCAAGAAGATGTCAGGTTTTCCGTACTTTTGCACCAATGCCATTGCGTCATAATATCTACGCTTTTTGTCTCGTTTTCCACCAATAAATGACCCCGGAAGCACGGTTCGTTTACCCACCGCATTCCCGCGGTATTCCCCGGCTTGAAGGCAGTCAACAATACCTTGATATAGATCCGCTCGTATTTCTTTCTGGTGATGTTTGATATAGTCCAATCTCGAGCTTTCAATTTTGATGTACATGTCAACCACATATTGTTGGAATAGGCGTTTCCCATAAAGCATCGTGTTAAATATACCACGACGCATTTGAAACTTGTAGCAATAGTAGTCTCTAACAGAGACACACAATCGACTATTCGTATATGCCCCTACAAAATGGTTAGTAACAAAAAGATGTGAGGAGAATAAGTATAATGAATATAAACTATAACAAACGGATGCTTAGTCTGTTAGATGTATAACCTTGATTTTGTCGACGATTGCGATGGGATTGAAGTATATCAGCCAAACTAACGCCAACCTTTGGGATGTCAGGATGCCAGCTAATCTCCCCTTTTGGGAAGAACAAAGGGTAAGACAAAGCATCGTAGCATCCATAGTACGGTTGGATTCTATACCTCATGTTGTTGTTACCGAATAGAACGACACTACGTTCAAAGTGCTTACGAAGGTCATTACTCTCGACCCAAACAGCAGCCACCTCAGATGATATAGGTAAGTTATATCTCCGTTGGTCCAATCTCATATCAGTGTTCAGTTCAATACGATATTCCTCAAGGTCATCGACTCCACCAAGATTTCTGAATGTCTGAGAATAGGGATTGTCCTTGAGGATGTCAACAAGCCTACGAATGACATCTCGGTCCAAGTTCGGGGAGCGTCGAAACCTATGTTGTAGATTCGGATCATCATCATAGAAGTAGAGCTCCAGATGCTTAGGCCCATCTTCAGTCTGGCCAAATGAGAAGACGTTGTGATAAATTTGGCCGTGGGCTCGGAATGTATACACTCCCGACTTCATGTTAGTGTATCTATTGTTCAAGCTAACTCCAAGCGTGGTGAATGAAAAGTGCCCATTAAAGTATCGGATATTATCTCTAAAATGCACGGCATCGGGATCTGGGCTTGTGTATAGTCTTTGAAGTTCCAGAGGTGCTTCTGAGTGTGTCAATTTAATTTTACCAGACCGGCAACAAAATCCCTTTGGCTCGTACTGGAATCTTTTTGCGCCACAATGCTTACAATCAGGCATCGGCACCAACTTGTGAGTGCTATCTTCTATGTTTTGGTAGACACGATCATACGGGTCAGGAATAGTTGTTTTTGTTGAATCAACTTGGTCATAATCTTCATCGTCCCCTGGATAAATGAGATGAATGCATCATGTTATATAGGTGGTTTTGGCATTCTTGATCTATATATTATGCATATATGGAAATAAGGAAGCACCCATGACACCGGACACTACCTCTCCCAGCAAATATGAAGTACTCCTCGTCTTCTTCTTCAGACATGTTAGAATTGTCGTCATCATCCGTAACAAAACTTTCTGCTGGGGAATCTGAACAAATGAAATCATCATGGCATGACGGATTGACAATCGATGCTGGCGTAGAACATTGCATTGTTGTCAATTCCATGCACTGGGTTGTATTGTTGATGCCTAAATGTAGTAAGAGGAATATATCACTATTCAACTTATTGAGTACGTATTATATGTCATGGTTATAGAGAAAAGAATGCATGCACATCTTTAAGCATACCTGGGCTAGCATAAACGATGTGCTCCTCTTCATCTTCACGTATGCTTTCTAGATGACCTGCTATTTTACTAAACACATAAATATTGGTCCGTCTCCTTGATAAATCAGAAAATTCTATGCATACCTTGTGTTGTTGCAAAAGTTTGTGCCAGCGTACTTCCACAGCTGGAGGCACCGGAGCTTGATGACGGATATCCCACTAACGGGTATTGTAGGGCAATGGATTCCTTGCACGGTGTATCCCGTCTAGCTGCGTAGCTTTCATTACGTATGTTCAGGAGTGCTTGCCGCTCCTCAGGCGGTAAGCTCTGCCTACGTGCTTTTCTACGTGCATTTGCCTCTTCCTTTTTCTCAAGTGGCAAATTTCGCCAGTATTCTTGTCGTTGTTGCCTACACTGCCCGAGCCCCAAACTTTGTCTAGCTGCTCTTCTACGAGCATTTGTCTCCTCCCTCTCGTCAGGTGTCATACTTTGACGGCGTGCTCTTCGACGGGCATTAATTTCTTCCCTCTTCTCATGTGGCAAATTTTGATAATGTGTTCTTCGGCGAGCATTAATTACTTCCCTCTCATCAGGTGTTAAATTTTGACGGCGTGCTCTCCTACGTGAATTAATCTCTTCCCTTTCCTCAGGTGTCAAACTTTGCCAACGTGCTCTGTCACGAGCTTGCTTTGCGAGTATTTGTTCTGGCATACAGTTTGGCTTATTTTGTTGGTCACATTGAGTGGTTAGTTAGTACTGCTTTCTTCCTTTCGCGGTGGTGCAAAGCTAGCATAGCAAGCGCCTTCACGAGGACGTTTTCGTTCTGAAACAATTATAACATAATTACCTTGATGCTTGACAAAATCACATGAAAAATCAAGTATGATGATGATACCTTTTGAGCACTCCCCTTGTTCAAACACTCCAATTGGTTTGAGGACACTATTAGTTGGCAAAGGAGTTCCTAATGGACTCGACACATCTTCATCTGAGGAAGAATAACTGAACCCTGTGTTGCTGGAAAGCTCACGTATCACAAAGCCACTTGGAATGCATTGTGCTCTAGAAATAAAACGGCGTCTCTTTGCTTGATTATGTTGGTCCGCTACTGTAATTTCAAACCATATATAATTACGATCAATTTCGTTCTATATAATATATACTTACAAAGTATATATATTAGTTTCCTGGAAAGAGTTTGGACCTTCTTTTCCTTTATCATGGTATTGCCTTCCATGCTGTGGCATTTTCCCAAATGACTCTCCACGTTATTTTGTTCTATAAAAATAAAGGGGGTGGACGAACAAGCAATAATCAATAAATGAACGATGATAAAAGAGCAAACCACATAAAGCATACAGGAACAATTGAAAAAGCCTTCACAATGGCTTTGCATAGTATATTGTGATAGCTAGGTATATCCTCTGTCAGTGACATTTATCATACATTCACTAAATACATTTCAATTGAATCTTATTAAATGGAACTTGTATTGTTTCAGTTTGGTCTGTCCGTTGCTCTGAAACGTACACAAACTATTTTGGGACATCCTGAGACAAACATCAAATTTACTGCCATAATCAAATTTATTGAGATAGCTAGGAATATCTGGATAAATAACATGTACAACAGTGGAAATTGTGTATTGACAACAATAGTACCACAAAGTGAAAACCCAGTTTAAGACAATATGAAAAGCTTTGATACGAAATCACAGCTTAGTAGGCAGGCAGAAAAAGGAAGGAGCACATATATTGTTAAAACATACGAATTAATTGCAGGCACCAAATAGTACTCTATAGAGTAACATGTAGGACGCTAATAAATATATTTTGGCAACAGCAGTGTCACAAGCCCCTTTACAGCCACTGAAACTTCATGGTGCCAAAGAAATTGGGAGAGTTATAAGCCAAGTTTAAGAGAGAACAAAAGCCCAGGCGAAAACACATCTTGGAAGACAAACAAAAAGAAAGCACATATTGTTCTTGTGTCAATGTTTATATTAATATTGAAACTACTCTCGCCATGCCATCTCTTGAGTCACTGAGATCAGAAACATGCTGTGCAAATGAGAAACCCATAAGGAAACATCAATTTCTCCTGATACGGGTACAAACATATTAACAGGAGTCATGAATCCAAAAGTGCAAACTGACTTTGCAATCAAGCTCTTATGTTACTGCCTCCAGGTTGGACTCAGAAGCAATTCCACTTAATGTAACATCAAGCACTTCACACTTCCTGAAATCATAAATGAACATTAGCGCTGCCAGGAGACCTTGTATGTAACTTTTCACACAAAAGAAATAATAACATGCTACTCTGCATGTGATGCATACACAGAGAAAATGCAAAACTATGATAAAGCAAGAATTCCAAATAATAGAAGCTCAGAATGCTAATTTTTGTTAACAGAAAAGGCACTCAACTGCAAAGGCTATAGCAAGATGATATGCTTTACCATTGCATATACTGGTAGCAGAATGAACAAACTTCGGGATAATATCACTTCCCAAAGAACCATTGGTCTGAAATTCAGATTATTACGCATGCTCTTTTTTTTTCTGATGTTAACACAATGATTATGGTGTCAATGCAGTTTGTAGCTTAATCAGACATCTTTCCATGTGAGGTCACATATTTCGATTCAAATATTTGTAATCTACTTTGCTCTTCATCAAGGAACTCATGAATCCTCAGTCAAAATAATGTTATCAGCAAGCGAATATCTGTAAATGCATATCAACCGTACCTTGATCCTTGAACAATTGGATGAGGGAGTCGGCCACTGAATCCCAGCTTCTCACTATCCCAAGCTAGCGCGTGGTTTATTGTGCTGCAATATGGGTGCGTGGCCAGTGAGTAATTTATAATGCAGCCATAGAGGTTTCTAGACAGTGTAGTGGCTAGCGAGCGCACCGGTTCGAATTTTGGTGTCAGAAAATTTGAACTTGGGCGCGGGAGCATCGGATGGGATTGGAAAGGGGAAGCAATGGCTGGTGGCAGAGCGTGGTACCTTCTCGAATCTTCCGGCCCAGGCACTGTCCATCTCGGTCCCTTCTCGAATCGGAAGGGGATTCGGCCACCCTCCTAATCAACTTTCTCAACGGAAGGGCGGAGGCCGGCGAGCCGCTGAAGATGGCCAGTGCCGTTGAACGCTCCAGCCAAGAGGCAGCAGATGGGAAAGCTGCCGGAGACTTGGGACAGTATGCCGGCGCCATCTTCTTCGCCCCCTTCCCTCGATCGATCCGCCCACCAATGGCTCAATCACCGACGTCCTCCACATGGATGGAGGTGTAGAAGACGGGATCTGGAGTTCGATTCACCGTGATCCGCTGCAGATCAGGCCGAGGAAAATGAAGGACGCCGGTGGATCTCGCCGGATCAAGCGGGTGGTGATTGGGGAACGCGGGCAGGAGGCGAGGAGCGTCGCTTTGTTTTTCCGTTTCTTTTTTTTTCACTCATCCAGAGATGTCGCTGGGGGAGTCACTGGCTCGCTCCCGCTGATGGCTTGGCCCACATGTCGGCGCCAAACTGAGAAGGCCGCGGAGCCACGACCACCACGAGCCACCAACTCAGGATTTTAAGTATGGTAAAGAAATTAAAAAAAGGATTTTAAAATGGGGGCAAAAGGCGTGGACGGTAGGATTCGAACCTACGCGGGCGAAACCCACATGATTTCTAGTCATGCCCAATAACCACTCTGGCACGTCCACCAAGTCTGTAAAGTTGGTAAATCAAAATATTCTTATCTATACGCTCGGCTCCTCGCGTGCACCACGTCGAGGGAAGAAGCCTTGTTGCTGGAACACCAGGCACATCAGGCAGTCCAGCCTCCATCCTTTTCTACAAAAAGTCCAGCCTCTATGTTTTTTTTTCTTTTTTTGAGCATAGCCTCCATGTTGAATCAGGCGTCGTGGACGACGCCGCGGCCCTGCCATCTCCACCGGCTCACACCAATGTGGGCCTTGAGGCTCAAGCTCCCGAGTCCCGACCATCTGTCAAGCCCACGGCACTTGCCACTCACTCCAGCTTACCGGAGAAGCGTACAGCCAGAACCCGCCTCCGCTACGGAGAAACCGTAAACCCAGCTGCCGCACCAACGCTCGTTGGCCGAGGCCGCCTTGCGTTGGCGTCTCGTGACTCGTCCTCCCCTCCGTTTCATTTGCCACCGTCCACCTCCTTGCCGCCGAGCGCCACCGGCATCTCCGCCAGCGCAGCCGCCGCAGCCGACGTCTATGGAGCCCGCGCCGCTCTCCTCCCTGCAAGAGGAGGATGTTGAGGAAAGGGAGCCTGCCGGCGAGGACTCCGCCTTCTCCGCCGCCGCTGTGCCGCCTCGCCCCGCCACGCAGTAAGTGTGACCCGTCACCACCCACCAGTCCGCCTACTTCTCACGCCTCTCCGGGATCTCCTTCGTTCCTTGTCCACCCTAACTCGGTGCCTCCGCTGCAGTCAGTCGCAACACAAGTACGCGCCGCTCGACTGGTCCGCCTACTTCGACGAGGAGCGCCGCGTCGCCATCCCCGGCACCGACGACGTGCGTCTGACAAACAGATAAACTGATTTCAGGGTGCTTCTGCTCGGCTCTCCTGCCGTGACGCGATCTAACTGTTGATCTTTTCCTTTTGGGGATTTTTTGGTTGTTTGTAGGTCTTCAATGTGTATACGGCTGGATCAGAGGGGCCCGTCGTGTTCTGCCTCCACGGAGGAGGCTACTCCGGGTACGTCTGCGCCGCGGTTTATCTAGGAACTTTTGACATGTTTGGCCAGTCAGATTGCGTAAATGCCAATGGCTCGGGACTTGCTGAAATGCTTAGCATGGGTACTAAGTGTTGATTGGTCACTGGACTTGGTGTCACTTGCTAGTAACCTAGTACTACTTCTGAACTGTGTTAGCAGTATTTATGAACTGTGACAGGGGAGCATAAAACACTGTTGCTAACAAGTACTCCCTCCGTTTTTAAATTGTTGTCGCCATTGACTTTTTTTTGCTATCTTTGACCATTCGTCTTATTCAAAAAAGTTTTAAAAATATCATATATTTTGTGATGATTTGTTTTATCTTCAAAGTAAGTTTGAACCTAACTTATAATTTTACATATTCGAACAACTATTTTGAATAAGACGAACGGTCAAACGTAAATAAAAAAGTCAATGGCGACAACAATTTAAAAACGGAGGGAGTAGTTTTCTGTTACATTCAAACTACTAGGGAGCCAATAATTAGTGCTTGAGGGCTGCACTCCAATAACCTGTCATGATACGCTTGTGCTGTAAAATGTAGAAGCGCACATGCACCTTGCAGAATTCTCCATCTCATCTTGTGTTGCAGAGTTATGGCATGTTATGTCAAATTTTCCTTTTGAACTAGTTAAACGATAAGTGCCGAATGTTTGCATTTGTTCGTTGTCTTTCCCCCTGGACTATGTTCACAGTTGATCCTGGATTTTCTTGGTAGGGAACAACATGCTAAGAAATATTTTCCAATTTTTCCTTTTTATTTTCAATAATCTTGCGAACATTCCTTTAATTTCTTGACTTGTCTTCTCGTGAAAATTTACCTTAGCAACTTGCTTATAATAAATAAAGATTTGTTTACATTGTTTTGATTATTACTTGATCTGCCTTAGGCTTTCATTTGCTCTAGCAGCAAGTCGGATAAAGGACAAGGCCCGTGTTGTTGCCATGGATCTACGGGGACATGGGAAATCTACCACAAGCGATGATTTGGATTTATCCATTGAAGTATGTTCTTCATGATTCCAATCTCATTAGTCATGAGTGATGCCTTGATGGTTACATGCCTCATGCTTATGAGTCAATTCATTGTTAAACTTCTCATACTTCATTAAGAGTTGTTTCAAGACTTGTTAGTCCTTGCTGAACACATGCTAGTCTTCTAACATGTTATACTTCGCCACTGCAGACTCTAACCAATGACGTCATAGCTGTTATACGTACAATGTATGGAGATTCTCCACCAGCAATTATACTCGTTGGGCATAGGTGAGTTAGAATCATGCATTCATTATTTTTTTTTTCTTTTGTGGTGCATCCTTTATCTGAAGTTGTCTACAAAGATTGACTCTAAAGACCCTAATTTTTCACGGTTTTCAATGTTGAAATAACCACTGAAACATCACGCTCTTAATCACCACGAGCTTCATATATGCTATTACTTGTCTGCTTTATAGGCCAACTCTTTTCCCTCTGCAACCCTGTTCACTTGGAGTAGTTTTATGAAAGCTTCTAGTCTAGTTATAAAAAGGTTTTAACTACGAAATGATTGAACTTCCTTTTTAGCATGGGTGGATCAGTGGCTGTACATGTGGCTGCAAGAAAAGAAATCCGAAATCTTCATGGGCTTGTCGTCGTTGATGTAGTTGAGGTTAGTAAGTGTTTTTCCTTATGTAGCAGCCTACGTTATAGTTGTGCTATCTCACTCATTGCTGATTGTGGGTACTTATATGTTCTAAATAGGGAACTGCAATGGCATCACTGGTTCATATGCAGAAGATCTTGGCAAATCGAGTGCAGCATTTCCCTAGCATTGAAAAAGCAGTATGTTGATTTCGACCATTGTTTTTGGTTGGCTTGAATCAGCTTAAACATGTCCATTCCCCTCAGTATCTAAATCAATCTCTTGTTTATCTTACTAAGCCAAAATGAATTATGGTGTATTCATTTGGTGTTGCACGCACATGATTTGACCACAGAAGTGATAAATAAAAAGGAACAACACCTATTCACGCATTCCCATTTCAAACGGGTGGCATGCTTATAAAACCTTGTGATCTAAACTGTGTTTGCTACGGGAGCAGGAAATCTTTGTTTCTATTACCTCCTGCACATTATTTTTTTTAATCAATTTAGAATCATGCAGATTGAATGGAGTGTCAAAGGTGGACCATTACGGAACATTGAGTCTGCTCGCGTATCCATTCCATCTACCTTGAAATATAACGAATCACAGGGATGGTAAGCAGTTGCTTGCATAATGCATATTCATATGATTGTTCCAGCCCAATGTGCATAAAAAATGTGCTTACATTTTAATTTACCATTTGGGAAACTAAGTACATTTTCGTACTTTGTTTCAGCTATTCATATCGCACTGGTCTTGAGGAAACAGAAAAGTACTGGAAAGGATGGTATGCTTTCAGTGAATGATTTTCGTTTGTGACAATTCTTTCATTTTTAATGTCATTTTGGCATTTACATAGCCTTTTTTTTACCAAGATCCCTTGTGCCTTTATTTGATAATAAATTACACAAATGTTTCTTTGGTAGGTATGAAGGTCTTTCTGACAAGTTCTTATCTTGTCCAGTGCAAAAAATCCTGTTATTAGCTGGCACTGATAGACTGGACAGGTTTGTTACATCTGAGTCTGGCAAATTCTTTATCTTGTTGTCCATGACCATTACTTTTGCCCAAAGTTTGATATCACCACTTAACTCACTGTTATTCTATCTTACGCGGCATGTCACTTGCACTAGAATGGTAGAATATAGTATCTAGTTGGGCTGGCAAAGTCAGTCAGTTATGGTTTATCAGCTATTAGTCTGAAGAAATTGTACTAGTAATCAGACAATCACTATTAAGGATGAATGAATTTCAGATGGTGCAAATCTCTTATGAAAATCATTGTAGCAAAACATCTTGTAAATTTGTCTTCACAATTAGTAATAATGTTCTGAAATGTGAAATACCTTCTATCATTCCATGACCTATTACGGAGGACTTTGTGTAACATATTGGGTCTGCATTTTGCAGAGCTTTAACCATTGGTCAAATGCAAGGAAAGTTTCAAATGATTGTGGTTCGTCACACTGGGCATGCCATACAGGTTAATTCTTAATATGCTCTAATCATACAGCAGGTCCCTTTTCTATATAATAATTCTTTCTAGGCTAGGATCTGTTCATTCACCTCTAGGCTCAACCATCATTTGGTGGTATAATATGCCGATTTCTCTCTTATAGAGCTTGTAATGATCCCACTCTGCCTAGATGCTCTAGGGCCAGTTTGGAAATGTCACAGATTTTTCCATTATGTGAATTGGCAACCAAAGGTTCATTTGCTGAATGCTTTTAGTGGTGTTCTGCTATAGTTGTGGATTGTTTATCTTTTGCAAGCATTACTACTAGCAGTATTTTTTTTATCTAATGAATTACAAAATTTTACCATTTTTGACAAACTTAAAACTTTGTTTCAGGAAGATGTACCTGAAGAATTTGCGTCGCACATACTGAATTTCATATCCCGCAACAAAATAGGGCCTAATGGTATCGAGGTCAGTTACCCCAATTTCTCACCTTTTATTTGCCATGCACAGTTTGATCTCCTTTTCCTTGCTCTTTTCCTTAACCTGAATGCTTGGTGCTGTGCTTTTCTCAGATACCTGGCCTTATTAAAAAATGGGGTCGCTAGACAGAGTGTACAAGGAAACGTACCAGAATTGACGGCATTTAGGAAATTGACAGGGGGGCGTACCAATACTAGTTTGTTGTCTCTGGAAGAGAATGGTTGCGTGATCATTGGTTTTCATCATTTGGCTGCGACTCCCTCATCGTGTGGCTAAGAGATATGGTTTCATGTCATGGTTTGCAGCCTGCCTTCTGTGCGAGGTTTCTTATATGTTTGTGAATAAATCTGAGTGTATTATGGTGTTTTTCATGAAGCTATGGTATCGAGTAGCTCGTAGTGATAATTCGTATGACCATGGCATATCCAAATGAATATATTGGCTACAGGTGATCCCAAAATTTAGAAGGCTATGCAGTGCACAAATAATTTAACGTCAAAATCCTAAAGCTAATCGTGGCTGTCAAGTTCCTTCTGTGCGAGGTTTCTTATATGTTTGTGAATAAATCTGAGTGTATTATGATGTTTTTCATGAAGCTATGGTATCGAGTAGCTCGTAGTGATAATTCGTATGACCATGGCATATCCAAATGAATATATTGGCTACAGGTGATCCCAAAATTTAGAAGGCTATGCAGTGCACAAATAATTTAAAGTCAAAATCCTAAAGCTAATCGTGGCTGTCAAGTCCTAAGACTGTTCATTCACAATGCATATTGCTTCGTAAACATAAAAGAATGCTCGGAGTGGAAGACCGTAAATGAAGGACTTTGTTCCTAGCTTTACGATTCGTCTATAACCTACAGAACAATTTAATGCGTGATCCGGTAGGCTTGTGTGATCGGAATACATCTACAACACTTAACAAGGTGAACAGTATTTGTTCTCCAAAAGAAAAGAAAAGAGGTGAACAGTATGTTGATGAATAACTGAGTAGATTTCAGCTGCCCAATCAAGTGTAGCAATCAGAGTATCAGACAGCACTGAGGAAGAGTCTTGCTGACATATCAGTTCGATCTGTCTCCTGCCAGTGCTATCTGAAGTAAAAAATGGAGACTTTATAAAAGTGACTGGAGTAAAAAATGGAGACATTTTAAGCTCGAACCGAGAGGCTGACACATAACAATAAACAAAAGGTAACAAGTAAAATAATCTTCATATTTTCAGTGACTAATATCTATTATACAGGATTTCTCATGCCACGTGAGTGAGATGAGTGGAAAAAATATGAGAATGTTATCCCTACCTTTGAGCTATTATATCTTTACAAAATTCAAGAGAACAAGTCGCAGCTGCAGTTGCAGGCCAGGGAAAGCAACATGGGAATCCCACTCGATTCGTCCTTGAACAAAAAGCTGGACACTAAGTCAGATGATAAGGCTGTCATATTATAACAGCACGACTTGCTTGCATCTCTAAATGCTCTGGGTCACCGATGGCGAAGGTATCAGCAACCGGGAAGTACACCAGAATAATAATACCAACCATCGCAGCAAGCATCAGCACAAGAAATGATATAAACACAAGGGACTCATGGACTACTTCACCAGGCCAAGGAAGAACTGAGATCCCAAGAAGTATAGCTCTGGGAAGTAATATTACAGTGGCAGAAATCAGCATATATATCCTCCTTCGAAGCCCCTTGTTGATGACCAGAGATAGCATCTGACCTCCGACAAACATGACATAGATGGTCAAGATTATATAAAATGCCCCGAGAAATATGCTGCTTAACAATGGGTATGTGCATGTCACATCGCCATTGTGGATTGCAGATGCAGAATACCAGTACTTTGCAAACTTTGATGCTCGATCATCACCTGAAGAAATGACAAAGACAACACAAGCCTCCCACACGAGAGAAGGAGCACAGAGAATAAACACTGCACGTATGGTTTCCCGGTTCCATTTCCGATTCAAGGTGCCAAGTTCCTGCTTCTGCAAAGCTGCGCTAAGAAGGAAAGCGAGCAAGAGGAACAATCCCGGTTCCGCAAACCCCAAATTTGAGATGATGTAGAATTTGCACACATTTGCTTGCCATGCTCGATCAGAAATGAGCCTCCCCTCTCCATTCACAAAAGTGAGCCGGATTACCTCTCCAACACCCCACCAGAATGCAACCAGGATCAATGTTATGCGAGTCAGCCACGGCCCGTTAAAGTAGCTAAGCCGTTGATATCCTCTTCTTTTGATCCACAGCTGGAAGTATAATGAGCGGCAGAGGCAAATCAGGCCCAAGACGGAGACTATGGAGATGAGAGCAATGGTCACCACACCAATGATATTGGTGAAAAATGTGATCAAGTGCATTACATAAAGCACCACGACTTGAAACTTCCAAGCATTCTCACTTTTATCATCAGCACAGAGGCCGTCCTCACATCCTACAAACCGAACAATACACTAAGACAGCAACCTGCAACATAAGGAAAGCAGGAGAAATCATCAACATACGGAAGATATGAGCAGCTAGGGGTTATTTATTTACAACAGCAGATGAAAAGGCAAATTTGTCAATGGTAGGCCTCAATTGATTAGTAATAATTGAAGGTTCCGATCTATTTCGTGCTAATCTTTCAAACGATCCTATTCACCTAACATTGGACGTGGTCAGCATTACATGCTCGATTTTTTCTTCTTCACAGTCCATTACGCCCCCTTTGAATTGATTATAAAAGTCTCCTAGAGAACATGTCAAAACTTTTCTCTTGACTTTTACAACTCAAGAGAACATATCAAAGCTTTTATCTCGACATTTACAAACGGAATTCCATCCATATTCACCTACCCTTTCGTTATGATTATTAGGTATTTAGGTGATCATCGTCTACTACCAAATCACATATGCAGGTATGCAAAACCAACACGATCGGGCAGACATAATGCAGGCGCGGACCCATAATTGAGCATGTACACCGGTGAAATTTGCATAAAAAATCGAAGCTATTAGGCATTCTGCATTGCAACTGTGTCAGATCCGAATAATTGCAAATATTAGGGTTTGGGGGTGCTCCGTTTCGCGCAGCAGGAAGGGACGAGAAGGGGCGGACATACCTGGCGTGTGCTCGTCGCCGGCGAGGGGCCCGGCCAAGGCGTGGCGAAGGGCGTGGCCGCTCGCCGAATCGTCGCCGCCACGAAAGGAAGGCCACGAGAAGGGCAGAGAAAGGTGAACGGCAGAAAGAAAAGAGGAGGGGGGTGGAACGGACGGTATCGTCCCTGTTTTCTACATTTGTCCCGTTGATTTTGGTATTTCCAGCTGGTACCCGGTAACGGGACGGGAACTGGCACGGCGTCCACGAGAGCCATTATCTATTTATATCTGGTCAGTTTTTGCACTGTTCCGTTTTCAGGCCGAAACAAAAACATATTCATCCCGTTATATATTTTTTTTTTTGCGGTGGATCCCGTTATATTTGTATATTCAGAAAAAAAAAAAAACAGAGTCGCCCACTCGGCCATTGCATCACTTGGTCTAAACCTAAGATGAATACCAAATGATTTGGGGTAAGCATTATGATTTTAAATTTTAAGATAACAAATTGGCACTAGTTACAAAATGCTTGATTCAGGAAATATAACAGTAGAAATTTAGAAATAACATAACCCCTACCATTTACTCATAAGCTGCTAATCAGATCATTTCATTCGCATAAGCATAGAAGCCACGCGATCAGTTTATGAGTGTCAGAGTGTGTGATCATAGATGGTCATGTAAATTTTACTTGCCTACTACCTGCACCATTCTTGTTCATATTAGTTCGTATTCATATTCTTGGTTTTGCGTGTTGGTCTTCATATTATCGCCTTTTTTATATCATTTTCATTTCCATTCAAGGCATAAAATTTGAACTTGAAAATAGCTAGAAATTTTCATTTCCATTCAAGGCATAAAATTTGAACATGAAAATAGCTAGAAGGTTTACTACCCATTTCAATATGGTTTCATCACCATTAATAACATGATAAAATCATACGATGCTAAGACAAGACATTGGTATGAGATATGTGGCGTAAGGATGCAACATAGAGCACGGTGGTGGAAAGAGAGTTGATTGGTTGGTGAGGAAAGTTGCTTATCGATGTTTTTTTTCCTCTTCGCTTTCATGACAGGTATCAAAATGTAGCAATTTAGGTATTTTCATTTTTTGTGTGTGTTCTGTGTGTTTGCTCAAACTACAGGGCTTCAGTCTTGTTTGTTGCCTAGCACTCTACAAGTAGCATCATTGCCCATTAAACTTTAAATTTGAGGCTAGTGATGTCATTCTACAAACCATGATGGCCTCATTCTAGTGTAAGTGACCATGCTGACATTACTTGATCTCTTCCTTTGTATCTTAATGTTTCTTCATGTCCGCTCTAACCACTCCTATTTAAAAGATAGACGTGGACCTTAGGTAAACTAATGTTACTATGTGACTGCAACTCAATTTACATGATCATATTCAATTTTATACATCGCTTTAGAGATAGAAAATGTGTGAAACCATTATATCAGCAGTGCCTTTCAATATATCAACACGTAGAGATAACATAGATCTAGGTAGCAAGCAAAATATTAGAAGAACAAAAAGGAAAATGCATGCTAGGTGAGAAATCCGCGCTCACTAGTCTAACACAACGCTAAAATGACTGTAACTTGTGAGGTTAACAGCATTATAATGGAGCTGCCATAATCTAGCATTAAAGCCCAATCCAGCAGGCAGCGGTTAATTAGCAAGCGTCCCACAAGGACCCTTGCGACCAGCACTGCGCCACATCTGCGTCGCTGACACCGGTGTCCCACGTCGGCGGGTCGAGGAGCATGGCCTCGGCCATTTCGGCCCACAGCCTGGGCGAGCCCAGGTCGAACTCCTCGTCGCTCCCGGCCAGCTCGACCGCCCGGTCCGGCACGGCCCGCCGGAGCCCGCCGAACCCGTACAGCTCCTCGTCGTCGTAGTCGCCGCACCGCGCCACCACGAGCGCCGGGTCGCGCCGCACGCGGTCGGCGGCCTCGGCCGCGGCGGCGCGGACGTCGGCCGGGTGCGTGCTCGCCGGGCGGGGCAGCCAGCCGACGGACCCGGGGAAGTTGAGCTGCGCGTCGCGGCCGCGCAGCCGCAGCGCCGCCACGTCGTGCGCCACCGCGGCCATCTCGGCGGACTCGAAGCTGCCGAGCCAGATGCGCGTCTTGGTGCCAGGCTGCCGGATCTCCGACACCCACTTGCCCCACTTCCGCTTCCGCACGCCCCGATACTGCTGCTGCTGTTGCTGGCCCGTGATCGACGTCGGAGGCAGCAGGACCATGTCCGAGGCCGCCATCTTGTGATCCATGGACATGCCCTCGCAATTCATCTCAAACAATTTAGTAGCCTAGAATTAACTGTAAGGAGTGAGTGCACTGAGTGAATTAAGATGCAAATGCAATGCAGCAATGGCTGCGAGCCCGGGACCTTATATAGGCGTAGTACGTGCGTGCAATGGATGATGGGTCGCAACAAGGCACTTCATATGGCCAGCTACTATGTTAAGCTCATGATTTGATCCATGATTGGCGCAATAATGCCCGTCCTGGCGACACTGTGCGCGTGTGCAGTTGCTGTGGACACTTCACGGCTGTTGGTTCGTGCACTCTATTTCGATCTAGGTGGTGAGCCATATACTGTTGGGAACAACAGCAAAGGACACGTAAAGTTAGTGCTATACATAAGTATAGACCACTAGCATGTCGTTAATTCGTCAAGCGGAATAATGAAGCATGAATGTACCTGAATTGGAACTAGAATGGGACCAAACAGTTAAACACTCACCATTCACCGAATTAGGACTCGCTTCGTTAATTGCGACATGCTGTCATGCGAGCTCTAATGACACCAACCTGAGTTGGAAGATGATTTCACTTTGAAACTTTGTGTATTTAGACCCAGCTATAAATCACGCTCAAGTCGGCAAAGCCTATATCATTGCTGTTTGCACATCTTGCAAGTGTTGTTTCACAAACCATGCTTTCTAGCTAATGCCACCTGCAAACTGTGTGCTTTCCAGGAGGGGGTAATGGAGACACTGGTCGCCGGTTGGGTCCATGTTGGTATGGGTTCTGTTCTACAACAGCCTGGAGTTGGACTATTTCCCCAACTCCTGAAGAGACGCATGGGAAGCGCGCGAGAGGGAGAGAGCAGGGCGGCCCCAGGCGATGAACAGTGTGAGATCTCAATTTTCTAAAGCGCGCACACGCACTGATGACTGCGGCACACGAGCGTACGGTTGGAGCGCGCGCGCGCGGCACGCAGCACATAAAGGCTAGCTGAGCTACTAGCATGGAGCCATGCCATGATGATTTGGGATCTCTGAAGATGGATGGACCGATGGAGTCCAAATTGGGGAAGAAGGGCATGTATCCGTGTGAGTCCCACCGCGGGAGGGCGCCACGCGTCCGATCGCTAGCGTACGGAAGGAAGGTCCCTGGACCGTACCGTGTACCTTCTCAATCATGCATGACCGGCTGCCGTGGATTCAACCGCATAATATCCAACCGTGACTAGAGAGCGACACAGATCTGAAGATTAGCTAGCAGTGCTCACCCAAAAAAAAAAAAACCCCTGAATATTAGCACGGTGTAGAACAACATGTGAGCAACATATGGTGTCAGTATATACGATGCATGCTTGTGGGTTTTTTATTACCTCCAGATCGATTACACAGAAGATAATGCAAGGTAGAGTAATTATGTAGTACATGAACAAATCATGACCTTAAAAACACGAAATATCTTAGGGCTGCACACAGTGAGGCACGAACACCGGAACAGTGCGTCAATTGCCAAACAGTGCTTCTGACCAGGGCTGGCGCGACGACTGACGATCGAGTATAGTACGATCTACGACGGAACGGTACCCCACGCGCGCCTGTCGATCGTGCCATTCATCTACTGTTCCTCCTCTCGCAGGCATGCAATACGTACAGCCCGTACAGGAGAGCCGGTAAGTAATCATTGGAACGAGCCCTTAGCTTTACCAATCATCAGCTACGAGCCTTTCTTGGTGAAAGGAACCCCGCACCTGCCGACCGCACGCATGCGGCTTGCTTACATACGCGTGAGTACGTGACGCGACACCTCCCAATAAGCCAAGTAGAGCTGCAGTTCGATCAACGTACTCCGCACATACAACTGGTCGTCGATCGTCGGGTCGATCAAGCTCGGGGGCCGCGCAGGGCATGTCGGCCGGATCGGAGGAGAGATAGCTAGCTAGCCACACGCCGGGGCTTGTGGCCGGAGCAGCGACTGCGTCACTCCCCGCCCGGGCCCCGGAGCGCGCGCGCTGTCGTGTGGGGCAAGTTGACGTCGTCGAGCGAGACCTCGGTCGGATTTGACGCGCGCGTCCCGTGCGGGGCTGTAGCCCGACGTCGCCGCCAGGAACGCCAGCCAGGAAGTAGGCCACTCGCGCCATCTATAGGGACACCGCGCGGCGAGGCCTAGCTAGCTAGTCCTATCTACATCTACAGGACGAAATAAGCCACGCGCGTCAGCCAACGATCGACGACGCGTACGTGAGGCCACGGATCTAGTACTAGGTATGCTTGGTTCACGGCCACACTTGGCCACGCCTAAGATACGGCGAGTTTGCTGGCTTCTTGCTTGGTTCTTGCCACAGCTTTTCACCTTGTCGTTTTCCCCTTGTGCAGTAGTAAAACTGTGGCAGATTTTTGTGACGAGTGTGGCGTTGTTTCTGGCCGCTGCAGCGGCGGCGGCGCCAAAGCGTGGCGTGGCCAAGTATGGCCGTGAACCAAGCAGCCTCATAGATGGGAGCCGTGCGTGAGCAGCAGGTCAGGTGGATGGGATCAAGCCCGCAGGCGCCAGTGCACGGGGGGCTCATCGATGATCAGGTGGTGGTGGGTGGCTGCGCGTCCGTGCGCGCGCGCCCGCGCGGCGTACGGGCCCTTCCGTGCAACCAGGCAGTGACCCGTGCATGCATGAGATGAGCTGTTCGGCCTTAATTCCGCTTGATTTCCGGCCCGATCAATCAATCACGCGTTCATCCATCGATTGATCATCAATGGGTACGTTGGGACGTGACGGGGACGACGGCCCGGCGCACGGCGGGTCAAAGAATTGAAGGGTGGGCGCATCGGTTTAATTAGTACAATACGATCTGACTGATGGCATGTACGTACGGTACGTGAGGGATGTCGACCGTGAAGTCGACGCTGCTCGGCTGTTGACCTATATACTACTCCCTCCGTCCTCGAAATGTTGACGTTTCGGACAGCATGCCCAGGCTAAAAATGAACTACCGGACGTTGTCGGAACGACTTCAATAAAAAAACGGAGGGAGTAGCTAGGTAGGCATAGATAAACTATGCATGCATATATGCCACTAGCTTGTACTCTCCGTCCGCTACACGTACAGTTGAACTTGTGTACTTTGACGTACGTTCCTGTAGCAACGAATAGCTAGCACGTGCTGCCAACCGTTTTCGTTGGCAATCAGATCGGACGATCCAGATACTAGCTGCATCGTGCAGATGCGCTGCCGATCGTCGTAGTAGTAATACAGACCATCAGTACTGTTCGTCGTTGCCGTTGTGCGTGTCTGCTTGATCGATCACTGCCGCGAGCCGAGAGGATCGAAAGCTAGCTGGTGATGCATGTACGGGGAAAAAGTTACACTCAACAAGAGACTCGAGCGTACGTCAACATCGACCGATGCTGGTAGAAATGGATAAACATCACCGATAGTTTCGGAAGGTTCGTGCTTTTACTGTTGTGTTGGTGACTTGCCGACAGTCGCCACTTGACCAGCGAGCGCGGCATGCATGCATATGGCGGACCCGATCGAAGCGAGATACTAGATCAGGGGCGTCCTGGCCAGAGCGGTCTCGATCGATGTAAATCGCGTAGCGTGCGTGCACGCACGTCGCTGCAAGTTGCACCGCGAGTGACAGCTAGCTAGCTAGAGGCCTGCGTGAGGAAAGAGAGATCGATTCGTACGAACAGCGACCGAACCGCCGGCCGGTGACTGATGTGCACGTATCATGGCTCATGATGAGATGGACCCATGTTTGCATGATCGATCGATTTGGCGAGCTGTTGATCTGATCCTGAAAGCCTGAACGCGACTGAAGAGGAAAAGGAGACGACTGTCGAGTGTCGACTTGGCGGCAGCGTTGTTTGTGTCACTTCGGCAAGGCGGGCCTTCTGGCCTATTCCACTTATCTGGGCTGCCCGCGGCCAGCCCAACCAGGTGCAGGCCGCTGACAGCCCACAAGCCAGAAGCCACTCGCGAGAGAGAGCCTCTCGATCACCACAGTCCAAGGCTCAGCTCACCGGCCGGTTCGTCCCAACCAAGCGCCCGTCCGCCTCCCGCGACGACGACGACCACACGCCGGCGAGTGACGCCGCCGGCGCCCGAGTCCCCAGGCGTACCTCGCCCGCAGGCCAGAAGCGGCCCGCGGCCGCCATGCTTCCACTCGCCCACACCGCCCCACACTCCGGCCTCCGGCCCCCGCCTCCGCGGCGCGCTTCCGCTCGAGGTCGAGTCTGCCTCCCCAGCCGCGCCCACGTCCGCGCCCGTGCGCGTCCTCCCAACGCCGACGCTGCCGAAACAGAAACTGCCTCTACGAGCGGCGGCGGCGGCAGCGTCCTGTCGTTCCTGTGCCCGCTCCTCAAGCTCCTCGGGGTAACTAATGTCGCATTTCCCGGTCGCCCAGCTTCGGGCTTGCTTAGGCAGAGGAATATAGATGATTTCTGAAATTGGTGTCGTTTGTCTGAATTTGCTGGGCAGGGGGGCGACCCTTCGAAGGAGCGGAACGATGTGGTCGAGGTAAATCCCGTGGCCTGTGTGGCGTTTCCGTAGATCACTTCACGCAAACAGTGAACTAATGACTTGGATTATAGCCTAGAGTTCAGTACTAAATTTGGTGCTGAATGGGGGCACATTTGATGCATTTGGCCTATTTATTTACTGTTAGTACTTCGTTTTGCTCATTAATTTTCATTTGATGTATAGTCTTTTTTTTAGAAAAGGGAATTCTTATTCCAGCCTCTGCATGCATATAACTATTCAACATACAAAATGACAATGTTCAATTCCCTCTTGCACAAATGCATAGGAAAAAAGGGCAAAATAAAGAAAAAAACTCTATTCAACGGTTAAGCAACCACCAAATAGTTTATAAATTCTAATTCTTGGCCACACCTCAGTTGCATGTATAGTCTAATTTACGATAAACCTCAAATGCTACGACTGCTATTCACACCGGAGGTTGGGCTATTCCTTGCTATCCTTGATGACGATATACTGATTTTTCTTGCATTTGCTGCCAGGTTGCTACATCCTCCCTTTCAAGTTTAGCTAGGCTGCCATGGGGATCAAGTGTGGCCACTAATAGGGGAGCGAACATTGATTCCGCAACAAGTGCGCCAACTCTGCAATTGTACGAGTTTGGTAAACACAAAACGTTCTGTTAGATCTGGCATACAAATTCAGGTTTATTATTTTAAAACCTTACTGACTGAATCCTTTGTTGTGTCCTTCCAATAGAGGCATGTCCCTTCTGTAGGAGAGTACGGGAGGCCATGACTGAGCTTGATCTTTCCGCAGAGGTGCTCAACCATGTCTTGCTCTGATTCTTCAATTGTGCATTCCTATTATATGTAGGAAAACAATGCAAGCAAAAAGCAGTGTGCCCTTACTTGCATATAGCTGTGCAGTAGTACACGTCAAAAGGAAATAACAGTTTGTGTAGGCTATCCCTGTAGTATGCTGATGCTGTCTTCATGTTATTGTTTCAGGTTTATCCTTGTCCAAAAGGATCACTAAGGCATAGAGACATGGTCAGAAAAATTGGTGGCAAGGAACAGTACGCCTTTTCCTATTATGATTACGAATTTAATAATAGTTGCTCTATATATCCACACGTTAACTAATAATTCCGCAATACTTGACTTCAGTAAAAGTGTAGATTGCTTGGAAAGTTTACTGATTCTTGTTTGTTTATTTAACACATTTTTCTATCTTTTGTGATCCTCCCTACTTTCAGTGAACTGTAGTTTTCACTTTTTTGTGTACAGGTTTCCACTGCTCATTGATGCTAGTACTGGTGTCACAATGTATGAAAGTGGTAAGTTCCGATGAATCTGTTGGTTTGAAGAGTATCTGGGCGCACATTGCCCGCTTTATCAGTTTTGATCCACTTTGACATTAGTGACAGTTCTCTTCTTCTTCTTTTCTTGGGTGTGTGTTGGGGGGGGGGGGGGGGGGGGTGGGTGGGGGGGTGTTGGTTCTTGTCATAAAGACAGTGGGTTTGGTAACCTGAGATGAAGTAGCTCTTTCTTGGATGGTTTAGCAAACACTACTTGGTAGAAAAACATCTATGGAGTCCAATATGTTCTTTGAATGTGCAGGAGATATTGTGAAGTACCTGTTCAGCCAGTATGGACAAGGAAGGAGCCCTTCTTTTGGAATCCTCGAGAGGTATTCCACTATGCTACTTTTTAAAATCTCACACAATTTCTAATCTTAAGAAAGTATCCAAATGCCATGTCTTATTTTACAATAACCCATGTTTACAATACCACAACCTACCAGGTATGATATGTGAGGATTCAAATTTTGTATGATAGACCTTCCCTGTAAAGGACCAGAAACACGTTAATAGAAGTAATATACTTGTCTTTAATGTAAAAATGTCTTTCCAAAGGAAGAAGAAAAGAAAGTCCAATACTGGAATAGCTAAGAGCCTGTTTGATTACTTGTACGAGGCTGGATGGGGCGATCCATCCTTGTTTTTGGTCTGTTTGTTTCACGGATACAGCCTGATGGAGGCATCCAGCTGGGAATATTCGCTTCAAATGCTGTATCACTTGATCCAGAAAATTTGGCCAGATGGCGCTAGATAAAATGCTGTACATATGCCACTAGAAAAATTTCCTACCACTGCATCCCGTTCTAAGAATGCCTTCTTTGTTTTTCAGTACAATTTTCACAGGATGGGTGCCAACTCTTCTAAGAGCTGGACGAGGAATGACATTGTGGAGCAAAGCTGGTGTTGTACCTGCAGAGAAGTTGGAACTCTTTTCATATGAAAACAATTCGGTAAGCATAAGTCGTCCTCTTGCTATCCTCTTGTTGGGAGTTGCCTCTATTTTGTCTCTGTGGGTAACTTTCCCCCTCGTTTTTCAGTATGCGCGGATTGTCCGCGAGGCTCTCTGTGAATTGGAGCTTCCTTATGTTCTCCAGAACGTGGGGGAAGGGTCCTCAAAGATGGATTTACTTATAAAGAAATCAGGTTCGAAACAGGTAATGTTAGCTGCGACTTGCATCATGAAACAAGAAAAATTACGTAGAACAAAACTGCATTTTAAAGATGGTATCTGAATCTTGATACAGACATTCCTACGTACCTGTGCAGTATTTGTCGTTGTTGAATGCAACCTTCATGATGGATGTTTCTTTTGCTATATGTTATTTCCACAGCCCTGGCATCTCAGAGCCGAAAGCACTTATCTATTTCAGAGAGTGTGTGTGTTTGTTTTTCTTCTAAGTTACATGTTCCTTGTGGCACTCAGCATAACCCTTAAACACCTTCGGCTCAAGGTAACATCTAACACTACGAATTACCTTGGTGTTGCAGGTACCGCATCTGACCGACCCTAACACTGGTTTCCAGTCGTCGGACTATAAGAAGATACTGTCCTACTTATTCCAGCAATACTCGATTAGTAGTTAGTTCCTGTCTCAATCGCGGCACCTCAGTCACCCTCAAAGAGGTCTGCTCTCTCGTAGAGGGCAAACATTCATAATTGTATATTCATGATGATGTGATCTTAGCTCTGAAATTGCAGCGGTCTGTGGTTTCTTGCTAGGCAGAGTTCAGGTGCCATCTGTATGGCTTACACGCAAAAAGGAGATGTCCTTTTGGTTTTGCAGGACTAGTGACATATGTAATGGTATGCCCGATGTATGAGACGTGCTTTTGTACATAAATTTGGGTGATACTTATGTTATTCACATGACACTACATTTCTCCCCAGCTAAAGTAAAAGCAATGCTGTTTCTGCTAGGTAGGAGAGCCACGCAACAGGACCGTGACCATCTTTGGCGGGGGCGTGCGGCGCACCCGTGAATCCTTGGCATCTTCTTTTCTTGTATTAAAAAAAGAGAGTGCTGAGCAGTTCGATAAAAACAAATGAATCAGCGGATCGGTTGTTGCTTAGTTTATACACCTCCATCGAGCGACTTCCGAGCCTCGTGACAGCATGAGGGAGGCGACTCTCTAGGTTATACCTCGCAGAAGCATCTTCTCCAACTTCAAGCATCGAATCTCTCTCGTTTTCTGGTCTTGGGAACACACGGGCAGGAAGAGCCATGAGCAACGAGTTGTAAGTTTCTCTCCCTTTGTTCTTCCATTCTTTTTTCTACTTAGTCTCTTTCAATGTACTGAAATTTTAATCTTGTTTTCTCAATCATTGGCAGCGATTACCTATTCAAGCTTCTCTTGATCGGCGATTCCTCCGTCGGCAAGTCCTGCTTCCTCCTCCGCTTCGCTGTGAGTTTGCAATGTCTTCTGATGCCACCACCACCCGCTGGAGATTACTACTCCTAGATCATATGGTCTTGGTTCTGATCCCTAGTTTGTGTTCATCCAGGACGATTCCTATGTCGACAGCTACATCAGCACGATTGGTGTGGACTTTGTGAGTGGACTCCTCTTGAAATGATGCTGCATTTGTGGTGTTTCTCCAAATTCCTCATGGGGACCGTGTTCCCTAAATTTTTGCTGTTCTCATCCACTGATCCCCCTCCTCTTTGTTCTACTTTTGCAGAAAATTCGCACGATCGAGATGGATGGGAAGACTATAAAGTTGCAGATTGTAAGTAGTTTCCTCACCAATTTGACAAGTAGTGCATGAAAAAATTTGTGCAGTGGCCAATAAAACATAAATGACTGGTCGGTAAAGTACGGTTATTCGAGAACTAAATCTGGAAACCTACCCGAGTCATTTTGGTAGCAGTTCTCTTTTCCTTTTCTTTTTTTTAGGTGAGGGTTCTAGCTCAATGTTTGGTTAGGAATGCACCATACGGCTCATTATGAGCAAATAAATAAAATCACATATATGTCAACGTGAAGATATACCTTCTTGTTTTTGTGCCATTTTATGGTCAAACAAGGTTCTTAGTATTTTGAATAGAATGTATGAGCTACTTTACCAACAAAAAAAAAACAACAACTGAGAACTCAAAATGTCACCAAGGATTTATCTTTGCCTACATATATAACATATTCCCCAATTTGGCATGAGATTAATGGACAGCTGATGAATGTTTAATAGTGGGACACAGCAGGACAGGAGAGGTTCAGAACCATTACTAGCAGCTACTACCGAGGAGCTCACGGGATAATCGTAAGCAAATCTCTCAACTCAAACCACGAAAATAATTTCTGCCCCTTGACATGCAGTTCATTGAAACTTAGTCGCTTGAATCCCTCCAGATCGTCTACGACATTACTGACATGGAGAGCTTCAACAATGTGAAGCAGTGGATGAGTGAGATCGACAGATACGCCAACGACAGCGTATGCAAGCTTCTCGTTGGCAACAAATGCGATCTGGTTGAGAGCAGAGCTGTCGAGACTGCAGTGGCAAAGGTCAAACTTCCAATTATCCTACATTTTGGAGATAGTTTATGGATGCGAACCGCTAGTGGTTGATCCAACGATTGATGTGCATGGTAAACTTTGATAAGCTGAAATGGCAATGCAAACTTCCGCAGGCTTATGCTGATGAGATAGGCATTCCATTCCTCGAAACAAGTGCTAAAGAATCGATCAACGTGGAGGAGGCTTTTTTGGCTATGTCTGCAGCGATCAAGAAAAGGTAAGGAAATAGTTATCTGTTTTTTGATAAATCGATTACGCTGACAAAATCACCGCGTCTGATCGGCAGCAAAGCTGGGAGCCAGGCAGCCCTGGAGAGGAAGGCCTCCAATCTAGTCCAGATGAAAGGCCAGCCAATTCAGCAGCAGCAGCAGCAGCAGCAACAGCAAAAGAGCAAATGTTGTTCAACATGACGGTAGAGCAGCCTCAGTGTCTTTCAAGAACTAGGAAGATGGTGCATATGTGTCTGTTGAACACTATGAGTAGCTGCGAAAGCTACCCGCGATCAGTCTGAGGGTTTAGTACGAACAGTTTAGTGCTGCAACATCTGTCTCTGATCAAAACTCTAATTACCGAATTTCTATAAGAACTAGGAAGATGGTGCATATGTGTCTGTTGAACACTATGAGTAGCTGCGAAAGCTACCCGCGATCAGTCTGAGGGTTTAGTACGAACAGTTTAGTGCTGCAACATCTGTCTCTGATCAAAACTCTAATTACTGAATTTCTGATAAGCGATAATCCTAGTCACATTGCACTCGTAAAGTCAACCATATTAAACACTTAAGAGACAGGGAAGCCGCAGCATTACACATATATGCATCCAGTCCTAAGAGAGTGGTGATTTCCATATGTAAAACTTGCACAAATCCAAGGGTGGTAACAGGCACGAGATTTTGGATGCCGTTACACAGTAGCCCAGTTGAACTCCAGAATGGACTGACGCGATGAGTTGATAGGACCGTGGTTTAGGCTAGAAATAGTAGTTACTTTCCATGGTTAGTTGGTATGGTACAGGCACTTGTGGTATTATAACATTGCTGCTGACATCCAGAATCCCATTCTGCTCGATTATCTGCAGACATGTTCAAAGAGAGTGAGAAATGTGTCGAAATATTTAAAAGCATTTGCGCTAAGGAAGTCTATCGAAAATCATGTTAATTTAAGGGGCGGGCCTTCCAAGAAGTAGATCGTTACTCCCTTGATTGCAGATATGTTCCGTTAGTTAACCTCTCTACCTGTTCAACCAGAATACCCTGCTTTTAACCTATGACAAAGCCGCCACCAGGAGACAACTATGCGTGGGTTGCGATAAAGGGGCAGGCGCAAAGGTTTGCCACAAATCCTTTAGCTAATTACTAACACATCCATTAACTCAGTCCCAAACATAAATAAATTTGAATTTTGGATTTTAAAGAAATGTCCAGATTAGGGGTTAGTAGTACCCTCTCTTGAAGTATATCATTGGCAGCCTTCAGCATTCCTTCCTGCAAATAAGAAACAATAGAACAATTGGTAAAGGGAATTCTATGTTCATCTCTTCCATATGTATGCCACATTAATCAGAGGGATAAAACTGACACATGACACATGCCAACCCAACCTTGTTCCTGAGTAGCTCAATTTCCCTAGACATGACCTGCATCTGTTCAGCATATAACGGAAACATATCAAAAATATGTGAAACCACTTTAAAGTTTAGTAGTATATATTGAGAAGTGCATATAAACTTTTACCTTTTGGGTGCGAATGTTATGGACCCAGATTTCAAGATTACTTTCGAGGGCTTGGAGCTCATCAAGATTCATCTGTTTTATATCTTTCTCTCCATGCATGTACCTGCATGGATGTGCGTACCTTTTCTCATCAATCTCTGAATCTCATACTCAGTACTATACTTGTTTACGTTAATCAAGACACACTATACTAGTTTACCAAACCCTTGAAAAGTATGCAATTTCTGAACCTTTCTATGGATCTTTGGCAGTTCAACAAGGCACAATAGCTCATAGCATAAAGTTGTTGGAATCATTATATAGCTGTTTAGCCGCATCCTTTCTCTAGATAAAATGTACTCTCTCCGTCCCATTATAGTTGGCATTCTAGCTCAGGACACGAAGATTAAGAAGAGGTGAGAAAATGTGAGTGCACAGGAAATGAGAAGGAGAGAGATAAAGATAGAGGTGTATTGGAAAAGAGAGAAAGGTGTATCGGAAAGTGAGAATGCCAAATATTTCGGTAAACTTGATATGGTTAGAATGCCAAGTATTTTGGGACGGAAGGAGTAGTACCAAACTGCGTGGTTTCATATTTTTTTTTAGAATAAAGAAGAAATGGAACATGATGGACAAAACAACTTTATGTAGAGATTTGCAGTTTCCCCTGAGTTTTAAACTGCTCTCCTGAATAAATTATAGGAAGATACGCCATGCACGATGCATGCACTTGTCCATTCTTAGTGCTGTTCTGAATGACCTTTTCTTATGCGACACAATATTGTTTATACAACAGCACATATGGTGCACAGTAATTTAGTTTCATTTGTTGCAGTATAAACTAAGCTCTTTCACCACTTTCTCAGACAGAATACATCAAGCTATTCCACTGTACACATGTAATGTAGCTGTTTACCTTAAGCCCTTTTGAAGAAAGTCAATTACACGCGTTAATGCTGATACCTCTTGTTGTGTTGCCTGGAGAAAGAATATCAGAACTCATTTTAATAATTAATCATTCATAAAAGTTGGCATGGAACTCTGCCACAGTTTGTCCACCCACCGACACGCACACCCCTCCAAAGTAAAGGAAACCCGAATATTATAACCATAGAAATAGAAAAACTGCCCGCCACAGCTATGTTAGCACAACGATGAACAAACCCTAACTAATGGCACTTACAGAATGCCAAAACATTGTCATTCCTATGTACAACTTTGTAGAATTTAAAAGTTACCGAGCCACATCACTTATCTTACTTTGAACTGATGTTTGTTCTGTTCGCTACTTTCACCCTGCTTTCCTGCATAGGTATTCCCGTACCTCTCAATCAAGCCTTGCATGTTCCTAATATCAACATATTTGAGAAAATAAAAAAAATGATATTATACTTTCGCATCAATAGACAAGAGATACAGACCCGTTGGTGGCTAACTCATAAATCTTGCCATGAGGGGAAAACACGATCACACCAATATCAGCATCGCATAAAATTGATAATTCCCTGGCTTTCTTCAGAAGACCCATCCGCCGCTTGCAGAAGGTGACCTGCCTGTGCACTGGGTTTTCTATCCTCCTCATCTGAACCTTACCACGAGCCATTACTTTCTGACTTCTTTTCCTTGTTTGTGCACACAACCTCCCACTAGTTTGGACTAGCTTCCGTGGTTGTTGCAAGAAGAGATTTGATCTTCTTCTTGCACTTAGGCAAATGGCGACCTGGATCCACCATGGAAGTGGGCATTTTATTGTGGCGCTTTGAGGGCAGGGAATAATAGGTAGGCCACTCCTTCCACATTGCAAAAGGTATACGGAATCTGACTTATTAACCTTACTAGCCATCTACCCGTGCTTTGCTACGGCAACTATTGAAAGAAATCCAGTTTAAAAACAAAAACAGGAGGAATTACATTATAATGCATGATAAATTATTTTATGAATGTGTCAAGACTGATATGTTCCTCAGCTGAAAATTTTCACTAATGATACTTTAGCCTTTCCATTAGGAAAATTAGTAGTAATGTTTAGCCCAGCTCATAAGAACTTATCTCTAAGCATCTTTTTTCATCCAAACTCATGTTAACACAAAGCTCGTGAAGCTTCACCTCTGTCCTCATGGACAACAAAAAGCTGTCGCCATTCAGGCCTCTCTCTCTCTCCCCCAACGCCTGCTTCTCCGAGAAGCTTCACCTCTGTCCTCACGGCCACACCCAAGAATCAGAGCAAAAAATTGCAAGAGGAAAGGCATGCATGTAGAGGAAAGACAAACGCAGGGATGAGGGAACTGCCGGTCACAGCGGTGACCAGCGCCGCCGCGTGGGGCTCTGGTCCGCGGAGTGAAGGAAACGGCGCATGGCGGTGTGGAGCTATCGGCCAAAGCGATGAGCAGGGCAGCCCGCCGCGACAGCAAAGGCACCACGTGCGGGGTTCCCGGCCACGGCGGCAAACGACACGGTGCGGGGTGAACGGTACGACGGATGCCCGGGAGGCCGTCCCGCGCGTTTCCCTTTCCCCTCCCCTCTCCATGAGTTCTTGCACGAGGAGGAACCGCGAGGCATTCGGCGGGAAGGAAGCCGCAGCGGCCGCCTGGGCTCTTGTTCCGGGCTGGGAGAGATGACGCAGCTGCGATGCGGCAGGAGGGGCAGGGACGGCAGGGGCAGGTGGAGCCGGGAGCGATGCGGTCGAATGAGTGGTGGCGGAGGCGTCTGATGGAATGCGGGCCCCATTTGTCGGCGCCAAGGGAGATAATGGGACGCAGGACACCTGTCCGTTGGATGTAAATCGGATGGCGCAGATTGCAAGATGGCAGGCACACCATCATCACCAACTGGCTTTTTTTAAGAGAAGTAAAGATATGGGTCATTATGACCTATTAACCTTATATATGGTCATACTTACTGAATACTGATTTTTTTTTGCCAAACTATATTTCCAGCATACAGCTGTTTCTTGCTCTCAAGCTATATTAGTACATACACACACTCAAAAAGAGTACGACAAATATCCCAAACATATATCACTGAGAGCCCGAACCAAAGTATTATTTCGACAATACTGTCAAAGACTGACTGACCCATGGACCTTGCTTGTAGGGATGACGCCAAAATAAGCATGCAGACATTATGTCCTTCAAACCTTATATGTGAAGTTAAACATGCTTGTTTCATGTTGAATTGCTGTTGCTTTATGAATCACAATTCAGTAAGTAGCCTAAATGCTAGCATGTTGAAGGGTATAGGTAGCATATAACTGGTTCAAAGCGTATATATTATTCTCTAATTAATAAAATTCATGTTGCTCGTACTGCCCCAGTCTAGACAATCAAGTTCTCCATCATCATTAATGAATATCTAGTGAGGAATATATCCCATAAAAAGGTATTGACACTTTGAATTGTTAAGAATTTGTTCTATTTTGAAAGGTCAGACTAAAATTAAAATCACCACATATACTTGTTATAAGCTCATCTTATCTATGCCAGCACCTACAAACGATAAAAAATAATCAAAATACCGCTGTTTACTCTACATTTCTTAACAGTAAAATGGAAAAGATAAGTTGATCGCTTTAAAGCTGTTATTAAGTCACTGCTACATATTCCACAATTCCAATTTCACAAAATCTGTTTCATTTGTAGCTTTAGTTTTCAGACCAATTCCTTTTATACAAATCCAATATGCTAAAGAGTCTCAACTGGTGCTGGCATCAGGACAACCTGTTAGCATGTTTCACTTGGAGAAATCGAAGCAGCTGCTGTTCAGAAATTGTCAGTTAGCTGTTTGACACTGCAATTTTAATATTGAGAGTTGCCTTAGTTCGCTCAGTAGATATGAAACCTGTCATGTCGCACTCCCAAATAGGTAAGTACTAGAAGAATAAAGCAGGAATTTTAGGGACATACCTTTTCTTGTTAATAAGAATTTTGAAATAGACAACCAGGCGTACACGTAGTGAAGTTATGCATGCCCAACATAAACAAACTCCTAACTGAACAAAGTACGCATTAAAGAAGACTATATACGATATGGACCATGGTTGCAGTTTACCAGGACCACACCTTTAATGAACCTTTAGAAATCCATATTCCAAACCAATTATCTTCAAGAATTGTGGAAGTCCAGGCGATCAATCACATTAGACTATCAGAGAGGCACAACAATTCAATCTTATCAATCATTCACCAAATTGTGTGATATATGACCAATGAAAACCTTGGTTCTAGAATCATTGACGTTTGCTGCGAAAGGAAACCTACATTTAAGAATTAGAGTGCAGGTGTTTGTTTGTCTGTTTGCTAACAACTTTTGTGCTGCCTGATTTTATAGCCCTTTATTTTCAATGGCTATGTTGATTTTTTAGCATAAGTATTGCTTGCCCATAAGAGGTACATCTTACGTGCACATGTTTAGCTTAGTAAGGAATGTGCATTTTTAATTAGTATTCGATCGTTTCAAATACTTGTATAGTTTTAGTGGGATTTGTCTTGCACATTGAGGAAATCAAAATGTAATTTTACTTAGACTTTCATCACTACTACAAAACATGCATTTTGTAACACATATTTGTAACACAAGTAAGAATGTGTTACAAAAATATTTCATAGTAACACAAGCATTTGTGTTACTGAGTGTGTGTTACAGTTAATTATTCTAGTAACAAAAAAATTGTGTTTCAAGTATTGTGTTACAAATAAATCAATGTGTCTAAACATAGCAAGCCTAACTTACTTTCATCTCGCACACCTGTACTAAACATGTGAACATGTTGAGAAGTTTAAATATGACATTTAATAGGGTTACGTGCTCTCTTGCTCCGTTACTAAATATATATCAAACTTGACATGATCACTAGTATATGTAAGGTTACACACTACCTAGACCACACAGAAATGACACTGTTAGTTTTGTAAAGTATACTCTCCCCATGTATTATTTATTGTTTTCGGTAATATACTTCAGTTGAAAGAATAGCCAGTCTTGCGCGGGAGACCATAAAATTCAAAATGCCAACATTTATGCAAATGGAAGGAGTACATTTTAAGACACAGGGTAAAAGAGATAGAAGATTCAGAACAAGATTAATTTCACCACATGGGAAAAAAAGGAAAATGCTAATATTCATGCATAAGAAATGTAAAGAAGCATCATTTAACCAAGCCCATTGTTGAAATAGTTTTCTCCACAACATGCAAATTCTTGATAGAATACGCAAGCTACCTATTTCATTAGATTCTGATAACAAAGGCAGAAGTTCTTTAGGGCCAAAGGCGGGGAAGAATCATGTGATAGGTGCATCATTCAACATACAAGGGTATTTGAGAAAAGAAAAATAGTTATCTTAGTCTGACATGGATAAGCACATAGCTTAAGAGAATAAACTGACGTGGAAGTAAAACAATTATACAAGAGGCAAAAATTTGTGCATATCTTTCATAATAATTTTTTACCTCAGTAACACACTAGGAATAAGAGGAAAGCAACACTAGAAACAAAAGAAACAGATAGAGTATTGACCAGTAGGACAAAAGGACATATTCAAAGCTGATATTATTCTTTCCGTACATATCCAAGACTAACAAATATTGATTAGATATTACCGTTCAGACAAAGCACAAACCTATGTTGCTATATATATATCAGGTTTACGCAGAGTAACAACTAGTTAACCTCAATTCTTTATCTTAAAGTACCATGAAGACGCTTAGGTTGCCCCCCCCCCCCCCCCCCCCCTTTTTTAAGTACCCCAGAGTTTCAGTTGTAGTACCATGTTTCAATGCTTAAATCTATCTATTATATATATATAATAGACCAAGAAAAGTAGCCACCACGTTCGCTACCAAGGTCTAAAAATTCTCACATTAATCCGAGAAAATAAAAAGAGAAAATTACCTACCACCGCCATTATGAAAATTTTAGTTTAAAATACCTTCAAACCCATTTCTAAATTACCCACGCCATTATGAGTAAAAAATGGCTAAATTCGGAATAATAAAAAATAGACAAAAATACCCGTCACATCTATTACAAAATTACCCACTATGCCATTTTGAGTAAAAAATAGCTAAATTCGGGATAATAAAAATAGCCAAAAATACCCACCACACATTTTTTAATTACCCACTATGCCATTATGAGTAAATAAATAAATAAATTCGGAATAATAAAAAGTAACCAAAATACCCTTAATTTCAATTCTAATTTACCCACCATAAAAAATAGCTAAATTTGGAATAATAAAAATAGCAAAAATACACTAATTTCTATTTCTAGGATTAACAAAGAAATCTATTTTAATATTCCAAACACAAATGAAAATAAAATTCAAATGAAAGTGAATATAATTTCTCTTTAATTATTAGGAAATACACCATAGCAAAACACAAGGAAAATATAGGTAATAATAATTTAAATTCATATCCTCAAGTAAACCTTGACAAGCAGTGCAGCTTTCATTAGGGTCCAAAGTCTTCCTTGACCCAAATATAATTTAGTTGAAACATGAGTTACAATGCATTGTTTTCAAAAAATGAAACAAAGCAAAATAATCGACAAAAAATAAAGAGCACTTTTAACGTTACAATATTGGAACTTTAAGACCATACACTCATAACTTTTGGAAAATAATCTCAATTTATAAACATATATGTTGGTTAAAGTTTGGATGACCATGAGCAACCATAACGATTGAACTCTAAGGATACACGTGAGCACGATCCATCTACCTACTTAGAACCGTGACACTCATTGGCAGCGCTAAGTAGACCTCTTTAGCGTAAAGTCATGGATCTATGAGAAATATATATAGTTCAGCCTTCAAGGGATCCTACGTACTCGTAACCGCGAGTGACTCGGGGCTGGCTTCATCGGAAATGAGCCATGTTTATATGCTATACACCAATTTGTGAATTGGAGTGCCAAGGTCGATGTTTGAACACAGAAACATTGTATGACAACGCAAATAACAAAGTATCTTAATGGTGATATGAGGATACAAATTAGGTGTCACGGTAAATGGATCGATATTATAAAGCATAGAACAGGAACAAGTGACAAGACTATCAAACTGAATATTCAAACAATTATACAAAGCCCAAAATATTCTGTAAGATCTCCTACGGCAGACACGTACCGTTGCAAAAAGCTTAAAAGTGCAAGAGATGGGAGATGTGAAACAAAAGTAAGAAGTTCATCACTACAAACTAATCAATAAATTAGAAGGTATTGTTTTTTAAAAAAATATATTGCATATCGTTTATTTGTGTTGTGTCTTTCTAACGCTGAAATCATGTTATGGGTCCTATTTTTTTTTTAAAAAACAAAAATTAAAACAGATACATGCATGTTCAAGATAAAAGAATGCTGATGTAAGAACAATAAATCAGAATAAGCAGAGAGAACTTGAAGAAATAAATTATGAAAAAAGTGAGAGTTCTATATTATAAAAATTGCATAGAAAAGCATCATTTCTGTTCAATTTGCTTGGTTTAATAAGTGATACAGATATGTTATGATTGAGTTCATATACGATAATCTTTTATATCGTTTTTGTGATTCATATTTTATTCTAGCACTTACCCTATACCTATATGTTCACTCTTTCGACCATGTATCTTTGTCGGCCAGTTGCCACAATGATGATTTTTACATGCTATTTATAAAAATTGGTTATTTCAATATGACATTCAGGTAAATGATGACTCATACACACTCAAATTGACAGACTCAGTGAAAAATTCCTCCAATCAATTTTAACTATGTTAGAAATGAATTACTATGAAAAAAATTAAACTATATTTAATAAACTTATGCAATAATACAGAAATAATTTAAACAATTTAGCAAATCTAGCCGCGCAAATACGCGGACAGCCATATTAGTTTTCAAATGCATATTCAAAGCCCTTGCCCCTTCATACTTATTACTTCTTGAAATTCTAGTATAAGCTTTCTCGAATGATTTATTTCCTTAGATCTTAACGAAGCACCAACTGGTCGTGGTTTAGAACTTCAGTTATTAGAGCAAAAAGCAAAAAGGCATGTAGTCTAGTGGTTACAAGAGCCTCAGTAGCACCTCAGGTCATAGGTTCGACTCCACGTGAGAGGAATTTTCTAGGATTTAATGGCTTCGTGCTTTCAGGGGTAGACGACGCTCGCGTTGACGGCGAGGTGCCAGTGGTGACTTTGTCAATATCGAAGATTTACCGGCTTAGTCTCCGAAGATGCTCATAGAAGTACGGTTTGCATACGTGTGTTTATAAGAGTGAGTGTGCGTGCGTTGTGAGTGTCTGATTTATACTATGTAGCGTTGTGAGTGTCTGATTTATTCTATGTAATCGTAGTAAAAAGTTATCAGAGCATAAAGCCCTTTCATCAGCATAAACTATATACGGCGAAATGGCATCCTCCATTTGTCAGCGTCAATTGAAAGCATCAATAATCCTAAACATAGAAACAGCTTAGTAAGATCCCAATATTAATTTTAAGCTGTTAAATGTTACGACAATATGTAGTTTACTACTAGACTGTGCTCAATCGCACGAGTAAATAAAGCTTGTTACTGAAACCATTTCGTACTTTATTAGTCTTGTTACTCTTGCGTATGAAAGCCTATCTGAATTCACAAGGCTTTATTAACAATAAATTTTTGAGTCTGATTTTTGCTGCTCCCTTTCAAGTAACGGCATTAAACATTGTGGTTAGACTCAGGAAAATATCCAGATGAGTCCAATAGACTCAGAAGTATGATATTTTCTGCTTCATTGCATAACCCAATAGATAGCACTGGCTCAAACTTCTATTCCTGCACTTGCTTAAAGAGACGAACCCGAGGAAAGCAGGAATCTATAAAAATAAAAGAATAGTTTTTGTTTTAGTTTTCGAGAAGACACTATTAAATATTAGTTTTGTTTTCTGGACACCGTATCTTTTCTTTTGGTCTCGTGGACACTGAGAAAACATGCCTTTGTATACATGACACTATAGCGGAAAAATTGACTATTTTCAATTTTTTTTTATCTCAATACACAAAATATATTGCAGTTTGAAATTTGGCACAATGTTACATTGTTGCATTTTTTGTTCATGTGATTTTTTTCTTAATTTTTTGCCAATTGTTTGCATAGTTTAGTTTTAAAATTAAATATTTTGTTAGTGAAAAAGTGATGTAAACAATCAACAATAAATATGAAAAACAATACATGTATAGGGAATTTAGTTATGTATGTTTATGCCAAATTTCAAGTTGCAATGTATTTTGTACATTAAAATAGAAAATTTAAAAATAGTCATTTTTTCCGTCATAGTGTCCTGGACAAAACCCGTGTTTTCTCAATGTCCACGAGACTAAAAGAAGCGATGCGGTGTCCAAAAGACAAAACTAACATTGAAGAATGTGCCACAAACAAATTTTCCTAAATTTAAATCCACGATGATAGTGTACTTTGTAGTTCACTTTTATACAGAAGGATACTCGAAGCTTTTGTTCCAATATGTGAAGAAAACAAAGTAAAAGAGCGCCCAACACATCATGCGCGCCACCCCTAGAAAATACAGAGAAAGGGTCCTAATTTAACAACGTCAAGCAACCCCGTGAACAAAGTGGTAGCTTGGACCAATAAATCCACGATATCTTCTGTTTCTACATTGTCGCTGTTTCTATACTTGGACCAATAATGATGTCTTTTATATATTTTAATTAAAAAACAAGTGATATTTTGCAATACATGCAGTCAAACTTGTAAACTACGGCTATCGGATTTTATATTGTAGATTTATTAAAAAAAAATCATGTTGTAATGATAGTTGTCAAAGGCGTGTCTTTGAACCGTGCTGATTAGAAAACATAGCCTATTTGTAACTGGAGGAGCATCTTCTGTGGTTGATGATATCCACGAATAAAGCTACGAGTTGAGATTCCCAAGTCTGTTGTTTTACCAATATAAGGTTCGATTACCTCGAAGATAACTATGTACCACGGATTATCATCTCAAAACACGCCTAATCAACTTATTTTTTGATAAGCTTGAGTAACTAGCGGTGGTCATCATGACGTTTGTACACACCTCTTGTTGGGGACGGCCCCTTGGCTAGTAGCCAATGGCTAAGAAGGAGGAACCCCCCCCCCCCCCCAGAAAACTAGCCTCTGGGGCAAAGGACTCGACAACACCCATGACAGACGTTCGAGATCAGGATCCTCGGAGTCAGAGGACGGTCTCTGACAGATAGGGCCCTAGGGGGGCCACACGGTCGAACCCCGACGAGCCCGGAGGTGAAGCCACCTCGCCTCCGCACTTGTGGAGGTGCGGTAAAGGACGCAAGCGCTCCGACAACGAAGGCAAGGGTCAGGGCATGGCACGACGACAAAGAGTGGCGGATCCTGTGGCCCACCATAGGGGCTCTGATCGAGGAGCCCCGACAGTGCGCCTGGCAGCCGCCCCGTCAGGCTTTTCCGTCTAACACCATTAATGGGCGCCTAAACTCGGATTCCTGTTATTATCCGGTGCGCCTTTCGGACCGCTGGGTCCGAGGGGAGATCTTAACTGCCTGGGCAAAGACCAGAAAAGGCGGTCATGATGGCGCGAGAGTTAGTTGAGTACGAGGAAGACTTGGATGGGGGGTGTCAGCGTTGAGAAATCTGGCCGACGAGTGAATTTAGACTACGCGCTGCGGTTGGTTGAAGAGAATGAGGAAGACATAAGGGATTATACTGGTTCGGGCGATCGAAGCCCTACGTCAGTGAGTTGGTTCGGTTCGTGTTGCTCGTAGTAGGGGTTACAAGCTCTTCGAGAGAGGGAGAAGCTCCCAAGTCTCTAAGGGTTCGTGGAGTTCGTCCTTGCGTGCGTCGCAAGGCCGAAGCGAGTGTGTGTGTGGAATGAGAAAGTGAGAATGCGGTCCTCGAGCCGCGAGTCAAGCTCTCCCTTTTATCTGTGAAGGGAGAGGTTGACCGTTACAAGGATGGAGGAAAAAAGAAAAAGAAAGTAAGAGAATTGATAAATAGCTCGATGTAGGTAGGCGGCTCAGCAGGGAAGGGCGCGTCCGTCCTCGACGCCTTCTCCTCCGGGCGTGGGCGGCGATGGCGGCTACAGTTCAACTGCGGCGGGGATGTCCGCGTCTTGTTTGAGCACTGTGCGACCCTGTTCATATACGGCTCGTACTGTTACCGCGTGGCGAGACGGCTTGACCACTGTCAACCGTTCCTGCGGGACGTGCGGGGCTTGTGGTTCACGTCTTCGGACAGTGCCGAAGGACGCCCACTTGCGGCCCATTAAATGCGCTTCACCGGCCAAGCTCCGACTTCGGTAGTCCGACCCATTCGGTCGGAGGCCGGGGTCGGCCGAGGCGGAGTTTGTCCCCGACCCCCAGGGGTCGGGAGGTCGGTCGAGGAGTCGGGCCTTTCTTTGCCCGTGCGGCCTCTCCAGCTGCGGGCCGTGTCACGCATCGTGGGCTGGGCTTTGACCTTGATGTCCGCGGAGACAACCACGGCCTCTGGCCCAGTCCTTAGCCATTTGGGCATGATTGCGGGGTTAGGTGAGTAATCGCGGGTACCTGATTTTGGGTACCCGGCAGGGGGGCAAGCTTCAGTAATAGCGCCATGGCAGGGCCGTCTCGATAGACTAATCTACCCCATCAGAGCCCCTGTAGCTCTGGTGTGACGACCCCTTTGTCTTTGTAGAGGCAATGTTGTAATCAAACCCCTTACTCATGATATAAAAGTACTCGCAGGAGAGGCATTCTCTCCTGTTAGAATCACACTCGCGCCCTCTTAAGCCGCTTCACTATCTCCAACTCTCTTCCCCATTAATTTGCACTTGCATTGCGCCAAGTGCTTGCCAAGATCTGTAGGGGGCAGATTCGTTGCCACCAACACCTCTTATTGGCCTATGGCCCTTTCCGATCCCCCCCGCCCCCCCCCCCCCCCCCCCCCCCTATATTTAATATAATATAATACCACAATAATGGTTTCCCCCACCGTATATTCCTAAAAAAAACTAGTGGCCAGCTCCTCAATTGTTTTTTTCCTCTCTTTTTTTTCAGTCCTAGAATTCAAAACAAAGCTAAAAGAAAAACTTTGTCGCAGCACACAATTGAAAGTTGTGAAACTATCTTTTGCTGAGTCTCTAGGAGAATGTGTAGACGCAAAAGAAGAAATATGCAAGTCCCTTCATCTCACAATATTCATCCAGTGCGCATAGAAAGAGGCACATAAATCGAATAATATTTAAGGGAATAAAACATGCAGCTCCATTGGACAGATATGCCACTGCATATAGAGAAAAATACAACTAATATGATTAAATATTACTTGAATATTAGGTCTTTTGGTATTTGTGCTGGGCTGAACTCATGAAAAGGGGAGTAACATTTAATGCATCAATAGCATGATCATATTACTTCATGCACATGAAAATTAAACATCCAGACCAACGACCTTATTCATCCAATGCTAGTGGTACAATCGGAGGCTATTCGATCTAGAGTCAACTTCCTGAAAAAGCCGATTTAGACATCTGATGGAAGAAATGGGTAATCAGTATACCCGATAACTGGATCAGAGATATAAAAGGTCTCTCTGTTGTACTTGTTGAGAGGACCATCTACTTCAAACCTCCGAGGTAAGTCAGGATTGGACAAAAATAAGCGCCCATATGCTACCAAATCAGCATATCCAGAGGAGATTGCATTATTTCCATCCTCCCTATTGTAGCCACCAGCAACAATAAATGATCCCTTGAAAGTATCTCTCATTGGACGAAGACTGTAGGGAGTTTCAAATTTTTCGCCAAGTTTTACCATCCTGGGCTCCACCACGTGGCAATAGAGAATTCCGAATTTATTGAGTGCTTCCGCCATATATAAGCCTAGAGCTTCAGGGTTTGAGTCTGATGCCTCCGAATAGCTGGCAAAGGGTGAGAGCCTTATCCCAACCTTGTCAGCTCCAATTTCATCAACTACGGCTTGAACTATTTCTAGAGCAAACCGACAACGATTCTCTAAGCTACCACCATATCTGTCAGTGCGATCATTTACTTGATCCTTAAAAAACTGATCGATCAAGTAACCATGAGCTCCGTGGATTTCAACACCATCAAATCCTACAAATGACATGGTTAATATTAGTTGGCACGCCATCCATAATAACCTTTGCATGCCAAGTTTTCTCGGGGTCCTGATTCTAATTATATGTAAATCTGACTGAAGGTGTTCATCCTGTGTGGGCTAATATGATATTTAGAAAGTAAAATATGAGAGGAAGGTTCTTACCAGCTTCAATTGCGTTTCTAGCAGCTACCCTGAAATCATTGATGACCAAAGGGATCTCATCAGTCTCCAATCGTCTAGGAGGTGAGAAAGTGGTCACATCAATGCCGTTGGCTCTCAATTGAGGTTTTAATGGCTTATCGGTGCTCGAAATTGGGGCTTGCCCGTTAGGCTGATAACCTGCATTTGGACATCGAATATGCCAGGATTTTTTTTGTTAAAAGAAGGTATTACAGAATTTACTATGAATGACAACGCATTTTTATTTGCAACGCATTAATGAAATCTTTGTCATTTTTCAATGATTTTGAATTCAAATTGAGTTTTTTTACCTGCGAGTTAACTACAAGCTTGAGAATAACTCAAAAAGTCTATACTAGAGGTTAATAACGTACTGGAATTAGAGACTCTCCCAACATGCCAAATCTGACAGAAAAATATTCCTCCTTTCTCATGAACCCCATCGACGATTGGCTTCCATGCTTCCACCTGCTCCTTTGACCAAATTCCAGGAGTATCTTTGTACCTTGTATGCATAGAGAAAACAATTCATCTTTAGAAATCTCTGAACCATGAAATGAAAATCGACATGACTACATAGAGTTCAAGAAGCCACACGGCTTGAGTATCAAGCTGACGCACCCTTGAGCAGTGTCTGACACTCCAGTGGCCTCGGCGATCAGAAGGCCTCCTTTAGTTGTTCTTTGCTGGTAATACAGTATCGCATGAGGTTGAGGAACATTACCGTAGGACCGCTGTCTTGTTAGTGGGGCAAGAACCACCCTAGACATAAAATCGAAGATTTTAGGCCCAAATTGGATCTTTGAAATTGCTGACGTACTCACCATACTTGCAGATTCATTCGAGTTCTTTCCAGAAAGAATAAAAGACTCGTACCAAAGTACCTACAGTTCTGTTTCTGGAATAATAGATTGGTAACGGCGTATGTTTGACAGCACCACTCTAGCCACACTTTCGTTTGGCTGAAAATTCTGGATCTCTTTTCACATATATTATGCATTGCTAACGAGATGCCTCCAATCAAACGTTTTGGCATAAATCCTGATCAACATGACACAAGTTTTGAGGCCCCATATCGATTCTGCGTGCAGGAAAGCATTCCAAGGACCAACTTGCAAACAAGGGGAACATCTGGGGAACCTAGTCGTCCTATGAACAAACTGCGCAGTATCCATATACTAAAAAACAAGGAAAGCAGATCATCCACATGGCAAAACAGATTCTGACACAATCTTATGCCGGCCATGGCGGTCATCTCCCTTATTTGGGAAAAGCGGCCGCTACACAAATGGTGCCCTACTGCGCGACTCGCATGACCGGAGGATACCTGGGGAATAATATCTTGGAAGCGTGATCAAACACCACTTGCTACGGAAATTGTGGAACCAAAAGAGGGGAATTTACCTGTGGGAAAGGTCAAATCTCCCCATCTTGTATGGGGTGAGGAGGGGGACTGTGCCGCCACCGTTGTTGTTACTCATCTTTCCACTATCTTTCTCCCTTCTCCCCTCTCTTTCTTCCCTCTTTGGCCCTTCACCTCGGCACCTCGGCAAATTGGGGGATTTTGCGGGCAATGTTTGGCGAGCAGAGACGATGGTCTTATAAAGTGGCGCTTGTGGCTGATTCAATGAACCTGGCACGCTTGACGTTTCTTTCTTCCGATTTTTCCTTCCAGGATCGCTCAAGAAAGAGACACATGAACCGCATGCAACTGTCTTGGTGAGGTCACTGATGCAGTCATGTGGTGGAGCGGAGGACCGGCGGTCGAGCTGTGTTTGCTTCTGGTCGGCCGCCGGCGGCTAATTTGCTCCGTGAAATCGTGAACGGACCAACCATTCCAGGAGCGTATTTGGGCCGGGGTCTAACAATCCAAAACTGGATTGGCCGGTAACGCCGGAGCCTGGCACTTCCGGTCCTGGTTGTATGATTGCGTTCCCGTCTTGGCAGCAGGATTTTGGCCCATACTGGCTGGAAGTAGCAGGCTAGCAGTTATAGAGATTTTTTTCTCGAAAGATCGCAGCTATGGAGGATTTTGGCCCATACAGCCATACTGGCCAGGTTACGAGTGTCGAGTGGCCAAAACGGGAAAGGCTGCGTGTCACGGTGCCAAAAACGTGTTAATGGGCGCCTCTGTGAGGTGGTAAAACAATGGTAGGACTGGTTTTTTTACAAAAAAAATGGTACAAAAATATTCTTTTCAGGAACTTCACAGTAGGACCTGAACATTCATTGAAATGGAACATCCGGGATTCCGGATTTGTTAAGTTTGGGACGGCTCAGTTTGGCATTGCTGTGCTTGTTGGAAAAGCAGCTTATTTTCAAATCTCGTGAGAATCAACTTTTGTTTTTTGGTTCATTCAAAGGAGTTTCTTAACTAGTAGTAAGTTGTTCATAATCATGTTTTTTTTTTGCGAACCACATAATCATGCTGTTTGGTGTAACTTGGGCTTATATTCGCTCCATATATGTGTTGTATTGCATCACTGATCATGGACAGTTGATCATTGGCTTTCGAGCGCAGGGAAAGACGGTTAACGGTGCTGTGCTCTCAAGGTGCCATCCTCTTCCTGCTCATCTTCGATCCCCTACACGACTGCATGCATTTTAATGCTTTGATTTTGGTTTCGCTCCATATATGTGTTGTTCTGCGTCACCGATGAACAATTGATCATCGCGTGCCAGGTTGTGAAGACAATTGATCACCGGCTTTGCAGGAGGCCGGCTGCTTCGCCGTCGTGCTGGAGTGTGTGCCGGCTCCGGTGGCAGCGGCTGTCATGGAGGCCCAACCATTGGCATCGGGGCTGGACCCTTCTGCAGTGGCCAGGTCCGTTTATGTGTCGTGCATGCACCGTCTCACGAGCGTATATCTGTGCTGTGCTGTGCTGCGCTGTGTTTCTCATGCGGGCCTACTTGATACTACCTCTTCTCTCTTCGGTTTCATTTCCACAATTTGTGTTCTCAAATCAGCGGGCTAATTGCCCTGGTACCATTCATAAGGGGCGCCATCCACCAATCCCCATTAATAAGCATCCAATCCCCTGGTACCACTAGTAAAGGCACAACACTCTCCAAAATACAAAAATGCTTCCAAACAGACAATTTTGTGCTAGTTTTACCCCTGAACCTCTTCAGCCATCATCAGATGGACCAAAATTTGTGAAAAAATTCTGGAAAATCGAAAAAACAAAAAAAGTCTTATTTATTAATAGAAAAATGCCCGAAAATAATAAAAAATGATTTCGGGACAGAAAAATACAAAAAAAATTGAAAATTTTGGCATGCCCTCTTCACAAGTACATGATTCCAGCCACATGTATAACAATAGAGAATGCATATTTCAACAAATCTAACCATACATTTCAACAAGTCTAACCATACATTAGTCCAAGCATCAAATGGTCATAGAAATAAGGGTCCAAACATGCAAATAAAAGTCGAATGATACAAGGTTTAGCCAAATTATTAAGAACCAATAGTGGGCTCTTTTAATGAAGAATCATCTCCTTTGTCTTGAGAAAGCACCAACAACCTCTTAGCTGAAATGCTAGAACCCGACGTACCAACTTCGTCATCGCCACGCACCAAATTGACAAGCCTTCTAGTGATGGAGCCCGGCGAGATGGTGTCGGCTGGGATTGTCTTGGGCCTTTGTGGCTTCCTCTTGGGGTATGTCTTCCGCTTCCTATATGAAACATGGAAACTTAGTTAGAAAAATATGAGGTATGCAACTGCATATATGAAAAGAAATGTGACTTGAGACACCTTTTCTTTGGGTCATTCATAGGGCAATTTCCGGTTTCACGGTGTCCAAATTCTCCACATCGGGGGCAACGTTGTTGTCTTTTTGCGCCCGGCTCATGACTAGCTTTGAATCTGTTCTTTCTTTGTCTTCCAGGTGCCCTTTTCAATAGTGGTGGCAGCAGCTTGAAACCCATATCCCAAATCTGGATTCGGCTGAACTACTTGATTCCCGTGGTAAATTTGGATTCCTCCTCACAGGTAACTTCTCCATCTTAGCCTCTATAGTCATGCTACTCTTATAAGCAGGTTTCAACGGGAATTCAACAACAAATGAAACTCTTTTGCCCCAAATCTGGAATTTCTGAAAAACCATGCTCAAATCATCATTTGTCACAACAAGTTGCAACCCTTTCTTCTCAAAATCCCAATATCAAAATACAGGTTCTTGACATGTTCCCCACTTGGTCTTATTTGCTAAATCAGCCACAAGATTACACATTGTATACCCATCGGTTTCATTCAACTCAACAATGTGATCTATGTTCTCAAATTCCACTCTTCCGCCATCATCCATATATGCAGTGTACCCAGAAACTCTAAAATTGTCAGTCATCTGTGGCTGTGAAGCATTCCTATACGTAGCAAATTGAACTAAATTAGGCCTATTCGCGGGTTAACAAACGAAGTTGCAAAGGAAATAGAAACTCACCTTCCCGTGAAACTGCTGCCTGCTTCGTCGATGTGGCTGTGAAAGTGCATGTGCACCCCTAGTGGGTTTTGGTGTATTGTATGACAACATGATTAAAGGTCTAATATTCTTTGTGAGTATATGGACAGGTTGCAAGCAATATACGTACAATGTTTCTCATGTATACACTCTTGTATGTACAATTGTTTGAAGCAAATGAAGACCATGTGACCAATGTATGATGTAAAGAAATGAATTATTTCAAATACAAGATTCTATATCTAGAGGCTTTCTCATGGTCAAGATGAAAAATGATCAAGTGCTATATGTCATTTATGGTAATATGTTTGGAAGCAATTTGATCAATCAATAAATCAATCATCAACACAAAATTGGATGCTTAAGGATGATGCAAAGCAATGTATGGCTTAAATAGCAAGAAGGTGAAGGGTTGACATGACTTGGTCGCGATGAACCATAGTTAGGAGAAGGGCAAGCAGGAGTCTTGGCGCCGAGGCAAGCAGGAGGAAAGATCGATGTCTTTAGGCGAAATGGATCAAAATGATTATGGTTGTCCTAGTTACTTGCTTTCATCTATATCTAGACCTGCTTGTGATATTCCTCTTTTTTGTGGCTCTAATTATGCTCGTTGGAAAGATCGAATGACTTCATATTTTCGTCAAATGAGCTCACAAATTTGGTGGATCGTAGATATTGGCTTTTCTCATGCCTTGGATTACTATAATCTTACAAAAGGGCAAGAGAAATGCTCATATCTTGAAGCTCATGCATATAATGCTTTATCTAGTGCTTTGAGCGCAGGTGTGGAGGATGTGATAGTCAAGAAATATGGACTTCTTGAAAGTGCTCATCTTCTTTGGGTGGCACTTAAAGAAACATATGGCTCAAGGGAAGACACACTATCATTCTCAGAATTTGAGCCTGAAATACCAACACCCTCAACAAGCTTCAACGTACAAGAAGTGAAGCAATCGAGTTGTGAAGCAAACAAAGTTCAGTCTGCCAGTCTGGAAAAACCGGAAGTTCCGGTTTCCCAAACCGGAACTTCCGGTTTTGACAGGACAGAAACAAGCTCAACTCGAAATGAAGAAAATGATTGGTGCCGCTTTAGACCAAGTGAAGAGTCTGTCTCTTCAAGTGACTCAGAGGGTGAACACTTCATGTGTCTCATGGCTAAAGGCAAGAAGAAGCCAATCAAGAAGGATGAAAGTGAGAGTGAAGATGACGACCTTGAATTTGATAAGTTGAGCAAGAAAGACGTGTACAAGATTATGAAGCTCATGAAGAAGATTGAAGAGCAAGAGTTGCAGCTAGAGAAGCAAGAAGAGTTTCTCATTGAAAAAATGGAAGAGCTCGAAGCTCTAAGTATAGAACATGAGAAACTCCACAACTTGCATATATCCTTAACTAATGATTATGATAACTTGAAAAAAAGAATTATGCATATGCCACTAACTCTTCTCTATGTGTAGCTTCATTGCAGCAAGAAAATTGCAATCTCAAGGCTCAATTTGGTGTGCTCACTAGCAAGCAAGTAAATTTGCAAAAGAGCCATGAAGTGCTTTTATGCTCACATGAAGATCTTATTGAGGCACAGGCCTTGCTAGAAATATCTCACGAGGTTGTATTGACTATGGTAAAATCCTATCAACCTCACACATGCAATTGCACAAGTACACAAATGTCTATTGCTTTATCTTGTGCTAACGTTTGTTGCTCTCAAGTAAAGCCATCATGTGATGAGCATATCCTTGTAGAAACTTGTGATGATTTTATTGCAAGTGAAAATGACAATCTCATGAGAGAAGTTGAGAAGCTCAAGAATGAATTGAGAGGGTTAAAGGGTAAAGGTCATGTGCAACCATCTCAAGATAACCGTGATGACATGGTGAAGAAGCTTGAGAAGGGATCAACCGTCACATATGCAAAGAGCCCCAGCAACAAGCTCAAGAAAATTTATGACAAGAGCGACAAGCAAACATTCAAGAAGGAAGCTCAAGTCATGTACTTAGAGTGCTCATCGTCAATGGGACACTTTGCATCCAAATGTCCTTCAAAGAAAATTGATCAAACCTCACTTTTTAGAAGACAAAGAAGATTATCTCAGAGGAAGTGTTTTGGTTGCATGGAAGAAGGACACAAAATTGCCTCATGCCCAAAGAAAAGAAAAAGTGTGCAGACCAGTCAAAACCGGAGAGTCCGGTGTGGCAAACCGGAAGTTCCGGTTTCTGTAGAGAAGCCTGAAGTCATTGAAAAATGTGGCAAAGGCTTTGTGACAGCATATGATAGATACATGGGCAAGTGTGGAAGCACAAGAAGGCAAATCAAAGATAAGGAGAGAAGAATCAAATATCGGATTTGCTATACTTGTCGCACAAAAGGACACATTGGTAAGGATTGTCCAAAGGCTGAAGTTTCCGTTCCCAAGTTAGTCAATATTGATTCATTAACTATGAAGGCCACAAATGATCCTTGTGCTGATATGGTGACTAGTTCATCAAGTGCTAGCACAAAGCTCATTTGGGTGCCAAAATCTTGTGTGACTAACATTGAAGGACCCAACAAGATTTGGGTACCAAAATGTGCTTGAAATTGCTAAGCAGGTACACATGATGCATTGATGTTTTGGCATACAAATGAAGTGCTATTGCTATGCAAAGTGCTAAGAGTGGAATCATTGTCTTATTATCTTCATCAATGACATCATGGTAACGAGTATCACTTCCAAGTTCTTATGATCTCTTATTCTTCTGCAATTAGTTTGCATGTGCCCTCTTTTATCTTGAGAGATTATTAAGAAACATATGCATATGCACAATTGTGTAGAAAGATGCAATTAATGTCTCCTATGGAGAAATTTTGTTTTTCCAAGTCCTTTCAGGAACTCATGATTCATATATTGAATAACTCGAAGACATTACAAAGCACAATTGTGAAGATGTCACTAATTCACTGAAATACAAGTGTCCAGGAAAACTGGAAGTTCCGGTTTGCTAAACCGGATGTTCCGGTTTCCCCTGGAAAATTTGGAGAAGTGACAGAAGCACAAAAGTGAAGTGACTTATGGAAGATCCAGTTTTTCATGTTGATTTCTATCCAAATATGCAAGCACAACATGAAGACAAATATTGCTCACATGTCTAGATGGTTGTGAGTATTTCTTGACCTTCATTCTTTCATTGAATATCTCTTTATTTTCCGACTGAGATATAGATTGAATCTCTCCATATTCTTGATTAAAAAAGTGCACATGTTGATCAAAAAATTTAGTGTACCTATCTAAGGGGAGACTCACTCTATGTCTTAAGTCAAATGAGACTAACATTGTTGTCTAATTTGCTTCATGAAAATAGTCTCGCTTATGGAGAATGTTCTTATAAATTGAATGTACCTCAACATGGGAAATGAAACTCCTGTTAAACCCCAAGTTTCCAGGTTCTTTGTTTAAATTCTAAAGTATATGAATTCTGCAAAACCGGATATTCTGGTTTGAGAAACCAGAAGTTCCGGTTTGGGCAGATTTCATATACCTGCAATTATTTGAGGTCTCCTTGTTATTTCTCCATCTATTTGATCACTATGTGTGATAATTGGGTCTGTGCTACTGGTGCTAATTTGTATCATTGAAAGTGCATGAAAATCACTTATGAAAATCTAGCATTGGAATTGTTGTTGAAAAGTAGGCACAAGACTTGACATTAATGTATCTGTCTACATTGATGTGTGTATGGTTTTTCGACATGAAGGTACACTCTACTCGCCCTAGCATTAATTCTTTCCATCATATAGAACTTATGTGCTAGGTTGTGCCTTGGTATGTGGGTGACTCAAGTCAACATATACTCTTTGTGAGTTAGGATAGTCTTTTCGAAAATCCTTATCATGCTTTATGTGTGTTTTCAAAAATCTTGGTTCTTGATCTTTATGATCATTTCAAGCTAATTGTGGTTATAGTTCACCTTGTTTGATTGTTGGCTAACCATAATTAGTGAGATTGTCTCTCTCAAGTCCTTAATCCTTTGATATCAAATCTTGATCAAGACCCCTCCTAAGTCAGCAAAATTCCTTGAAAATCTCTCAAGTCAGCTAGAAAAGTCAGTGGTCGGATTGTCCGGCATGAGGTCGGACTCTCCGGTAAAAATCATGGATTTTCAGCGTGCACCACAGAGAAGCCCCACCGGATACTCCGGTTGGACTCCGGATACTCCGAGCTACAGTGATGCGAAGAAAATCAAATTTCTGGAGTTTTTCTGTCTAAGTCAGAAAAACCGGAAGTATCCGGTTGACTCCAAAACCAGAAGTTCTGGTTTTGTCGGGTTTAACCCTATCTGAACAGAAATCTTACCCTTTCAGCCCACATTCACTTCTAACTCCCACTTTTCACCGTGGGTGACTCCCCTCTCTTCTTTCTTGGGCGATTTCAAGTTCCAACCGTGGAATCCTTCGGTTTTTGAGTGGATTATGTATCCCCAAGACCGGAGACTCCGATTCCACCTCCGGATTTGAAGTTTCCCTCTCCAAAGGTACCCATGATCTCATCTTTCGATCTCTTTGGTCCATGGGTAGATTTGAAATTCCTTCCTAGCATTGCTTCCTAGGATGCCATAGTACATATACCTACAATATCTCTGTGATTGGTGGGCTAAATCAAACGGATTCAAGAACTAGGTTTTCCCCGTGAAAACCGGAAGTTCCGGTTTCGCAAACCGGAAGTTCCGGTTTTGACAGGGGAAGTCTATTTCACGAATTTTGGTTGATCTATATTATGGCTAGGAAATCTAGTGCTATCTTGCTATCTACTCATGCCTTGAAACATCCTTAGTTGTTTTAGATGACTAGATGGACATAGGTTTTCCCTGAGAAAACCGGATGTTCCGGTTTGGCAAACCGGAAGTTCCGGTTTCCTCAGTGAAATCCTGAGTGCATGTTTTCATCTAAATTTGCTATCAAATCATCTCAACTCCTATTCTAGCTGTTTCCTAAAATCCTTCATGCATATTTGTTATATCAGGGGCAGCATGGCTGATGATGGAAGGGAAATGAGAAAGAAAGCAAGGCATGATGATCCGAATCCGCGTGTTTGTCGAAAGCAAATAGCGGCTCGCACCAAGAATCTGCCTAGGGGTACTATGAAGATTGCAGATGTTGTGGAAGAGGAGGTTGAGGAGACCTCAAGTGATGACACTGAAGAGGAAGAGTATATTCCTTCTCCACAGCATCAAACCAGCGGTCATTCCAAAGGAAAATCAGTAGCTGGTATTGGCAGTGGTAGTGGGACAGCAGGTGGAAATAATGAGTCCAGTGAGGAGGATGAGGAGAGAGAGATATTTGATGTGGAGGAGCCTGTTCCTGTGGGAGCCGGTGATTATGGAGCAAGAAAATTGCACATCCCAAGTAACCCTGATTATAGAGCAAAAGTGAGCTACAAAGGAAATTCTGCAGCAGTGAGAGAGTTGAGGGCAGTTAATCCTAGGCTCCAGCATAGGGAAGCCCCTGATTACAGATTTCACACATACTTTCAGCAGGATTTCTATGAGTCAGTGATTTTGGCAAAGACAACACCTGTGGTTATTTCTCAGTGGATTGATTGGCAGTATCTGGCAAGCAAGAATGACCCAATCATCAATGAAGTGATTGCTGTATGCAAAGCTAGAAAGGTCTATGATGTTATGAGCATTCAGAAGGATTGGAACAATGAGATCATTGCTCAGTTCTTTGCCACTTTGTATGTTGAGGAGCATGATGATGTCAGTAAATTCCATTGGATGACAGAGGGTCGTTGGTATGAAGTGAGCTATGCACAGTTTGCTAAAATTGGATTTGAAAGATATGATGCCAATCGTCCACGTCTTCACTCACATCCTATTCTAAGTACTAGCAGGACGGGTTTTATGTATCCAAGAAGCATGCAAGGCAGCAAGGGACACACTACGGGTTTGCTTCCTTTCTTTGGCTATTTGAACTGGTTGTTCAGGAAGACTCTCACTCCTAGAGAGGGTGATGCCACAGCCACTCCCTCCTACAACAAGAACATTCTTGCAGCTATGTCTGAGGTTCCTCCTCATGGTACTCCATTCTCAGTATTTGATTTCATATAGGAGGAAATCAAGATTATTGCAAACAATCCACTCGTGATGAACCATAGTTAGGAGAAGGGCAAGCAGGAGTCTTGGCGCCGAGGCACCTAAAGTATGGTGAAGGGCAAGTGGAGTCGATTTCGATGGACCGTTCAAGCTATATGGAGTATATGTTGCTAAGTATCAATTATTGTTGAATCATAAAGAATTGAAGTGACTAGGAATTGCAAGAATGGATATTGCTTATTTGGTTTGAAAAATTCCAAGTCACAAGCCTAAGATGGTGATGCTCAAGAGAAGCTCATGTGGCTGCCCTCATGGAACAAATTTGAAGAGAAGTGGCAATATCAAGTTTCTTATATGCTCAAGTTGTAAAAGTTGTTTTTATATTTGATCTTGAGTATAGGTGTGCCGCTCTATCAAGAGGGATGCTACATGGATAGCTAGCAAGTCTCAGTGCTCAAGAAAAACCTAAGTGAGAAGAGTAAAACACTATAGCTAACAATTTACACTCAGTCTGTGAGTCTGGCAAAACCGGAAGTTCCGGTTTGCCAATCCAGAAGTTCCGCTTTAGCAGATTTGAATCCCAACGGCTAGTTCTGGAACACTGGAAGTTCCGGTTTGTGAAACCGGAAGTTCCGGTTTGTACTGGCTAGTTTCCAACGGCTAGTTTCGGGGGGATGAGTATAAATACCCCACCACACCCTCTCTTTGAGGGTGCTGACCACATTCACGAATATATCCAAAGCCATAGTGTCCTAGAGCTCTCCCCAAACCTCTCTTTGTGAGATTTGTGAGATTATAGCTAAATCCTTTGGATTGGGTTGAGAGAATTTGAATTAGAGAGTACAAGAGAGCATCCTCATACTTGAGCATTTGAGCACTTCGCCTTGAATCCGTGAAGCATTTGTTACTCTTGGAGGTGAAGCCTCCTAGACGGCTAGGTGTCGTCCCTAGAGCTCCCAAGCTTGTGGTGAGCCTTAGGAAAGTTTGTGCAAGGCCCGTTTCGCCTCCGCAAGGAAAGAAACAAATAGTGTAAAGGCGGAAAGTGGTTGAAAGAGACCCGGCTCTTGAGTAGAGCTTCCTCAACGGAGACGTAGGCAGTTTGGAGAGCAAGCTGCTGAACTTCGGGAAACAACTCCTTGCGTGCTTCACTCGGTTTGCATTTGCTTTACACGTTCTTGTCTTTTATATGCAAATCTTGATCTAATAGGTTGCTTGTGTAGTTGAACTCTTATTCTCTGTGTATACTGTTGCTAGAGCTCTTTTACATATCCTAGTTGTTTTCTTTCAACCTAGAGGGAACCGGGGATCGAAAGATCTGAACTTCTATTTTTCTGTCCCGAGAAAACCGGAAGTTCCGGTTTGCCAAACCGGAACTTCCGGTTTTGGCAGTTTCAGTTTCCGCTGCAGTTTTAATTGCTTAATTTCATATATCGCCTATTCACCCCCCCCTCTAGGCGACATCAAGGGACTTTCAGGCTGCCCGAGCCCAGAGCCGCGCCACTGCCTGCCCCGGCCACCTCACCCGCCGACGACCTGCCCGCGCCTCCAGTGCCACGGCTTCCCCCTGCTGCGTCCCCCCTGCCGAAGCTGCTGTGCCGCGGCTCCTCCAGCTTTCACTCCGGCCTCCGGCGCACGGGCGGCCTCTTGCGCCCTCGCCATCGCAAGCCTGGCCAGATCCGGCGGCGCGCGGCTCGTGTCCTCCCCTGCCGTCGCGTGGGGCATGCGGCTGGCCTCATCCCCTGCCGCGTCGGGCGCGCAGGGGGCCTCCGCCGCCGCCGCCATGGCGCGCTCAAGCGGGCGTGAGGGGTAGGCCGCGGTTGTCTCCTCCTCCGGCACCGTCGTGCGTCGGCGATTTGTTTTTTTTCGGGATTTTGGCTGGTTCGAATGGGGTCACGGGAGAGACGACGTAGGGGCAATGTGGGTACAGAAAATTGGGATGATGCCGGGTTTGGTATTTGGGAGTGTAGGACGCCTTCGCGGATGGTGTGGTGGGGATTGCGTGCTTACTGATGTTGTTTTGGAGATGGTCTCCTTTACCAGTAGGGTCTGGGCAATTATCCCCAAATCAGCCATTACCATGCAGGTGTTGTCTACCATGACTTGTTAGGAATGTTTCAGAGCCCGCATCACTCAAAGGCCACACCGAAATTCTGCAAGCAGTTTGCCGTTGCCGGTATCGGCGGCGTCATCAACGAGGCGCTAGGCAGATGCATCCCACCGCAGGCAGAGAAAATCGGACGCCTGGGAAGGAGCTGCCTGCCAGGCAGGTTTCGTGAGGAAGCGAACCAAACTAACAAGCATGAAGTAGAAGCCCGGTCTTTTCCAGGCCCCACCTACACTCCATACAGGATATCTTCCATGGACAATGAAGCGTTTGCAAACGCGCTACAAACGATTGGCCTCAACGGGGCTGCATATGCTGCTATCGCCGCTACTGAAAATGAACCCAATTTAGTAGTAGATGGGAGGGCAAAGGAATTCGGTGCTGTAGATGCTGCTATCGCCGCTATTGAAAATGAGCGCCGTTTAGTAGTAGATGGGAGGGCAAAGGAATTCAAGAACAGCAATGGCACCGTAAAAGTGCGGAGGTGGTAGCTGGATGGATTTCCTAGCGTGATGCTGTGTCCTCGTGAACACCTTGACGCATGCCTAGCGTCAATATTTACTTGGCTCTTTGCTATTTACATGTTTCCCAGATATTTGAGGTATTCAGATTTTGCAAGCTGTGTTCCAAAATTAAAAAATACTTTTGAGATATGCAAAATATGGTTTGATCCATTCTTCTTGGACATTAATGTGTTGATTACCTAATGAGCAATCCGTGTTGCTTAGAGTAGGGGGACTTCTGTTGCAACTAGAGATGGTGAGAGCCATGGCCATGAGAAAAAGGACTGGCTCAGATTGCAGGAATTCTGTTTAGAAACTTCCAAAAAATCGTGTTATATTTAGAAAGTTTTTAGATTTGTCGTGAGAAATCTTGCTTGTTACTACACATCACCAGTTTTTAGGTATGTATTTGAACCGTGTTGATTCTAAACATCACCAATTTGTAACCGGAGGAGCATCTTGTGTGGGTGATGATATCCACTAATAAAGCTAAGAGCTGAGGTTCCCTTAATCCAAAAGTCTGATCTGTTTACTACGAACATAAGGTTCAATCATCTCCTAGATAACAATGTACCACGGATTATCATCTTAAAACATACCTAATCAACTTCTTTTCTGATAAGCTCGAGTAACTAGAGGATCCACTCCTCATTTTTTCCCCAGTTCTATAATTTAAAAGAAAGCTAAAAAAAACTTTATGGAGCTCACAAGCCGCAACACTATCTTTTGCTGGCTGTGTCAGAGCCATAGGACAATGTGTGGAAACAAAAAGAAGAAATATGCAGGTCCCTTCATCTCACAATATTCATCCACTGCGCATAGAAAGAGGAACAAAAATTGAATAATATTAAAGGGAATAGAACATGCTGCTCCGATTGGACAGATACATCACTCTCCCATGTTGAGGAAAAATACGACTATTCGATCAAATATTGCTTAAATAACATTCAGATCAATGAAATTATTCATCCAATGTTACTCGTACAATAGGTGGCTATTCGATCCAAAAGACCCATTTAGACATCTGATGGAAGAAATGGGTAATCAGTATACCCGATAACTGGATCAGAGAAATAAAATGTCTCTCTGTTGTACTTGTTGAGAGGACCACCTACTTCAAACCTCCGAGGTAAGTCAGGATTGGACAAAAATAAGCGCCCATATGCTACCAAATCAGCATATCCAGAGGACACTGCATTATTTCCATCCTCCCTATCGTAGCCACCAGCAACAATAAATGATCCCTTGAAAGCATCCCTCATTGGACGAAGGCTGTAGGGAGTTTCAAATTTTTCCCCAACTTTTACCATTCGGGGCTCCACCACGTGGCAATAGAGAATTCCAAAATTATTGAGTGCTTCAGCCATGTACAGGCCTAGAACTTCAGGGTTTGAGTCTGATGCCTCCGAATAGCTGGCAAAGGGCGACAGCCTTATCCCAACCTTGTCAGCTCCAATTTCATCAACTATGGCTTGAACTATTTCTAATGCAAACCGGCAACGATTCTCTAAGCTACCACCATATGTATATGTGCGATCATTTACTTGATCCTTTAAGAACTGATCAATCAAGTAACCATGAGCTCCGTGGATCTCAACACCATCAAATCCTACACATGACATGGGTTAATATTAGTTGGTAGGTCATCCATAAGAACCTCTGTATGCCAAGTTTTCTCAGGGTCCTGATTCAAATGATATGTAAATCTGACTATAAAGGTGTTCATCCTGTGTCGGCTAATTTGATATTTAGAGAGTAAAATATGAGAAGGTTCTTACCAGCTTCAATTGCATTTCTAGCAGCTACCCTGAAATCATTGACGACCGAAGGGATCTCATCAGTCTCTAATCGTCTAGGAGGTGAGAAAGTGGTCATATCTATGCCGTTGGCTCTCAATTGAGGTTTTAGTGGCTTATCAGTGCTCGATATCGGGGCCTGCCCATTAGGTTGAACACCTGCATTTCGGCATTGAATATGCCTGAATTTTTCGTTAAAGAAAGGTACTACAGAATTTACTATGAATGACAAAGTATTTTGATTTGCAATGAAGATAAGATATGTTTTCATGAAATCTTTGTCATTTTCAAAAAAAAAAAAAACTGAATCAAATTGAGGTCTTTTACTTGCAAGTTAACTACACCACCATTAAATTAGCTTTAGAATAACTGAACAAGTCTATGCTAGAGGTCAATAACGTACTGGAATTAGAGACTCTCCTTACGTGCCAAATCTGACAGAAAAATATTCCCCCTTTCGTATGAACCCCATCGACGATTGGCTTCCATGCTTCCACCTGCTCCTTTGACCAAATACCAGGAGTATCTTTGTACCTTTTATGCATAGATAAAACAACTCATCATCTTTAGAAATCTCTGAACCATGAATGGAAATTCGACATGGCTATTTCAAGAAGCCACAGCCTAAGTATCAAGCAGACGCAGCCTTGAGCAGTGTCTGACACTCCAGTGGCCTCGGCGATCAGAAGGCCTCCTTTAGTTGTTCTTTGTTGGTAATACAGTATCGCATGAGGCTGAGGAACATAACCGTAGGACCGCTGCCTTGTTAGTGGTGCAAGAACCACCCTAGTATAGACAGGAAAAAAAAAACAAAGCTTTTAGGCCCAAATTGGATCTTTGAAATAGCTGACGCACACATCATACTTCCAGATTCATTGGACTTCTTTCTCGGAAGAATAAGATTGGCACCTAATTGGATTAGGTTTCCTACCAAAGTACCTAAAGTTCTGTTCCTGGAATAATAGATTGGTAAGCGCATATGTTTGACAGCACCACTCTAGCCACGCTTTTGTTTGGCTTAAAATTCTGGATTGAAATCTCTCTTTCCACATACATTATGCATTGCTAACGTTTGAGATGCCCCCAATCAAACGTTTCTGCATAAATTCTGACCAACAAGACACAAGTTGTGGCTCCATATTGATTATGCGTGCAGGAAAGCACCCCAACAGCCAACTTGCAAAAGAGGGGAACAACTGGGGAACCTAGCCGTCCTATGAACAACTACGTAGTATCCAAATACTAAAAAATAAAGAAAGCAGATCATCCACATGGGAAAACAGATCCTGAGACCATCTTCTGCCGGCCATGGCGGTCATCTCCCTAATTTGGGAAAAGCAGCCGCTACCCAAATGGTGTCCCCATTGAACTCGCATACCAGAGGGTACGGCACGAATAATTTCTTTTGGAGAGCAATCATACACCACTTGCTAAGGGAATTCTGGAACCAAAAGAGGGGAATTTACCTGTGGGAAAGATCAAATCTCCCCATCCTGTGGGAATTTACCTTTGCTGTTACTCATCTTCCATTCTTCTTTCTCCCCCCTCTCTCTCCCTCTCTCTCCCTCTCTCTTCCCTCTTTGGCCCTTCACCTCGGCATGCACCTCGGCAAATTGGGGGATTGCAGGCAATGTTGGGCGAGCAGAGACGATGGTCTCATATAGTAGCGCTTGTGGCTGATTTCAGTGAACCTGGCACGTCTCTTTCTTCCGATGTTTTCTTGATTGCCAGGATCGCTCAAGAAAGAGACACAAGAACCACAGGCATCAGTCTTGGTGACTGGTGAGGTCACTGATGCCATCAGCGGAGGACCCACGCTCGGTTGGCCGCCGCCCACTGGTGGCTAATCAAGTAATCAGCCAAGAATCTTCTTTTTTTTTAGCAGAAGCCAAGAATCTTCTGTGAAACCAGGTGGATATTTGGGCCGGGTCCAACAATCTATAACTAGATTAGCCTGTAACCCCGAGCCTGTCACTTCGAGGCCTTGTTACTTCTCAAAAAAAAAAAAAAATCCTTTGAGGCCTTGTTGCCCGATTAGAACTTGCAGCCATGGAGAGAGACTTTCAACCGTGTTACGATAAAAAAGGGAAAATGTGCATGCCATTGTGCCTTTGTTTATTTTAGAGTTCAAGGGAACTTTATTCCCCGGTCTCATTCAGAAAGAATGGACCAAAATATTCGAGTTTTACATCCAGAGCACTTGACAGAAAGTTAACGACAACTTTAAGCATTACAGCACACCTCCCAGAAACTAAACACACACGACTCTCATATGATTTCACCCACATTTATCTTCTTAGCCAAATGATTTCCGACCCCGGGGACTCGCTCTGTTCAGCAACCTTGGAGATCTTGGTTCCGCCCTTCCTGTAATCATACATCAGATAGTTACCCTTGGCCCTGGTAACTGGATCGTCGTCTTCATATGTTTCTTCAGGGAACAGACAAAACGTTCCATCTCTGCATCTCTTTGTTCGGGGTACAGCACCTTCCAGGCCTGTAGCATCCCCACGACTTTCGCCCAGATCATATTCAAGCTCCTCCACTGCAAACCATGAAAACATAAATCATTCCTAACTTTCCAAATACTCCATAGTACTGCAGAACTAATGATGTTCAGAGATGAGTTCTTTTTACTACTCAACCACCGAGTAGCAATCTTTTCATAAGTATCTCCAACATTAGTTCCTACTATGATAGACAACTCAACCCAAGTCTGTTTTGCAACCACGCAATCAAAAAACAAATGCTGGACCGATTCAGCCTCTTCACAGAACAAGCAACTCAAATCATTTACTTTCTGCCTCTTTTTCAGGTTGTCCCTAGTCAGAGTTTTATTCTTAGACATCAGCCACAGGAACACATGTACCCCCATTGTGCCTTTGTGAGGTAAAACTATTTTAGAAATGGGTTTATTATAATATTTTTGCGAGCTAAGTAGTGTTTCGTTTCAGATAATTTTTTCTATAAAACACGAATAGAGACATATATATACGGGGAAATATCAGGTGCACAAGAAGTATTTGGTGCACATGTGCACAAACTCATTGTGAGACATTGGATTGCATCTACACGTCAAAATCATGAGTGATAATTTTCAATGATGAAGCAAATATTTTTGGAAACACAATTTGGATTTATGGTTGCTAAAATCATGACCGAGACTTTCCAAACTTTTAATATTTCAGGCCATTATGATTAGACCTTACGGTCTAAAAATTTTGTGCACATGTACACCAAATAGTCTTTGTGCACATGATCAAAGTTGTTAAAAGATTGTTTAGGTGTTAATAAGCAAACCAAGGGCTTTATATGCTCGTTGCTCCCCTTCCTAGCAGGCACGTGTGTATCCATCTGACTCATCATTTCATTTGTCGAAAAAAACTGCAATCCACTGCTTCATCCAATTCATTGTATTTACGAATATTATCAAAATGTAAATTCATTTTCCTCAATCCACTGCTTCATCTGATTCGGGACGTCAATCACTTGGAACGATCATGACCATGGAACACATAGTCATGCTGTTTGGTGTAACTTGGGCTTGTTACCGTGAAGAAGTTCGGAAGTAAGATGTGCCAAACGGAGCCAAAGTTGTTAAAAGACGGTTCAGGTGTATGTAAGAAACAAAGGCCTGCGATGTGGTGAATACTCGTTCCTTTCTAGCATGCACGTGTGTGTAGCTATCTCTCTCATCACTTTTTTTTTTCGAAGTCTCTCATCATTTTTCATTTTCAAAAGGTCTCTCTCATCATTGTATTTTCTAAATATATATAATCAAAATGCTCATATATTTTCCTCGATCCCACTGCTTATGTATATATGCTTGCAATAATAGAATCGGAACCAAATGACATCAGAGTCACTTGGAATGATCGTCACTAAGGAACGGGTAGTCCGTGTATCCGACGACGGGGTCCGGCGTGTAGAACGTCTTCCGGTCGTACTCGTTGAGCGGCGCGTCGAGCTGGAACCGCCGCGGCAGGTCCGGGTTCGCCAGGAACAGCCGCCCGTACGCCACCAGGTCGGCGTATCCGTCGGCGACGGCGCGGTTGCCGTCGTCCCGCGCGTACGCGCCGGCGACGACGAACGTGCCGCCCCCGGCCGGCCCGAACGCGTCCCGCATCGGGCGGAGGCTGTGCCGCGTCTCGCAGCGCTCCGTGGGGCGCAGCATGCGCGGCTCCACGGCGTGGAGGTAGAGCACGCCCAGCTCCCCGAGCGCGCGCGCCACGTGCACGCCGAGCGCGCCCGGGTCCGAGTCCGCCGCGTCCATGTAGTCCGTGAACGGCGAGAGGCGGACGCCCACGCGGTCCGCGCCGATCTCCCGGGCCACGGCGGCCACCACCTCGAGCGCGAACTGGCAGCGGTTGGCGACGCTGCCGCCGTACTCGTCGGTGCGGTCGTTCACGCCGTCCTTGAGGAACTGGTCGATCAGGTAGCCGTGCGCGGCGTGGATCTCAACGCCGTCGAACCCTGCACTGCACGCGTTAGAATTAATGTTTTCAGGGCACGCGTGCGTGCGTGCATGGACTGACGAGTTCACACTTCACAGTACGTGCAGTTGTTTGCTCACCGGCTTCGATGGCGTTCCGGGCTGCGATCCTGAAGTCCTCGACGATAGCCGGGATCTCGTCAGTCCTGAGCCGCCTGGGCACGGCGTAGGTCGTCACGGAGAGCCCGTCCGCGGTTTCCTTGGGCGCCACGGGCCGGTCCGTGCTGGAGACTGGTGCCTGCCCGTTCGGCTGGAACTCTGGCACACACACGACACGACGTACGATATAGAAGAACTCAGAGGCAGAATTTAAGCAGAGATCGATGCCAGCTCAAATGTACCTCGACGACATTACAACGATTAGCTGCTAATTTATTGGAACTCTGCAGAATCCATCACAATCCATGTCACGAAATGGACAAGGTCAGGAAGGAACATATACGCACCGTAATTGGAGGCTCTGCCGGTGTGCCATATCTGGCAGAAGAACACTCCCCCCTTGGCATGCACGGCGTCCACGATCGGCTTCCACGCTTCCACCTGCTCCCGCGTCCAGAGTCCAGGAGTGTCCGGGTACCTGAACGCGAACAAATTCAGGTTTCGGTCTCGGGGAGAACAGATCGAAGCACAATTTGTCAGTGGCTCCTCACCCCTGCGCGGCGTGCGAGACTCCGGTGGCCTCGGCGATGAGGAAGCCGCCTTCCGTCGTGCGCTGGGCGTAGTACAAGGCGGCGTGCGGCTGCGGCACGCAGCCGAAGGACCTCTGCCTCGTCAGGGGAGCCAGCACCACCCTGCCGATCGACACACCGATCAAGTGATTAGCAGGCCGACGGAATGAAAATGGAGCGGCAGCTAGCTAGGAGAAACTGATGCTGGGATAAACTTGAGATGAAACCAACCTGTGGGAGAGCTGGAACCTGCCCATCTTGTACGGCGTGAGGAGAGGGATCGTCTCCTTGCTCCCTGCAGCTCGACGATCATCGCCCATCCTGCTGCTCTCTTCTCTGCCTAGCTTGTCTCTCTTGTCACAGCACTGTCAATGGATTGCAGCAAAGGCCCTTTTCCACTTTGTGTGTGCAGTCGCGACTATGCAGAACGAAAAGGAAGGCGCGCGTTTTTATACGGGCGCTTCACCAGTGATCTTCCCTTGTGCATGGTGGCGTGGACAAAACAGGGCCTCTCGATCTCTCGTGGCGCAAGAACGTGCAGCCATGCATGCCAGAGCTGCCTATTCGGCCAAGTCCACGGCCACACATCGACGCAGATCGCCGGGACCTCCACGCAACCGGCTAGCTTCGTCAATGCAAGCTGCAACCCCCAGCAGTCCAGAGCCGGAAACGACGAACGTCCTCTCCGGCTCGGCGCTCTTCATAAGAAAATGCTTCATATACGACTCATTTGTTAGACTTTTGTCCGTACAAGTATTTTAAACCCTTTGATTGATATATGAACCATCATCCGAATGATTTTAGCTATTTAATCTCCTGATTGTACAAAAATTTATCAAATAAGTCGTACTTATAGCCAATGTTTAAAAAAACGGTTTAGGAAAGCGGGCGGTCTGGCACTGCCTAGCGCCTAGGCCGCCTAGGCGGCGCCTAGGCGTTTCTAGGCGTTTTCAAAAAAGCGGTGGCACCAAATATAATGTATACCTCAATATGAAATTATGAATACAGAATACTTCAATCAGAGATATGTACATACCTTTTTAATGCATCTTCTTCCATTCTTCTTCCCACAGCTTGTATCTACAAAAGGTCAAAAGCACATCACGTTACTGAAAATATGTACAAGAAACAAAACATCACAGGCAGCAGTAATGCAGTTTCAAGAAACAACTCAAATAATAAAGCATCACAGGCAGCAGGGATGGAGTTCTAGGAAATTATAAAGCATCACATCAGTTCACAAGGTCATACAAGCAAACAGAACACACACATGCAGTTCATCTCTTGTTCTCAGGTTACAAGCTCACATGAGCAAACAAGTCCAAAAGCAAATATGAAATGCGACCAGCCAAGATACTAATTCAAACGTCATCGTCATCCAATGGATCCACTCCCACTCCCACTTCATCGTCATCCTCCTCGTACTCGATCTCCTCCTCGATCACATCAATTTCTCCGTCGGAGTCGGACTTGAAGTCATCTTCATATAGCTCTCTCACTCTAACACTACGACGGGGCTGTGTAGCTTCAGCTTCATCATCATCAACATCTATAAGCTCATCATCGTCAACATTAACAGGACGTTCTGGTCCATATGCATCTTCAATCAGCCAGTCTTGGACATGAACAGCATCGTTAGCAAGGAGGACATCAATTCCATTGCCCTTCTCCTTGTTTTTCTCTTGTCTCTCTAGCAGCCTTGCATTGAACTGGACATAGACCAGATTTTGCAGCCGGTTCACATCCAGCCTATTTCTTTTCTTTGTGTGTATCTACAAAATCACAATTACAAGTCAAAGTTCACAAAAAGTTCATGTACTTGAGGACATAGACCAGAATGCTAGATTATTTAACAAAGATACTTACACCCTCAAAAGTGCTCCAATTACGTTCACAACCAGATGCACTAGCAGTCAATCCAAGTATTCTTATAGCCATTCTTTGTAAAGTGGGTGTGTGACATCCATATGTAGCCCACCAGCCAGCTGCATGTTAGTAAGAGAACACATTTAGAAGGCACATAGCAGATTACCAACATGCATTAAAATTAGAGTACACAACACATGGCATATTACCTGGAGAGAAATTCATGTCTTTAGCACCATGTTTTGCTGCAAATTTCCCAAAGAATCCTTCTTGTTTCTTGAACTTTTCGAAGTCCACATTGATCACTTAGGATTGCTTGTCACCTTCACAATAATAAAAGGTTTCAACAGCAGTGAAGAACCCATCAATAACGGTTTCATTAAGAAATATGTCTCGATCAGCGTATGAGTAATATGGATTGAGGAGGTAGGCTGTCAAGTGCAAAGGTGCATCAAGCCTATTCTTCATCTTCTTATCCATGGCATCGATGATAGACTTGTACTCATTCTCCTTGTTCTCATAAACAGCCTCTTGAATCACTTTCTTTGCTTTCAAGATCTCTCCATATATCCATGGCATCGATGCCCTCTCACTGTCCACCATGCGAAGGATATGAACCAATGGTCCAAAAACCTTCAAACACTTAGAAACTCCATTCCAAAAGGCTCTACTGCCCAATGTTGTGCCAGCTGCCTTGCCTTTACCAACCTTGGTGAGTTTGTTTTGTGTCCACTCATCACTCCATGTCATGTTCCTTAACTCATTTCGTTTCTTGTATAAACTTTGCAAAGTGAGAAAAGCTGAAGCAAATCTGGTCACTCCAGGACGTACTATGTCCCTCTTCTTGGTGAATTTCCTCATCAAGGCCAAGGTCCTATGATGAGAATAGATAAATATGGTGGCAGCCTTTGCTTTGTCTATGATTGTCTTGAATTTTGAGTTAGTCCCAATACTCTGCAGCATCAAGTTTATTGTATGAGTGGCACATGAAGTCCAAAAGATTTTTGGCCTCCTTTCCTTCATCATTTCCTTTGCTGCCATATTATTGGAAGCATTGTCAGTGACCACCTGCACCACATTGTCCACACCCATCCTCTCAATACAGCCATCCACATACTGAAATATTAGTTCAGCCGTGTGTGGCTCATCTGATGCCTCTTTTGATTCAAGGAAAGATGTACCCAATGAACAATGAGAACACAGATTCATTATGGATCTTCTTTTCCTATCTGACCAAGCATCAGTCATAACTGAACAACCTGTCAAGACCCTCTCCAATTCATGTGCTTGCAACAATTCCTTAGTCCTTTCAACTTCTTCCTTTAGCAGCTTACCCCCGAGCTCATATTGGGGTGGGATTTCAAATCCAGGCCCAAATCTTCCTAATGCCTCACAAAATCGTTTGAAGGCATCGTTCTGGATGGCATTGAATGAAATATCTGCAGCAAAGATGAATGTCCAGAGTTAGTTAACAATTAACAAGATAATAAAAAATAGAATTAGACATGAGCACTGAATCTGAACATACTTGACTGGTACATCCATCTTGCTAGGTACTGCTTCACCTTCCAAAGCCTTTCCTTGAAAAGAGCAGCACTAATGCTTTGTTGACGCATTGCTTGTGTTGAAGAGGCAGGAGGGTCCATAGAATTTGCAAATGTATCCATAGGGCCCAACTTGCGAGGTTTGGAGGAGCCTAAACCTTCAACTTCACGACTCTCATCATCAAGAACCACTTGCGAGGATTTTTTGGATCAGACAAGTATCCATATTTCCATCCAATATCCTCAGACTTCCTCTTAAAACTTGTAGGACACTGCACTTCAGGAGTTGAACCGGCAGAAGACATCCTATTCCTAGTTGAAAACTTGAGGTTAAAATCATGCATGCACAATTACTAGTAAGTTGCAGTGTGCAGTGCAGCAATCGACCTCAATGTCCATGAATTTGAATCCAAAGAAGAAGAAAGAAGTTTACCTGCACTGACTGCTGTCTGTTCAAGTCGATGGCGGACTGGATTGGGCAGAGGAGACCATGGCGCGGGGCAGAGGAGACCACGGCGCGAAGCAGATCGATGGCGAGCAGGCGCGGTCGCGTTCAGTACTGCGCTCGCGGTGCAGATCGATGGCGGGCACGGGGTCGCGGGCAGATCGACGATGGCGCGGGCAGGCGGGGTCGCGCTGGAGGTGGAGGCGGAGCAGAGGGCGTCGTCCTCAAGTGGAACCGCGGCCGACGTCGATGGCCGCCGGCAGGAACCGCGGCGGCGCCGGGCGAGGCACCCGGATGGCGATGCGGTGCTGGATGGCGGCGCGCAGCAGGTGTGGAATTGGGGATAAATTGCTAGGTCAGGAGCAGCGGGCATTTTATATTTTCGACCCCGACGCTTTTCTGGCCAAAGCGTTTCGCGGGAAAAGCGTACAAAAGCGCCGCTTTTCGGCGATTTCGAACGCTTAAGCGTGTCTGCGCCTTTCACCGACGATTTCGCGAAAGCTGAGCGCTGGGTCACCGCGCAGCGCGTAGGCGGCGCTTAAGCGCCGCTTTTGACCGCTTTTTTAAACACTGCTTATAGCAGTGTTCCCCTCCATACTCAGGTGGTGGAAAGGAACAAAAAAAAAGAAAGAAATGGTGCCCCTTTCCACAAGCGGCTACATGGCGCGTGGTAGAGCACCGCCAGCTTACGTCGTGCGCGTGTGTCCATGTGCACGGCGATGACATTTCATCCAATTGTTTTTACTGTTTTCATTGCGCAACTTTGGTAACAGTTCTCACCTAAACTAGTATGGCTGTGCGCATTTGCGCGGCTAAATTTGTTAAAATATTTAAATTATTTTTATATTATTACAGGAGTTTAAACACATTTATTATTATTATTATTATTATTATTATTATTATTATTATTATTATTATTATTATAATAAATTTCTAAGATACCTAAAATTGATTATAGAAATTGCTCACTAACTTTGTCAATTTGAGTGTGTGATGAGTCATTATTTACCTGAATGCCATATTGAAATAACCAATATTTATAATTAGCATGTAAAGATCATTATTTTGGAGAACAGGCCAACAAAGATACATGGTCAAAATAGTGAACACATAAATATTGTGTAAGAGCTAGAATAAAAGATGAATCATAGGAACGGTATAAAATAATAGATATGATATGAACTCAATCATAACATATTTATATACTTTATTAAACCAAGCAAATTGAACAGAATTGATGCTTTTCTACGTGCACCAAGTAAATTGAGCCATGATATTGTTCATGGGGTAAAATAGACTAAGTGAATTGTTTGGAGGAGTAAAATAAACTTTTCTCAATCTCAATCTAGAAATAGGAATTGGGTATATTTTTTGCTATTTTTATTATTCCAAAATTAGTTATTTTTGGACTCATAATGGTATGGTGCGTAAATTAGAAATAGAAATTAAGGTTACTTTTGACTATTTTTTATTATTCCGAATATATTTTTTGAACTCATAATGGCATGGTGGGTAATTTAGAAATAGGTGTGTGGGGTATTGGCTATTTTTATTATTACAAATTGAGCTATTTTTTTACTCATAATGGCATGGTGGTTAATTTAGAAGTAGATGTGGGGGCGGGGGGAGGTATTTTTTTATATTTTGTTATTATTCCGAATTTAGCGACTTTTGGAGTCATAATGGCATGGTGGGTAATTTAGAAATAGGTTTGCGGGTATTTTAGACTAAAATTTTCATAGTGGCAGTGGGTGGGTAATTTTCTCTTCTTATTTTCTCGGATTAATATGAGAATTTCTACCAATTTAGAGTGAGCGTGGTGACTTCTTTTCGTCATCAAATATATACTACATCCGTTTAGAATATAAGCATTTCTGGGTTTGTTCACTAACAAACATCATCATCGTTAACCAAAAATATCTATAAAAATAAAATATTTTAAATATAAAAATTTATATATTAGCATAATTGCTTTCGTGATGAATCTAACAACACCATTTATATATAATCAAGTGCTATTAATGTTTTGCTACTGAAAGTCAAAGTTAAAACAGTTTGACTTTGACCAAACCCAGAAATGCTTATATTCTGGAACGAAGGAAGTATATAATAGATAAAAAGAGAAAATTCCGTGTTTGTCACAAAGAAACTCTTAATACATCATATGTTATCGGTATGTCAATGACATGTGCGCCCCACTACAGGCACTAAGGGTTTAGGTTACCCATGGGATTATTTCAATAAAAAGTTAACAAATGTTTTGCAATACTCTGACTTTTAATAGTAGAGATAGAACAACGAGATACTGACGCATCTTGGTATACCCATGCCGTTTGGAATTATTAGCCACCTCACAGCAGCAACTCTTATGCTTTTGTCCTCGCTTCGCGTAAAAGGGTGTTTACACTTATTTCGAACACCACATCCCTCAATTATTCGAAATTTAGCTATTTTTTGACTCATAATAGCATGGTGGGTGATTTAGAAATAGATAAGGGGTAGTTTTGGCTATTTCTTATTATTCCGAATTTAGCTATTTTTTGACTCATAATGGCATGGTGGGTAATTTAAAATATATATGAGGGGTATTTTTGGCTATTTCTTATTATTATGAATTTAGCTATTTTTTGACTCATAATGGCATGGTGGGTAATTTAGAAATAGGTGCGATAGTATTTTTGTCTATTTTTTATTATTCTGAATTTAGATATTTTTTAAAATATTTATACGGTCTTTTGTGACTAATTTTTTTATAATAGCAGTGGTAGGTAATTTTCTTTTCTTTTTTTTTAGAATTAATGTTGGAATTTTTAGACCTTGAGATCGAACATGATGGCTCCGTTTCGTGATCAATTATATATATGATAGATAGATAGATTCGAAGTTTCAAACACTAGGATCACAAAATCAAAACAATAAACACAACGAACCAAATCACGGCTTATAAAGATAGTCATCTTTATTACAGGACTTGGTTGAGTTTATTACACGACTCTCTCTCAACAATTTATTTGGCGGCGGCGGCAGCAGCAGTAGCCCACTTTACCTGGAGCTTCTTGTGGCACTCCACCGCCTTGTCGGGCTCTGGCAGCACCACTTTCACAACCTCAGTTTTCCTAAATCGCTCAGCCCATGCCGTTAAGTGCGGATTCTTGGCGGCATCAATGATCTCGACGCCAAACAGCTTGCGCAGCGCCCCAAACCAAGGCAAGAAGCATCCGAGTGCAAGATCGACGTACCCAACTGAGTCACCGCCGAAGAAGGCTTTTCCATTGGAGCACTTGAAGAAGACCTCCTCCAAGTGCTGGATCACAGCATGTGTCTCCTTCAGTTTTTCTGCCCTCACCTCCTCTGTAGGCGCCTTCATGACGGCCACCCATGCTGGGTACAACTGAAAAACGGAATCGATGGCAAAGGGCTGAACAACATGTTGGAAAAGCTTGAGACTGTCTGATTGGTAATAATATTATAGTAGCATGTTAGCCTCTACTCAGCACAATTGTCACAGATGAGGAACACACACTTGCTGCGGCACTTTGAGCCGCAGCTCAGCATGCGTGATCAGCAGCTGATGATCTCCCTCCTTGTCGCGCCGCCGCCCCTTTGAGGACTCCTCGAAAGCCCTTAAACGCCCAATGCTCTCTGCCACCGACATTTCCGTCACATCCCCCCATTGCTCAATGGTGCTCACAAGGGGTAGGAATTTGTCAGGAACAGAACGCAAGAGCTTCTCAACGATGGTGGCCTCCTCCACTTTCGTGCCGAGAGAGCGTATCTCGTTCACAATTGTGGTCACCTTCAAAGCAAACTCATTAATTTGCTCAGATTCACCCATGTGCATACCATCAAGCTCTCTCTTGAGGGTTTGTACTTGGGCCTTCTTGACACGCTATTCACCAACATGCATCTCCTTCAGAGCATCCCACACCTCTTTCGCAGTCTCCTTCTCGGATATGGCCATCACCACAGGCCTCTGGCACAGCTTGGACAATAGCAGCGAGAGCCATTTGGTCCAACTTCTCATCAACCACCTCTTTGCCCTCCACTGCTGCCCATACTCCTTGTGCACGCATGGAGATCCTCATCTTCACAGCCCACACTCCATAGTTGCTCTCACTTAGCATGGGGTAACGGACTGTCACCCCCGCCTGCTTCACCACCACCTCATGCTTGTCGACATCATCACTGCTTACAGCAGCCTTGCCGGCGCTGTCACCATCGGTGATGATCTTCGGCATCTCACAAACCAGGCTCTGGTACTAAATGTTAGCCTCTACTCAGCTCCTAAGACCACACCATGCACTCACAGATGAGGAACACACACAATTGTTTTTTGTGGCACTCCACACCAGCACCCTTTTCCACTAATTCACCACAGATCAACACAATGGTTACACAGACTTGCACATCATAAACCCTATTAGCACACAACCACTACTGTTGTTTGCCAATTACTAACTAAGCACGCACTCCGTGCTTCACAAACTGATCAGTTTGCTTCACTCACAAAACTGATCAACAAAGGGGCACTACACTCCTCCCCCTGCTCACTTCACTGCTGCTTCACTCACTTGCCAACACTGGCTGCACCACCTCTCCTTTTATAGCACAAGACAACCCTCTATTCCTTGCTCATGAAGACTTAGTCTTTGACTTACACACTAAGGCAAAGACTTGACTTGCACTAAGAAAAACCAAAGTTTTAAATCTCCGGCTATAGCTGTCGCTATAGCCGGAGATAGCTGCTGGGCCAAGGGGCATCTAGGAGATGAATCATTTGGCGCTAAGCTTAGCTGGGCGCTAATAGCCGGAGATTGCTGGAGATAGCCGCTAAACAGAGTATATAATTTAGCCCGCTAAACATGTTTAACGGACTGATGAGTTGCTCTCTGATTCAGATTAGTAGAACTGCGAGCCTGAAACTGAAGTCACTCTTCTCTACAACTCATGAATTCCCTACGTGTCGTCCGCCCCGCCCTTATTCCGCTCCTGAAAAACATATTTCGCGCGCCTGCAATCCAAAACGCGCCTGCAATCCGAAAATTGCGCCCCCACGACGGAGGCCAAAACGCCCTCCTGTCCGCGTCCCCCTCCCCCAATTTCACGCTACCCCGGCTTGCCGCGCCACAGTCGCCGAACGCCGCTCGCCGCATCCTGCTGCCCTTCCAGCCTCCCCGCGGCGCGTCTTCGCCTTCTTCCCTCGCGCAGCGGCCGCGCTCCGGTCCCTGTGTTTGCCTCCCAGCACTCGCACGCACTCCGGTCCCGTCCCCAACCCTAATTTGCGCAATCTACGCCTCCATCCGATCCTCTCCGTCGCTCGACGACAAGTCCGGTGGCGCCTCGTCAGCGACGGCCGCGAGGGTGCTCGCGCTGCAGGAGGCGGTGGTCGCCACGGCCAGTCCCGCTCGCGCTCCGTTGCCGCCGCCGTCTCGTGACGACACGCCGGCAGCAGCCGCGGCGTCGACGACGACTGCGAGGGTGCTCGCGCTGACGACGCGGCAGCGGCGCCACTGACGACGGCGAAGGCTGGTAGCATACGCGTGCAGGCAGTGCGCGAGCACGTCTAGGTCGTCTCTCTGAAATTTTTTCATCCATGGGTGTGCTTATGTAGTGAACAAAATCGAATGTTCATGTTGTTCCATGGCGTAATGTTTTGGTTGATTTTTGCTCGACGAATAGGAGGGAATAGTGTGGCTGGCGGGTAGTTTAGAGCCTCTGTTTTCCCCTCCCAACTTATGCAAACTTGATTATGGTCCATGGTGAATTATAATTGATGAGTCCCGGCTCCAAGAGCAGTATGATCAAATGTTTGCTGATAGCATTACGCCATATAATCATATCTTCTACATACTAATATGTGCATATGCCAAATGTTTCATCAGGAAATGCTGATATTCACATGCATGTCACAGCAAGGATTTAAGCAAAGATGTATCAGGGAATGCATCCATACAGATTTACACTACCATGATCCTAAAAAAAAACTTGAATTAGCATCTGCTTGAAACATCTACAGCTCCGAACTATTTGTTTTCAAAATGTTATCTGTACCTCTTGAATGATATTCCATTCCACATCAGGAAAGAATTTATTTTTCATTTGTCGCCCATACATAAACCAGGTTAGGTTTACTTATATTTCAAGGGCCATTACTTTGAACTCTTTAGTTGGGAATAAAAGTTTTCAATCCATTGTCTTGTAATGGTAATAATATGGCACTGAATTTCTGCTAAATGAATGTCACTTTCTTTTGAACTTTACAGGCAGATCAAGATAAAAAGATGAGAACTATAACATGCTGTTGTTGTATGAACACGAGTGATCACTCAGGTGGCCCACATATTGGAGGAGTTGTCATCAGGTCTGTTGCTTTTATTAAACTACTATAACTTATCAACTTCCTACTGTGATAATTGAAGTAGTGAACTTAGATAGTTCTCTGGCAAGGCAGTTAGTGTTGTTATAGATCACAGAGTCATTTGATGTATCCACACACAAAAGAAATGTTGGCTGATGACTGCAGCTCTCTTTTATAACATGATATTAAGCAGAATCCTATGATTTTTTTAGTAGCCAACATGTTATTGCGTCAGCTAGCCTTCATGTTAATAATGCAGGTGCTTAGAGCCTTCATCCATAGCACAAAATCGATGGCCAACTTTTGACGGAGGAAAGTATGCAATGGTCGCATGACTTCCCCCAACAGTTCGATCTCTGAACAGTTAACCACAAGCAAGTATTGTTTCAAGGTTCATCTCTCCCTTCTTGCTCTATCTTGTTGTGCTTTAACGAGCCGTCAGCTCTAACCGCATCCATTCACATTGCAGTGAGTTTGTGAGAAATTTAAAAGAAAAAAAAGGAAGTACACATGGTTACAGTGAGTCCAAATGCTTCAATCGGTATGTTTCTTGTGGATTTATGTACTTTTCCATTATACTATCCAGGGTGAATCGTGCAAAGATTTTTCCTGCATTCTTTTGTGCAGTCCATATGCTTGTGTTCAAATCCTTCAATCTGTAAGTTTCTTAAAACAAAGTGTAGTAGTGAAACCTCCATGAATTAATTTGGATGTCATGAAGCTCTTAAGTGTTTTAGGAAAAAAAACACATCGATGTTAGTTCATTTAATTGACATTTGCACCCAATTCTTTAGATTGATTTCCTTTGCACCCAATTCTTAAATGTCAGGTTTGTTCTGTGTATATGTGGAGCCGGGTAGTGCAAAGAAAATAAATACAAACAGACGTGATGGAATATGAGAAAATTTCTTTGTATTGAATTCTTAATGTAATTTGATCATTAAGCATTGGGTAGTTAGTACTGCCTTCCCTCCATCTCCTTCACTGTTTGCGCACATGCATGCATGATCTCCTTCGGTTAGGTGGTAGTGGTGCAGTCTTTGAGTGTTGATGATAGGTTTAAACATTATTATATAAGCATTGTTGTCCATCTATGATCAAGAAATTGCAGAGATGGTTCAGCATTATGACGCGTGGCCGTACTAATTAAGCTGAGGGCACGGAGGATTCGAAAGCTCGAACCAGCTAGCTGCATTTGGTCATGCTTACATCCTCTTATCATGCTAATTATGTCAATAGAAATGTAGCAGGATGACGGACGGTACAGCCTAGCTGCTTAAGTTGTAAACGACATGTGGTATTACTATGATTTTTTAATCCAGAAGCATTAAGAGGTTAACTAAACTTTAGGCATATTTAAAAAGTTTTCGTCGTCCGTAGCAAAAGGTATTTCATGCCTCACTTCTCTTGGAACCAGTCCTCTACCTTAGAATCGCAATTCCCCATCGATCTGACTCTAGCATCAGCAGAATTAACAAAATCGTGAAAGAGTAAGCTGACGGAATCTCTGCTTTTTATGGGTCTCTTTTGGGCATTTACTTGAATAGTTTAATTTTTTTTCCTGACAGCCCGTAGCAACGCACGGGCATTGTTGCTTGTTACACAAAAGCATTGCAGTTAAGTGTGTAAGATGTCCGGAGTTATGGTTTCCCTCACAATATGGTCAGATGTTCAGTCTTCAGACCTATTTTTTTCCTCAAAATTTATTTCACTCCTTGAACTGAGTCCATATTTGAGTTGTACATTGATTTGTTGTTCTTCATTTTGTTGGATGCAATTCAGTTCATACGAAGTGACTCAAAGTATTGAAATTTCGGCGTTAGTCACAAAAATTATAGCCACATTTAATCTCAATATATTGTTTTTGTGAGGCAAGTTCTTCTTTTTCAATACTAGAGTAGTTCAGTTCAAACATTGATAATTTTTTCCCACTTTCATAGAGTTTCAGAACAAATATTGTAAATTTGAACATGTTTCATTTAATTTCAGGTGAATGCAGTTTGCAGCCTATGGATGGTTCTAACAAGGATGAGATGCTTGCTGATTGGTCATTCCTGCACCATCATTAAGGTATTGCTTGCCCTTTTTTTTTACTCATAGATTTTCTGTATTAAGATCCATTATTAAGGAACTTGAATAGTATTCATGTCAAAAAATGATTGCTACTGTTTGTTGGCATTATTTCAACGAGAGCAATGGTTCTAAACTGAAAGACAGATGTTTCAGTTAAAAAAAAGACAAAAAACTTAGCATTATGTAAATGAAAGGATGAAAAATGGAGAAATTATATTGTGCATAATGGTAAGTTGCATATTTGTCTTATTTTTTCACACTATGATCTGATAAATTATTTTCTTTTTCGTATGAAAACTGAGGCTCTGATATGAAGAGCTCAACAAAATGTTTTTGATACCCATCTCCATCTCACTAAGCCATTGATCGGCTCTCATGCAGATCACCCATTTGGTTCTCTGAATGGCATCACAGAAGGGAGGTGGTCCCTAAGGTGTCTAAGCACAGTTTGATTATATTGTGAGATGAAGTCCTACTACTTGACATATTGGATTTGTACAACAAAGGCATGCAGTTCAATGATCAATTTCACTTTGCAACTGGCGAATTTTCTTTATCAAATATTTGAGGAAAATAAAGTTATATAGGCAATGCATAATTTAAAGTCTCACATGTATCATTTATAAGCAATGCTGTATCATGTGTATAGTGTTCTTCTGAACTATTTTTGTATGATGGTATGGCTGTTGTGTACCTTTTCGACTATTAAAAAATTTACCAAAATGAGAAATCTGTATTGTGCTTTGTAACTCTTAGTTTCACGAACCTTTGTTGTACATTACAGATTTCTCATTTTTATCTGTTACCATGATATCAAAGTGGGATATTGAAGTGAGATTACAGGAGAAGTTGGTATTGCATCATGCCAGCAATCACAAGGACAAAGGTAGATTCTGAAATTTATACCTGGACAAAAATGAGAAATCTGTGATGTGCTTTGAAACCTTTAGTTTCACAAGCCTTGTTTCAGTATAACTGGAATCTGAATTCAAGAAAGAAAGAGAAATTTGAAAGGGAAAGAGATTATTTATTTTAGGCAATTGGAAGCTGACTTCAATGTGATGATTTCTTGAGTTTTAAATCATTCATGTATTTTTGAATTGCACTTTTCATGGAATTTTGACGACAGAGTAATGTGATGCCATCGTTGCATGGTAATGTAGGGCCTGTTCGTTTCCTTTAGTCCTAAAGTTTAGTCCAGAGAATCTTGTTATTTAAGGGTATTAAATAAAGTTTAATTACAAAACCTTTTTACAGATGGGTGCTAATTTACGAGACGAATCTAATGAGGCTAATTAAGCTATGTTTTGCTACAGTGATGCTACAGTAACCATCGTCTAATCATAACTTAATTACCCTCATTAGATTCGTCTCGCAAAGTAGCCCAGGTTTCTGCAAAAAGTTTTGTAATTACATTTTATTTAATATCTTTAAATAACAAGAACTTTGCCCTAAACTTTAGTCCTAAACGAAACGAACACGCCTAGGTAATAATTTGTATGAACAATATGTTGTGAAAGTTACGGCCGTGCAAGGAAGGGGGGCACTCCCCTATTAAGCTAAAATGAGTAGTTGTTAAGCATTGTTTGGATTACTTAACAATTAAAGATTTGATAAATCCTTGGGATATTTACAACAACACTATTTTATTTTTAGAACAAATTAAAAATATTATATTCATGAGACAGACATTTAGGTATCAAGAATAAAGAAGTTAAGATATCACCCCGTAGCAACGCACGGGCAAAATGCTAGTTGATTCTGATGAGTAGAACTGTGAAACTGAAGTCTATGTGATTTGTTTTAAGCAAAGGTCCTGTGATGAACTCATTTTACATATATATGTCAACTGCCATGGTTGTTTTTGTTGAATTGTATTGAGAATCTACTGTTAAATCAATGGAAATACTTCAAATACATTATGCTAGCAAAAAAACGCTAAAGAGTTTAGCTGTAGCTATAGCCAGCTATAGCTGATAGTTAGCTGAAAAAATGGCAGCCGCTAAAGACCATAGCCGAAGATTTAGAACACTGAGAAAAACTTGACTCACACTACCAACCAACAAGGATTACACTAACATAGCATGTATCTTGTCGTCGATGTAGATAGCCCAAAAGCGGGAGATAGCTCGCTCGTAGGGGTCAACGGGGAGGATTGGCTTGCCGGCGTCACCCCAGACCTCGTCGATGTACTGCACAACGACAAGAGACTCGCAGATGGGCTTGCCGTTGTGGATGAGCACGGGCACCTTGTTGTGCACCGGGTTGGAGCTGAGGAGGAGCTCGCCCTTGTTGAAGAGGTCCTGCTCCATGTACTCGTAGCTCACGCCCTTGATATTGAGCGCCACCCTTGCACGGAACGCGAAAGGGCTCACATTCAAGCCTAGCAGCCTGAGGCCCGCTACCCTGACGCCCGCCATTGGTGCTTGCTTACCTCTCACTCTTGGCTTTTCTGAGCAAAATGTGTCACACGCTTTGGGTGTTTATAGAGCAAGAAACATTCTATTCTACGCAATGGAGGTGAGAGACGCTGATGCTGATGCCAAATACTCCACGTTGTGGTTAGCATCTGGCTAAATTAAAGACGGTCCTTATTTTCGAGTAAATATTTCGGTTCACGTGACTGACGTGGACACCGGACCGTCCAGATCAGTTGCATATGCATTGTCTGTCCAGAAAAGACTATCCCGGCCGCTAGAGTCCCAGACAGATCAAGAGTCAATTGAAAACGTGATTTATTGTCACCTAAACGTGACTGCCCAACATCACATGTGAGGTCTCTTAGCTGCTCTGCAAATATGCGTGTCGGTTGCTTCGTTGTCGTCATATTGGGCTGACTGGATCATTAGCACCCTACTGCTCATTTTCAAGTCACAAGCATGGTTTTCAAAATCGAAAAATTATCATTTGGTTTTCGCAAAACTCGAAGAAACCGGTCCAGTCCGGTACAAGCGGACGACAGGTTTTCGACATAAGGACTTGAAATTTTTAAAACCGAGCTGTAAACCGTGAAACCAAGCGGTTTGATTTCAAAAGAAGAAATTTTCTCAGTAACGAAGAAAACCAAGCAGTAAACCGAGGAAACCGACCAGTTTGCTTTCAAAATTTTGTCCAAATTCGTTTTTTTTAAACTTGAGTGGTTTACCGACCGACTTTACCAGTTTTCGTGAAAACTGGCAAACCTAGTGGTAGCGGCTCGATCGGTATTATCTACATCGTAAACCTTGGTCACGAGGAAACAAACCTCAAATGAGGCTCCTGAATACTGGTGAAGCCAGGTGAGACTACCGTGGTGCACTGGCACCAGGGTCTCAAACGAATTTCAGTTATAATCATCCAATTTCTACTTTATGTGCACAACTTAACCTTAGGCAAAAAGTGTGCACCACTAAGCTGCTGCAGAGGCCTGTTAAGCAAGGTGTGCACTCAGCTGTTAATAACTCTCGCTTCGCCACTGAAAGCCATTACATAACTCCCTTTGTAAGTGGCCTTAGAGAGGACATTAAACACTTGGTGCTGGCCAAACATCCAACTGATCTTCTGGATGCAAAGATTGAAGATGCAAAGCCAGTCCTGATGGGCCAGCGTTGATTTGCTGCTTGTCATTTAGCATACAAGCACTCGACCATTTAGTTAGGTTGAGAATCACAGGCCGAATTCCTTACCAACCTCCTTTCCAATTATGAGTTATTTTCCATTTTTTTTACCCATTTCCTTTATGTGATGTACATTTGATTATTGTACAAAGTAGTACAGGTACAAAACTTATGAATCATTCTTTCAGGGGTGGTCTGGGAATTGAGACCAAAGAGACTGAAGGACAGACCTATGTAAAAGTTCAAACTTCCCCATCTTGTACGGGGTGAGCAGGAGGATTGTTGGATTAGTAACAGTGTCATTCATCGTCCTCTTCTTGCTGGTCTCCGCCTCCAACTTTTTGCTCATGTTGCAGTTGAGGAAGATAGACGGAGAGGCAATAGTTGCGAAATGTGGACGTCGAGCTGGGTGTGTCTCCAGACTCGGTGTAATTTATTGGGCGAGTGCGATCAGATTCCTCTAGGGAGCTAGCAGTACAGCGACAAGGACATCATTTTTTACTTCCCAAAAACAAAAATGGGAAAATACAAAGATTACCAACTGGCAGCTGCTAGCTCGGAAAATACCAAGATTAACAGCATACACGAAAGAGCTGACGCACAACAGCTCCAAAGCGTTGCCTCCACTTGTGTTTTTGGGAGAACCGGAAAAATGTGACCTAATACTTCCGGGCCGGGGTTGATGACCCTAATGGTATCCTCCAGCAGACCAGCACTGAACTACTCCTATACTAGTTCCCTAAAAGTAAAAGGTGGTCTTATTTGAAACTAGTTCATTGATCACTAAAAAGGGTTAAAGATCACCAATTCGCACCCCTATAGAGTTTTGTATGTAAACTATTTTTTTTTGGATAAAATTGTAAAGGGTACGCTTAAGGTGACCCATCTTACAAAGACATAACAAAGTAAGACAACATAATATGTGACACGTCCCTATAAACTTGTAGCAAGGCATGAAACTGCAGGTAGCAGGTTACACTAAACTAATGCCATCATGAGTTGGACTCGAATGTGATAAGATGAATTTGGGTTCCCATCACCTTGCCTCCAACAACCACCAACCAGTACGTCAGCGTCTATGAAACAAACAAACCAAGGGCCTATTTTTGTTTGATGGTTCCTGGAGTCTCTTGCTCCTTTTGTACCATCTTAAAACATTTTATAACACGAGACCAAACCATCAATCATGCCCAGAGTTACATGAACATGAATTAGTTAGAGCAATTTAAATTCACCCAGATTGACGAAACTTAAATATATGATAAAAGCTTCACAAAGAACTTTTCCAACTGCTGTTGTTCATGAAGTAACACCCATATTCCCAGATGCCAGGCACAGAAACATGTCACAGCGAGACGATTCAGCATACATTTCCCTGCTTTTGCTAGATGCCATTTTCCAAGGCTGTAGAACTTTCTGGTTCAGAGTTCTCAAGAAACGGGTAATCTGTGTAGCCGACAACAGGATCATCAGTATAGAATGTGGATCGATCGTACTTGTTCAGAGGTGTGTTCAAATGGAATCTCCTAGGCAGGTCCGGATTAGCCAAGAATAAGCGACCATATGCGACCATATCAGCGTATCCATCAGCCACAACTCTGTTCCCCTCCTCCCTGTCGTACCCTCCACCAACCATGAACATTCCTTTGAAGGCCTTTCTCATTTGATACAGTCTGTGTGGAATCTGCATCTTGCCATCCACAGTGACCATTTCAGGTTCCACCACACTGCAGTACAGGATGTGGTATTTGTTGAGTTCCTGAGCCATGTAAGCACCCAAAGCATCAGGGTCCGAGTCATAGCAGCCAAGTTAGTTGGCATAAGGAGAGAGTCGGATCCCAACTCGGTCGGGCCCAACCTCAGCCGCCACGGCTTCAACTACCTCCAGGGCAAAGCGACAGCGATTCTTCAGGCTACCTCCGTACTGGTCGGTACGGTCATTGACACTATCTTTCATGAACTGCTCAAGAAGAAACCCATGAACGGCGTGGATTTCAACCCCGTCAAACCCTGCATTTCATGCATACATACATGTTTTATGGGTGCTGCAAAGTCATAAAATACCTGATGTTTGTTAGCAAATCAAAAACTTGTCATAACAAAATTGGATGCACCTCAATTATCTTATTTTCCGTATAAGCTACATTTTCAGGAGGACGATATGTCCATGATAATAACAAAAGGTTTTCTTTTATTATTGGATTATTTTCCATATTTTTTAATTATCAAATTACCAGCATCAATAGCATTTCTAGCCGCGATTCTGAATTGATTGACGACATCAGGGATCTCTTCTACAGTCAAGCGTCTTGGAATGGAGAAATCCATATAGTAATCTTCACTCTTTGCCACTGGCTTATCTGTGCTTGAGACGGGTTCTTCCTCTGGTAATAAAAAATATAGCAACCGTTCAGAGTCGTTACTGCTATAAAAAGATCATGTTAAATTCTTAAAAAAATTTAGCCTGTAAGTTTTAGATAGCAAAATACAGAAGCAATGTGGCAATATTACAGTATAAAGTTAAATTAAGTCATTCAATGTTGGAGCAGGAAGATGGTAGGTGAGGCTCCAGTCGTTGTACCAAACCTGATAAAAAGATTCCTTGAAACAAAGATACAAATGATGGCGTGTAAACATGGAACAGCTAAACCACTTCCTCTGGAAATAAAAAATATGGCAACCGTTCAGAGTCGTTACTGCTATAAAAAGATCATGTTAAATTCTTGAAATATTTTTAGCTTCCAAGTTTTAGATAGCAAAATACAGAAGCAACTACAGTATAAAGTTAAATTAAGTCATTCAATGTTGGAACAGGAAGATGGTAGGTGAGGCTCCAGTCGTTGTACCAAACCTGAAAAAAAGATTCCTTGAAACAAAGATACAAGTGATGGCGTGTAAACATGAAACAGCTAAACCAAATAATACTTGGATAAAACTTTAGTTGTATATGTTGTTGTGGAGGGAGGTGCCTAGCATGGTAATGGTAAGAACACAGCATTCTGCAAAAACCATTGTATTCATAACGGTGGCACCAAATGACAACAAAGAAATGGTAAGGATCATGTAAGAATCCCTTACCCATGTCAGAAGCTCTTCCGATATGCCAAATCTGGCAGAAGAATATTCCACCCTTTGCATGCACAGCATCCACAATAGGCCTCCAAGCCTCTATTTGCTCATTAGTCCATATCCCCGGGGTGTGTGGGACTAAACTCATTCCTTTATCAGATGACACTGCTGTAGCTTCAGCAACCAAAAGGCCCCCCTCTGTAGCCCTCTGTGAATAGTACAGCATGGCATGCGATTGTGGGACATTGCCATATGATCTAGATCTTGTTAATGGTGCCAGCACAATTCTGCATGATGAAAGTGAACATAAAGAAGACACAACCAACAGATAGTTATGTGTATGCAATTTTATCATACCCAGATGCAACGTAACATAGTCAGAAGACTTTTAATAGGGACTTATCTAATTTTTCATGACCCTAAAGGATCACGATGTGGAGCATATAGCTGTTCATAAATTTCATTTTGACTGAACTGCTCACAGAAAACAAGATCTTTGTCATACCTACATTTATTTACCGCAAGTTATAAATTAATTACGACCATACCAAATCATTGAATATACAAGCTAGAATGATAATGAGTTCGCATATGTACTCTGTACATACATGATATGCCAGTGTGAGGCAGAGTTATATCATACATGTCTATTTCTGACAGAATATTACAGAGCAGATTACATGCAGGTGCAAAGAAACTATTTCATAACTGAAGAAAAACAAACTTCATATGGTCTTACATAACAAAGGTAAGGACCTTGAAGGGCTAAGACATGACAAAGTTAGATGAACAGAAGAAAGCAAAGAACGAAACAAAATATAATACAAATGGAGCCATCCAGTTTACTGAAACTCTCTGGTAGAAAAGGTTGTCCAACTATACCTGTGCGAAAATCTGAATCTTCCTGTTTTATAAGGACTCAGAAGAGGGACAGACTCCATGACTGTTGTCCCTCTTGCTCTGCTTCTACTCTCCAAGAGTAACCCAGGAGTGGCTTCTTAATGTCTAGTGCATTGCTTCCCCACAGGATGGTACATATGTAATAAAAAGACTCTCAAGAGGCAAATAATGCACTTGTCATCATCTCTATAAGAAATAATCATAGGGAGACCGGTAGGTAGCACATAATAAAAAATCCAGGATATTAGTGCTGCAGCACGACTGGACAAGACTGGTTGTAGAGGTCATAAGCCCCCAGTCGCTTTTAAAGAAAAAGTACATATTCTTGTTTTATCATATATGGGATAACAGAAAAAAAAGACATACAGGAATATAATTTTTTAACTATGTGAAGAAATATAAACTACATGGGTTTTTCTCCTAAAAGAATTTCAGGAAAAAAAAACAAACCTCACCACATCTGGTAGAACAACATGCAACCCTTTGCAAGCACCACATCTTCAAGTGATTTAAAGTCCTCCACTTCTTCTTTGGTCCACATGCCTGGAGTGTGTGAAGTTGCACTTATGGTTTAAGCAAGACAACAAACCAGTGGATTCTGTAATCAGGTTTTCCCACGAAGATGTTTGCTAGTTGTGCAAGATTGCATCACAGTAAATAGCTTGACCTTCCAGTAGGTGATGTGGGGATGTTGTTAGCTTGTTTGATTCTGACTGGTGAACTGCTTGAAAAAGTTTAAAGTTCTTTTTGTACCTAATATTTTGTCCTCACCAGTTCTGCATATCTGATGAGAAAATTATGAGATGAATGCTGAGTTTGAGAAAAGATTTTCGAATTATTCATTTTAATGTCCTTTTTCTAATACACCATGTTCTATTGTTCTAATTTGCTGCACTTCTGGAAAGGAAGCATTACTGGAAGGACGAAATTGTGTTTACCTCAACCAGCAGCAAAAAAAGAGAGTTATGTTTAATAAAGATATATTAGTTCATCAAGATCTGCAGGTATAGAGCACGATTACCTATACATGTGATATATTTCTTACGGTGCATTAAAATGGAACTGAAAGCATGTTGAGAAACAAGTTCTATTCCTTCATTTAACTAGTCAAACGTGAAAACTTCATGTGATGCAAGTTATCGACATCTAATGATGCATGAAAAGTTCCAAGACAAAAGAAAGGAAGAGAAATATACAAGCCAACAACATATATTTATTCCAGGGTATCGCAGTGCAGTTAAAAGTAGGTTGTAGTGTACAGTTATTTTTATTTAAGCAGAAGATGAGATCTTTAGATCATGAGACACTTGAATGAATCAGATGAATTTGCGGGTTGAAAGAACAATATTGATGCATCGAAAGTAAAAGGATGCATAGAAGTGAAGAAGTTGGAATCTAACAAAATAGAAATGAAGCCATCTATTGTTATAGAAATTGTAAACCTAGAGGGGTTGTTGTAATGAACGGTGTGAGATGAAATTTCCCATTGACACAGAATCGGTACAGGCTTCATCTTTTCTCTCCCTATCTCTTGATGCGCTGCTATTGCTACTCCTCTCAAAAGGAACTTGATTTTCTTGCAATATAATTATAATATAATTTCAGGGGATATTGGGGGGTAATTAGGCCTTGCTACCCTCCAAGATGGTATTTGTGTATGACAAAATAATTCCAGAAGCAAGGTACCACAGAAAATGACTGGTTTTGCATGTGACACATTACATAGTTGTCAGTGTTCGTCCTCACCCCTATTAAAAGGGTGCTGGGGCAAAGGGTGGTATAAAATAATCTAAAAGATGTTACATAAGAATCTTAAGCAATACCATACACTGTAGTCTGTAACTGAGACAATGCATGGCTAAATGTCAACTGGCAAAATTGGTGTAATCTGTGTCTATGTCTGCTACTCTATAATAGTGGCTATTGTCCCTGGAAATTAACCGAGCATGGGATCATTTCTTATGAACCGAACAAAAAGAAGTAGCAAAGCCACAGGACAGAGTTCAAAATTCCCCGATCAAAAATTTAGTTATGGATTCTAGCTCATTAACAATAACTTTTTTGCATGGGAAATGTGAAGTGCACAACTGAAGTCAATGGATTGTGACAAAAAGTATATTAAAATTTCAAGTTCAGGTCCTAGCCCTCTATTACAAGCTATGTTTCCCTGTCTTTCTCAGCAATTTCCTTTTTATAGGCTTGCAGCTGTTCTTTAAATTTCTTGCTCTCTTCAAAGTTTGCCTTCCTCTTCAAAGCTTTCTGAATTTTACAAAGAGATCAACACCACATTAAGCTAGGGAAGTGGAAAAATTAAAGCATAAATTCTGATACAGGGTCAAATTAGTAAGTATCAATTCTAGCACAAGGGGGAAATCAGCGTACCTCCTGCCGGAAGCACTGGTCTAGCTTAATCTTAAGATCTGTGCATTCGCCAAAGAACTTCTTGATGGGGTGATCCACATGACACTTCTGAAATTCTTCAATAATCTGGGTGACAAAAGGGCATTAGTTGTACGAAAATTTTCGCAAAATATGCAGTTCCGAATGGCGAAGCTTTAAGGGAAACAGGCCCGGAGATCAGCACACTCATACCTCAGCACACATTGGATGCCTGTGCAAGGTTAGCGGGGGATGCATCTTATGAGCTGCCTGCCTAAACGCGACTCTGCATCCTCACGAACCATATTATGAAATGAACGGGTTATTCAGCTGAATCCTCAATATATTGAAAAAAAGTTTTCAAATTGCTATGATGTACCCCTTGACACAGCAAACACATCTGCGATAACGAACTGGACGAACCCCAGCAAGGATGACTAGGATTTTATTGACCATAGTGAACAAAAGATCCCCAGGAACAGAACTAGATCAATGCATCAGAGCAGCCTAGGACTTCCTTACCAGCAGCTCGGATGGACCTAGGCTACACGCCGGTCCAGCAGAGGGGAGGCGGAAGACGACGGCTGCAACGGAGGAGCTCGAGGAGGTTGCCTTGGCGGAACGGGTCGTGGAGTGGTGCGCCGCCCGAGGGAAGAAGCAGAGAAAGGGGGCGAATCATCGCCTCCGCCCTGTTCAACTCGAAGACACTCTCCGCCCACCCCCCTGCGCTCTTCTTCTTCATGTTGGTAGCGGCCCATCGGCCCAATAGGCGGCCCAATCGGCGGCATCTCGCCCGACGTCGGCTGCCAACTGCTTCATCATCCCTCCCCGACAGGCGCCGCGCCGCCGTACGTAGCCTCGCGTCCCCGCTCGCCGCCGTGCCCCGCGTCTGCGCCGCCAAGGCCCCCGTGCCCTCGGATCCGCCCGCCGTCGTGCTCCGCGCCATTCTCCTCTTCTTTCTCCCCTGCTCCTCCTTCGCCATCCCTCTGCTCCGCAACTCCAGCCATGGCCGCGCGCCCTTCTCTTCCACTGGAACAATCTTCATTTTTTGCTGGAACATTTGATCCCAATTGCCGGAACATTTGTTCCAATGCATTGGAACAATTGTTTCCCATTGATGGAACAATTTGTTACATGCATTGAAACATTTGTTCCCCATTGATGGAACAATTTGTTCCATCAGCGGGGAACAATTGTTCCCCATGGAACATTGATTCTCTGACGGCGAGCCGCGTCGGCATGAGGGCGCGCGACGGCGCGAGGCAGGCAGACAGCCAGGGGCGCGACGAGGCGTGGAGGCGCTTGAGGTTGACGAAGAGGACCGGCTGAGCGGAGCGGGCCGCGGTTTTTTCTGGGCTGATATGGGCTGCGTGACTCCAGCGGGAGAAAGGGTGACCTGAGTGAGGCTCAAGCGGCGACGGGCTATTTTGATACTTCCAGGGGGTGCTTGTGCAAATGAGAAGTATCAGGGTGCGAAAGGAAGAACTGGTGATGTTCTCTTCGCAAACTTTCCACTTGATGTTACTGCACCGATTATGCCCCCCCCCCCCCCCCCCCCCCCCCCTTTTTTTTAAAAACGATTTTGCCAAATGTTGACACGCATTCGATTTTATTTGGGGAAAACAATTTACGATCTTTTAACTCCCTTGATGCTTTTCATGCATCTTTTTGTTGACAATCATCACTAGGTGATTTTGATATGGTAAAGACAACCTTGATACCCCTCCAACCATCACATCCTAAACAATTTATTTGATAATTTTCATGTGCCATATGAAACATATGAAAATGCATTATCATATTTCGGTTGGGTTCTTTTTTTTTTTGCCAACCCCCCCCCCCCCAGGATTCTTTTCATTGATTATTATTAGAATTGCTCGTTAGGAAAGTGTTACAACAACACACCAACAAAGGTAAGACTAAGAAACAATACAACACAACCCCAATAAAAACCGCAAAGAATAAGAGAATTCAACAAATTGTATCCTCAGTCCTCAGAGCTAATGCCACCATTGGGAGAAGCTACTCAGGCAATCTCTTTTCCGCGCAACAATGGAATAATATTCATTGAGCCTTAAGTCATATAGATGACCCAAGCAATCATCAATACATTTTAAGGAATGAAAACCACAAAGGAGAAAGTACCATCAATAGAAGAGCGGGGAAATATGATAAAAAATAGAGAATCATGGTCGCACTAGATTCAAGCTAGAGAAGTCATGCCCATATACTAGCATGGACGACACTAGCTCAACTTATAGAGGTCGAGAAGGAGTAAAGCCCGTGCAATGTCGATAACCAAAACTGAATAGAGTCATACTTTGAAAACTCGACTCAATTCTCAGTTCAACTTTTATACTTTATTGTCAAGAATTTGCCTGCTATATATATACTTAATTTCATATATATCATATTTTACATGTAATAACATTCATAATAAGGACTCTAGGCCTTCGACAACAATAAATCATGCAATATACAAATAAAAAGAAGTCGATATAGCATAAATAGAAGTTAACTTAGTTCTTATCATAGAGTTCACTCATTACAAAACAGGATAAAAGAAGGACATGCACGCAGAACAAATGGTGCCGCCACTTCCAATCCAAACGCACGCTCTACATACACATCTTAGCTATCACTTCATGCATGTCAAGAACCGAAAGCTAAATTCTTTTGTTTTTCTGCATGCATACCCACAATTTAATTAATCACGCACACCAATATGTATCCTTTGTCCTTATTACACCAAATTACCAACAACAAATAATAATACGCCAAACATATACAGTACACATGGTAACACACCAAAACTAATCCCAACAAATCAAGTTATATATAACTCCCCAAGAACCCGCGTCAATTTGCTCGATCTCACGCGCGTGCATGCGTCATATATACATGCACACTTGTTCATGTCTTCGGTGGACGGTCCTCATCATCGTCATCGAGTTTTACCTCCCATAACCCCACAAGTCCATCTCCCCACCTCGTTGGCCGGAACCCAAGGCGCCGGTCATCTGCTGCACCGCGGCGCTGCCGCCGTTGCTGAACCCGTCCATGGCCTGCCACTGCTGCTCGGCCGCCGCGCCGCTCGCCTGCTGGTCCCTGCCGCCTTCGCCGAGCTGGGCACCGTCCGCGGCGACGCCGTCGCTGCTTCCGACGTCCAGGCCGCCGCCGGGGTGCTCGACCGGCAGGCCGGTGAAGTCGTAGCCGGCGTCGGCCGCCGGCCGGTGGTTGGTGAGGAGGTCCTGGACCTGGACGTGGTGCGAGTAGGCGGCATGCGGCGCCGGAGCCTGCATCTGGGAGTAGTAGGAGGAGGCCGCGTGGTAGTACTGGTGCGGGTGCATGTAGTGCGACGCCATGCCGCCCTGGTGATGGCCGCCCAGCGGCGGGGACACGGCGATGTGGACGCCGGCGTCCGCGCCCTGGCTCGTGCTCCCTTCGCCGCCGCCGATCTTGAAGAAGCACTTCTTCTTGAACACGCGGCACACCACCCATCCGTCCTCCTGTACCACCATCATCAACAGCACCGTTTTTTATGAGTCAAGTGAAACCCTAACGATCGATCGAGCGCGTCGATGCACATGCATGGACAATCGCTAGCTAGGATTATTTGACATGCATGATTGATGCATGTGAAGAGAAAGAAAAGAGGGAGAGCTTACGCTGGTGCCGCCCTGTGCGTCGTCGGCTTCCTCGAGGCGGTACTCGTGCATGATCCAGTCGGTCTTCTGGCCGTGCGGGGCGCGGCCGCGGTAGAAGACGAGCGTCTTGCGCATGCCGATCTTGCGGTAGCTGGTGCGGATGCACTTGTCCCGCCCCGTCGCCTTCCAGAACCCGGCCGTCGTCGCACGGTTCGTCCTCGACCCCGTCGGGTACTTGCGGTCCTTGTGGCTGAAGAAGTACCACTCGTTCTGCGGCGCCGACCCGATCCGGCACCTCTCTGCGCGTTCGTCCGTGCCAATTGCCAATTAAGCATCAGTACATATATAGAGATCAACAACAAAAACGACAACATGAATGCATGCATGTGTCAATCGACCAGAAGGTGGGTAGCTAATTAACAGCAAGCTATAGAGACCTCCGTGATCGATGAACATATATATATGCAGCTTTATCGATGGGCCAGTTTCGTACCTTGCAGCTCCCACGGCTCGATCTTGTTGAGGTCCACCTCCTTGATGACCTCGAGGTCGAACTTCTCAAACCCGATCTTCTTCTTGAGGTAGTACAGCAGCAGCTCCTCGTCGGTCGGGTGGAACCGGAACCCCGGCGGCACGCCGTTGCTGGACGAGAAGGCCGCCATTAATTCGATCGGCGGCAGGCTAGCTCCCGATCGAGCTTCCGGCTGCTAATTGGCCTTCAACAATTTGGACACGGGAGAGGCCTGTAGCGTGTTTATATACACGCGTGGCCTCTCCACGGTCAGTGCAGGTGCGTCGTCAGCACAGGCAGCTATTAGCTGTGTGGCTAGGCCGCAGGGGGTGGGGAAGAGTTGACGCCGGCCGCCACGGCGGTGGACGTGGATAAAAGTTGGTCGCGTAGGACGCAAGGCACGGCCATGAGCGAGCTCGCCCGCCCAGCGGTCAGCTGCAATATTCTACGCCGGTTAACGATCCCGAGGCTCGCACCGGACGTTGTTTACGGATCGCTTGATTGCTCTCAAAGCAAGTGCATGCTAGCTTTGGACGAGCTGCCATCCACGCTACTGCTACTTAAATCTTATTATTCTGTATGCATACTGCATACGTGGTTATTTTTCATGTAACTGAGTTCGTACAGGGGTGATTAGTTCGGTCTTCTCTTCTCTTTTGGTAGCATGTCGAGAATGATGGCTGTATATGGCGCGCAGTGGCGGTATTATAGTTAATGTCTAGTTTAAGAAGATTGGGTTACTAGCCAAGAGAGATATACTACTAACAATTGGTATGTGATGGCATCCATTTCATGAACATGCTCGTGCACAGGATTTGAGGGCCGCTAGGGAAGAAGTAGATTGCTAGAGCAAGATCCAATACGAATCATAAATGATTTGGATTGACCTAGTAAAATTAACCCATTCATGTAGCTGCCTATGTGGCATCCCTGCGTCGCAACGACGAGCGAGTAGCTGCCTAGGTTCAATAATCAAGAGTGACCGCTCACCAGAGAAAATGTAATGATCGATCAAGTGAATTCTGAGAAGCAACCAGGGGATTTCTTCCTAGCTACCTGCTGTTAGTACTATTCTGCTCGATCTCTGCATCATGCAATTCATGCAAGTCTGGGATTACTTGCACACCGGGAGTGGCTAAAACTAAACTAGATTATGCAGCCCAACACTTCGTACTGCTACCGAAACCAACCAATTAATCTCCCTAGGGATCGGTTACCACGCATGCACACACATGCAGGCAGGCACAGTTTCCGCTAAACCTTAACTGACTGATGAGCTTAACTAGAACCGAAGGATTAGTTGACATTCATCCGCTGCCACTAAACTACTAGAATTCCGCTTCACAGCAACTGATCAAAGCTACCACCGAAACAGCATCTCCACCAATAGTCCTAACCATAAGTTAGCTCTTGACTTAATAACATCATAGTTTTGCAAAAGGAGGTACTAGCTAGGACGTTCTTCTTATTAAGTCCAAAAAACTTCAGACTAAAAAAAAAAATCAGTCTTCTTTCAACATGATATCTTTTTTCTTCTTTTTTCTTCTGCAATAGCTCTAAATATAATCGTTATTCATGCGTAAAATAAGATAGGACTAGAGATATACAGTAGCAAGACTTCAGATTACCCGCCCACAGAGAATAACTATCATCACCGAAACTGATTCACAAAATATCAAGGAGCTAGCTAGCATGATTACTCTAAGCATGAGTTAAGGGGCGGTCCATGTGAGGGGCGGGCCACCGAGCCACGACTCGCGGGGAGTCGTCGTCCACAGCGCGTGCGCCTTGAGTGATCTCCACTGCTCCGCCGTCACCGTGACGACGCGCCTCCGCTCCGGCCGCCCACGGCAGGCGAGGCCCCCAATGAGGCCGCCGGGGGGCAGGAGGGGGCTCGTGCGGACGCGGGGCGCGCGCTTGCCTCTGCCTCACTCGGTTGCATGCGCAGCACTCGACCGATCGGCGCAAGGAACCTCGATGGACCAGCAGCAGGGCCGGGCTCTCGCTCTCCCGCCACAATTCGCGCGCGCTTTGAGTGAGAGCAGGGGGATCGATCGAAGCATGTGTGAGTATGACCTGCATGCTCTACGCGCGCGCGGGGCAAATGATTAGAGAAGTCTAACCTGGAGTTTACTGCAATTAACCGGATGATTGTTACCACCTAGGATAGGAACCTAGTAGCTAGCTAGCTTCCTGTGCGGTGAGCTTGCTTCCCGTGCCATTTGCTTGCTGCTCCTGGTAATCTCTGTACGTACGTCCGTGCGTGGTGAAACGTACTGGCCATGAAAGCTTGTGCCTCCAGGCTGCAGGCCCAGTTTTTTAACTCGCCAGTTCGCCACGCGCGTCTCGATATAACGCATGCATGCTTCAGGTGCAACATGCTTCTCCCACGGGGTAAACAACGACAGAGCGTATGGGTGCAATCGAGAATCTTTACTGAAGAAACACCGCACCGTCCCTAAAAAAAGAATGAAACCAAGTTAAATGACGACAAGAAAATGGAAAAACTCTCAAGAAAAAATAATGTTTCAGAACATGTCACGAGGCAAATTAAATAAAAGAAATGTTTTGCCATCTTCATAGACATGTTACCAAATCACGCTGGCTTATTACTCAAGATAGTCACACCCGCACCCCCCCCCCCCCCCCCCCCTCCCTCTCCCAACATTTCAGATTCACTAAACGCATGAGACTATTGCACACTTGTTAAGATGGTCGGTCTTTTGCCCATGTTCATGGATGCAGCCATGCCCATGCAGGCAACGTTACAGCTCCAGCAATGTTACAGTGATATAATCTTCTTAATTTCCCGCGTGATTATCATGTTCCAAAACGGGAATCGATCAGCAAAGGAAAAAATCATGTCAGTCTCTATTCCAAACCGAATTGTAAGAAACGGAATGATCTTCTAGGCATATTTTATTAACGATTTTCTCTGTTCCGAGATGTGACAGGTCGTTCAACTCGACTAATAAGATATAGCATATAGAAACGGTAGAAGAAGATTTGCTTTCTTGTCAAGTGTCTTAAAGTGGATCCCGTTGAAGATGAACAAAGTTGATCAGTATAATCAATTCCCCCACAAAGTCAATCATGTGAATTATAGACACTAGAATAGCGTTTAATGTCCACGGCCATGCATGCGGCGACCTTTCACACTCTCTTATCCGTGCATGTTACGTGATCAAGTCGTTCACTAATCTCCTTTACAAATAAAATTAACATAAGGATGGGAATTTATGAATCAATGAAAGCGATTTGTATACGGTGTGCAAATGTATAACCTAATTGTGAAGCACGGTGCTGTTGTTTAGGAGCTACTGACCTATAAGTACCTGTTTATAGCAAACTTGTAGAGCACAAGCTGTGTGGTTGCGATATATGGGTTCAAATTCCCATGCTCCTTTCAAATAATAGATATGTAAGAGCTCTTACCAGCGTATCCTTATTTAAATAATCTTGTTGCTCTGCGTAAATTTCTGTGAATCGGATGAGCTGATGCTGCCTGTCAGCCATCTCAAGAATAAGGCTTATATATTTTCTTCAGCAATTTAATTGTCTAACCTCAGGCTGAACTAAACGAAGAATCGTAACTTTGAAGAGAGAAACATGGTTGCAAGGTTGAAGGTTTAACCGATGATTAACAATGTTTGCAAAACCGCCAGTAACCGGTCCGGTTTTTGCAGTAACCGTACTTACCGGTCTGGACCGGTTTCCTTGGTTTACTTGTTTTCGAGTTTGAATTTAAAATAAATTTGACGAATTTTGTCCGGTTTTGACTGGTTTTGACCGGTTATGGATCAGTTTGATCGGTAACATGAACCCTAGATGATTAATGCTACTAAGAGTTCCTCCTCTAGCACTGTTGTTTCTTCCCTTAGAGATTAGAGTAAAATGCCCGAATTACTACTGTACTTGTTCGTTTGTTGCCATTAAGTTTGCTCCTCCCTGCCAATACGGTCACTAGGTCTATAACTCTATGTATTTTGGGAGCGTGGCATGCGTATGATCGCGTCATGTGGGCAATCGTGGGTGGACAAGGTTTTCCTTTGAAGAAAAACAAATACACACGAACCCAAAGGTGATTTTTTTTTTTTTTTGGCAAGGAGGGTGATAGTATTTTTTCTTGAATACACAGGAAAGTTGTGTATCTTTCTATTGTAGGGAAGAAAAAAGGTCCATACATGAACCCCACAAGCTCAGACTAAGGCGAGAGGGGTCAAACTCATATATAAATCAAACTAACTATGAAACACACAAGAGAGAAAACGACCCTGATACAACTCGTGCTTAGGCTTGCTCAAGCAACCGATCCAGCCCCAAGTCCTTGAGACCACAGGCTCCGGCAAATGTCAAGAGTTGAGCTTCATGCTTCACGTTGTTCATCACTACCTGCTTTGACCACCGGTTTGAATGCTTTTCTCCATCATTGTGCAAAATTCTCCTAAGTGTTGTCAGGTGCAAGACGCTGCAAATTGAAGGAAGAGAGCAGTCTGTACCAAAATTCTCTTGCAAAGACACAACCGACCAGAATGTGTTGAACTGTTTCGTCTTCTTGATCACATAGGACACAATGAGATGGGTGAGCAAGCCCTCTCTTCATGAGCTGATCAGCAGTCCAACATGTCTTGCATTTCGGTGGAGCCCAAAATTTCCAAAGCCGACGCCAAGGTTTAAAGGAAACTGACCCATGAAAGAAAAGCCTGTGTGTGCTGATTTGGATGAGAACATACGAGTTATCATGTCTCCAACGATGATGATCCTCCCTTAGTCCCTTTCCTCTAGGGAAAAATTCAATAGAGTATCCCCATAGCACTAAATATTCAATCAGTCCAATCATTGATAATCCTCCTCTGATGTCTCTTACCCACATGCGGTTTTTTAGGGCCTGTTCAACAGTCCTGGTGTTAATCACATGTTTAGGCACACATGCAACCATCTCAGGAGCTAAATCCAACAAGGTGCAGCCATGTAGCCACCTGTCCGACCAAAATAAAGTATTTCTCCCATTCCCCACTTCTGTCACTAGAGAGATAGTAAATATAGCTCAAGCATGAGGATGAGTTGGGATTTCTAGACCTGCCCATGGACAAGCAGGGTCTGTTTATTTGGGCCCATAACCACTTCTTTTGCAGTGCCCAGCCCATAACCTCCAAGCTCTTAATTCCCAGGCCACCGAGATCGAGAGATCTTCGAACCTTTTCCCACGCCACCAGGCAGCTGCCGCCATTCGCTTCTTAATTTTCTTCCTTTCCACATGAAGCATCTTCTTAATTTATTAATTTCCTTGATCATCCATTTAGGAATGTCAGTCACCCGATTGAACAGGGTGTTCGGTAGATATTTGGATCGGTACGAGCGCTTTGCTTAAACGAAGATCAATCAAGAGAGACACACGATTTATACTGGTTCGGGCCTCCCGAAGGATAATAACCCTACGTCCAGTGTGTTCTTGTATTGCCGTGTCGGCGAGACATGTTGGTGTGTGTCTTCGGTCGTAGACCGACCGGCCAGCCCCCCTCTCCCGTGGGGAGGGGTGTTTACATTTATAGGTGGGTCTTACCCCCTTTACAAGTCAGAGTAGGATCATATCTAAGGAAATAAGAGATCGACTTTCGTAAATAGTCCTCGTAACAGACAAGGCGTCCCTAATTCGGCGCGTTCAGAATCCCAAAGTTTCCGAAAATACGGGCTACGACAAGGAATATTGACAGCTAGCAGTAAGTGGATTGGCATACCACACCAAAGCAACCTACCAGCGACGTTGAGCAAGGATGCTTTCCATCCTGGTAGTCTGTCCGCAATTTTTTCTAACCAAGGCATCAGACCACACGGCCGGAGCTTCTTGTGGGAAATTGGTAAATCACTCCTGTATGGGGCAGTCCAGTGAGCTTTGGCACTACTTGCATTGTCTCAACTCCACACTGAATCCGCACAATGCAGATCTACTGCAGATTGGTTTTCAGCCCGGCAGCTTCACCAAAACAATCAAGGATTGCCTAAGGAGGGTAATAGTATAGTTCATGGCTTTGAAACAGCAAAACTACCGTTTCTTTAAAAAAAAAAAAAGCAAAACTGTAACCATTTTGGGAACATGGCATATGTATGATCCTGTCACGTGGGGAACTGTCGGTGGACCAGGTTTTCCTTTGAAGACTTGAAGAAAAACAAATACACTTGAACCCAAGGGTAGTATAGTTCATGACTTTGAAACAGTAAAACTGCAGTGCATTGAAAACAAAAGCATACAAGTGTGTGAGATGGATAGATGCATCTTCAGGAAATTAAAGAAAAACAAACTGCGCACACTCATTTCTGAAGATGCATCTAGCCATCGCAGTTAGTTGAGTGTACACTATGACTTGTGAAAAACCTACAATGAGTTGAGCTATTAACACAGCTAACCAAAAAAAAAAAGGACGTATCCACAGTGGGACGGGAAGTAAGAATTATTAGCTGAAACTTCCTGCATTTTGTTCTGTGTTCCACGCATCAGCCACCTTTGCTGCTTAGTTTATCAATGTGACAGCACACATGGAGCTTCTTAGAGCATTAGTGCTGAGTGCTGTTTGAGGTGACCTGTTCTATTCCTTCTTTGCTTTGCTATCTTGCCAGATTTGCAAAAGAGTTTTGTCCCTAAGTATTTTGTTGCATTCGATGGTGATTCTGTGGAAAGCTTGCTATACGCGAATACCTGAAGCTGAAAACATAGTAGTAAACTAAGCTACAAGTTTGATATTCCAGATGAATACATGTCTGCGATATAAAACAAAAAGAATTACCAGAAGCAGGCATGGGGGGGATTAAACTCCTAGGAGGCATAGGGGGTCTTATCCGAATAGGTTTGCTTTCTTTTGCCTCAACAATCACCACATCAGAGGTGAGAAAGGACTTTGCAACAACAGCAGCATGCTCAATGCAACATCTCACAACCTGGAAATATTTGAGTGTTAACGAATAAGCGGTATGACTGTTAAAGTTCAAGATGACAGGTGCTTTGAGATGCCTATGACTATTTTAGTATCACCTTTGATGGATCCAGTATTCCAGCAGCCATCAAGTCCTCATAGCGGTTCTTGGCAGCATTGTAACCATAATTTGTATCGCTATTTCGTAACACCTTAGAACAGCAACAACAAATACATGTTAGACAGAGACATCGAATTCAGGAAAACGTGCGAGTGCACATGTGTGGTGGTTTCTGTACAATATATCATCTAAAACTGTCTATATAACATATTCAGCATAACTAGTGGAGCTATTTGTAGTAGACCTTTTCAACGACAACATCGCCATTCACCCCCGCATTGCTTGCTATCAGTGAGGTAGGGTAACTCAAGGCTCGTTTGAAAATATCGGCACCAATCTAACATGGGCAAAACAAAATTTCAAGTCAATACAGAAAACATTAAATGCATTCAATCAATTAGTTCATTGGCCCTTGAAAGTACATCTACTGCAACAAGGCATAGAACAATAGACCTTGACAGTGACTACTGCAAAAGTGGAGTTACAAAACTTGGTGTAGATGCGGTGAATAGGCTCCTCAAATAACAAAAATTTCTTTAAATACTACTCATTTAGTCAGAATACAATAGGTTATGATGTACCTTCTGCTCTATATTTTCCAATGATGATTCCTTGATTGCATCAATCTTCTTTGATAATCGTAAGAGGCTACATCCACCGCCGACTACAACACCTTCCTCAATAGCTGCCTGAATTAAAAAAAAAAGGTTCAAACATAGGAACTGGTAGTTGCAAAACTACACATGATAATATAGATCAAGATACCCTGGTTGCATTAAGAGCATCTTCAATTCTCAGCTTCTTATCTTTCATCTCAATGACCGTTTGAGCACCAACCTGCAAGTTAGCTTCAAAAATTCAAGATGTGCCATTCTACCTCAATAATGTACTGGCTAGTGAACTAAAACAATATTGTGTGGTACCTGGATGATTGCGATTCCACCACATAACCTTGCTATTCTCTCACCTAGTATCTTCTTATGGTACTTCTCCGTCGTGTTCTGGGAGTTAAAAGTAAAAGATGCTGCAGGAATCAGTATGGGATGCAGATGCATGCATGACAGACATAGCATATGACCTTTAGGTGCCGAAGATACTAGGAAATGGATGTTAACATCTATAATGTTGTTGACATATAATATTGAGAAGGTGAGGTCAAATTGGCACTTGGGCAAGTTACTTGTCCGATGATACCTCAATTTGGCCCTTTATCAGAGCAACCCTTTTCTCCACTGCATGACGGGTGCTTCCGTCAGTGACAATTAGTGTTGAATCTTTCCGGATTACCACCTTGGATGCAGCACCCAAAACCTCTTTCCCTGCCTTTTCTAGTGTATATCCCATGTCATCCCTCACTACTGTACCTGAAAACCGAAAATAATATGACGATGACTGGAATCGCATTGTTTACGTCGGTAATTCAGTGTTTTACCTCCTGTCATGACAGCAATATCATCCAAGCATTGAGTCTTTTGCTCCCCGAAAGAGAAGGCCTTAACTGCTGCAACCTTAATTGTCCCTTTCAGCTTGTTTTTTATCAAATCAGCCATTGCTTTTTCTTCCACATCCTCAGCAACAATTAACAACGGGTAGTCTTCTTTGACGGCGCTGTCAAGTATCCTTATAATCTCACTAGCATCAGTAATCTTCTTGTCAACCAACAGTATCTGCAAAAACAAGGTGCATTTCTTCTAATCATTCTTTTTTTTTTCAGAATAAGGAATTGTTCTAAAGCAGATAAATTAGCGCCCACCTTGCAGTCAGTGAACTCCACTGACATATTAGCACGATCGGTAACAAAGTAAGGTGAGAGGTAGCCGCGTTCAAATTGCATTCCTTTGACGATCTCTAGACTGTTTTCAGTGCCTCGTCCATTTTCAATTCTCACCATGCCTTTCCTTCCTACTCTTTGAAAAGCATCAGAAATCATATTTCCAACAGCATAATCATTCCCCGCACTAACTGCAGCCACATGTGCAATTTCATGGTCCTCAATCTACAATACAGCATGGTTACATAATTTAAGATATCTATACATGGAAAATAAAGAATTATCTTTAGAAAAAAAATTGAAATAGCACACCTCACGTGACATTGATCTGAGTTCAGACACCAAAGCAGCAGCAGTCTTCTCAATGCCACGAGCAACCTGAACCGGATTAATTCCAGCTGCAAGAACCTACTTTTTAAACAGTCACATGAAACAATCAGGATCAGGATCCAGAACCCTTTACTAAAAAAAAAATTCACGATAGTATCTATTATTTTCCCTGTTGCCAGAAATCACATTGCACAAAACAAGAACAAGGGAAGAGATGAGCATACTTTCATTCCTTCAGCAATCAGGCCTCGAGCAAGGATTATGGAAGTAGTACAACCATCGCCAGCAATATCATTAGTCCTTGCTCCAGCCTGTCTGACCAGCTTGACTCCAAGATTTTCTAACGGGTCCTCCAACTCGATCTTCAACAATGCAGGTATGCTTTATTCAGCCACTCAAGTAGTACAGCATAACCGTACGTGCAGGAAGAGTAGTACAGAACAAATCTTAACAACAAACTCACAACAGTAACAAAATGAATGGTTTTCTGATTTTATATCAGCACGCCCCCAATCTAGGTTCAGTTTTCAGTCCCCCGAAACTGAAACAAAGCGCAAGACACAGCTCATCTTGGGCGCACGGCAAAATGGCAATACCTCCTTAAGGACGGTCTCCCCATCATTGACGATCTTCGGAGGGCCGTACTTGTTGCCAAGCACCACGTTCCTCCCCTTGGGCCCCAGGGTCACCCCGACCAGCCGAGCCACCAAATTCACACCATCCTGCAAACCATCGTTAGGACTTCACCGCTCCGGTATCTGTGAGTTGAAGATTGCGCGCGTCGTGCCGCGGGGTTACCTGGAGCTTCTTGGTGGCGGAGAGGTCGCGGTTGAAGTGCAGGTCCTTGTACACAGGCATCGGCTGCGGCTTCTTGGGGGTGAAGGGCAGGGTCGGGGGTTTCATGGAAACGGAAGGAGACGGGGGCGCCATTCGCGACATGGTTTCCCCAATCTGGCAGGAGAAGGTGGACGGAGAGGAGGGGATAAGGCGGCGGCGGGACGGAGATGCGTCGCGCCAAAAAGCGCGTCCCTGAAAATATCCGGCGACTTCCGGTTCCGGCGTCCCGTTGCTCGTGGGCCGATGCCGAGGCAGCCGCCCAGGCCGAGAAAGGCCGAGCTGCCCGCTAATACGCACGGAAAAAGCAAAATTCTTTCAACAGCACCAGGCCCAGGCAACTGTTCTAAAAGGAAAAAAAGACGATTTTTTTTTATTTTTAATCGAATTTTTTATTATATTTTTATTAATAACCGCACGTTTTCAAAATTTGCAAAACTAGCCACCTAGTCGCCCGAGGTACGGGCGATTTACTCCTGTCGCTCAGTGAAAAGGCGATAAAGTGGCAGAGCTGCCTGGGTGGGGCCCAGTCGCCCATCCGAAAGGCGACAGACAAAAAAATCTCCCGCCCGTTGGGCGACAAGGGCGAGGCGCGGCGTTGTGGGGCCCAGTCGCCCGACGACGGGGCGACAAGGGTTCAAATAACCCGCTGAGAGGGCGACAAGAGCGACGCGCGGCTTTGTGGGGCCCAGTCGCCCGACGAACGGGCGACAATGTCTCAAATAACCCGCTCAACGGGCGACAAGGCGCGGGGACGCGTGGGTGGTGGGCCCAGTCGCCCAACGGTCGGGCGACAGGATCCGAGCCCTATAAACGGACGAATTTCGGCCTAAATTGCACAAAAATTCGGAAAATAACAAAAGAGAGAGGGAGGGGAGAAGAGAAGAGAAGAGAAGAGAGGGGGAGGTGGTTGCGGCGTGCTGCTCGACGTATCGCCATTTCGGTAAGTTTTTCGACAGTAGTTAGAAATGTAGTTTTAAATGTACTATTCTATTTTAGAAATAGTGTAGTTTTAGTAGAAGCAATATCTTGTAAGCTAGATCTAGATTTACTAGTATGTAAATAAATAATGTAGCATACTATAGTTGTATTCATATTTAAATACGACTGTTGTAGTTATAGATTTACTAGTATTTAAATAAAAAGTTTTTGTGATTATGTAAATTAATATTTAGATATAATAGAAACGTTATTTTTATATAGTTGTAGATTATGTAGCATTTAAATAAATAGTTCAGATATAATAGAAACAATTGTCATATAATACTATGTAAGATAGTTATAATATTTTTAAAAAATTAGTAGTTAATAGATATAGATGTATTATAAGGCTGTAAGCAATTTCAATTAAAAAATGTAGTTAATTTGAATCTCGGTGGTTGACAGGTATGTCAGATAAGATAGTGTTCCAAATTTTTTATGGAGAAGGGGATATTGTTCATGGGGTAGAGGGAGTTGATCTGTCAGGGTTTCCATCAGTTTATAGAGGAATCACAAGGCCAAATGAGAGGACAATTACTGGTGTGCACAATTGGTTGATGCGGTTGTTTCAGCTTGATACAGACCAACACGGACTGAACCTGATGGGTATGGTCAGTCGTGCACGTGAGGGATTTTACTGGGAGTTAGTGCCTTTGAATGCAACATCGACATGGAGGAAATATGTGGACAAAGCTGTAGAACGTGGGTGGCCTCTTGTCCTGCTTGCTCGGGCATATCTGAAGGAGATGGTCGAGGTAGATGCTGTCGACGAGGTAGGTGGTGCAGACATGGCGGATGAAGAGGAAGGCGAGGAGGAAGAGGAAGGCGAGAAACAAATTGAGGAGGGTGAGCAAAATCCGGCATCTGTGGAACCGACCGGTGAAGCAGACGAAGGAGAACGGATAGAATATATAGTTAAGGAAATGAGGAGGGAGGATCAGGAGCATGAGAATCTTCCTGATGTTGACTCTTCAGATGACGAGAATGAGATTCATGTCCCAGCTGAGTGGAACAATCAAAATTTTGCAAATTTGACTATCAATGAAGGCTACTCTGTCCCATGAGAGTACCACGAGAATGAAGTGACAGAGGGAGCTCTGTACAAAGACAAAGATGATGTGATGACTGCTGTGAAGTACTGGTCTCTGTCGGTGAAGAAGTCCTTTGTAGTTGTCAAGTCAAGCAGGAAACTGTATGACGTTAAGTGCGTGTTCACACAATGTCCCTTTACGGTGCATGCGTACGAGCAAAAGTGGAGTCTGTTATGGAAATGCTCTATAGTGAAGGACCATACATGTCAGTTGGAAGAACTGGAGAAGTGCAATACAGCTCTGACCTCCAAATTTATTGCTGATTACATGTATCCTAGTATTGTGGATAACATAAGGTATGAGCCAAAATCTATAATCAACACTATAGAGGAGGATTTTAAGTGCACTATAAGCTACTCAAAGGCTTGGAAAGCGAAGCAGAAGGTGATAGAGAAGAGATTTGGTTCATATGAAGCTTCTTATGAGAACCTGCCACAGTTGTTAGAAACCATCAGGCAGAGAAATGTTGGTACGTATTACGATATCATGGATTTGCCAAATCAAAAAGAGCCTGGGAAATTGATCCTTCACCCTGCATTCTTTGCATTGGGTCAATGCATCATGGTATTTCGTCATTGCAGGCCAATTCTCTGCATGGACGGTACCTTCCTCACAGGAAAGTATAAAGGGCAGATTTTGACTGCCATTGGAGTCGATGGGAACAATCAAGTTGTACCATTGGCATTTGCCTTTGTGGAGAGTGAGAACACAGATAGCTGGTATTGGTTTTTGGAGCGTGTAAAGCTGGCAGTGGTTCAAGGAAGACCTAATGTTTGTGTCATACACGACCGACATCCAGGTTTGCTGAAGGCGATATTGGATATGCAACATGGTTCCGTTGAGCGTGGTGTTCCAACTCGTTGGCCTGACATATAATCCAGGTGGTGCATGAGGCACTTGGGTGCGAACTTTTTTAAACATTTCAAGAATAAGCATCTGATGAACATGTTCAAAAGGTTATGCAACCAGAATCAACAGAGAAAGTTTAATGCAATGTGGCAGCGCCTTGATGAGTTGACAACAAAACAAACTGAAGAGCTGTCGAACAGGCCGAACCCTAACCCTGCTGATAGGTTTGTTCCTCTTTGTGGCCTTCCCATGGATGCCTCGAGGAATGTTGTCCGGAGATCAGGGTCATCTATTAGGTGTTTTTCTAATTGGATTGAGCATGAGCCAAAGGAAAAGTGGTCATTGTTGTACGATACAGATGGTTGTAGGTATGGAATAATGACATCAAACTTGGCAGAGGTGTACAACTGGGTTATTCGTATGTTGAGAGGATTGCCTCTTGTTGCAATAGTCGAGGGGATTTTGCATGTGATATGCAAGTACTTTCATGAAAGACATGCAGCTGCTTGTCACGCTATGGCCGACAACAAAGTGATATTTTCGTCATTCATGACAAGTTACATGGAGAAAAAGATTAAGAAGGCAAGTTTCCACCGTGCTCGACCTACGGGCACAGCAGAGAATCGTTTTGAGATTCTTTGTAGAGACAGGGGCCGTCGTGGTGGCAACCGCGAGAGGACAGTACAAGAGTGCATTGTCCGCAATGAGTCATGCACATGTTCCTGTATGAAGCCAAAGCTTCTACACAGGCCATGCTCACATGTTATAGCAGCTTGTTCACTTACAAATTTGGCACCCAAGCGTTATGTGTCGCAATATTTTTCAAAGGAGGTTGTCATGACGACATGGAATGCAGAGATATATGGCTTTGCTATATTTGGTATATTCACAAACAACCCTGGTCGTAACTACCTGCGTGGTCCTGATAAGGAAAAATTGAGGCAGAAGCGTGGTCGTCGCAAGACACGGCGTATTAGAAATGATATGGATGAGTCTGAGACAGGAAGACTGGAGGACAGATCTACGAAATGTGATGGAACCGGACATACCTACAAGAAGTGTACCGGTAGGAAGACAACAGAGGGAGCAGCTGAAGCAGGCCCTTCCGGTAGGAAAACATTGGCAGTGACGTACCGAGACCTTTGTGACGCTTGCACAAAGGCGGACCCCAACGCCATCCTCGCTGGTTGCCCATTGCTCCTCCAGATGTGGGCATACGAGCGATTCAGTATCGGACGTCCACACATGGACCTGTCGACATACGGAGTAGTTTTCTACGGTGACAGCGAGGAGGACGGCCCAACCATGGGCTCCTTGTGGTGCCGACGTCGGGTTAGTTCTTCTCACTTGGCGTGATTTAATTTTGTACACTTTTATTCCATTGTGTACATCTAATTGATTTGTTTTATTTCTATGCAGCCTACTTGGGCAAACCTGCAGGTTCACAAGGCTTATCCTGAGTACGTTTGGGAGTTCGACAGGATTCGAGGAGACGAGGACGTGCGCTGGACACCTTACAGCCCAGAGGACGTTGCTGCTCGAGCACCAGCTGGGTTGTCGACGTTTTGCACGCTCGACAGCGAGTACTGGCTTACGCGGAAAGCCCTCGTCTTCGACATCTTCGTCGAGGAGTACTCACCTCACCGGGTGATGCGCCAGTTTGGTCGTCACCAAGCGTTCCCGTTGACGGTTCCTCGTGTTGTTACGCCATCAGCTCACTCGTAAGTTATTCAACTACATCTACTAAATCTATGAAACATTTGGTTTTTTTCTGTCTAATTCCACTCTTTATGTAGTTACACGCGGAAGGGGCAGGCGGCAGGCACCAGTTGGTGGACACGTATGGAGCCGTGGGTGGTATAGTGGGGTCAGGCATTGGCGGACGTCATACAGAAGACGAGGCCGTTCACCTCCGAGGCTTACGAGGAGTACCTACGTTGGTACATCCCTCGCACACGGACCAGGGTCACGCACACACCCACGGTGCGACAAAGCCACACCACGACCCTAAGAGACACGTACCCGACCCACAGGGACCAGTCCTCGTCGCTGGCGGTACGATCCTTACTAACTTATTTCTTTGCAATCATTTTCTGTTATGTCAATACTCATTTTAAACTCGATGTCCTCTTAATAGATTGATCTAGCACAGCGGATCGCCGTGGAGTCGGGATCAGTTCTACAGCGCATGAGGCAGGGCATTCAGCCACACCGCCACAGACATCGTCAAGCTCAACTCTTGCACTTCCTGTTGCCGGCATACCGATGCCGTCCCGCACCCTTCTCAGTCAGCACCCAGGGCGGAGCGACCTATGTTTCAGCATCCGGCCTACACTCCTAGGATTGCAGCACCACCTCCTCCTCCTCCTCCGGTGTTCACAACAGGTCAAACCCTATATTATTTCATTCAAATGATTATTTCTACAAAATAATCATGTTTTTCTTACTCACATGTATCATTCATTATGAGCGGGTACAAACTATAGTGGTTGGCGACCAACTGGCGACGTTGCAGCCTCGTCTTCGCAGGTGCCACGCATGGCTCCAGGTAAGGTCTACTACTAAGTTCTCCTCATAGTATAAATTATTGTTAACTTTTGCATAACAATTTTCTTCATATAGGGTATGAGATGGATTACTACGACTACGACGACGAGGAGGTCTCCGGACACTCCGAGCGTTATGGCCGACGATCTCCGACGCCTTTCGACCTGGACGCGTACATGGCTGAGGGGCAGCAGGACACACTTCGTCCTTCGCAGTTAGGTGACGCACCACCAATGACACAGTCTTCGCAGCAGTACTACGACACACCAGCGCCTGCTGGAGGTCGACCCACACGTCAGGTGGTTCCTCCTTCGCCGTTGACGTACTCAGCCGATCACGTGAGAGCGGGTCGCAAGGCACCTAAGCCTGGCACTGTTAGGGGTGTGCCCCCTAAGCGTGACAGGCATTAGGTCTTGTATCATTTGTGTGTGACATGGTTTTTATTTTGTATGATATGTACTCATGCACGATGTTTTATTACTTTCCATGTTTGCTATTTTATTAAGTTATGCCACTACGATTGAAAAAAAAATTATGGAACAAAAAATCTGCGCCAGAAAAAAATTTAGCCAAAAAAAACACCTTGTCGCCCCTTGGTTGGGCGACTGGAGGCTTGTCGTCCATTGGATGGGCGACTGACCTTGTCGCCCCTTGGGCGGGCGACTAAAGGCTTGTCGCCCGTTCAGTGGGCGACTGGTTCTATCGCCCTTTGGACAAGCGACTTGTATTTGCTATCGCCCAGCAGAAAGGCGACAAGGGCTAATCGCCCAAACCTCGGGCGACTAGGTGGCTAGTTTTACAAATTTTGAAAACGTGCGGTTATTAATAAAAATATAATAAAAAAATCGATTAAAAATAACGTCAAAAAAAGACAACTAATCACCTGAAGCATTTTGCCTTTCCGATTGTGGGCTGTAGTGGGCCGCTGTAAACACATGGTAATGAGTGCGCTTTCGCTGAGAACGATTCGGACGGTTAGATTCGAAATGGACGGCCGCACGGCAGCCTGCCGTTCGGCAGACGATCTGGTTCCCTCCCGATTCCCGCAGCCCAGAGGAATGGCGACTAGGGTTTGAACCCGAGTCGCGGCGGCGCCCTCGTCTGGACGGCTCCTCCGGCATAGATCCGAGCCTTGCTGCTTCTTCTCCAGCGGCTCCCTCCGTTTTCCTTCCTTCGTGGCTCAGGCTCCTCTCCTGTGCGCGAGCGTTCGTCGGGAACGGCCGATTCGGAACCGCGACCTGAGCACCGCGACCTGCTCTCTTCACCAAATCTGAGGTACTGCATGCTTGCATCCCCTGCTCTTATTCGGGGGGAAAAATTGATAGATGTGCTATTCAAAGATAGACACCAAATTCTAGAATGTAGAGCTCCTGCTGCTTGTCCGTAACAAATGCGAGTCTCATTCTGTTAATCTGATGTGTTGCCATATATATGTTAAAAAAAGGAAGACATGTTACTGTAACGCCTGGTGATGACTTGGCGGCTTCGGAGTGAGAAGGCGGGGAATGTTATTGTCAAATGATTGATTATGTCTAGTGGGCCTTGGGCCGAGTTGTAAGCGTGCGTGAGCCAGTTGGCCTCGCGGGTGTGTGTGTCGCGTCTATATAAGCGACGACAGTTGTAACAGAGAGACTATCGTTGAATGAAGAAACTCAATCCCCAATTCCTCTCCTCTGTTCTTACCCTTCCTTCAAGTTATCTCTTCTCTCCCCAAATTATCTTCCTGTGATGCTCCGTATTGCTTTGGGACATCACAATTGGTATCAGATTCAAGTCCTGGGAACTCGATTTCTCGTATTCTCTCGATCGATTCGGTAAATCCTGACTTGGTCGGCAGTCGCCTTCGGGTCTGATTGCTGTAAATCCGGGGCTGGTTCGAGCGATTTGGAGGAGGAATCCGGTCACCACGGCTCCGAATCGCTAAGCGGCTCATACTCGCCAGATCATGGCGGCGTTGGACGAGACGGAGACGAGCATCCAAGGCTCGCTCACCAAGTTGGAGGAGACGCTGACAGCCAAGCTCTCGGAGCTGGGCTCGAAGGTGGAAGGCATTGATGCGTTGAAGAAACAGCTCGACGCGCTCGAGGTCAAGAGGGCGGCAGATGCCAAGACATTCGACTTCCTCCACTCCAAGCTTAATCTGTCGATGCAGTCTCTGGCGCAAGTTCAGATGGATCAATCGGCGGTGACTCGTACCTTGAAGTCTCTCAGCACGGGTGGCGACGGTATCATGGGTAGTCGCCCACCACAGATTCCTCCAGCTTCACATGCTCCATCTCAGGTATCATTCCCCGAGACGCCTCCTGTGATAGATCCGGGTGGTAGTGATTCTGCGGTGGGAGTTGCTGGTCTAATTGGATCTGGTACTGCTAATGGTGCTCTTAGTACTGCTATTATCACACTGCCTGACCGTGCTAGATGTTCTGCTGATAACGCTCTAGTTGTTCATGATGGGGGACAGTCTGGGGACCATCAGAACCGCCGTAGTTGGATGCCTAAGATGGACTTTCCTAAGTTTGATGGCACTGATGCTCGCATTTGGGTTGATAAATGCGAATCTTACTTTGTCATGTATCAAATTCCTGAGATGTTTAAAGTTTCGGCTGCTACTTTGCATTTGGTAGACAAAGCATCTCACTGGTATCAAGCATATAAGGATGTTTTTGGCATTCAGTCTTGGGCTCGTTTCAAAGAAGCAGTACTTGCTGAGTTTGAAATTACCACTCACAGAACTAAAATGATGGAGTTACTGTCACTTAAGCAAACTGATACTGTGGAGTCTTATAGATTGCAGTTTGAGCAACTCATGTATCACATCAAATTGTATGACAAGTCCATCAGTGAAACCTTCCTGATATCTCAGTTTCTGTTGGGCTTGAAAGAAGAGTTGCGAGGACCTGTCGAAATTCAATTGCCTGATACTTTATCCAGAACTGCAGCCTTGGCTATCGTTCAGGAGGCTTGGATTGAAAGAACCAAGAACTCATCTGGCAAGCTATCTTACAATAAGTTCAGTAGTTCTAGTAAGCATGATGCCAAGTCTAGCACTTCTGGTAATGAGTTGTGGAAAGCCAGACAACTAAAGGAATACAGGAGAGCCAACCATCTCTGTTATAAATGTGGTGTGAAATATGTCCCTGGACATCAATGTCAACAGCCTGAACCTCATCTCAATTATATTGCAGTAGAGAATGGGGGTGATGGTGGACCTATCTTATCTGATACTATACTTTGTATGCTTGAGGCTCAAGAGACTTTAGGATCTTCTGATGAAGTGCATGTGTCTTTGAATGCCATTTCAGGCTCTGAGAACCTCAAAGTGATTAAACTCAGATCACTAGTTCAGAATCAAGTGTTACTTCAATTGGTAGACACTGGTAGTTCCCATACATTCATCAATGAGACTATGGCTTATAGAATCAAGTGTAATATAGTGAATATAAACCCTATTCCTGTCAAGGTGGCCAATGGTCAGAAAATCTTTTGTACAAAGATGATCAAGGATTTCTCTTGGTTAATACAAGGACATTCTTTCACCACTGATGCATTGGTGCTGCCTCTTGGGGCTTATGATATGATTCTAGGAATGGACTGGTTGGAGCAGTTCAGCCCCATGAACTGTGATTGGCAGGCCAAATGGATTGAATTCCTGTACAATGATAAGCTCATTAGATTGCAGGGTGTGGTGTCTCAGTTACATGAAGAGCTGATGGAAATGTCTGCAGAACAGTTTGAAAAATGTTTCAAAGGAAATGAAGTTTGGGCTATGGCACTCTTACAGCCAATCTCTGATACTTCTCCATCTACAGGCAGTGACACTCATCAAGCTGTGCAGGCAGTGCTACATGAATTTGCTGATGTATTCCAAGTCCCTAATTCATTACCTCCCTCTCGAGATTATGATCATACTATTGCATTACTGCCTGATGCAGTTCCTGTTAATTCCAGACCCTACAGATATTCACCTCTTCAGAAGGATGAAATTGAAAGACAGGTGAATGAGATGTTATCTGCAGGGATTATTTCAAGAAGTGTAAGTCCTTTTGCTTCTCCTGTCTTGTTAGTCAAGAAAAAGGATGGCACTTGGCGTTTCTGTATTGACTATAGGAAACTGAATGATATTACCATCAAAAACAAGTTTCCTATGCCAATCATTGATGAATTCTTAGATGAATTGGCTGGAGCCAAGTATTTCTCTAAACTTGATATGGCCTCTGGTTTTCATCAAATTAGAATGGCTCCTGAGGATGAACACAAAACTGCTTTCAAGACACATCATGGGCATTTTCAGTTCAAGGTCATGCCCTTTGGATTGACTAATGCACCTGCTACCTTTCAGTGCTTGATGAATTCTCTGTTTGCACCTTACATGAGAAAGTTTGTGCTGATTTTCATGGATGACATCCTTGTATACAGTCCAGACTTAGAGACCCATGTGCAGCACTTGAAGCTAGTATTTGCTATCCTGCAGCAGAACAAACTCTTTGCTAAGATGAGTAAATGTTCCTTTGCTCAAACTTCAGTGGAATATTTAGGGCATATCATTTCTGATAGTGGGGTGTCTACTGATCCTTCTAAGACTGCTGCTATGTTAAAATGGCCGACTCCTACTAATTTCACAGAGTTAAGAGGATTCTTGGGTCTTACTGGATATTACAGGAAGTTTGTGTATCATTATGGCATTCTGGCTAAACCTCTTACAAGCATATTACAGCTGAAGACCTTCTCTTGGTCTGATCAAGCACAGGAAGCATTTGATAAACTTAAAGCAGCAATGGCTCAAACACCAGTTTTGGCTTTACCCAACTTTTCTGAACAGTTTGTGGTGGAAACTGACGCCTGTGATACTGGTGTAGGTGCAGTGCTATCTCAAAAGGGTCATCCTATTGCATTCTATAGCAAAGCACTAGGCCCTGCTAACAGCAAACTTTCAATTTATGAGAAAGAATTTATCGCTATTCTTATGGCCATAGATAGATGGAGATGCTATTTGCAGAGAGGTCTGTTTATCATCAGGACTGACCACAAGAGCTTATGTCACTTGCAAGATCAGACATTGTCCACTGATCTTCAAAAAAAGGCAATGGCCAAATTAGCTGGTTTACAATTCCAATTCCAGTATAAAAAGGGGTCAGAGAATAAAGCTGCAGATGCTCTGTCAAGGGTTGCCTGTAAACTGGAAGTATCTGCACTCTCTGTTTGTATACCAGTTTGGCAGCAGGAAGTGAAAAATTCATATACTGCAGATAGCAATGCTCAACACTTGTTACAAGAGCTAGCTATTGTGAGCCCTAATGCTAGTGGGTTTTCATTAAAGGAGGGAATTATCTATAGAAACAATCAGATATGGGTTGGCAATAATTCTGCTCTTCACACTAAGCTTATTGCTGCATTTCACTCTTCTGCAGTAGGTGGTCATTCAGGTGTACAAGGCCACTTACCAAAGAGTGAAGAAGCTGTTCTATTGGCCTGGTCTCAAGAGTGAAGTTGACTCCTTTGTGAAGCAATGTCAGATCTGTCAACAGGCCAAGCATGAACACTGTAAATCTCCTGGACTGCTACAACCTCTACCAATCCCTGAGAATGCTTGGCATGACATCTCCATGGATTTTATAGAGGGTTTACCCAAGTCTGATGGGCAGGATGTGATCTTGGTGGTTGTGGACAGGCTAACAAAGTATGCCCATTTTCTGGCTCTCAAACACCCTTTTACTGCTGCCTCGGTTGCATTGTTATTCTTCAATAATATTGTGAAGCTTCATGGGTTACCTCAGTCTATTGTCTCTGACCGTGACAAAGTGTTTACAAGTAATTTCTGGCAGGAGTTATTCAAGCTGTTGAAGATTGACTTAAATCTTTCTTCTGCGTATCATCCTCAAACCGACGGTCAGACTGAGCGTATCAATCAATGTCTGGAAATGTACCTTCGCTGTGCAGTTCATGACACTCCATCAAAGTGGAAAAAATGGCTTCCATCAGCAGAGTTGTGGTACAACTCCAGTTATCATGCTTCTCTCAAGTGTTCCCCTTTTAAAGCATTGTATGGTGTTGAGCCTAACCTGGGAGTGGCGACACCTACTCATGGTTCCTCTGATGCTGCTGAATTGCTCAAGGAACGTAACCAATCATTGGCTATTCTGAAAGAGCATCTTGCTCGGGCTCAAGCTAAGATGAAGTCTTATGCTGACAAGAACCGTTCTCCTAGAGAATTTTCTGTTGGTGAGATGGTTTTCCTCAAACTTCAACCATATGCTCAGTCTTCCTTGGTCAATCGACCATGCCACAAGTTATCATTCAAGTATTTTGGTCCATTCAAGATCTTGCAGAAAGTGGGAGCTGCAGCTTATAAACTTGAGCTGCCTCCTCAGTCGTTGATTCACCCAGTGTTTCATGTATCTCAATTGAAACAGCACATCCCAGATTACACTCCTGTGTTCTCTGCTATTCCAGCATCAATGATTCCTGAAACTGCAACTCTTCTGCCTGAACAAATTTTGGACCGTCGTCTGGTAAAACGTGGTAATTCTGCTGTCATTCAAGTCTTGGTGCGTTGGACTGGCCTGACTGCTGATACTGCATCTTGGGAGGATTATTATTCCCTGAAAGCCAAGTTTCCTACTGCACCAGCATGGGGACCTGCTGGTTCTCAAGGGGAGGGCAGTGTAACGCCTGGTGATGACTTGGCGGCTTCGGAGTGAGAAGGCGGGGAATGTTATTGTCAAATGATTGATTATGTCTAGTGGGCCTTGGGCCGAGTTGTAAGCGTGCGTGAGCCAGTTGGCCTCGCGGGTGTGTGTGTCGCGTCTATATAAGCGACGACAGTTGTAACAGAGAGACCAATTCCCTCTCCTCTGTTCTATATAAGCGACGACAGTTATCTCTTCTCTCCCCAAATTATCTTCCTGTGATGCTCCGTATTGCTTAGGGACATCACAGTTACCTGGCATACTCGCGCAGAATCTGATTCCCTTGCTCTGCGAGCAAAAAGGAGCGGAAGCGAAGCGAGACGGTGGCGGCGGTCCGGGCTCCAACTTGCCAGAGGGAATCACCGAAGATGGCCGGAGCCGGAGACAGCGGCGGCGTGGTCCGCGACGTGGACGCTCTGGACGGCGTGCGCTCCATCGTGCTGAAGCCGTCGGAGTCGCTCGACGAGTCGCGCATCACGAGGATCGCCGGCGCCGACTTCAACGACGCCGGACTCGGGCTCGATGGGCTGCTCTCCTCGTTCGCATCCACGGGGTTCCAGGCTTCCAACCTCGGCGACGCCATCGACGTCGTCAACCAGATGGTACATCAACGCCCCCCTGCTCCCTTTTCCTCTGGAGGGTGGCTGCGTGAGTTCGCGTCAGGGTTCACTGTAGCTTGTTGGCGGAACTTTAGCTTGTTTACTAACTGAGGAAGGTTGATTGAAGCAAATTTTAAGCATAGTGAGGCCTGTTTCTAGAGCGATTTATGTGGAATGGCTAGCGAATTTCTGTTTCGATTACTCGAATTGTTCCGGAGTGATTGGGCTAAGTTGTAACTTGTAAGCAAGATGAACACAGCTGATGGTCATCTATTAAAATTTATAATTTTATTTCTGCGTAAGCACATAAGGATACAGCTAACCCTCGCTGTCAGCTCTCTACTGAGTACTGACAGTTTATTTATATACATTGAAGTTTAAGAAATTAGATAAGGTAGATGGCCATAAAATGGTTAGAAAAGTTTGAATATTTTGAATTGCTGGAAATTTTGAATTATATGATGGTAGTTTCATATTGTAATAAGCTCAATTTTTTCTTCTCATTTGAATGGTTATTATATGTTACTGAACCTTTCTGCTGTGCTTGATTTCACTGAAGTTAGATTGGAGGTTATCGCATGAGAAGCCACGTAAGGACTGTGATGAAGCTGAACTTGACCCCAAATATAGAGAATCTATGAAGTGCAAGATATTTCTGGGCTTCACTTCAAACCTTGTGTCTTCTGGCATTCGGGATATAATCAGATTTCTGGCTCAGCATCACATGGTAAATCCTCCAACTCCTGTGTCACATTTACAGACATGAAATGAAACTTAGTTTTAATCCCTTTGTTACTTGGTTAGCTTGAAGTATTTTTTGTATTATTCTTACAATGCGAAATGCATTGAGGACTTGTTTCCTTGACTGTGCCTAATTTATTTCAATAAAAATGTTAATGTAGGTGGATGTTATTGTTACTACTGCCGGAGGTATAGAGGAGGATCTCATCAAATGTCTTGCTCCAACTTACAGAGGTGATTTTTCTTTACCCGGAGCACTTCTGCGGTCAAAGGGACTGAACCGGATAGGAAATCTGTTGGTGCCGAATGATAACTATTGCAAATTTGAGAATTGGATCATGCCAATCTTTGACCATATGTTACTGGAACAATCTTCTGAGGTAAACATTTCTATTGTATCTTCGTCTATATATTTTCTTCTAGTCAGACAAGGTTCTGTTAAAAATCTTGTATATACAATGAATTTTAGAGACAACAGAAATTTAATTTGATTATGTTGATGACTTTCATTTTGTGGAACCTGTTTATTATATAAGAATCTAGAACTTCTTTTACAGAGAACCTGACACAGTTAGAAGCAGGAAAGGAAAACCTAACATGGAATAGAATATATGCACAATCTGGATCCAGAAGATTGTGATATGCTATTTCTTTGACATGTTACGACAAATAACTAAAAACTAATAATCTAAAATCAATCATGAACTTTGTTTGACCATGCTTGCATCAGCTTCCTTTCCGTCAGAATGTTTTCCTCTAGCCTTTAGAGTGATGAGTGATGACTATCTTTCTTTTTCTCTCAAGCAAAAATTGTGTGATCTAGAACAGCCATGCAGTGGGATCTTGCCAAACAAAATGTTTGAAGTATGAGCTGTCAGTTCCTGCCGAAGTTGCTGAATATCAATACAGAGAAGGTTACCCCTTACTGTATATTTGATGTTTTAACTTAAGACCAAACTGCCTATTCCACAGTAATAGCTTAACTAACTGTTATGCTCTGTCAAGGGATGGATCTTGTTATTCTGGAAGCGATTATTTGACTGTTTTTTATGCCTTTGTTATGAATAATTTTATACTTATCTGCAGAACGTCTGGACACCGTCTAAGGTGATAGCTTGTCTTGGCAAAGAGATAAACGACGAAAGTTCCTACCTTTATTGGGCATTCAAGGTATCATGTTTTCTACATTACCTTTTGTTAAGAGGAAGTAAAGAACTGCAGAAACGGGACATAGTGATTCTACTTATGATGTATCACAATTTTGTTGGATAAACAATATTCAGCTGTTTTCTTTTTTGGAAACAATAAAAGTAATAAAAAGTTAGCTGACTTATTTGGTCAAGTTATTGTTGTTATTTTACTATAGTCTATTTTTCTCCCAGAAATAGTTTATTTTTTTCTGTGCGGCTGCTGAAATTTAGTTGCCTTTCCTGAGTTGAACATGCCAATACACTGATTGATGCAGTGTACTTGTGTGCTTGATAGCTATATTCAAAACATTTGTTTTTTGAAGAATGCGGTCACAGCTGAGCGTACTTTTGATGTTAAAATATACTCTATTCTTTGTACGATATACTATACGAATTGCATTTCTTATCTTGTATTTTGTTTTATTCAACCTCTTGCTTTCAAGAACTTCCTTTTTAATGTACATTTTAAACACCAAAGTCACTTCATATTGACCCGTCAAAACTTGGCCAGAACAACATTCCTGTCTACTGCCCAGCGCTTACTGATGGATCACTTGGAGACATGTTGTTTTGTCATGCAGTCCGCAATCCTGGTCTTGTAATTGACATTGTACAAGGTATTATTTTCTGTGTTCTCCCTGCCTTTTTCTAAAAAAATCTCAACACTGAGCTTGAAATCTTTACAGATATACGACTAATGAATGGGGAGGCCATCCACGCAACCCCAAGGAAGACAGGGATCATAGTTCTTGGCGGAGGCCTTCCAAAACATCACATATGCAATGCCAATATGTTTCGCAACGGTGCAGATTATGCAGTCTACATTAACACAGCTCAAGAGTTTGACGGTAGTGATTCTGGAGCGCAGCCTGACGAAGCAGTTTCATGGGGAAAGATCAAGGGTTCGGCAAAACCTGTAAAGGTATGTACACCTTCGCAAAGTTTGAGATGCTCTTATTTTGTGTTTTACATAAATCTAGTTAAACTTCAGTTGGTAAACATCATGTTGCATGCACGAACATTTCTATTGGTTTGTGATGCAGTGATTCTGTCTATATTCACACACATAATCTCAAACAGGTCTCCACTTAACAAAACATCTGAACTTACCTTCTTGCACTGAGAATATTACAGCAATTCATCTGACTGATATAATTGTGCTTTCTCTGCTAATATTGGATTTGAATAATCATCATAACACAGGAGCATAATATTGTGCCTAAGACAACTCTAGATTTGAGTGTTAATCTAATAATATACTTTGTTTCAACATTTGAAAATTCAGGTGCATTGCGATGCGAGTATTGCTTTCCCGCTCCTTGTGGCTGCAACGTTTGCACGCAAGGTTCACAGCTCCAAATCAACAAACTGAATTTATAGCGGGCTTGTAGCCGACCGGATTTTGAACTCTTCAATCCTTTGGAGCGTGAGATTTACTTCATCCCACAGGGCGCATGACGTTTGCTTCACAAACCACCATTCTTGGATGTACACCTGATGTTGTAGTAGGCTGGTAGCATTTGTATGTTACAGGAATTGACGGCATACGTTTTGTCATCCCAGTCATCAGATGATGCCTGACAAGCACACTGAATTGACAAACCTGGTTTTATTCATCTGAGTCCTGTTTCTGTGTTTATGCTCTTTTCGTGCTGATGCCCTGGCGGTAAATTTAGCTACGGGATCAAATCAAAAGATGATTGAGTCAATTTGCGCAGGCATTTTGAAGTGGATTTTGTATTGGGAGGTGTTGCGAGCGGCGTTGTTGGTTTCATCATGACTCCACAAATAGTCGATGATAGTTGGATGGGAAGATTAGTGAGAGTCATTTTGGCCGCAGCGTAGACAAAGGGGTGGGGGCGGTTTGAGAGTCCCACCTCCCACTCCAGTGCTTCAAAATTTGTGGCTTCAGGATTTGTTCAGTGCCGGGACAGACACAACTGCAGCTCAAGTATCTGACATCGGGCAGCTCAAGTATCTGCAAGCCATCGTGAAGGAGGCGTGTTCCGACTGCACCCTCCGGCGCCGTTCCTGCTGCCGCACCTGGCCGAGACGACGACCCAGGTCCGACGCTACACGGTGCCCAAGGGCGCCCGCATTCTCGTGAACAACGTGTCGGCGATCGGGCACGACGCCAGCGTGTGGCCGGAGCCGGAAAAGTTCACGCCGGAGAGGTTCTTGTTGGCGGACGACAAGCTGGAGCTGGACTTCCGCGGCCGAGACTTCGAGCTCCTGCCGTTTGGGTCCGGGAGGAGGATGTGCCCCGGGATGCCGCTGGCCACTCGCATGGCTCATCTCATGCTCGCGTCCTTGCTGCATCGCTTCCAATGGAGCCTTCCTGCGGATGTCGAGAAGAACGGTGGTCTCGACATGACTGAGAGGCTTGGGCTCAACCTCTCCATGGCCACTCCGCTGCAGGCTATGGCAACACCCATTTAAAATGAACTGCGCGCTGCAACACTAGATGTCTGGACTGGATGTGGTGGTGAGAGTCTTTCCACATTCGCCTTTGATAATAAAAATAATATGTGAATCTTCACATCTGTACCATGGCAGCAAAATTCATGTAAAACACATGAGTCACTATGTTATAATATGTATCTTTGATCATATACCCGGTGGAAAGTTTGCCTACATGATGCTTGTGCTGTAACGACTAACGAGAACGGTTGATCAGAATGTTTGCTTCGGAGGAGATTCGTAAGTATAAATGAGTGATGCTCGTTCAGAAGCAAAAGGATGTGTTTTCCATTGAGACTGTCATAGGCTTGGACTCGCAAAAGAGACAGGATTGAATGCATACCTGTGCTGTGAAGTTTGATACAACGCACCCATTTACTTCAAGAAGATCTTTTGCAACCTGTATTAACTGAGAATTTTCTGCTAATTTCTCAGAACAAATGTAGTGTCGAAAATTCTTCATTTTGTTTGGTGATTTTAGGGAAGATAATACTGAAGTACTCTGTCCGGTTCCGCTGAGGAGTATTTACCTCATTGGAAGTTTTGGACAGTAAAAGTATTCGGCTGGCTGACAGAATCAGGGCGATGTTTGGGCATGTTGCAGGCCATTAATTGTTGATCATTTGCAGTACTGATCTTGTACTCAGATTACAAGGATGGCTCCATTTCTATCCATCGCTACCCATCACGTACAAGAGTTTTGCCATGCCTGGTGTGCACCGAAGTTCTTTTAAGTACATTGCTTCACATCGGATCACAGTTATATATATACATAGATGAACCAAAGAATGGATAGGATCGGAACACTATGACTTCTTGAATAGCACTAAACAAAGCTTAATGAATTAAAAAAAGCACACATGTATATAGCATATCATCATGTTGCATCTTTCATGATTCATAACATCTGAATGCTTTGAATAAATAAGCGCTACATTCTGGAACCTCTTCAAAACAAACTAGTTATTCATAAAAATGCAGACAGATGCAAGTTCTGCATGGCAATCTCTTCGTCAAAGAAACAAAATAGAAGCGCTCCTCAAACCTAAGGGATGGTAAGAGATCTATGAACCATCAAGCAGCTTGGACTCAAGGCTCTTCTTATCCAGACGTGTCTTGAAAGAAATCTGGATTTCACACTGAGCCCCCGGTGCACGCAGGCGTTTTAACCAGAAGTACTTCTTGCGCAGTTCATGTGCTTCGACTTTCTGTTCCAGAAATTGTTTCTTGACATGCATCGAAAATTGTTCCCTGGACTTCTTATCAATATGAGGTGATCGTAACACAGTGTACAAGGCTCGCGATTCAGGCAATCCGATCTTCTTCGCGTTCGGCATAAGCTCTGAGACTCGGTTACTCTGGCTCACAAAAGATTTCATCACTATGCGTATCTTGGCAGCCATGACTCCACAGCAATGCAGACTTTGTCACTGTGCGCAAATACCTGGACACCCGCAGATGACAAGAATAGCTGTGTCATATAAACCATGGAGCACTATGCAGAACAACAGAAGTAAAAATCTGGATCAATCTTGAAAACTATCCTTACCCTTGACAGGGTAAGAAATTAGTGGTGCTTGAAAATACATATTGGCCTCAAATATGGTAGCAGAAACAACAGGAAAGGAAGCAGATATAGATCACTTCCCTAGAAAATGGTTCAATGAAGGAACTGTAGCATACACATTGACGAGCAATATGATGCTCAATCACATAATGTTAAAACTAATTTCCTGAACCTGGTTCCAACAGGGCTGCTTGGATAAAGTTTTACAGACAGAGTACTTGGTGAAGTAATAGCCACTGTTACAATTTTTCTATTGTGTAAAGTGAGAAAGACAATAAACAGAAAATATATTCTTGTTTCTTTTTAGCAATTTCTGGCAAAATGAGTAATGACACAACACAACTGATGAATCATATATGCATATCGACCTATAGATATCAACAAGTGATGAGCAGTGCATGGCTCAGCCGATTCAGAGGGGATCTTTAGTAATAAAGCTCGAACAAAGCTTTCTTTTAATTGTAATCATAAAACGAGAATCAACTGACAGACAGAGATTTGCTGTTGCGGCTAGTAAGAAATAAACAAACCCACTAAACTTAAAAAGGCTAAGACCACCACCTAAAGATCACCAGCTTTGACTGCACAAAGAATTGCAACAGCCAATGGCCAATAAAACTCTCTGATCACCGCGTATCTTCAAAATTCATTCAGTCTTTTAGTAACATTGCAAAATTCCATCACATATATTGCGCCCAAGAAAATTAATTCAGTAAGCCGCAGGCACATTGAGATACATTCATGCATAATTTGAGAATTAAAAAACAAACAAAGTTGGTTGCATTCTGAATTACAAACGCCAGCAGAGAGACCCTCCTCCGAGAGCTCCTCTCCCCGAAGGTCACTTGGAACAGCTGCCTGGAAATGGTGGCGTCGCTGCCTGCCGCTTTCGAGTCCAGGAAGAAGATGAAAATTCCCCTACCCATCTCCAACCCCGCCCTCGCGCAGGGATCGACCCATCCCCGCTACATCCAGCCTAAATGTGAACTAAAGGGAAGGAGGATTAGAGGATTGGGGGTGAGAGCTCAGCCCTCACCTTCCTTCGACGCCGGAGGAGGAGGATTCTGGGCGCGCGTGCTGCCCGTGCGCTGGCCGGACGAGACCGAGCCGGTGCTAGGTCCTAGGTGCCTGGCTCCGCCGTCCTTGCTGCGTCGCTGCTGGGATCTCCGTTTGTGTGGCGGCGGGGTAGGACGTAGGGTAGGAGCTGTTCGTTCGCCCTCCGCCCCGTGCAAGGCCAAACACGGCCAGTCCAACCTCCACGTCTAGGCCCACGAAGGAGAAGTGAAGGTTTTTTTTTATTAATAACATTATTTTTAAATAAATTTAAAAAATAACATGCCGTTTCGAAAATTTGTAAAACTAGCATCCCAATCGCCCTTTCAATGGGCGATTAGGATAAATCGCCCATTCAAAGGGCGACTTGATCAAAAAAATACGTAAGCGGGGCCCAGTCGCCCAACCAGGAGGCGACTGGTTCTCTGTCGCCCATCCAGGAGGCGACAGGGCCCAGTCGCCCAACCACCGGGCGATTGGGTCCCAGTCGCCCGACCAGAAGGCGACAGGACCTACTCGCCCGTTTGGTGGGCGACTAGGGTATTTATTTATTTTTTGCATAATTTTTTGTTTCGATTGCAATTATATTTCATAAAATACAATTAAACGAAATGAAAATTTTGTACATATAATAAATACATGCAACTCATTTTTTGCCACCTAATCTTACGGAAATGTTCGATCCCACCGCCGAGACATATTACTGAAGTTAATGTCCATACTGTAGGGGTTGGATGATGGCTGTGGGCGAGGTAGCGCTGAAAAGTCGCTGTTGGAGGGTCGTTCTCGCAAAACAGATTCACTAAATGCCTCATCGTCAGGGTCTTCGTATGGAGGCGGAGGTCTTGAGGGTGGCATCGGTATGAAATCGTCGTCTTCATCGTCGTTGGCGTTTGGTTGCACGCGCTTTGCCGGAGCGCGTCTTCTTGTAGTGTTTCTTCGACGGGATGTTGGTGTGTTAGATGGCTCCGAAACACTACGGTTGGATGAGGTAGGTCGCCTTCTACGTGAACCTGGCATGCAACCTCCACCGAAGAACATAAATAGATAGAAGAAGTTTGGGATAGGGTTGTCGATCAATTCTTTGTCTTCCGGAAATGCCTAACAGAAGAGAAGCAGTCGAATGAGCAAAAGAAATAGAAACCGATAACATAAAAATAAAAAAAATTGAGTGTACCTGAATGTGGGAGGCATATTGATCGGGGAGCATCATTATCTTGAATGTAGTGCTAGAGAAACCTAACACTGACGGGTGATTTGCCAGCTCGCAAACCCTATGATACAACTGACTTTGATCTTCTAAGAGGGCCCTAAGGTCATTTGTGGTGAGATGTTGCGGCGCCATAGTGTGTGAGGTCTTAGGGATTGTTGCATTTAACCTCGAGACAGCTTGTGCGAGATTGTTCTCCCTGAAAGGATCATCCCGGTGTTCACGCACGGCACGCCAGATTGCGTCCAGTGCTCTCTCGATGTATTGTGGTGTCCATGGAAAGCCTCCACTAGATGGTCCTTGCCATGGATGGTGTTGTTGAAGCGTGGAAGAAGAGTGGATGCCGCTGTGATGCAAGAGAGGTTGCTGTGAATGAAAGAGTGAGTAGAGGATAAGGTTTTGTAGGAGTGGTTCCTGAAATTGAAAGCACGAGTGGGAGGCCGTAGTAGAGATTCCGGCTATAATGTAGCTCCATTATTTTGATGGGAGTCGGATGCATGCATCAAAAGCGTCACATTGAGCAGACATACATGCATGAGGACATTGGATGCTCCTGGGATTCTTTGGCTGTTTTGCAAAGCGGGGACCTTTGATGGGAGTTTGACGGGGCTGTGATGCATGCACCGAGAGCATTAATTGAGGGGACATGAAAGACAAAAATATAAGACATATAGTACTAGTACTGGACATGAACATGTAGCATGACATAACATAGAATCTATACGAGCTACAGACAGAAGGTGACACAACACTAAATCCTACCACGCTTAGGGGCGACACCCCTAAGTGTGCCTAGCTTGGCTGCCCTGCGTCCCGCCCTCACGTGATCGGCAGAGTACGTCAGCGGCTCAGGAGGAACGACGTGGCGTGTAGGACGGCCCTGAGGGAGTGGTGTCTCGTAGCCGCCCTGCGAGACCTGTGTCGCTGGAGGAGCTCCAGATAGCTGTGAATCAGGAACTATATTGGGCTCGTTCTGGACCGGAGCAAAGTAGCTGTCGAAGTCGAACGCTGGTGTAGGAGAACGTCGGTGGCTCCGCTCGTCCTCCTCGGCGTACTCATAGTCAATCGGCGCCATATGTGGTACATATGACGACGGCCCTGCAACATCAGTGGCCTGTGTCCCCGATGTGTACTGTGTACCTGTGCACAAATATATAGTAATAATAGTAAGAAATGCATCAATAAGTAGTTATAATAGTAAGAAATGCATCAATATAGTTTTGATGAGGAACAGAATTGCAATGAATTAATTTACAAAGTCGAACGGTATTAGTACCTAGTGCGGAGAAACCTGGTGCGGAGAACGTCGGTCGAGGCGGAGGCCCCGGTGCCATCCTGTGCGTGAACGTCGTCTGCTGAGGAGGCGGCTGTGCTGGACGAGAAGAGGGTCCCGACTGCGAAGGGTGTGGGACGGCATCCGTGTTCCGACTACAGGGCGTGCACGAGGTGAGCTTCACGAGGTCAGTAGCGGCATCATAGATCCGCCTCATCGCAAGGGTGATCTCCTAGGAGGTGAGCTGAATGCCCTGCCTCAGGCGCTGTAGAGTTGATCCCGACTCAACAGCAATCTTTTGTCCTATATCGGCCTACAACATAAACAACAGTTGTTATGTTAGACTCGTTATTTACCTAGTATTGTAAACAAGGTTAGAAATTTCGTTACTTAGTTATAATATTAAACTGGCGAAACTAATTATCTATAAAACTATAAATTTAATAATTATTTTAATGTAAATAACACTTGTATTGTAAACAAGGTTAGAAATATCGTACCGCAAGCGACCAAGTCTGATCCTTGTGGGTTGGGTACGTGTCGGCCAACTCCGCTGTGTGGCTCGGTACCGTAATCGGTGTGTACGTCACCCTCGTCCGAGTTCGGGGGACGTACCAGCGAAGGTACTCCTCGTAGGCCTCCAGGGTGAAAGGCCTCGCCTCCTGAACTACCTCCTCCAAAGCATGGGCCCACTGAACCACCCACGGCTCCAGACGTGGCTCCCAAACGGTGCCAGTCAACTGCCCCTTCCGCGTCCATCTAGAGAACGAGACACATATAAGAGGAAAGTAAAGAATTAAAAATATTGAACATGTTAGCGGAGCAGTAACTTACAAGTGAGCTGACGGTGGTACAAGTGGATGGACGTCCACGGGGAAGTTCTGGTGAAGACCGAACTGGCGCATCACTCGGTGGGGTGCGTACTCCTCCACGAAGATGTCGAACACCAACGCCTTCCTCGTGAGCCAGTACTGGCTGTCTCTCGTGCACAAAGACGACAGTCCACCGGGTGCTCGGGCCGCTACCTGGTGTGCATTGTACGGCGTCCAACGCACGTCCTCGTCTGCTCGGATGCAGTCAAACGACCAGACGTACTGTGGGTACGCCCTGTGCACCTAGACGTTAGCCCAAATAGGCTGCATAGAAACAGCCGCTAGAAAATATATTGCAACAAATGGAAGAAATAAAGAGGAAAAAAGTTTATGTAATTGCAAACTTACCCGACGTCGGCACCACAGCGTACCCATCGTAGGGCCGTCCTCGTCGCTGTCACCGTAAGCTAAAGCTCCGTAGCTCTGTAAATCCATGTGAGGACGACCGATGCTGAACCGCTCGTAGGACCACAACTGAAGGACCAGGGGGCAACCAGTCAGGATCGCCATGGGGTCCGTCTTTGTGCAAGCATCACAAAGGCCCCTGTACGTCGCAGCCAACACAGCTGACGCCCAACTGTACTGTGGGATATCCTCCAGTGGCTGATCCGCTATCTGGCGAGCGAAGTGGATCAGTTGCTTGCCCACAGAGTTGCCGTGAGAACTCGTGAACATGATCCATCCGAACAACCAAAGCAGGTAGGCCTCCAAGTGCCTCGACACAGTGGCGTCGTCCGCCTGGGGGTGAATCGAGTCAGCCTGTGCATAACCAACAACAAAGTATGTTACAGGGCAAGCATTTTTATATTATATATATACTCAAAATGTACACTGCAATGAATGTGATCACCTGAAACTGTAGAAGCCAGTTCTTCGGTGGCCCGTGGTGCTGGTCAGCTGGAATGGGACGGTACACTGGAGACCCTTCTCGGCGCACAATGCCCTGAAAACGGCCCTCCAGGTCGGCACGCCACGTCACTGGCACGTCGGGTGCGGAGACAGCCGCACCAGTAGTAGGTAGGCCAAAGAGGAACGAGACTGTCAAGCAGCGGTCCACAACTGCGTCAAGCAGCTCCGGAGGCTCTGCGCCGCCCTCCTCCCCGGTCGCCATAGCTGTACACATTTTGATCAGATGATTGCACGTTAGTACACATAATATGTGTTAAAGACAATAATAAAACACTGAAATCACAAGACAATCCAATATACATATTACGAAAGACAATACAACATACATAGTTCTTACAATGCACTGCAGTTTAGTTATTACATCGCATCATTTAAGTACGAACGAATTACATCAAAACAGAAACATTGACAGTCCTTACAACGATAACAACATAGTTCGTACAACGCATGACACCAAAGGGCAACATAAAACGAAATACATGAAAACATATAACAGATTTCAATGAGCACTTCCATCCGATCGTCCCCCTCCACGACGTGCACGAGGACGACGACTGTCTTGTGGATTGCCCGAAGGCCCTGCCTCGCCTTCGGTCTGCACATTATTTCTCGTGCATTTCTTGTACGTATGTCCAGTGTCATTGCACTTTGTACATCGAACCTCCTTTCTCCCTGCCTCTGACTCATCCATGTCGTTACGAATACGGCGGCTCTGCCGACGACCACGCTTCTGCCTCAGTTTATCCGTATCAGGACCACGTAGGTAGTCAGGGCCCGGCTCGCTTGTAAATGTCCCAAATATAGCAAAGCCATAGATCTCAGCATTCCATGTCGTCATGACAGTCTCCTTCAAAAAATACGGCGACACATAAAGTCTTGGTGCCAAGTTTGTAAGCGAGCAGGCTGATATAACATGTGAGCAAGGCCTATGTAGGAGCTTCGGCTTCATGCATGAACATGAGCATGTCTCGTTCCGGATAATGCATTCCTGCACAATCCTGTCACGGTTGCCACCGCGCCGACCCCTGTCTCTACACGTAATCTCAAAACGATTCTCCCTTATGCCCATAGGTCGTGCGCGATGGAATTCTGCCTTTTTGACCTTTTTGTTTCATGTAATCTGTCATGAACGGTGAGAATATCAGCCCACTATCAGCCAGTGCATTAGTAGCAGCTGCATGTCGCTCACGGAAATATCTACAAATTCCGTACAAAATTCCCTCAACAATAGCAACAAGAGGCAGTCCCCTGAGCACATGCATCACCAAGTTGTATACCTCTGCCAAATTTGTGGTCATTATTCCATATCTGGCCCCTTCTGTATCATATAATAATGACCACTTTTCCTTTGGCTCGTGCTCAATCCAATCCGAGAAGCATCTGATAGATGACCCGGACCTCCGGACAACATTTCTGGACACATCAGTTGCAAGCCCACAAAGAGGCACTGGCATATCACCAGGTTTCAGGTTCGGCTTCTTCCAGAACTCTTCAGTTTGCTTACTTGTCAACTCATCGAGACGCTGCCACAGCGCGTTGAACTTCCTCTGCTGATTCTGATTGCAAAGCCTCTTGAACATATTCATTAGTTGCTTATTCTTGAACTGTCTAAAGAAATTTGCACCCAAGTGTCTCATGCACCACCTGGACTTAAGGTCCGACCACCGAGGCGGAAGGCCACGCTCAGCATTACCATGCTGCATATCCAAAATCGCCCTCATAAGTCCGGGATGACGGTCATGTATTACGCAAACATCAGGTCGTCCTTGCACCACTGCCAGCCGGACACGTTCCAGAAACCAGTACCAACTATCGGTGTTCTCACTCTCCACAAACGTGAATGCCACCGGTAATATTTGGTTGTTCCCATCAACTCCAATAGCAGTCAGTATCTGACCTTTGTACTTCCCTGTCAGGAACGTACCATCCATACACAGAATTGGCCTGCAATGACGGAAAGCAGTTATGCACTGACCCAATGCGAAGAAGGCACGGTGCAGTATCAATTTCCCAGGCTTTTTTGGATTGTCAACATCCATGATATCATAATATGTCCCAACATTCCTCTGCTTTATGGTTTCCAGTAGCTTTGGCAAGTTCTCATAAGATGCTTCATATGAACCAAACCACTTCTCAATCACCTTCTGCTTCGCTTTCCAAGCCTTTGAGTAGCTTATGGTGTACTTGAAATCCTCTTCTATGGTATTGATTATTGATTTTGGCTCGTAGCTTAGGTTCTCCACAATTCTGCTGTACATATAATCTGCGACGAACTTCGATGTCAGGGCACTGTTACACTTCTCCAACTCTAGAAGCTCACATGTATGGTCCCTCACTATAGAGCATTTCCACATCAAACTTCATTTTTCCTCATAAGCATGCACCCGAAACGGACACTGTGTGAAAACACACTCACATCATATAGTTTCCTCGTCGACCTAGCGACCGAAAAAGACCTCTTCACTGAAAGAGACCAGTACTTCACAGCATTCATGACACTCTCCTTGTCTTTGTACATTGCTCCCTCAGTCACTTCATTCGAATGGAACTCCCATGGCACAGAATATCCTTCAGTAATTGTCAGATTTTGAAAGTTCTGACTATTCCAATCAGAAGGGACGGGAATAGCATCCTCATCGTCTGATGAATCAATATCCGAAATATGCTCGTACTCCATGTCGTCCGTCACCATCTCCTCGACAAGGTGCTCGATTCGTTCTCCTTCGTCAGCTTCACCCATCGGTTCAATAGGTGCCGAATCATGTTCTGCATCCTCAGTGTCCTCAGCACTTTGAACCGTGTCCTCCATATCTTGAGTACCTTCCTCTTCCACGTCTTCCATCTCTGACACCTCCTTCATTTACGCCTGAGCAAGAAGTACCAGAGGCCATCCACATTCTGTGGCTTTATTCACATATTTTCTCCAAGTTGATGTTGCATCAAGTGGGATTAACTCCCACAAATATCCGTGACGTGCACCGTTGACCATACCCATAACATTCAGACCGTGTTGGTTTTGATCAAGCCGAAACAGCTTCATCAACCAGTTCCGTATTCCTGTCATTGTCTTTTCATTTGGTTTTGGCACTCCTTTACACACTGATTGAAATCCGGACAGATCAACACCATTTTCATTATAACCAATCTGACCTTCCCCGTAATAAATTTGAAAATATAACTTGTCTGACATACCTGCCGAAACAGGACAATCGTTTATTTAACCAATCCTACCAATTATACGACCGCAATTATCTGATAATACTATAAATGTACGCTATTATCTGATAATATTGTAAATACGTACGCTACTATCTGTAATACTATAAATACATACGCTATTATCGGATAATACTATAAATACATATGCTATTATTATTTAATTTATATGCACTACTAATTTCTATAATAATTCAAACTTACAATCTACATTTATTTGCTACTCTAAATTAAAAAAACCTACATTACAAGATTAAAAAATAATTACTAGCTATCTAAATATAAAAAACTATTGAATCTAAATCCAGCTACCTAAACTTTTTAAATCGAACTATAACAAAACTACTTAAATCTAACTATAAATCTAAATATAAAAACTAATATAAATCTAAATATAAAACTATTTAAATTTAACAATAATCAAAATTTAGAAAATTACCTTTCTCACTTTCTTCTCCTTCCTTCCTTTTCTTCCTCCTCCCTCTCCTCCTCTTCTTTTTTCTCTTCCCTTCCCTTCCCTCCTTCCCTCTCCTCCTCTCCTCCTCTCCTTTTTCTCTCCACCGACGCTCTTCTCTTTCTCTCACTCTCCCCCGACGCTCCCTCCCTCTGCCTCAGGCGCGCGGTGGGGCGAGCCGCGGCGCGGCTTAAATAGGCGGAGCCAGTCCCCCGACCGTTGGGCGACTGGGACCCGCTGTCGCCCGACGATGGGGCGAGTGGCCCCTGTCGCCCAACGGTCGGGCGACTGGGCCCCGTAGTCGCCCGACGACGGGGCGAGTGGTTCCTGTCGCCCACCCGTAGGGCGAGTGGGTCCTGTCGCCGGGCAATAGGGCGACTGGATTGCTGGGACCCAGCTCTGTCGCCCTTTCAACGGGCGATTAGGCCTAATCGCCCATTGAAAGGGCGATTGGGATGCTACTTTTACAAATTTTTGAAACGGCATGTTATTTTTTTAAATTTATTTAAAAATAATGTTATTAATAAAAAAAAACCGAAGTGTAGACAACAGAGGAGTTAGAAGTTCTGTGGTGGTGATCGTATATTGTCTTAGAGCGCTTTTACATTCAAGTTTGAGGTGTTTAAAGGATCTTCTGGTATATAAGGAAATAAGATATCGTCTTCCTTCAATAGTTCTCGTAACCGACAAGGCGTCCCTCATCGGTAGAGTCCTAATCCGACGCGTTTGATATCCCGAAGTCTATGAAAATCCGGACTACGACAGTTTCTAATGACAAAATGGCATGTTTCTGTGAAATTTAGAACTTGGCTTGATGTAATATCATCTCGTGTGTGGCTATTCATATTGGAAGGTCACATTTATGTGTCCTGAAATATGGGCCCGTCATATATATAGGGATGCCAGCTTCTACAACCAGTTTACATGTAATTCATCGGGTTACTATGGAGGAAAAAATTACAAAAAAGTGGATGTGTGGCAGGGAAATTCATTGGCCACAAATGGGTAGAACAATTTTGATAAAGGCAGCATATCAACTGTTTCTACATACCATATGTCTACGTTCCTGCTCCCTAATTAAGGTGGTGTTTGGATCCCTAGTTTCTATAATCTGGCTTCTTAAAAAATCTGGGTGGGGTGTTTGGATCCTGAATTCTTAAAATATAGAAATCAATTTCTGAGGTAGTTAATGACCAGCCTGTCCTTCCTATATTAGGATAAACGGTGACACAAGCTGTAATTATCCAAAAGCATTCAAAGGTAATGCGTCTTTTGGCAAATAAAATCACCCAAAAGTTGGGTTAGGGCTGATTATAGGATTCTTAAAATCTCATAATGTAGATTCTAGAATCTGGTGCATAATCTGCTCTGTTTGGATCCCTTATAGCTTTTAAAATCTAGATTCTTAAAATCTGGGTCGATCCAAACAACCCCTAAAATTTTTATAAAAAATATAATGGAGAAGGCCATCAAGAAATTCCTGTGTTGAGGAGGAAGTACAAAGAAAAAAAAACCATCCAGTGAGATGGGAAAAAATATGCAAGGATACGAAAAATAGGGGGCTTTTTTTTTGGAGATCGTGCGGTGCACGTATTTCATTAAGAAGAAGAGAAGTTAAAGTGAAATTACAAGCGACACGACCCGACACGACTCTACACGACACGACACAAACGACTCTACTAACAAGCCACCCGACCTATCTAACTGACCCAAAGCACACCCGACCTAGGCTAAAACCAACAGACTAGCTTGAAGGCAAAAGAGATGAAGGAAAAAACGAGAGGGTGGTTCAGGAAAAGCAAGGAAAAAAGCAGAAAACCCGGTGCCTCTAAAAAGACCACAGAAGAAAGAGAAAAGGAAGACTAAGGCCGTCAAGTCGTCCGCCGCGGTTGAAAGAGGCGTCGAAGCTTGGTGAAACCCGCTATCGTCCAGAGGGAAGCTTCGTCGATAATCTCCTGAGCCAGGGCGACCGGCTGAAGGGCTTGGCGTTCGAAGGTACGATTGTTGCGTTTCTTCCAGAGCCTCCATGCGACTAGAACCGTTAAGGTGTCGAAGCCGGCGCACAAATGTTTGGACACCCTTTTTCGTACTAGCACCCACCAGTCCACAAACGGTGGGATGTCTCGTGTAGGAGCAAAATGGCCAATGCCAAGACGACGTAGGACTCTAGTCCAAGTTTCACGACTATACACACAGTGAAGTAGAAGGTGGTCTAAGGTTTCCGGCGCTTGTGCACAAAGTGCACACGTGTCGTCATCTCTCATCCCGTGACGAAGCATCCTATTTGAGGTCCAATTGCAACCTAGTAAGACCAGCCAAAAGAAGAAACGACATTTGATTGGGGCTTTTGTTTTCCATAGGATGCGAGCCCCTAAAACCTCAGTTTGACCAATGAAGAAGGCGTTCTAGGCGCTAGCCGAGGAGAAGCTACCGTCGACCGTCCACTTCCAGCGGAATTGATCAGGCTCATCCACTAGGGTGATGGCAGCAGTTAGGTGCAGGATTTTGAAGAGATCCAGGATGACTTGAACTGTCTGGGGTCCTTGAAAATCCTTTATCCAACGTCGCCCGTCCAAGGCGTCGGCCACCACCCTAGTGTTTTGCGTTCTCATTGAGACTCCTGCGACCATGTTTGGAGCAATTGTTTGTAGCGACTGTCCGTTGCACCAATTGTCTTTCCAGAATAGTGCCGAACGACCGTCCCGTATGAGAACCTTTATCGAGGTATCGAACAAGGCCTGTGCCATGGATGGGGTTGAAACAGGTAGGCATGCCCATGCCTTTTCTGGTTCAACCCTTGCCAGCCAATTCCAGCGCATACGAAGCGCTAGGCCATTGAGTCTTAGGTCTCTTATCCCAAGTCCTCCCGATTCAAGCGACCGACATACTTTCGACCACGCTACCGCGCATTTACCACCTGATATCTCTTCGGAACCTGTCCATAGGAAGGCTTTCATGATCTTTTCGATAGCATCGATTACCCATCCTGAGATGCATACCGCAATTGAGAGGAAGACTGGGATGGCTGAGAGAGTGTCTTTAGTGAGAGCCAGACGTCCTCCACTGTTTAGTAAACGACCTTTCCAAGTTGGGAGTCTATCGGCTACCTTGTCGACCAGAGGTTGGAGGTCCGCTTTGGTTAGTTTCCAAATGGATAGCGGCACGCCAAGATATTTGCAAGGAAAAGTTCCCTGTTGGCATGGCTGGTAGGCTTGTACCAAGGCGACGTCTTTCTCTGTGCACCGGATCGGGTAAAAATTACTCTTTGTAAAGTTGGTTGCCACGCCCGATGCTTCATGGAAAATGCGTAGAATCTCTCCAATGAGCCGAAGGTCGGATTCAACCGGGGAGACGAAGAAGATAACATCGTCCGCATAGAAGGAGGCTCGAAAGCGGGCCCTTGGGATTCCCAACGGTTTGAAGAGCGACCTCTCATCGGCCAGTGTAATTAGGGCGTTGAGCGCTTCCATGACTAGGCGGAACAACATTGGGGACAGGGGGTCTCCTTGTCGAAGCCCCCTTGCATGGCAGATTCGACGACCCGGGTTGCCATTCAGTAGTATTTTCGTGGTAGATGTGGAAAGCAGGAGCGACACCCAATCTCTCCATTTGATTGGGAAACCCATGTGGCTTAGAATATCTAGGAGGAAGGGCCATGAAACAGAATCAAACGCTTTGGCGATGTCGACCTTTAGGAGGATCTTGGGTAAGCATTTCATGTGTAACGCTTTTGCCAACCCTTGCACGTATCTAAAGTTGTCGTGAATATAGCGACCTTTGATGAACGCACTTTGGTTTAGTTTCACAAGCTGCGGCACGATGGGGGCTAATCTGTTCACCAGCCCCTTGGAGAAAAGCTTCCCGAAGCTATGTATTAGGCTAATTGGTCTATAATCTGAGACCAGGGTTGGGGCGACTTTCTTTGGAATCAGGATGAGTAGGGCATCATTTAAGTGGTGGAAACTACGACCGTCCATTGCAGATAAGGCGTTGAAGGCTGCGACCACATCAGCTTTAATTATCGGCCAGGCGGTTTGGTAGAAGCGACCGGTAAAGCCATCGGGCCCTGGAGCTTTATCTGGAGGCAACTCTCTTATTACTTGCCAGATTTCTTCTTCGGTGAAAGGTTCGGCAAGCGACTCTAGAGGTAGGGATGGGATGCCTAGTATGTCCAGATTGAGCTGGAGCGACCGTTCTGCAATGGAACCTAGGATTTCGTTGAAGAAATCAAAGGCGGCTTCTGCCTTGGCCTCTTCCGTCACGACCTGTATTCCGCTAACTGTAAAGGATTGGATGAAATTCTTCCTCTGCCTATAAGAGGCGTGAAGGTGGAAGAATTTTGTGCTAGCATCTCCTTCCGACAGCCTGTTGAGGGAGGACCGCTGTCGGGCGATAGTGCGTTGTAAGGAGTTAAGGCCCAAATACTTTAGCTTGGTTTGTCGTCTTAGGCTTAGTTCAGCTGTCGACAGCGACGTCTTCTCTTCGGCGACGTCGAGTCTAAGAATAATTTCTTTTGCGACTTCGGCCTTCGACCGAATGCTACCCACAAATCTGGAGCTCCAGCTTTGGAGGCACTGGATTGTAGCTCTTAATTTTTTGTCAATAGTGCGCAGCGGGTCCTCCACTAGGCAAGGAGGGCCCAACCCTCTTGCACCGCTTCAAGGTAGCCCTCAAATTTGGGCCAAATTGTTTCGAAGCGGAAGCGACGTTTCGGGTGCCAAACGGAGTCGAATTGTAGTAGGAGCGGGGCGTGGTCAGAGCATCTGGATGATAGGGCGTGGAGCATCGAGTGGGGGAAAATTCCCTCCCATTCCACTGTAACGAAGAAGCGATCAATACGCTCTAGAATGGCGTGTTGGCGCTCATTGCTCCACGTGAAAAGGTGACCATGAAGGAAAATTTCTTTAAGCTCAAGGTCATTCAGGACCTGGCGAAAGCGACCCATCATCCATCTATTTAGGCGGTTGTTGTTTTTGTCCTCAGCTTTGTAAATTAGGTTGAAGTCCCCGCAGATCAACCAAGGTTCTGATGAATACGACCCTAAGTCTTTGATTTCCTGTAGAAAGGTTGGTTTATCTGCGACCGATTGGGGCCCGTATACATTGGTGAGGTGCCAACTAGTTTGGCTAGGATCAGCAGCTGCTCGAAATCGAAGAGTGAGAGAGTGGGAGTGTAGGATGGGGCTTGTGGCGACCCAATCCCTTTTCTTCCAAGCGACGATCAAGCCCCCACATGTGTTCACAGCAGGCAAGGCATAATAATCAAACTCAGCTCCTAACATTTCCAGAATTAAAGAGGGAGTTACATCATCGAGCTTAGTCTCTTGCAAACATAGTAAGGAGACTTGCTCGGACACGACCAACTCACGCACCGCGGTACGCCGAGATCGCCTATTGAGACCCCGGACGTTCCACACCGACATACAAAGTGAAGCCATTAAAGGGAAACTAGGAAAGAAACGACCTACAGCCTAGACTACATGTCAGGCTCCTCCACCAGGCTGTCTACAGTAAAGTTACTGTTGAGCAACTCACCCAGTGCGATGCATTCTTCATTGGTGAGACCCCTCTCGAATGTCTTGAGGTACTGTGCGAACGAATCCTCATCATTTTCGACTGTGCCGCGGATTTGACTGTAAAGGTGCGAACGTGGGTGCGCGCCGCAATCCTGCTGCTGCGACGGGGGAGACATGGCGGGGATTTGGCTCGCCGTGGCCTGGGTGGTGCGCGCGCGACTGGGGCGGGAACCGGGGAGGCAACCAGCGAAACGAAGCTTGTCAGCTGGTTCTCCGGCGGGTTCTCTCCTATGTTTGTCTGCGAGACGGTGGTGGAGGCGCTGCAGGGGAGTCGTGGACGCTTGTTGGAGCCCTTGAATGACAGCGTTGAGTCGACCGCCGCCCGAATGGTGCCGAAAACCAGGGACATCGGGACCAGGGCCGACGGTGTAGGATGGCGCGACGTCGCCGGTGGTCGCCCGCAGCCGCCAGCGGGAGCGGAGAAGCCTGGCGGCCCATCGTGGTCGGAGTCAGACTCTGGGGGGCCGAGGCCTGGTGAGCAAGGGAATCCGCAGGGGGGGTGCCCTGTCGTGGCGAACCCCTGCCTCCGGGCATCAATCGACCCTCGCCGCCTCCCTCCGAGTCGCCGTGCTGGAGCCGAGAGGAAGACAACCCTTGAACGGGCCGGGGACCTGTAGAGGCCCGCGCGACTGGGGCAACCGTCGTTACCGGCCCAGCATGTGGCAGGCCGTCACTTGGCGAAGCTGGGGGGCCAGGCAAGGAGGGAGAGACCGGTCCAGCTGAGGGGCCAGGTGGGGTCGCGCCAGGCACGTGGGACATCGCCACGGGAAGCTTCCCGGAACCTCCCCTCACCCGACCAAGGAGTACAACTTTTGCGCTTGGGATCGACGGGCCCAGGGGTTCTGGGTTCTTTTGTGCAGCCTTGCAGGGAGCTGCTTTGACAGCGGTGGAGGGGACAGAGGATGAGGGGCATGTGTCGAGTCGTGGCTGGACCCCCGACCCCGTGCACCCACTTGCCTCTTGGATTGTAGCTGCCGGCATGCAAGTCGTGCCAAGGAGAGGGCACTCATCCCCGGCTTTCGGCAACCTCTTTCGCTTCCACTTTTGACTTGGGGCGACCGTTGGACCAGTAGCCCCGACCGGATGGAACGGTTGGGCGAGAGGCGACAAACGACTGGGCCCGCTGCTGACCTCAGCATCGCCGAAAAGCCCTGTCCATGGGCCCCTCGCATTGCCGCCGCCATCGGGAACAGCGCTGGAGGTCATCGTCGCCGGCGTGTGAATCCCTTGCAGGCCCCAGGGCGGGTAGGACAGGGAGGAGCTCGCCGCCGGTGGGTACTGGACTGCACACCATGCCTCGCCGCCGGGCACGGACCCCGTACCGGAGCGGCGTCGACCAGGCGAGGAGGAATGGCGACGTGAAGAGGAAGAATGGCGACGTGAAGAGCCATGGTGTCGCGGGCGGCGGTGATCATTCTTGGAGCCGCCCGCCTGGTCACCGCGACCCGAGCTAGGGCCTCCGGTGCCGCCATGCCCATCGCGGTCTCGCGGGCCACCATGCGAACCGCCATGGCCGTCTCCGTAAGGAGGGCATGGCGGGCTGTCATCTGTCGGCGGTGGGGGCGGCGGGATGATCTGAACGTCAAGGATCTCCACCGTGGCCGTGTAGTGCAGCGACATATGGGGTTCGCCGGGTTCAGGCAGCAGCATGAGCTTTTCTTTGGGTATCAGGTCAGGATGCAAGCAGGAGGCAAGCACCGTGAACACGGCCACATTGGCCTTGGTCTCTGTCTGGGTAGCCATGGCAATGATGTTGCACGCAGAGCCTAGGATGAACTGTGCTGTGGAGAGCAGCCAGAGATGCGCCGGGATGCCCTTGATGGCGACCTGGACCTTGTATCGCAAGGGAAGCGACTCTGCCTGTCCGAAGCGACTCTAGCACTTGACATCAAGGTGGAAGCTTGCAACCGGTGGGCATGTTGATCGAAGAACGCGGAGCTGGTCATCCGGCTGCCGGAACATGATTAGGAAGTCCTCCGGTTCGCACACATGGACTGTAACCGCCGCCGGCGACACTTGGAAGTATCGCCAAAGGTGGTCCTTGATTTGATCGACGGTGACATCGCGCCGGCATCCATTGATGACTGCCAGCAGTGCTCTCGAAAGGGCGAGCTCGTTCGCATCGACCTCCGGCGTACGGGGTAGGACGCAAACTTCCTTCTTGACACGACCGGTGTGGGGCCTCCAAGGCGGTGATCTGCCACCCTTCATCCTCTTGGAAGTCTTCTTGTGGCGCACGATCTGCCACCCTTCATCCTCGGTGGCAAGCGAGCCGCCAGCTGGCGGGCCGATGGTCGGCTCTCCCTCGGCCCTCCATGGCCTGGTCCGTGACGGGCGTCGAGCGTCGGCCATGAAGCCCGCAGGGCGACCAGCAGGAGGGGACGGCGACCGGGAGGAGGAGGAACCCCCAGACGGCGACGACGGCGCCTGGGACTTGCCCTTTCCTTTGACGTCGAGCACGCCTAGCTCTCTCATGCGGCGCTCGAAGCTGCCTTCAGAGGAGCCCGAGGACGTCGATGAGCTGGCCTCCCAGAGCTCATCCACGGCCGGGATGGCTGGTCCCTGCTCTGCAGCACCATGAGCGACGACCGAGACCCACGACGGCACCTGACCCGCGGAGGGGGAAGCGACCGGGTTGGGGAGGGGAGGGTGTGGCGGTGGAGGCCTGGAAGCAGACGCGTGGGAGGGGGAGCCGGGCGCCATCACGCGGCCGGCCGCCGAGGGCGAGGGCACCGGCGGCGAGGGTTCGGTGGTGGGGAGGGAGGAGCGCAGTCTCTTTCCCAGTCCCAGCGTTATAGTGTGTACCTTACTAAATTCATTTAATATCCACTTCAGTGATCCTCGGAAAACTCACAAGGTATTCAGGGATATCAACGTTGAGCAGCAAAAAAAAAAAACACTTAAGAAAAATGAATACCAGCCTCATGTGTAAATGGTGCTGGAAATTGAAGACTGAAGAAGGTTTATGGCAGGATTTAGTACATATATATAAAATCATTTAGTAAAAAAGTTAGAGACTGAAGAAAGTTCAACAAAATGAATAATTCATTGTGAAACGCATTAGTCTTTTAACATCTGCTTCAATAATCATTTAAAATATATGCAATCAAACAAAAATATTGTACAACTATAGAGCCTCAGAAATTCACATTAAGGACCGACTACACGTGATTTAGCTTTAACCCCAAAATTAGGCTGTTACAGAACTTTCGTCAAAAATCATGTTCAAATTTGAATTAATATGAAATATATTTGTATTCCATCAAATTCTGTTGCAAATTCATTCAGGTGTAACTAAATTTCATTTTAAGAAAATAGCGCTCGTATCGTACTCTGCTCAATCAAAGGTTCCAATTTTGTGAAGTCTTAAAAGAGCAGCATTAATTTAGCACCGAAAATAGGAGCAGAAATACAACATCCCTTGTACTATTTATAATGGGTCATGTAATCTGCCTCTCTATTGACAATAGGTCTCACGATTTGACATTGCACCATTGTTTCACACTTTCGTTTATGATGACGAGATCACAGAACGACAGTCTGAAGAAGTTGAAATAGATCCTAAGTCTCTCGTAAAAAAAAGAAAAAGAAAGGAGAGATCCTAAGGACTTATCCACTCAATTTTTTAAAAAAACGTAACTACAGCAAGGGAGGCCCCTACTGTGTGTTTAGCCACTCAATTCGATTCAGGGTTTAGGTCCATCCAAGCACCTTCTAGGCTTGTTTCCTTTTTAGCTACGTAGAACACACAATCTTCTAGACCTTGCTGAGGTGCGGCTCCCGCACGTTTCTCTAGCCCCTTCCATGCTCAATTCACACACAATCTTCTAAACACTTTATCCGCCGACTGGCAGGCTCCATACATCGGTCAAGCTAGCAACTCAACCCAAACAATACTGATCCCCAACCACGCCATCATCACGCGCACCCACCCCAACCCGGCCGCTCGATCCACTCCAACGTCCAAGTGCACCGGCCGCCACCAAAACCTCTTCGAGAAAGCTGTACGTAGTTTTCCCATAAATCACGTCCACGAGACCATCACATAATTAAGCTCACGCCGAAAGGCGATTGGAGCTAGGCGCGCGCGCGGGACCATGTCGTCTTCGGTGCCGGATCAGGAGGACCCGGGCAGCGGCGCGCCGGTCGCGTGGTGGAACGCGGCGTCGCCGGTCGGCAGCGACGTCGTCCTCTCCGGCGCCGTCCTCCTCTTCATGGCCCTCGCCTTCGCGTTCGTCCTGTACCACTACTTCACGGTCAGTCGCCGCTGCGGCCAGCAGCGGGACGGCAGCGTTCGTACGGTTGTGTCGTCGTCATCGAGCGGCGGCCAGCTGCGGACGCGCGGGACGGTCGGAGGCGATGCTGTCGCTGTCACTGCAGTTCCAGGCGTCCGCGGCGGCGTGAGCCCGGCGTTGCTCCGGGCTCTGCCGCTGACGGTGTACAGCGCCAAGGACCGCGCGGGCGGCGAGGCGCTGGAGTGCGCCGTGTGCCTCGCCGACGTCGCCGACGGTGAGGCGGCCAGGTTCCTGCCCCGGTGCGGGCACGGGTTCCACGCCGAGTGCGTCGACCTGTGGCTGCGCGGCCACTCCACCTGCCCGCTCTGCCGCGTCGACGTCGGCAAGGCGGACGCCTCCCTGATGACGACGATGCCGCCGGCGCCCCTGCCCCCGGCGCTGCCGGAGCCCGCGAACTACCCCACGAACCTGCCCACCAACGTCCTGTTCTGGGGGTCCCAGGACGCGGTGACGACGATCGCGAGAACCGCCGGCGCCGGCGCGGTCGGCAGCCCGCGCTCCTCGACTGCGGCTCTAGTCATCGAGGTCCGGGACCGGGAGACAGCGGCTCCGGCTGCGGCGTCGCCGCGTGAAGGCGGCGCCGCGAAGCCGCTCGGGTTGGCGCGGCTGAGCTCGCTCAGGCGGCTGTGGAACAGAGGGAGGCCGGACGAGGCCACCGCTAGCTCGTCCCGTTCTTGCCGCCGAGGTGATGGCACCGAGCGAACTCTGCCTTCGCCGTTGGATATTTGGAATGTCACGTAGGTGAAAATTGAAATGTGGTGACGGCCGAGAGTGCTGCAACATGAACCATGCTCTTGCTTGTTTTAGGACAAAAAAAAAAAAGAACGCATGTTCCACGTTCTCTTCTGTATATAGCCTGACGCTGGAACCAGAAAAATACATGTATTTGAGCCTCCGGTGCTCTGCTCTACCGGCACGCAGCGAATGTGTTTGTGTTTGCGCGCTCCATGCTACTCTTGCGCTGACTTCAGCTTGGGTTATCCGTTATCGTCACACAGGTCTCCGGCGGACGGAGGCGACCCCGGCTGGCGGAAGGGCCGCGGCACGACGGCGCGCGCGTCCTGGCGCATCGCAGTCGATCGCGCTCAGCCGAGCCCAACAACCAAAACGCAACGCCGTCACCGCGGCCCCCACATGGCACATGGCCACGGGCGAAACCTAAAAAGGTTTGTGGACTTTGAGATTGACAGGATTGACATGGGCCGTATCGTCAGTTTCGCTGTTCGTTCGCAAGTTCTAATGGGGCTGTGGCTACCTGGACTACGTAACGTACCCACTGGACCCGCCCTGCCCCTTGTCCACGAGACCTCCCATGGACGTCGTCGTCAACGTCAACCGCCGCATCCCGTCCTCCGCAGCCGCGAGCCCGTGAAGACGAAGCCAGGCGCGGACCGCGCACCGCGCAAGATGCTATCCGCGTTGAGGCCAACGTACTGCACAGTTCGGCACGGTCGCTGGTCGTGCTCGGCTCCGGGTCGGGGACTCTGGGTCTGCCACCAACGACACTGTCGCATTTACGCTCGGGGCAAGCAGACGCCTGACGGCGAGGCCACGGTGCGTTTCATTGGCTTTAACTTGACATGAGATGACTTGTTTCTTAATTACTTTGTGATTTTTTTTTATGTCGGCATCTCCAAATAACAAAGAATAATAGAAATAGAGCTCTTCGTCGCAAAAAAAAAAAAAAAACGCTAGAGCACTTGTTGTCCGTTGGGTTACTGATCTCAATGTACATTTATATTAACAGCTAAAGTTGAGAATGTTTGACTTTGACGAAATCCATAAATGCTTATATTCTGACAATTGCAAACTTTTACTTGTTTCATTTCTTATAGCCCCCATGAATATGGAAACACACCAAAACTGTTTGTTTCATGTTTCAACTGGCGTAGGCACGTAGCTCCTCAGATCACACGCACAATTTAGCACTAGCCAGAACGGCTAAGCTACGATGGTCTAGTTGACAGATTGAGAGCACAAGCTACCGTTGCCTGAGCTAGCTTCAAATCGAGTGTGGTACACTAGTGACAAACGAGGTAGAGCGTGGAGAAGAAAAAGCATTTTTACCAAGGAAAGCAAGAACAGAACCCAGATGTACGTACTACTGCCACGTGAACCTTTTGAATTATTGGAGGTGGTGAACCTTTTTGAATCACGACCTATCAGATGTGGCTACTTTTTACAGATAGGTACATCTTTACGAGACGAATCTAACGAGTCTAATTAATCTATATTTTGTTACAGTGATGCTACAGTACCCAGCGTCTAATCACGGCTTACCTACCCTCGTTAGATTCGTCTCGCGATTTAGACCAGGGGTTCTGCAGTTAGTTTTGTAATTAAACTTTATTTAATACTCTTAAATAATAAGATTCTTTCCTCTAAATTTTAGACCCCATACAACGAACACCTCCTAAGTTCAAAAGGGTAATCACCTCCGCCTTTTAATCAGTGATGTTAGAACTACTTTTTAATTTTAACCTAAAACTGAACTAAAAATGTCATCCTAATTTCAACAATATAAGTTCAATTCACGCCATTTTCCCATGCTTTTTTGCTTGCATGAGGCCGGCCCCAGTCCTTTCGCTCGGACAGTAGTTAACTCGTGTGCCGGGGCTGATGGAACATCGCCACTGTATGGATGAACAGTCATATAATCGCTCACAAGTGACACACGATCCGATCAACTTTCGCCCGGCGCCCGCGCCCAAACCTGGATCCTACTCATTAGCGGCAAGCCTAGCTAGCTAGTAGGTACACGTACTACGTTCCCTGCCGTAGCCGCTCGGCTCTCCGACATCGCCGTGTGAAGCTGCCGCTCTCGCGCGCCATGCCTGCGACCGCGTGCCATGCATGGATCGAGCATTGTAGCGGCACAGCGCCGGCTACTGTGAACGGTGACGGGACTGAACGAACCAGGCTGCGCGTGTCGTACGGCTACACGCCGCAGTGTGTGGCGCCGTTGCGAGACGGCCAAGGATACAATGCCTGCATGCGTACAGCCGCGAGGAACAGGGCAGCTACATGGATCGATACACAGAGGAATGCGAGTAATTTAAGGTTTTACTGAGAGAGAAACGTTTGGAAACGGATCGGTCGTCCGTGTTGGCATGCCAGCGATCTCTCGTCGTAGGTTGTCCATGCGCGGCTCATGGCTGCTACTGTATCTGTGTCCTTGGGAGCAGACAAATTTGTATACTTTTCAGGATTCTGAATCTCCGATACAGCCATATACAGAGGAACGCAGTATAGGAGCTAGCTAGAAAAGGCGCAAGTCTGCTGCTGCGCCTCTGTGACTTTGCCGATGCCCCTACTCGTGCTAGCGCAAGCATCGTCGGAGTGCATGCCTGAATGCATGAGAGATGAGACCGGCCCATGTTCATCTCCATAATTAGCCCGTCGATGGATTCCCAGCTGCTGGTGAAGTGTCCTGTTCGAGGAACAGTGGCTCGACTCTGATTCGTTCAGGCAACTCACTGGACCACCCTCTTGGGTAACCTTAACTTCCTCATAGTACCCTCTCTCCCTACTGCCCGTGCTCCACGTACCGACACTCTTCTGAACTGTCCTCTCCGGTTTCCTCCCCCCGGCCCTCTTATGGCTCTGTCTCCACTCCCTGGATGAGCTCAATCCATGGGTTTAATATCTTCATCATCGGACAGGGCATTGGAGCCGCACAAAATATGTTACTACTAGTAGTACTATATTAATCTGCTCTAAATTTTTGTAATTGTATTTTTCAGATGTGCTAGCTGCTAGCGATATAACACTTATGAAGATGGAACAGATCATAATGTGAATCGAATCGACGGTGATGAAGGTGGGTGATTTGAATGAAGTTACTTTTTTTTTGCAAGGGATGAATGAAGTTACTTAATGAGGTGAAACAGATCATGTTAGTCGAATCGACGGTGGTGGAGGTGGAGGTGGATGATTTGGAAGAATATAGCAAAAGCTAATTATGAGTTGAGGATGATCAGTGGTGGTTCGACTATCGCTGTTCTGGATCATATCAAACCGAACTCCCCAGATAATCAGTCTAATGAGCCTAATTAATTAGATGGTGCCTCGCTAGAGGATAAGAGGAGATCGATAACATGTCCAAACTCCAAAGGGGCGCAGGGAGTCAGAGACAACACAGGCCATATGTGCAATAATTCATCAGTGTACGCGATTCAAGGATTGAAGCACAGCCCCGGTATAGGTAGATGAGTGGATCGATTTCCAGTGCGTTCCCAATGAGGACATCGCCCATGTCCTGCCTACGAGCCCTAGCCAAGTTGGCGTGGTCCTTCCCGTCCCCGTGCGAGACAGCCGCGCACAGTGCCATGCACATACGCGTCAACAGTTGAGAGGTGAAAGCGCGCGCGCAGACAGACGGGCACGAGTCGATCGAGAGATGAGACTAGCCTCTGGACTGCTACTACGGTGATCGACCAGAGCAGGAAAGAAAGGCGCGCCGCGAGTTAACCGTCCTAGGCATGTGCGCCCCGCCATGATCGATCGATTGATTCCACCTCCATCGATTTTACTGCAAATGTTTTCGCGAGTGCGCCGTAGACTGTTGTGTTGTTCAGTGTTCAGTTCCGGACAGGGCCAGGCCAATCCCGGCCGAACCCCACATGCGGCCGCGCTCACGCGCGCCGTGACACATGATATCATGGCGCCTCCGTCCTCCAGTAACCAGCCGCCACATTTCGTCCCCGGCCGGGTCACCATCTTGTTCTGGGTTACTGGTGTTCTTGTACAACTCCTGAGGCATAGTGGTAGTAGGTCAGGTAGCCCGCGGCCAATGGACAGGAGGATGGACAGGGTTCTTGGCTCCTGTATACCGGCCATGGACAGGGAGGAGGAGGAGGGGCTGGACCTCAGCCTGTCGCTGCAGCGCTCGCCGTCGTCGCCGCCGAGGTTCCAGGCGGTCTTCGCCTGCTGCTACTGCCCCAGGAAGTTCCGCAGCTCGCAGGCGCTCGGCGGCCACCAGAACGCGCACAAGCTGCAGCGCAACCTGGCGAGGCGCGGCAGGGACGTCGCGTCGGCGCCACCGCCGCCGGCGCCGGCGCCGCTAGCCGATCAAGCAGGTATCAATTCAGCAGCCGGCAGCGAGAGCGCGCCGCCGCCGCAGCGCTCCACGGCGGAGCTCATCGGCGTCGATGCGTGGGGGGAGGGGAGGCGCCACCGCCATCATCTCCATCAGGGCGCATCATCATCAGGTGGTGCCTCGTCAGCCTCGTCCGGGGCAAGGGGCGGCACTGGAGTGGTTGCCGAGGAGATGATCGACCTGTCCCTGAAGCTATGAACTTGATGCATGAGAGCAATCAGCAGCAGCACTTGCCTAGTCTCTTCCATTATTAGTTTGTTTAGTTGTTCTCGTCATTTCTTGTTTGATCAATCGTGCTATTCCTTGTCTCAGCTTATTATGGACTCATGCATGAACTGGTTGGCTACTGGGGCTCTCAGTGTTCTCGCATGGATTAATAAGTATTTAGTTGCACTCGTCAGAAGCTTTTTATGAAACTCCATGTGTGTGTACTAGTACCTGTTGCACTGTAAATGTTCATATTGCTTGGAACTTATGTTTCTGGTTTCAGTTAACTGCGCTTATTATTGCTTAGGTATCTCTCCATGGCTGTCTCTCCTAGTTCGCTTCCAATGTGCTCAAAACGTGTGTCATCATTAACCTCATGAGAGTATGTGAATCCTGCCCAATGCTATAGTGCTAAGATAGAATCCATTTATTGCAGTACTTATTTTTCAAGATTATGCGTGATTCTCTGAAAATGTTCCAACAAACTCTAGTGTAAGGTTTATGAGAATGATATCTGCATGACATGTGTTCTTAGAGTCGAAAACATGGTTCTTATTAGTATATATTTAGTAGTGTGATCTTATTGGACACTCATAAGTTGGCACTTGGCAGGTCCTGCACTAGTCTGAGCATGTGTGTTGCCGTGCATATACATAACGCTTCTGAGGATATTTAGATGAAGTGCAACTGTGTAACTGCAAATGCGACGTTCAGGTGAAAATAATTGCACTGCATCTCTCCTTGTAACTACTACTAGTATACCGGCACAAATTGGTAGCTGACAGAACCACTATGGACGAACACCAGCATCAGAGATGTTGCTTGTTTGTCAGTAGCAACTCTTCAACACTTCAGTTTGTCCTTATGTTCGTCCACAAACTAAAGCCTAGTAAATTATCTGAAATATAGATATGTATGCTAGATCACAAGCAGACAAGATTACTTTATTGTGACACTGGAAAATACCTCTTCTTTCCCTCGCAAAAAAGAGAGAGGAAAATACCTCTTCAACTAAGCTAGCTTAATTAGGCTAGTCCCTCGAGTTTCATTTTGGTGTTTCCAAGATTTCCATGTCACCTAAAATGTTTTGAAACCACCCCTCCAATGCTTAGTTTCATTTAAGTGTTTCATAGCACTTAGATAAATATTTTTCATTGGTTGTCTATACAATGAAATGAAATTCCTCTGCTCTCATGCTAGTGTCATGGTGTTTCATGTCTAGATAATTGTGCATACCCAGTTTCATCTAGATGAAAAAAAAAAACTCTTCTCTCTTCATAACTCTCTTGCGATGTTACCAAATTTGTTTATATGGCACCTCAATTAAAAATGAAGCCTCTATTGGAAGCAGCCTTATACCGTTTCAATGCTTTTTATAGTTAGCTATATATAGAAGCATATATATATATGCGATCCAAGCTCATTTCTGATCATTAAATCGTTTTTCTGTTTGATATTTTATATTTTGACTTTTTTTAGATGATATTTTCTATTTAGACTATCATCTCTGAGAAATTGAACACTATATTAACAGTTAGACAAAGTCGATTTTGGTATATCCTAAAAAAAGAGCATCCATGACATGAAAAAAAAACTTCTGAAATTTTACCATATTCTGGTTGATTCTAAAAGAGAGCATGCTTAGCAAAACTACATATTATTGGAATGTGGCCTATGAAAATAAAGGCCCGCTCTGAGTAATGCATGGAGGATAGTATCATATTGCTAGTCGAGGCTGGTTGAAGTCAACATAAATGATGAATGTCTCTCTCTCTTTCTATATAATAGATAAAAATAAAAAATAACATGATTTAGCTATCCACGCACACGCTATCGCACATTTTTTTCTTGAATGTTACATGGCTTGTGACTTTGCAGTTGTGGGTGACTAATTCAATATACTTGTTTTTTTATCGTTTATATAGTGAGATAATCAGAATTCACAAAAACTCTCTTCCCATTGCTTGCATGAAAAATAAATATTTTTCCATTTAAAGTCATCAATATTTTTAAATAATAATTCAATGCCGCATTATACTTAGCATTGCAGTCAACAACATATAGGCAAGGTGCACAATCGAGGTTGAAATCGCGCAACAATATGTTTTTTGTGTTAGAATGTTGATTTTTTTTTTTTTGAAATAGCATCTCCCATAGTTCGTTTGCATGTTTGTGAGAGTAAGAAACTATCTCCTATGGGTTGTAAACTTTGTGTAAAAATTTTCTCCTATCTCCTACGAAATTTCTACCACATGGTTCAAAATTTGTGAGTGATGTCTGACTTCATAACCACATTGTTCTAGGTGTAAAATTTTGCGGAAGCTTACAGCCCTTTCTAGGGCCGCATAGGGGTTTCTACGTACCATAAGAGTCGTGACATGATTAAATTAATCTAGTTGGAGTATCACCAATAAACCAAACAAAATGCAGAAAACTTCAACAACATGTCTCTATTTTTATGAAATCTGTAATGTTTCAAATTTTAGGTTAATACAAAACACATAGGTACATCTAGTTGCAAATTAAGTATAGCTCATCTAGTTGCAAATTAACATGCTCATCTAGGTTTGAGCCTCTGCTAAGCACAAGTGCTCATATTCACTGCTTACGACTAATTTTTTTTTCAAGAGTAGATGACATGCTCCTCGCTAGGAAGATACTCATGGTAACTTATCAGTCTCGAGACAAGCTGGGCCGTGTTTACATAGACGGATGATTGTTCATGAGTATATGTGAAAGTGTACATATGTTTTTTTTGTGTGTGTGTGAAAAAGTGTACATATGTTGATATACATTAATAATGATTGAAAAGGAAAGAAGGTTCACATGATAAGGCCATAATGGCTCCCACCACATGCATGCCACGGCGTTAGCGGATCGGCACCTCAGACAATCCACGCTAGATCAGATCAAACATGCCATCTGTGAGTGCAGAGAGCTGTTCTTTGCCGGGCAAATTATGTACTATATTTTTTTTCTTAGGCAAAGTATGCACTCACAAGTCACGATCACATGCGTACTGCTGCCAAGTGCAAACTCACTTGTCAGCGAGACAATCCTATTCCGCAGTTAATCAAATGACACGTGGACCGTAAATCCTTCAACCCACCTGTCAGTGAAAAGTCGCAGTCTCCGTGGCCCAGTAGCAGTCAGAATATCCCACCTAGCGCCACATTCACTTTCTCCCACTGACAACTGGTCCCTTGTTGTCTACCCCGCCTGTCATTGTGATATCCCACATCACCAGCATGGGCCGCATCTCTCGGCGCGGGTCCCGCTACTCTCGTGGGCCAGGCCGTCAGCGACACGCACGGTCGCCGATACGTCGTACCCGGACCAAAAATAATCAAACCTGTGGTGGCCAAAGGCGAAAGGCGGGCACGCACACCCACCCACAGATCTCCCTCCCTCGGTCGCTGTCGCCGTCGCTCGCGCTCGCCCAAGTCGTCGCCTAGTCGCCGCTCCGCTCAGAACGCGAGCAGAGCAAGCGCGACGGCGAGCACGCTTCTCCCTCACGCGCTCGGTCTCTTCGCGTTGCGGTTCGCCTAGGTTTTTTTTGTTTTCTGCGTCGGCAGCTCGGGCTCGTCGGTGGTTAGTCTACTCGATCGCGCTTCTGGCGATGGGTTTTGCTCCTTTTTTTTCTTCTTCATTTGATCCGTAGTTTGTGGCGGTGGGTGCAGATCTGGCTGACGCCGGCCGAGGCAGCCTGGGACTAACGTGAGGCACTGAGGGGGCGATGCAGAGGCAGGGTAGGCACCTGGAGCGGTCGGCCTCCAAGCGAGCGCTCAACCATGGCGGCGGCGGCGGCGGCGAAGATGACGACGACCGTGCGCCTAAGCGCCCGCGCGTCCCTGCCCTTGCAAGGTTAGTGGTTAGTTCGGTTTGGATGATGTACTACTGCTGGTAGCCTGGTACTGCTAGGTGATTATGCCTGTGAAGAGTGTTTCCTACCTACCAGCTTGTACTTAGTAGCTTCACTTCGGAGGAAACTTCGATTTGTAAATAGCACAGATAAAAGTCAAATTGATAGTTAATGCGGTACAAGTTTTGTGGATCAAGTACAGTTGATATATTTTCGTTTTGAAAATTAAGAATGGACTAAGAACAGAGTTCACGCTTGAGAAATGTGGGAGCTGAGCCTAAATTAATTATCTTGGCTGAAATATGTGAGTACAAGGACCGATATGAGCTCAATACTGTAGTTTTATCCGCCTAGTATCTGTGCCTTTGGTTAGAACTTAGAATGCTGTAAGAGCATTACCCATGCCTGTTCAAACATCTATAATTTTCGGCATACAAATAAAATCGACTTGTACTTGATGAAGACCTGTACCATGAATTAGCATTTGGTCTCAGAATACCAACAATGTGGTATCAACCATTACATGAAGTCTATATCTTTTAATAGTGTTCCTAATACACAATCTCCTGTTTGCTTTGTAGTTTATTTTAGTCACTGGATTTATCCATTTTTTGGGACCACGTGAAATTGGTGAAATCAGCCTCAGCTTGAAATTTAGTCTCTCTAGACTGTTCTCTTTAGTGCAAAAAGTATATGCAAATCAAAGAAGTTTACCGCCGTTTCATATGGGTTTATGTGCTCCCTCTGTTGCTGTGTGATATTGATGTACTGTTCTTTAATACAGTTTCCTGATTATTGTAGTGTCATCGTAGAAGCCCTCAAGGTGGACAGTTTGCAAAAGCTTTGCTCATCACTGGAGCCAATACTCCGCAGAGTTGTGAGTTCAAACTCGTAAATTTGACATAACCATCATGCTGCATTCCTGATTGGTAGCCACCTATCGTTTGCTGTATAGGTCAGTGAAGAGGTTGAGCGTGCTTTAGTCAAGTTGGGTCCTGCAGGTCCACCTAGGATACAAGGAAGGTACAGGATAATGGATCTTGATCTTTACGGTTGTTTCTATAGCTTTAGCTTGACCTTCCACATTAAGCTGTGAATTTTGTATGCCAAATAAAACAGGAGCTCTCCCAAACGTATTGAAGGCCCTGATGGTAGAAATCTCCAGCTTCAGTTTAGGACTAGGCTATCCCTCCCACTCTTTACTGGAGGGAAAGTAGAAGGCGAGCAGGGAGCTGCGATACATGTCGTACTGCTCGATGCAAACACTGGGCATGTCATTACTTCTGGACCTGAATCGTTTGCAAAATTGGATATTCTAGTTCTTGAGGGTGATTTTAATAAAGAGGAAGATGAGGGTTGGACGGAGGAGGACTTTGAGAATCACATTGTTAAAGAACGTGAAGGAAAGAGACCTCTTTTAACTGGTGACCTCCAGGTGACCCTTAAAGAAGGTGTTGGGACTATAGGAGAGCTTATCTTCACTGATAATTCCAGCTGGATCAGAAGCCGGAAATTTAGGCTTGGGTTAAGAGTCTCTTCGGGATTTAGTGAGGGGATTCGAATTATGGAGGCAAAAACAGAGGCCTTTACAGTCAAAGATCACAGAGGAGAATGTATGTTTATTCACTGTTCTGTCATTTCTAAATTATCTAACATACAGTTCTTAAACATAATTATGCTACCTGATATGTTGTTAGTGTACAAGAAGCATTATCCTCCTGCCCTAAAGGATGAGGTGTGGAGATTAGAAAAGATTGGAAAGGATGGTGCGTTCCATAAGAAATTAAACTCAAATGGAATATATACAGTTGAACACTTTCTTCAACTCCTTGTTAGAGACCAGCAGAAGTTAAGAAGTGTAAGTTATTGTATGTCTGTTAACCTGTGGTTTATCCACTTTGTTAATATAAACAAGTTTTGTTTCTTTTCTTCCTTTACTTTGGCAGATTCTGGGGAGTAACATGTCAAATAGGATGTGGGAAAGTCTTGTAGAGCATGCGAAGACATGTGTTTTGAGTGGCAAACATTACATATATTACTCAAGGGACACAGAAAGCGTTGGTGCCATATTCAACAACATATATGAGTTCACTGGTTTAATTGCGGACGATCAGTTCATTTCAGCTGAAAATCTTACTGAAAATCAGAGGGTTAGTGTCTTTCTAATGCCAATTTTGATGTGGTCTTGTCTGTTGCCTAAATTAGCTGCATTTTAATGGTTATTACAATAAGCAAAGACATAGGAACACATAAGCATTTTGATGATCTAATAGAGCACACAAGTAAATGTCTGTCTGATAGCTATTTCAGAAAATTGAAGTACCTCAGTGGTTCTATTTATGCCTGCAGATGTTTAGTTTGGACATATTCTTAGGCCGAACAGATAGTAGGACGTAGTATATTGTCCACACTTTGGATGATGCCTACTTACCTTTGAACAATTTAAATTATTTATAATCGTGTATATTCCACAGGAATGGAGTTTTCATGAAAAATGGATGACTAACCAAAGAATCGTTTCTAATTTGGATTTTACTTATTTATAATCTTTAAATTTAACTAGCTTTCACCATTTCAGTTAGAAGATGCCTAACCAAATATTCTCTTATCATTAGGATTTGTTTTATAAAATAAAATATGCTAACTGAGTTCCATATCATGGTCATAGATTTAGAGGTGAAATGTCATATTGCGGATGCTGCATTAAGATAATATAAAGAAGGATGTTTGGGCACTTGGCCTATTATCATGTGACAGAAAAGATACTTTCGTAAGATATACGCCGAGTAACAAATAAAACAAAAATAAGGCAGCATTGTTTTCTTGCCTAAATTCTTTCAGTGATATGGTAATATATCAAAAAATTTATTACCCCAGTTCTCTCGCATACTTTGTTATCATTAGAAGATGCCAAGTGTCTGATCCTTTTAGACCTTTTTTTTTCTTAAGTCACAAGTTCATTTTACTTGATCACAGGTATTTGTCGATACATTAGTGAAGCAAGCATATGATGACTGGATTAATGTTGTTGAATATGATGGGAAGACACTATTGAGATTCAAGCAGAAAAAGAAGTCTGTTACAACTAGAAGTGAAACAGCAAAAGCGGCTTTGACGGGCTATCCTGCATCTTACAGCTCAGCACCCTCACAGAAACAATTCATAGGAGAACCTGTAAATGTGGATCAATCTTCCCTGGGCAATAATATGCGTGAAGGTATCTTGATTTGGACTCTTGTGGCGCAACATTCATTTTCTGTATGCTTCCTGTGCACTTGTTTACCCATACTTCTTGACTAGTCGTTGTTTTGTGGAGAAAAAAAATGGAACTTCTCGATTCTTGTGACCTGAACTGTGTGTTGTTTCCATTATCTACCACATCAATGAGGTTTCATCTAGTTTCGCTTCAAAGAGGCACCTTTTTGTGATAACCATGGTTTTTCTGATGAGACTAATAATATATCCATCTATCTATTTAATTTCACAGACCCTGATTGCTTACTATGGTGATTACACTAGTGAACTCAAGTCAATCATAGAAATGCACTGTTTACCGTGCTGCAACTTTGGCCGCATTCATCTATTTACTTGTGACAATGATTCTGCATTATGTGATCATTTTGCAGCTCTGTTATTCTCATGGTAGTGATCGATAACTGCTGCCAGTCTGAATTGATAAGGTTATCTGCTCTGTTCTGCAGATGGAACTAGAATCGCATCCATCGGGAACCAGGTGGCAAGAGGACATACAGCCAATCCTCAGGACATCGCACCAAGTATAACAATGCAATATGACATGAGTCCATTGAACCCTGAAACCCAGTTCAATGGTTCCTCCATCCTGACACAAGCTTCAAAAGGCTCGAGCACGCTAGCATTGCGACCCACCCAGCAGCAGCAAAACTTGGGCTTCCCTGGACTTGGTCAATCCACACAACCTTCAGGTCTCAACCCTTTTGATGACTGGTCCAGGTTGCAGGAGAACCCTGGAGGCGTTGATGACTACTTGATGGAGGAGATAAGGGCGAGGAGCCATGAGATACTAGAGAACGACGAGATGCAACAAATGCTGCGCATTTTGGGCATGGGAGGAGCGTCAACAAGCTTGAATAATGTAGATGGCTTTCCTTCCTACATGCCGCCTCCTGCCCCAGCCTTCAACTTTGAGGATGACCGCACTCGCTCGTCTGGTAAAGCTGTTGTCGGGTGGCTTAAGATTAAGGCCGCTATGCGTTGGGGCATCTTTGTGAGGAGGAAAGCGGCTGAAAGAAGAGCTCAGCTTGTTGAGCTGGAAGACTAGCGGGTGAAGGGTCCAGTCAGTGTTCATCTTTTTTACGCGGAGATCTACCGGACTCTGCAATGTTGTAGCACGCTTCTCTTGTACAATAGCCCCATTCATACGGGAGGACATTCAAGATCCCGCTTTGCTGAATGAACTCACGTTGGTTGTATAGCCGTTTGATGGTCACTTCCAGGTTTTTGCTATTCTGATGTATGTCTACTTAATCCTCTAACAACACTCTTAGTCAACTGTGACATATACTTGTTTGAGAATTCTAATATGACATAAATGGAGGCAAAGAAAGGGAAGGTGTAGAGGTTCATTGGTCGTGTACAAATTGGGGGAAACATCAGAGGTTCGTGTCCTGTCCGTTCGTGCGTCAGTATCAAACTTTAAATGAAGGAAACTACAGCAACTCTTTCTAGAGATTGCCTGAACATTTTATTTCATGGGTTGCTACAAAAATGTGATTACAGTGGGTTGCAAGAGAAAATAAAAGAATAAAAACTACTACTACTATTCTAAGAAGAAAAACTCTCACACCAAGCTATCATGAGAGCACGATCTACATGTTGGCTACATCTATTTGACTATAAGGTCAGGTCCTCAATGCAATGAGCAACAACCGAAGAGTTGGATTCATCTTCATGTCTGAAATTTTTTGCATTCCTACATTTCTAAATGTTCCAAAGAATTGCCGTAGAACATCACTTCTAATCTTGGGTTTGGTTGAGTTTAGAGCTCCCAAGTTTTGCCACAATTCCTCTAAGGTGCTATCTGAATGTGGAGTAGGCTGTCCGAGGGCATGCCAAATGCTGATCGCTCTAGGACATCGAAGAAAGAGGTGCCCAATGTCTTCACTCTGAGTGCAAAAAGGACATTCTCCTGAATCCCTCATATTGTGTCTAAACAAACGATCTCTTGTGCTTAGCCGCCGCCGATGTGCAAGCCATAGGAAAAACTAACACTTCGGAGGGACGAAATTATTCCAAATGTTTGAAGCGAAGGCATCCACCGGAACTTGACTGAACTCCAAGTTGTATAGTCTATGATGTCGGGGGCTTGTTGTCATTCCTCATGACTCTGCAATCATGGATATTTCTTTGAAGGTTTACACTTTCTATTAGAGCTTGTAGTTCCTGTAGTTCGGATTCAGCCACATGAGTAAGTCGAGGCTGTAGCGCTAGAGATAATGAAGGTTGAGAGAGGGCTTGTTGTACAGATATATTGGTTCTTTTTGAGTGCGAAAGGGCAAGGAAAGCCTCAGCGATGGTGATAGGGCCCCACCAAAGATCGACCCAAAAGGCCGTCATCGCACCATTTCCAACATGAACTTTCGTCGCCTGTCGAAATGCCGGCAGATTCTTATAAATATCCCTCCATATGGGGGTGGCGTGAGGGAGATGATCACCAAAGTCACGAGTAGGAGTCCATCCATATGTGTTCCGAATCCAAACTAGCCATGGTGTAACTTCTGAGCTATGAAACTTAATAAGAAATTTCTATAACAGAGAAGTGTTTTGTTTGGCAAGGTCTTTGACACCCAATCCTCCATTTTCCTTGGGCATACTGACATCCTCTCACGCAAACTTGCACTGACCTCCATTACATTTACTATCCCCGGCCCAAAAGAAGGCCCTGCTTCTCTTACCATTGTATCAAACTTTTGAAACTACTTTGTATGAATTGTGTATGGTGACATTTGATGGCGATGTGCATGCACCTGCACTGGTAGCATATCCATTGTGGTACTAATCATTAGTGTTTCCCATGTGGGTGAGTGGGAACGTATAAAATGGAAGCTTCTGGAACGTGGTTATGCGAACGTTGCGTGGCTGTTTTATCTCTTACGCACTAATTGACATTCTCAACAATAAGGACGTCCAATTTCTCGATTAAACTTTCTTGGAAAACTGAAGTACTTATCACAAATGTTGTTAGAGAAAAATAATTAAGGTTCTGTTCTTGATATAACTTTGATCAATGTGTATAAAGTTCTGTGAAAAATAATTAAGGTTCTGTTCTTGATATCACCATCTGCCCCATTTGAAAATATGATGACATTTTGAATTTCGCTACTATGTCCGTTCTGCATATCATAGCGGATATCTTCATGGATATTATTTTCATGCATGCGTGGGCGTGGGTATGATCTCAAATAATTGTATCAGCCATATCAAAATGTGCCATGATCAAGAATACAAGCTGTTGCGTCGTCGGGTGACATTCATGGGGGCTTTTCTGAGAAGAAAAAACTACATGTACCAGGCGGGTAACACTAATTAAAGGCTTGGTACAAGTGGGGAACATGTATCGATCAAACAATATGTGTGAGTGCCATCTGAGTATTCTGAACTCTTCGACGAACCACGTTGAGTACGCCATCTGCACATGAAAGATGCCCCTTTTGAAAAAAAAAACATGTAGAACGGCGTAATTTGACTTGTTGTGGTCTTTAGTACTTGGACAGCAGAAACACAATCCAACGCAGAGAGCATGCATGAAAACTTGGACAAGTGGGAGTCCTGACTACTTGAGCTTGCAGATGACATACTTTGGATCAGCTTGCAATACCACCAATCCAGCTGACCTGTTTTAGACTAGCAGTAGTACTACAAGCAACGAAAGGATTAGCTAGGTAAGGTGCAGCCATTCATTTGATTTTTGCGATAATAAACTAAAGAGTACGATTAGTACCAGAACAATCTGCATCGCCACGGCACCTACACCCTCTAATTTATTGGTGATTCTCCTAACCCCCTTTGCTAAGACATGGCCAGAAAGCCCAGACCAGACTTGTCAAACGCCCCTGAGACGATAAATAAATAATGTAACGCGAAGCACACGTACGCCCCGGCGCCCCTAGATTTCCGGCGCGATTAACAAAACCACCTAACGCCTAATCGCTAGGCCGGACGGAGCTGGGACCGAGGCGTCAGGCGCGAGGCCGGCATAGAAAAGCCAAGGACAAATGAGGCAGGCAGGGCAAGTTGCGTGCGAGGGCTTGTACGAGGGTGGCCAGGGGAGACGAACCCCTTGCCCTGCCTGGATCCCTTCAGAAAGCTCGCCGCGCCCCTGTATAATATTCGCCCACCATCGCGGCAACTTGCGTGCTGGGGCGATGACTAATTGCGCCAGATGCATTGCATCGGCGCCCCCCTTTGGGTCTCAGCAACGCTTCTCTTTCTCGTCTACCTGTCTGTCTGTCTGTCTGCGTCCGTCCCTGGGTCTTCGTCTCGGTCAGCAACTCAGAAATCTCAGGATCGTCCTCTTCTCGCAACAAGCTGGGAGTAGGAGAACGGCATGGCAAGATGATGCTGCCATCGGTTGATCGCTTCAGGTATGCTAAGCTCTCTATGAGAGATCGTAACCATCTGCCTTTGTTCCACCATGGATGAAGTGTTTGCATGGGATTACTGTACGTATAGATACGTAGCCTTTTCATGGATTAATTCGAACTTGGCAGTCTGTGTTCGTGTTAATTAAGATTTTGTTGTTCGATATCTAGTTTGGATGATCAATATGCTGGTTGTACTAATCGATCTTTCTTCCTGCTTAGTTCACTGATCTAATAATTATTTTTTTGATAGAGAGAATTGATCTAATAATTATTGGATTGAGCTTTATGCTACCTGATCTCTATCTTGGATATTCTTTGAACCAACATGTTCTCTTTTCTGAAAGAACAAGGAATTGCACGCATTTCGCGTCCCACCTTCCTTTGTCTACGGCTTTATCACCAGCTTTTCTTGCTGATAAAACAATTCACACACGTACAGCTTACTCATAAGGAACGACGACCGATCTTGGATCGCTTCATGTTCTGATCTGATCTTCTTCTTTTTTGGCAAAAATCGCAGGCTATAACTAGATCTGACAATCTGGCCTGATTCGGCGGCGAGCGGTCAGAGATTGAGAGCTTCAACTCCAAGACTATAGCAGTGCACTGACTGACTGGACTGCATATGCGTACCTTCAACTTCAAGAAGACACACGCAAAGGGCAAGGCGTCGATTGGACGACGCACCTCATGTTCTTGAGCCCAAGAAATGAGCCCCCGGAGGACACCCAAGAGCTGATCAACAGTGCCGGTGTTCCCAACTGCGAACCGTCTACAGCGCCCAGAGATATGGAGAGCGGCCGAGGCGGCGCCGGCGCCAGCGGAAGCGTGTCGCCGTCGCGCAGTTCAACGTCCGGCCAGCTGAAAGCTCACGCCGAGGAGCCGGAGCCTGGCCGTGGCGCCGGCTTCTGGGACAAGTGCTTCTCGGTGCCGTTCCTGCTGCTCCTGGGCGTCACAGCGTCGCTGGTGGTCCTGCCGCTCGTCCTCCCGCCGCTCCCGCCACCGCCGTCGATGCTCATGCTGGTCCCGGTGGCAATGCTGCTGGTGCTGCTCGTGCTGGCATTCATGCCGACGTCGTCCAGCGGCCGCAGCGGGACGAATCCCACCTACTAGCTTGTAGATAATCACATCGTTTTCTTGTTTTTTTTTTTAACACTTTCGTTTCCATTTTGTGATAGAGAGGTACGTCTTGCATGGATTGATGGATCAATTTAAGGTCCTCTAGCGTCTGACCTTCTCAATTATATATATTTTTCTTTTTGCGAAACTTTTCGATCTTAATTATCTTGTCAAACTTCGGCTAAATTTGGCCTTCATAGGCAATTGTGCTAATTAACTTGCATCTTTTTTATTAGTTTAAGTGCTTACAGAGAAAGTCAGCCTGTTAATTATTTCTTTTTCATTATTTATGCACAAATAATAACATTTGATCAACGTGATTATTTAGTTTGAAAATCCATTGCATCTATAGCTAATCACTAGATAAAAAGTATTAATCAAATCACATTAAATGATTTCAAGGTAACGATGTGGTACCAATAGTACCATGGCTGTGTTATACGAATGTAGGCTACGGAACATACAATGATAGTTAGAAAAAGCAGAAATAAATATCCTACAAAGTACATTTCTCTATAAATACACTTATTTTTGTCATGACAATCCCCATTTCAATATGCATGTTTGATTAACAAATATGATGAAATGAACTGCTATGACAATATTCTTTAGGATAGATCTATATGCAATTTCCATATCTCCAAGCTACACATATTTTTAAATGCTATATATAATCAAAGTATCATACTAAACTTCATTTGTTTTAGTTGTCACTCTATAGTTAATATATCAACTTCGACCGTGTGTATTTGTTTTTATAAAAATGTATTGAAACATAAAAAAAAATACAAAGTGACCAAGTAATTTTAATTAGAGATTTAATAAGAAAGTCTTAAGATCTATGAAAAAATTCTAGAAAAAGACGCAAGATCAAAATTGCTACAATAATTTCGAAATGAGAAGTAAATGTAAATGAAGGTTTGTAATAATGTAGCTCTCAAGGGATTGTCTAGAACATCTTGCCTATAAATATCGATTTAAGTTTCCTCTTATCATATGCCATGATTCTCCTCGGTATATGTTCCTATTCTAGGAAACGATGTTTTATGTTGAACTTCTTCAATAACTTTGCCATGACAACACAACGATGTGAGATATTATTGGAGGTTGGGTTGTTACCAATGCAAATACTTGGTCCATATATAGTGAAATTATATCCACATGGAATTGTTTTATGTTTTGGTATGCTGGAGATGAAAAAATTAGATTGTTGGTTTTTGACTATTTGTTTCATTCCCAAAAAAATATGAAATGTCGAGCTACTATAACATTCATGAGGTTAGTTTTGGAAATATGAATTGTTAAATGATGTGATCAATACATTAGATTTGTGAATGATTTGTTTTTAGGTTGATTGTTGATGCAGTAATAGCTTTGAATAAAGTTTTAATATATAAATGGATTTTTGCATCTCATGTGCACATTTGATTTTTTTTTTTGCTGATGCTCAAAGAGAGTTTGATGATAGAAATCTTGCATTTTCACACGGTCTTAGCACTTGTTAAAAGTGTCGTATTGCTACGCATTTGTATTCTTTATGATAGACCTAAATTTTTTTTCCATATCTCCAAGCTACACATATTTTGAAAAACTACATATATATTCAAAGTTTCATATAAAACTTTATTTATTTTTACCTGTCACTCCTTAGTCATTGTTGCAACTTCGACCATGCTTTTTTTCTACAAAAGTTGTATATGGATACTTAAAATATTTAATTATAGTTCTATTATAACCAAGTATGTTTAATTACAGTTCTATTGTTAAGAAAGTTTTGAGATGAAAAAAGAATTTATAGGAAAAGGTGTAAGGTAAAAAATGCTACAATAATTTAGAAGTGAAATGTAAACCTTAATGGTGGTTTGTAGTGCTAGGTCTCGTTGAATCGTCAAGTATTCACATCGGGGTGCCATGTCTATGAGTTATGGGAATGCAAAATATTAATGCTATGGTTGGGTGTTACCATATAGGGGGCCTTTGGAACGCGGGATTTTTTCCCGCTCCTGCGTTTTTCCTGTGAACAGTCAACTGATTCCTGTGAAATTCCTGTACAATTCCTGTGAAAATCCTGCGTTCCAAAGGGGGCCTATATAATGTGAAAATTGCAGTTTTGAAGTAGTTACTTATGTAATACGGAGTACTATGATATTCAAAACCAGAGTTTATTCTCAGTTTTCAGAGAAACCATGGCATGTTTAGATGTTGCAGTGTTATGTACTATATTTCAATTTTAGAATTATGTTCGGAACTTAGTTCTTGCATGGTTACACTGCATAGGATTACATTTTTTGCGAGGAAAAGCATATGGATTACATGTTATAGACCAAAATATAGTTTATTTAAATAAGAAATTTCAGTATTTCAGTTTCTCTCTAAGGTTACTTAGTTCTTGCATCGTTATACTGCATATGGATTACTCAAGACTAATGAACAATCAGATTAAATTCTACCACTTGATTACCATGCGGGTGTAGATAGCACAGATGAGCAAATCTGTTGCTGCACTGCAGCAATGATGGTAGAAAATAAATAGCAGTTGAAGTAAAAGCGCACGTACAGCAAGCTCAGTTTAGAAAAAAAGACCTTTCGTGTGGAGTTTTGAAACCCTCTCAAGACTGCAGTTCTGGGACTCAAGCCAGTTTGGAGAACTTCAAAGCAGGTTAAATCCAAACACCTCTCTAATCTAAACTGTAGTATTGGTCGAAGACTAAAATATAAGCATCAAAACAGGGCCTAATGCCCTAGCTCACGGTCCACGGTTGCAATCCCATGACTGTACTGTATTAAAAAGTGCAGCGAAAAAAAATCATAATTTTTGAATGATTTGCCTGCAACTCTAATCGAAACTTGATTTGTATGATTAGCAGGAAAAATAAAAATGAACACATAATTAAGAAATCAACCTTCTATAAAATCGTAAATCGAAGCATTTCACTACAAGAAATGCTTCGATTTACGCAGAAGGTTGATTTTTTTTTTGAGAAAAACAGTAGGTTGATTTGTGAGACGCAATGGATATACATGGCCGCCTCTGTCCCGTGGTGTAATTTTTACAATTTGGTCTTTTTTGAAAAAGTTTTCACATATGAACCCCTGGGGAAAACATGTTCAGAAATGGACCCTTTTCTGAGCGCCGTCAGATTTGGCGCTCAGGTTGCACTAGTGGGCGCCGTTTGAATTGACGCTCAGCCTACCCACGTCAGCTGGCGGGCACACGCCCGATTTGCTGACCTGACAGGGATGCGCGCCAGGTCTTTTAGCGCCCAGGGGGTGAGCGCCGCATCCTTTGGCACCCACCCCCGGGCACACAAAAGGCCCGCGGGCTTTTCTTTCTTTCCTCCCTCTTCTCCCTTTTTCCATTCCAGTCGTGCACGAACAGAAGCCAGCGCCCCTTCTCTCTCTCCCATCCAATCCTCTCCTCCAAATCCATCGATTCGGCATGATTTGAGGCGAAATTTTTTGGAGGAATTGCATCCCCAAGGTATCCTCCTCCACTTCCATGAGTTTCATCCAATGGAATTGCTTCTATGTCTCTAATTTCGGGTAACCCTAACCCAAGAGTTTGATGTAGGAATCTGTCGATTTGATAGGTTTCTTTGTTAGATTTGCATTTCTACGTGTAATGTGATTGATATGTTGATGTTTGGAACCTCCGGTTGTAGTTGGTTTCATTGGTAGCAATGAATTGTTAGTAGGCATGTTAATGACATAGAGCACTATGGTTGAATTAGTGAAAAATGAAGGTTTGTTGGTGGGTTGTTTGTTGATTTTAGCGTGATAGGAGGTACTTGTATATGAGTAGGATGTGGTGTGCAATAGGAACATTGGTAGATGGCTAAATTGGGCTTTATTTTTGGTTTACTTTGATATGACTAATGTCGGATACCTAAAACTAGGTACCCGCGACTAACTCATTAGGCTACGATGATTGTGAATAAACCTAAGGCCCAGCGGAGACGCCCTCGGCACAAATCGAGGCTAAAAGAGACACGCGGGCCCGGAAGCGGGGGCCAAATAAGCCACATGACCGTAAGAGGCCGCATCCCGGCCTACCGACAGAAACGCCCATCAAGCGAGCAGGCCTCCGCCCTCTCAACCTGGGGGTCGGGAGAAAACTCCGCCTCGTCCGACCCCCGGCTCCCGACCCTCGAAGGGTCGGAACGGAACTCCAACTCGCCGACCCCCGCGGAGGAAAAAGGGTCGGACGACGCGAGTCACCACGCGGCAGGTAAAACACATTAATTATGGGCGCAAGTGGACGCCATTCCCATACCGGGGAAAGGCGTGCCGCCGCCCCGCACGTCCCACAGGGACATTTGACAGCGGTCAAGACCCTCGCCATGCGATAACAGTACGAAGCCGCATCGCTACAAGACCAACAGTACGCGCACAGGGCGCGGACATCCCCGGCGCGGCGGAACAGCGGCCGCCATCATCACCCGCGAAGGAAGCCGTCGAGGAGGGAGGAACCGTCGCAGTCCGCGCCGCCTATCTACAACAAGTCGCCAGCCTACGCCAAGGGAGGCCCCCCCCACCAGAACGTGAAGCCCAAGCCTTCTTTTCTCTTTCTTTTCTTTTTCTTCTTTCCTCCATCCTTAGACAGCCGATTTTCCCCTTGACAGATAAAAGGGGAAGCTCGACTCGCGGCTGGAGGACGACCGCTTAACCGCATTCTTACTTCCTCATTCGCACACACACTCGCTTCGGCCTTGCGACGCACGCAAGGACGACGAACACGAACATTTAGAAACTTGGGAGCCTTCCCTCTCTCGCCAAGCTTGTAACCCCTACTACGAGCAATACAAACCGAACCAACTGCTGGGCGGAGGGCTTCGATCACCCGAACCAGGATAATCCCCTGAGTTCTTCCTCACTCACCGAATCAAGCTCCCCCCGTAGCGCGTAGTCTAAATTTACTCGTCGGCCAGATTTCCCAACGCCGACAACTAAATTGGGAAATGTCTCTTTTTGTTGAAATAGGATGTAGATGGCTAAATGTGTGAGAGTGCATTACGTTGGTTCAGTTGTGAGGACTGAGGATGATAGTGTTGAATTTGTTGGCATGAGAGATGTTGTGTTGCTTTTTGTTGAGACACTATTTTTGGGTAGTCTTTCATCTCGAGTGAGACAATGTTTGGGATGGACGGATGAGGGTGTCAAGTTGGATTTTGAAGGAAGAATTGATGTGGGTTCTTCTAATGGGCCACGTATGAAGATAATGGCTCCAGTGGGTAGTGAGGAGGAATGTCAAGCGTATGTTGAGATTGTAATGAATTCAGAAGTTCGAGCTATTGATTTGGTGGTTTATAAGGTAGTGGTGGATGGAGGCGTAGATGGTGGGCAAGGTATTGGTTGTTCGAATGAAGTAGAAATTGACATAACGCAGCCATCACAAGCAAGTGTGCATGACGGTTTGGCATGGAATCCTCCAGCAACCGTAGTGATGACTGATTCGGTTGGAGACCAAATGCCTCAGATCGTCCCGAATTGTGGTGATGATCGTAGGGATGAAACTCCGTCGGACATTGAAACGGTCCGTCAAGTGGCACCTAATGAAGTTAACTATGGTGTTGGTACCGATCTGGTGGATGTGCCGGTTTTTAGAGATAATACAAATTATGAGTAGGAGAGAGCGGAGGATTCAGATGATGATCGCCGTATCGGGGATTTGTCTGAATAGGAGAAGGAAATGTTGAGGCAAGTGATTACGGACCATGATCCATTGGTTCCTGATTGTCGGGACTTGAGCCAGGGTCATAGAGCAGTTGCTGATGGAGAGGAGACCGAGAATGTTGTGCCACGGGTAGAATCAGCTGAAATAATTCAGAAGGTATTATGTTTCAGGATATGCAGTCAATGAAGATGTGGTTGAATGAGTACTCAGTGTTGCACTGCCGTCCGCATAGGGTAAAGCATTCTCATAAGCAGCGACGGTTCATTGTTGTGTGTAAGCGTGGCTGCCCTTGTACAGTACGCGCTCGGAAGACTCATCATGCTAAATGGAAGATTACAAGTGTGGTGCAGCCTCACATTTGTGGTTCTGACAATCCTGATGACAGCCACCCACAACTGAGCTATACCCATTGTAGTCATCATCCTCAACATCCATTGCAATCACTATAAAGTAACCAATGTCATATAACCATATTCACCAATGCACCAACACATCACTAAGTAATTCATAACGAAAACACATCTATCAAAAAGCTAACAAATCCATACTATTTGAACTAAACAAACAACTAAATATGCACAAATTTCAACAATCATTGCTTCAAACCCTAACCCAAGGGTTACCACAACCAACAACCAAAAAAAGCGACTCTATTGAACAAAAATCATAGAGGGGGTGGAGTTTACCGTGTGGAATCGATTCCTCCAAATGGATTTGCCTTCTATCAAATGTTTTCTATGGATTCAAAGGAGGGAGTGGGGTGGGGGAGAGGGCGCCAGACCTCAGTTCTTACGACCTCCTGAATGAGTGAAAGAGAGAAAGAGAAGAAAGAAACAAAGGCCAAGGGCCTTTTGTGTGCCAGGAGGTGGGCGCCAAAGGATGCGGCGCTCACCCTTTGGGCACTCGAGGACCTGGCGCTCACCCCATGCCAGGTCAGCAAATCGGACGCGTGCTCGTCAGTTGATATGGCTAGGCTGAGCGTCAATTCACGGGGCGCCCACAAGTGCAACCTGAGCGCCAAATCTGACGGCGCTCAGAAAAAGGTCTATTTCTGGACATGTTTTCGTCAAGGGTCTGTATGTGAAAACTTTTTTTGAAAAGAGACAAATTGTAAAAATTACACCTGTCCCGTGCGCGTCCTACAGCCCTGACCACGCAGGAGAAGGCGGCCCACCAACCAGTCAACCACCATGCGACGGCCGCCCCAGCAGCCATGCCTTCCTGCCACACATCGGAGGACCTCTCCCCGTGCCGGCATTACCGCTTTATTTTTGCTCCTAATCGATGAGGCCCGGCTCTCCCTCGCAAATGCACACCGATTCAACAGAATTTCTCAAAAAAAAAAACACCGATTCTCTCAGTTAATTATCACTCCACACGGCGCCAAAGCGTTCGTGGACACCAAGAAGCAAGAACAGAAACGGCAAAACAGAGGACGAACCGAATCGGCAGCTAGATGAGCCTTCTTCATCAACCACCAAAACAGAGCATGGACAGAATCGGCAGGTAGAGGTGCCTTGTTCATGAACCACCAATAAAAAAAAATTATACAGTCACATGCATACACAAGCCTCTTTCAGGCTTTTACTAAGTCAATCATCACTCCAATCCAAGTCAAAGTCATCGGGGTGGACACAAGACGGGATGCTTGTTGTTGGCCCCCGTTACTCACGGGAAAGAGGTGCACCGAAGTTGGCTTGCCGCTCCGCCGCCGTTGGGCTTCGCGGCGGACGCTGCACCCAGACAGCCAACCTCTGCAGCCGCGGCGGCGGCCGCCAACCTGTTGCGCCTCCGAGCGGCGTCGGCCCAGCCTCTGAGGTTCTCGGCCACGTCGTCCGCGAACACGGCGCTCTTGAACGAGCTCCCCATCTGCAAAACAGATTAAGCCCCCAACAAGTTAATTAAGCCCATGCGCACTTATTACATGGTACGTCGTTAAGTGTACAAGAGAAGAGATGCGTGGGTTGTTCTGGCCTACTGACATGAGTGACGATGGCGTAGAGAGGGAGCGTGCTGTAGCTGCAGAGGACCTGGACGAACACACTGAAGAACAGAGAGGCACGCAAGCAAGCGTTCGATTAGTAATGCACATCAACCTCACTTACAATTTTGGGTACTAGATGGCCAGGAAGAAGGACAGAGGCTAGCTTTTGGTACCATATAACAATTCTTGCGATGCTGTAACCCAATCCGTCCATCATGCAGGATTTGACACCAAACATCGCCTGCATAAACAGAGGCATGCCACATTTCAATCAGAGACACACAAGCACAATTATGTTTTTTTAGATAATGGGAAAAAAAAAAGCATCCCGGCCTTGGCCTCACAGCGAGGTTACAGACACACAAGCACAATTATGTATATTTCACACCACGCAAATTTTTTTTTAGAAAAGGGAATATATTTCAACACCCTGCTGCGTTTGAAATAAGAGTCGCATGATGCTTGTGCTTACCAGCGTCCAGATGAAGAAGGCAAACTCAAACGCGTTCTGGAACAGGATGAAGTGGATGACGATGAGCACCAGCCGGGGGCTGCCAAACCAGAACAGCTTGTCTGAAGGACTCATGACCAGGTGACCTTCCTCCACGGCGGCGTGCTTCGTGGCGATCTCATAAGCTAACTTATTTATGATGTGCTGCAGCTTTGTTCCGATCAAAAGCAGCAGCTGCAATGCAGGATGTACAATAAGCAGTTAAGCATGATAGGCAAAACACTCTGGTAAATCACAGTTGAAATGGTTCATTTGCTAACTCTTTAATACACCATAATCTTAGTCCTTTTATTCAGATTTAGAAAGTTAGCTGTTTATGACTTTTAGTCAGTACACATGTACAACTTTCACCTTACATTTTTTAGAAAAATAAAATTCAGTTGAAATCATCAATATGGTACTAGTAAATAACCATAAGCCTTTTCTTATACAAAAAAATGTTGTAGATATGGAGTGTAGAAGCAGTACTTACTGCCAGAGGTATTAATGAGATCCAGAAGTAAGAGTGCCACCCTGAACCCATAAAATGGTAGTAACAAGTAAGTCATGATATCTTATTAAAACTAAACATAGGATAGAAGCGAGCTCAGCTAGGGTGGCTTGCGGAGGTAATGGTCACGCAGCCCCAAGCACGTTCAAACTCCTGAAATCGTATCTGCATGTCTTGCCGGGGCTCACCCTCAAGAATAATTCCTTTGCCTAGCACGTGTGGTGTGACAATGCATGTCCGAGCCAGGAATCGAACCTGCATGGGCTGCGTGGCCATTGCCTTTGCAAGCCACTCGAGCTGACCTCGGTTCTTATACCTCCCCCCCCCCCCCCCCAAAAAAAAAAATCGAGAACAAACTTGCTGGACCGACAAACATGTGAACAAAAAAAATAATCATACCGGCTATGTTGAGTAGCAAAAATATCATCACAAAAATCCAATAATACCATCTGCATTGCAACAGAGACAGTTATTACTGATGTGGTGGTTATAAAACTATTTTTGACTTCCAGTCACAGACTTACTTTATACCAACTACTCTTTTAAAATCTTTCTCGAGAGCTCTGATCATGTAATCATAAAAGTTGAATTTTGAGTGCCACCGGAAGTGCTCCTGTACACAGAAAGAAAAAAGATGTAAACCAAACCGGAAATACATGGACGTAAAAGTCAGAAAAATGCTCAGGGGACAGCATGAATGCCAAGAAATGTGATCTTACCATGACGAAACCGAGCCTCATTGCAACGTAGTCATCCATGGTTACTGATCCGTAGAACTGCTTGAAGAACGAACGCTGAAAGAAAAAAATAATATCTCTTGCTGAAGGTCAGATGTGCATCAAAGGAATACCCAAAGAGCCAAAAGGGCAAAAATGATAAGAGAGAGGAAGATGGTACTAGTTGCAGACCATAAATATAATGATCCTGGTTGCTTTCTCGTACCCCTTGCACTGATTCTGAATAAACTTGATTTTCTGCACCCGGGTGATCATCTTGGGAGCTGCAGTTGATGGCGCGCGCGTCAATTAGCTCATCGCGTCAGTAAAAAAATGGAAGTAGTTACAGCGCTCATATTAGAGCCATCGACTATTGTCGACTTACCGCTGCCGCCCCCTTCCCGGATGGAGTTCTCCCATTGCTTCCATTTCCGCATCTGGACATATAAATTTACAAAATTAGGCACGGAGATTAAGGTTAACATTCCAGATTCAGAGTGAGATCGTTTTTCATATGGACTTAATTAGCACGGAATGGACAGACCTGTAGCAGTCCCAGGAGCACGGTGACAGCGCTGAGAACAACATGCGTGATGGCAAGGACGAAGATGAAGATGTGTATCTGTTCCAAGGCGTGAAGTGAGAGCAACGGAACCTTCCCCTGAAACAAAGAAATTATCGTGTTCCTCGTTATAATTCTTCATGGAGATGCGTAATGTTAACTATCAAGGGAGTATACGTACCTCCGAGCAGCGCCTCGTGGCTGCCCCTCCACTCATCAACCTCCTACCGAAGGTGGCGACGACGCCGTAATGCTCCGCTGACGAGGCGGTGGCGTTCCAGCCCAGGCCGTGGCATGGCAGCCAGCGCTCCATGAGGCTCTCGTCGATGCAGATCCTCTGTATCGCGTTCTGGAACACGACGAGCAGCAGCGAGATGAACCCGAGCAGCATCAGCTCTGCAGAGTGATGAGATCGACGCGAGCATTAGTCAAGTGCGCCGCAGTGGCAGTACTACTCAGGACCAACGATGGCCAACCTTCTTTGAGCTTCAGCAACGCGTCGAACAGGGTCACCCTCCGACGCCGCTCCAGCGCCTGTGATCGCGATCGACATGCACGTGCGCACATAAATGTAAGTCTGTAATTTGTTTTTTCGAAAGACCGTAAGTCTGTAATTTGCAACGAGCAATGTGAGGATGGATGATCCAGTGTCCTCTCCTTGGATTTGTCTCTCTCTCTCACCTTGCCGAGGAGGTGGAGCGCGCGCTCGAAGACGAAGGAGATGAGGACGATGACGGAGCACACCGACGCGACGATCCATGTCGGCGTCTCCTCGATCGTCGCCTCGGACATGGCCAACGACGACGGCGGGTGATCTCCAGCTACGATCGATCACTACAGGCTTATGCTTGTATGTATAAGTGGTAGCCGAGCTCAGAGCCCTTGCATGCTGCAGACAGGCTTTGACAGTATTCTTAAGCAGCTGAGCCTATAGCTCCACTGAATTCTGATCCACAAGATCGTGCCATGTCGTTTCTGATTTAAGATAAGAGGGAAAGCGCTCATGTACGTGCCTTTTCTCGGTGTATTGGTATGCCACGTACAGTATTTTAACCAACACCCAAATAAAGATTGAAAAGCAGAGTCCTGAAAAGGATTTTAAAAAGGTACGTATCTAACTGTATGAATGTTTCTTTAGATTGAAATGCATGAAACACACCAGGTTTAATTTTCTATTCGATCCATTGACGCGAAAAGGCCTGCGTTTGCATGCCACTATCGATTACTTACTGTGCAAGGCTGCAATGCAAAAACATTATGTTATATCCTCCTCTGCTGCAGGGTATCAGGTGCTCCCATTGAAGAAAACAATTAACCTCTTTGTTACTAGTGCAAAAGGGTATTGTGCACGGTGTCCTCCACTTTATTCGAAATGGATAGTGCATGTCAGCTGGCTTACACACCAACCCCCGAAGCATCAAAAGAGCTGGAAAATCCATGTATGAATAGGATAGACTAGAAAAGATTATGAATAGGATAGTACAGTTGCTCTGCCGAATATTTGACCGATCATAAGAAAAAAATAGATACAAAGATATAAACAAAGAGACTCTGTCTTTTGTTTAGTACAAGTGATCCTATTTATAGACTAATAATAATAAAACTGACGATACTCTCATTTCGCCCACTTTAACCCTATTAATATTTTCATGGCATTTCACAAGTAAAATTTCAATTTCTTCTAAAAAAACTGACAAGTAAGGCCCCTTTGGATCGCTGGAATTTTTCCCGAATCGTGTGTTTTCCCGGTGACATTGAACTGTTTCATGTGAGATTCATGTGAAGGAGACTATATATCACTTACACAACTACTTCTGTTGAAACTAGCGAGAGGGAGAGAAGAACAGTAGTTTAGTGGGGTAGATTAAGGCAAGCCGTTGAGTCTGAATCCATCAATCACTCAAACCCAAATGCGTTTGAATTTCGGTCTCCTGCCGTAGGGGTTTACTGAACAAAATACAGCAATATACTGGACCGAAATATAGGAGCTTCTCAAGTGAGTCCAGCCCACAACTAGGTGACGTTGGCTGCAACCCACAAAAATAGCTCGTATCTCTCCCAGCCCACTTTAATGAAGCAAACACATTTCAATCAGGCCACCCCCTTCAGCTTCAAGGCGCTCCCTTCCTTCTGATCTTTCTTTTCCCTTGCGCTGGCTGTGGCGAGCAGGCTACGCGATACTCCATTGATGCCGGCCACTCCCCTGAAAATATGTGTCTATTCGATATTTTGTCTATTTTCGAGTTATAAGAACATACCATCTCACTCGCTAGTCACGACGAACCGGCATTGTTGTTTCTGCGTGTGGAACTACGGTGGACAGTTGCTGGCTCCAAGCATTAAGCATAGATACTATGTTGTGCTACTTCATATCTTTGTTATGGCTGTCCAACTTTTTTTTGGGTGACTGTTACTGAGAATGCTCGATTAGCATTTTACTTAGAACGAGCAACAGATGTTTATGGAGTGTGCTTAGGCGGCCCGATTATTCTTTTGACTAAATATACATATTGGGTGTTGTTGCACAGATATATGCACGTCATATTAGATCTGCCCCTGCTTCATCTGACATGCATTGAGCAAATCAATCAGCCTGTGCCGCTCTTGGACAATTCTGATAACAATACCAAACATGAGCCACAACTGAGTAGCTACGGCCGGTGTTCTGTAACAAATAAACTGGATTATTTATCGCAAAATGTTTCAAAATCCATCTAGTCACAATTTCAACATCCTCTCTTCCTTACAATGTAAATCTTTTCGGGCCTGGCCAATTACGGTTACCGTGCACCGTAAGCACAACCAGCAAATCAAGGGAAGAAGGAAAAGAAAACAAACTCATCACATGGGTTACCAATACATTGTCAAGTCACGGGCTTCTCGAGCAACGCGGAGACGTACCACTCGTTCCTCTCGGCGCCGAGGTCAAGCTTCCGGCCGGCCTTCCATCGGAGGCGGTGGAACCCGACGCGGTCGAAGATGGGCACGTAGGTGGCGTTGAGCTGCGGGCCGAGGCAGAAGAAGTGGTCGAGCCAGAAGATGCCGCCGGGCCTGAGCACCCGGTAGATGTCGAAGAGCGCGGCCTCGAGCACGGCGTCGGGCACCGAGTTGCTGAGCGCGTTCATGGAGTGCACGATGTCCAGCACGCCGTCGGCGAAGGGCAGCCGCTGCATGAGGCTGATCTGCAGCGGCACGAGTCCCCTGGACGCCACGAACGCGTTGAACGGCGCGTCCAGGTCCAGCGTCGTGGTCACCACGGTGACGTTGCGCTCCGCCATCCGCGCCGCGAACGTGCCCGTCCCGCCGCCGATGTCGAGCCCGATCCGCACCGTCCCTGGGGGACGCGTCCGCAGCACGCCGTCGATGCTGAACCCCGGTCCGCCGTTGTCGGCGAGCCACCGCCGCCGCTCCTTGCCGTCCAGGTCGAAGCAGTCCTTGCAGAAGTAGGAGCCGCCGCGCGCGCGCGCGCGGGTCACGAGGCAGGTGTAGTTCTTGCACGTGTACGGCTCCCACCGCACGGTGGTGTCCGGCGGGATGGACCACAGGCTCCGCGGCAGCGGCGCCGGGTGCGCGTACCGCGCCGGCGACCGCGCCCGGCACCGCCTGCGCGGGAGCGGCTCGCACCCCTTGAGCATCAGCTGCAGCGCGGCGGCGGCGTCGTCGTCGGGGCACTCGGCGCCGACGTCGTAGGACATGTACCGCGCCAGCTCGTCCTGGAAGTTGCGGCACGCGAAGCCGAGGCCCGGGAACAGCTCGTCGGTGCCGAAGTTGACGTTGAAGCCGAGCGGCAGCCGGTGGGGCTCGATTGCCAGCTTCAGCTCGCCCTTGGGCTCCTCGGGCCAGCCCTCGAAGTCCGTGGGCCGCCGGCGCGTCGCCGTGCACGGCGCCGAGCCCGGCCAGCACGGACTCGAGGAGGAGCGACGACGTGTTGCACTGCGCCCGCAGCGCGGCCAGCTCCGCGCGGGCGCCCGCGAGCGCGGCGCGGGTGGCGTTCAGGTCGCGCAGCAGCGCGGCCGAGTCCCACAGGTGGATGCGCGGCGCCGACGCCGGCAGGTGCACCGACAGCGACGCGCCGGAGAAGAGGTACACGGAGACCAGGTTGGTGGCGATCACCACCAGGAGGATCTTGAGCTTGGCGTGCCGCCGAGGCGCCGGACGCGGTGGCGGCCGGTGCCCGTGGCCGTCGGCCGCGACGCCGCCCATCGCCACGTCCACGTGCTGCTGCTGAGATGAATGGCCCCGGTGCTTGGCCGCGTACATGGCCGGCCACCTGCTAGGTACGCGCGCGCAAGCGCCGGCAATCGGCAACAAATTACCCGCGACGCCGGCTGATCAGTTTGTTATGTGGAATGGCGTTGCCTGCTATCGATCGGTCGATCACACTACTGTTGGGAGGGTTCCCAGATGTGAAGCGCATTGACTTTGGGTTTGTTTGCGTGTGTCCTTGGATTGCAGGTTACACATCGGCGCTTTCCTTTCCTCGCCGTTTGCCGCTTGCTTTGAGAGGAGGAAAAGGAGGCAGTTTTGCGTCGCAAGTCAGGAGCCCAGCCACTTCTCGCTGGTGTTTGTCCAGTGCGGCCCTGTAGTTACACAGCTATGGCTCGGTGCGCGAGCCGTGTTTGGCCGACCTGTGGGTCCGACGTGATTTGGGACGGCATGTCGGCGAGTCTGAAGAGTTATCGCTTCCTCGGGCACTGGTCTGCGGCCTGAAAGAGGGGGTTCTGCCATTGTCGGGGTTAATGACGGAAAGGATGGGAATGACTCTGATCCCGATTCCTGAAGAAGCAAGATATGAGCGAGTCAACCCGGTACCAACCACCTGAGCTACGAACTCACTCAGCTCCATTCCCAGTTTCTCTTTTCGGATTTGAGTACCACAGGTTCATCCAAGCTCACTCCATAGTCAATCGAGCAGACTGCAATTTCTATTTCTCTCTCTCTCTCTCTCTCTCTCTCTCTCTCTCTCTCTCTCTCTCTCTCTCTCTCTCTCTCTCTCTCTCTCTCTCTCTAATCGGGGGCTTTCATTAACCACAAGCTCCAAGCAACTCGCCATAGACCAGTTCGGTTACAAAGCTTGGTGCTAGGCACCAAAACACACACTCGCCACCCGGCATTGCGCTTACACCACGGGCAGCGAAACAGTCTGCCACTTCATTACAAACACGAGAACACGCCTAAACACTGTAAGACACGAAAATTGACTCCATGAACGAGCGTATCGTCTGGAACAGCCCTTCCTCGGTCCCTCCTGGCTTTGATCCATTTCTGTTTTACTGTTGGAGTACGAGAGAGGACCTGTCAAAGAAATAAACACGAAAGTAGCGAGAGGACTGGGCCTTTTTCAGAGAAATCAGAGAAAAAGAAATGAAGAGAAAGGACGGATGGGCTAGTGTGTATAGCAAAATCCCATGGGCCAGACGTAAGCTAGCCTACAACGCACTTCACCAAGTCTTGTTTGTGCTCTGCTCAGCTTGCCCGCGGCCCATCAGTCTTGTGACGCAAATATCGCAAGCGAGAAGGCACGACCGCACAAAACTAGGGACCCCCAACACTGATGGCCATTTGGTAGGGCCCGCTTCGCGAGAGCTACGGCCCGGGCCCACCCGCTCCTCTCCCTCTCACGCTGGGCCATCGCTGATCTATCCATCTTGTAGTACCCTGCTTCGCTGTATCTGTTGCTTCTCGTCGGAGGTTGCAGGTGATTTATCGCCGTGATGTTGCCAGGAGATTCCCGTGGATGAGGGGTGGGGAAAATCCGGGGGACGAACGGATAAGGGTCGGCCACCGCACAGCGCTGTCTCCCTCGGCAACGGCAGCCACCGATAATCCACTGGCCGAGGAATAATGAGGGTTTTATCTAAATGGTAAATGAATGTGATGTTGCCGGATTGAAACGGACCTGCTGCAATCCACGGGGATGTTAATGGCGTGATAAATGCAGTAACATTCAGGAAATAAGCAATTATCAAAATAATTCAGGAATGAAGCTGACCATATGCTGCAGTAGGCAAATAAAGTTCCCTTTCACCTTAAATACTACTACGAAGATCTGCAGTAGGTACAATTATTCAACCTACATACTAAATTCGGAAGGGTGATTGAATGTGACGATGTGGAGTGGAGTGAAATAGACCTGCTGCAACCAAACGGGTTGTTACTATCGTGCTAAACGCAGCAACATTCAGAAAGTAATCCTCAAAATAATCGGGAATTAAGACTCTATTTGGATCTTTTAGTCAGCTAAAATTAATCAACTAAACTGACTAAAATTGACCACATACTCCTGTATTAGGCAAATTTAGAGTGTCCTTTCACCTTAAATACGACAAAGATTTTCTTTGTCTTTTCTTTTCTGAAAAAAGAATAAAATTGTCCGTGCTACAGACATATTTTTCCTGAAAAAGAAAAGACATATTTGAGATAAAGAGAGTCCCTTTTTTTAAGTAGCAAATTGTCCCGTATCTTTTAGTAGCAACAGACGTATTTTTTTTCGAAGAAATTGAAGGATATCTGGATATGTGAAGTACTACAATTTTTCACAATTCATATGAGGCTTTTTACCTACTCGGAAAGGGATTAAAAAAAAAGGCAATTGCGGACACACCCTCTGGCTGGGCCTTCCGGAGCACACGTTGGTTGTGTGGCTCGCTGCGTCAGTCGCTCGCCTCAGCACCGCCGCAACCGCCTGAAAATGGCGTTTCCTGCTCGCCCTCCTCGCGCACCCGTCGCCGTCGCGGGCGAAGCACCCGGCCTCCACCCGCGCCTCGTACCTGGACGGTATAAAAGCGGCGAAGCCTTAGCTGCACTGTACAAAGCAGAAGCGCCGCCATAGATTCTCCCCTCGCCATGGCCCAAGAACGGGAGCCGCTCCTGAACGGCGGCGGCAATGCCGCGCCCAAGGGATCCTCGGCCGCCGGCGTGCTGCCGTCGCTGGCCAGGACTGTGCTCAAGTTCCTGATGTGGGCGTTGTTCCTCACCTGGACCGCTGGGATCTTCCTCTACCCGACTAAGCCCGCGCAGGCGGTGTTCAGGAACCTGATCGTCGGGCTCACCAGGGAGTCTCTCTTCGGCATCACCGGTACGCAACGCAAACCGTGGAGAATCGATGCTCTGTTTCTTTAATTTTCCCCGTGGAAGTAGGGGAAAGTAAGCGCATAATTGATCGCTTTTCTGCATCGAGGGTTCTGCACCATTGGGTGTTCAGGTTACTGATGGGGCTCTTTCCCCTTTTTCTTGATTGTTGTAGGGGGAATTTTCCTTGCCTTCAGCGCCCCAATTCTAATCATCGCATTCCTGGCGTATGTGTACATCTCCTTCTTCCCCAGTGATCATGTGGAGTAAGTACCTTTCTTTCTTCAATATGTCTATGATGATGTAGCTCTGAAAATTTCGTTGGGGGAGTCTGGTAGTTTCGTCTATTGTTGTTTAGTTTTGAAGAAATTCTGGGCGTTCACAAGAATCCTTTCTGAATTGTGGGAACTGGAGTGTGGTTCAGTATAAAACCTCCGAGAATGAATTCTGTGAACCACTGGAAGTCTGGAACTGAACACTGAGAGTCAAGTGTGTTTATTTGTTTCATGCCTAAATTCTCTGGAAAACTTCACCAAAATTAGGCATGCCAGTTCAATTCACTGCGTGTCACAGTAAGTCACATAAGTGTGCTTATTTTGATACGGAAACCAGAGCTGATGGGTGCGTCTGAATTTTAAACCATCTATTTAAGCTCAGAGATTTCTATACAATTTAAGTTCATAACTCAACATTGCATAACATCAACGTCAATGTATTTATTGGCGAGTGTCCTGTGCCTGCTTCTGCTTCATGTCCATACTTATTATTACTTTTTTTCTTCTTCTATTTTTGCATACCAGGAATAAAAAGCTGAGGTCGCTGAGTTTTCGTCTCTGGACATTCCCTGTCCTTGTCGACGGCCCTTTTGGAGTTGTCTCTGCAGTTGAATTTATCGGAATTGTGTTATTTATCATTTATGTTGTCTACTCCATGACCTATTACGCTGTGGAGACCGTGAGTCTCGTCTCAGAATTCCATGTGCCAAAAAGCTTTGAGAGGTATGCTCTAAGCTAAGGATTATCTAATGGAAAGACACCTTTTATTTATTTTACTTCTTGACCCATTGAGCACCTAGTCAACAATGTTACAAAAGGGAGCACTATTATTTAGTCTCTAAAAATAAGTTTTACCTTCAGTTCCACAATTAGTACCTTGTCATGTACAATTAATCATTGCTGATGTGACATTGTTGTATGGCTTCATACTTCATAATAATGTTTTGCTTTTCACATAGAATTATTGCATGAATATTTTTTTTTTCAGGATTTCTGGTTTATGTTGCAGAGCATACATATATCCTAGTTGATCAATTAATGATTTTTTTTTTCTGAAGCCACTAATACTATTATATCTCATTTACCTTGTCATGGTTTATATAACAAGCAGTTCTTTGTGTCTGCAGTACTGAACATTTAGTCCCTTAGGCAAGTACAGAGTACAATTAGCTTTGTCATCAGTGAAAAGAAAACTGGAGCTGCTACTATAAATTGTAAAAACAGTAGGAAGAGCTTGGTAAAATGAGTTCACTGCAAAATCAAGTGTTAAAAACATTAACATTTATTATTTGGTAAGTCTGAGGACAGGGTAATCGTGCTAACGCTGAAACTAGAATTTATGAACATAGATTAGTTGATGATCTCATCAACATTTTCTTTAAGACTTTACATGTTTTGCTTTGCAGTGAGTTGATACTGGAAGTTATTGGCCTCCGTTTAGGGTCAGTTGGCTTGTTCTGCATGCTCTTCCTATTCCTGCCAGTCGCAAGGGGCTCCGTTCTTCTTCGGCTTATTGATATTCCATTTGAGCATGCCACTAGATATCACGTCTGGCTTGGGCATCTCACGATGGCTCTGTTTACATTGCATGGGTTGTTCTATGTAATCTCATGGTCCATGCAGGGGCGCCTACTTGAACAAGTAAGTGCTGATATCTGTAAATTCGTTCAGGGTTTATGATTTGCCATGGACAATGCCTTTCTTGTTTCCTTTTAATACCTTGTTTTGAGTTATAATAAATTGAAACTAATTAACACTGAATACGAAAATGATTTTGAAACATAAAATAGACTGATAAAAAATAACTAGATCTATTTCTTTGCAAATGACAAGAACTAGATCTGTGACTATGGTTTCAGATGTGAGAAAGGTTCAAATTGTTGCGAATGATGAAGTAGTTTGTTATTACTTAGTGCTCTACATTTCAAAACTTTGGTAGCACTATTGACAAGCATTGTACCTTCTTTCTAGATGGTAGAATGGAAGCAAATTGGAGTGGCAAACCTCCCTGGTGTGATCAGCTTGGCAGCCGGCCTGCTTATGTGGGTGACGTCACTTCACCCGGTGAGGAAGAGGTTCTTTGAGCTCTTCTTCTACACCCACCAACTCTACGTCGTCTTCGTAGTGTTCTTGGCGTTCCACGTCGGCGACTTTATCTTCAGCATTTCAGCTGGGGCCATCTTTCTCTTCATGCTCGACCGCTTCCTGAGGTTCTGGCAGTCAAGGGCCAAAGTTGACATCATTGCAGCCGCCTGCCGCCCATGCGGGACGGTGGAGTTAGTTTTCTCTAAACCAGCAAGTATAGTGCCTACTCCCTTACACTGTATTTGTTTCATGGTTGCTGTCACAATCACAGTTGCCTGAACAATAGCTTCTTGTTTGACAGGTCTTCGCTACAATGCTCTCAGTTTCATTTTCATACAAGCGCGTGAATTGTCTTTCTTGCAATGGCATCCGTTCAGTGTATCTTCGAGTCCCATGGATGGGAAATACCACATGTCGGTCCTCATAAAAGTACTTGGCACATGGACTGAGAAGCTGAGGAGCATCATCACTGATGTTCAAGAACAGAACAAGAGCGATTCAGAGTCGCAGTCAGGCCGTATAACAGCCTGCGTTGAAGGGCCTTATGGGCATGAGTCACCATACCACTTGATGTAAGTTTCACATTTCAGTTCATCATAACAGAGCCTAATCTGATGCAAATGTATAGAGTTCAAGACTTCTGTTTGATGTGCTTTCAGGTACGAGAATCTCATCCTGGTGGCAGGAGGCATCGGCATATCACCGTTCTTGGCAATCTTGAGCGACATCATCCACAGGATCGAGAAAGGCAAGCCATGCATGCCCAAGAACGTGCTGGTCCTGTGGTCAGTTAAGAAGTCCAAGGAGCTTTCTCTCCTGTCGGCTGTTGATGCGCAGACTATCAGATCATCTGTATCTGACAAACTGCGTCTGGATATCCAGGCTTTTGTGACACAAGAATCTGTGCCTCCACTGGTAAGAACATACTTCTCCATTTCAACCACGACGGTGAAGAAGTAACTCACTGTTTCCATGGCGTTGACACTGGCAGGAGGACGGCATTATTGGGGACGACCAGAAAGTCCCCGGCATATTCGTCAAGAACGGGACGACCATGTCCGGGTTGGTCGGCACCGGAGACAACTTCTGGGCGGCCATGTACTTCTTGGCGTCCACGCTCGGCTTCGTCCTGGCGTACGCGCTGGTGCAGGTGTACTACGTCAAGCCCCACAACGTGGTGGCGTGGTGGTACCTGGGCCTCCTGTTCGTGCTGTGCATGGTCGCCGGCGTCGCCCTCCCTGGTGGGCTCGTCGTGCTCCTGTGGCACCTGTCGGAGAAGCGAAGGCTCGAGAACGACAGGTGGGACACGGCTTCTTCCCAGTCACCGCGCACCGTGGACGGTGACGACGACGCCCCGAGCGCCACCGTCGCCGGGCTGCGGACCACCCGGTACGGGTGCCGGCCAAACTTCGAAGGTAGATATATTTTCACATTGCACAGAGATGATCCTGGAATCGAGTGATGTGTGCAGTGAGTGATCGTTTCCTCGGTTTGTTTGTGGATTTCAGCGGAGTTCGCAGCGTTCGCGGAGCGGGCTGGCGACGCGGCGGACGTGGGTGTGCTGGTGTGCGGGCCGCAGGGGCTGCAGACCAGCGTGGCCAGGGAGTGCAGGACGCGGAACCTCCGCCGTGGCGGCGGGGTGGTAAAGAGCGCCAGCCGCGCCGTCTTCCATTTCAACAGCCACAGCTTCGACCTGTAACTGCACACGTTGACTGCTGGAGCCCATACTATACACTAGACGGCCATACGATGTGGAGATGCACGTATCCTGTAATTATGATGTACAGTGCGTCTCTGTGTATAGCTGATAGCCTGATGATATTGTGTGTCTCCATCTACGGGAGCTTGTACATCCGTATGCTTGTATCATATGTCTGCATGACCAGTAAAGATGATCGGTCTGATGGTTTGAGTACGTCAAGATGTGAAGAAAGAGATATTGAGCAGGAGAGTCAAAATGATGCTGAAAAAAGGAAGTATAGTGAAGAACAGAATCAGGGCCCTCAAGCAAGCCAAGACAGAGAAGGAAAACTGTTGTTAAAGCTAGACCAACCAGGAAGAGTATAAAAGTACCCACAGAGCAAACGGTGCGGAGAACCAAAATGGACACTGAGCATCTGGTGCTTACCCACTGCAGCAACCGATGCTGAAAGCAAAATTATTTGCATCGATGCCTGTACTTGATCCGGTGCTTGGTTCTGTTCTTAGTGATAATGATTTACCAGCTAAATTATTAATATGGGAATTAAAATAAACATTGGGGATATGAAAAAATTGACGTCATCAAGGGTCTTGAAATTGCTAGACACACTCTAGTTGAGAAAGTGGAGAGAAAGAAAAAAAAGGAAACAACTTCTGAGACATCAGCCAGTGCGCTCCCCTCTGGAGATGCAACTGCTTGAATGGCATTTAGAATTCTCAAACGAGGAAGAATTCCAATTAGTGGCAAGTAGAAAGTCTATAAAAAAGAAAAAAAGTGTCTCACTGTGAAAATCATGAGATATACTTGGCCTCTCCTGTCGATAGCCCAAATGGAGGGGAAGGGAACTCTAAGGAATGGGAGGAAATTAAAATTCTCAAAATGAATGGTGTGATATGGATCTTTAGAGGAGTGGAAAAGAAAGGCCATGTCCCTTTCCTAAAAGATATGACACATGAGGAGCAAGTAAATTTCATTGGCATACAAGAAACAATGAAAATAAGTTCAGCTAGAATTTTTTTGGAAAAGTTGATCTCCAAAAATCATTTGCATGGCACTGGGTGCCCATCAAGAGGGAAATCTGGGGACATTCTATATATGTGGTATAAACTTGGACAGATTTGATGTGTTAAATTTAAATCTGAAATCAAACTGTCAGTGGCGGACCTTGAGCTCCAGGTTAGGGAGGGCCGGTTAGTTAATAACTGTGTACTCCCTCCGTCCCACAACAAATGGCATCGTTTTATTGGTGCACAAGTAACTGATTTTTTAGTGTTTCATTAGCATAATTAGCCAACCTATCACTGTGATATCAATTGTTTTGATGATAGTTGGAGGGGGGGGGGGGGGGGGGGGCATGACCCCATTTAGTCCTAAGAAAGCTCCGTCACTGCATAGTGTTGTCGGCTGTTGTACACGCTAAGAAACTGAATATTGACTTCTGTCTTGTCAGTGTCTATGGCCCGACATAAGAAGATGACAAAGAGACTTCCTTATTGAGGTGTCTCAAACATGACAAATACCCACCCTAATTGGAGGGGACTTTAATTTCTCAGATTTAGCTCTGAGAAAAACAAAAAAAATCACAAAAATAGCTGGAGTGATATCTTCGACCAGATAATCAACGTGTATGAATTGATATACATGGAGCGATAAGCAAAACAATCCCACTTTGGAGAAGTTGGGTTCTCATGGACACTGAATGGGAAAGTGTTTCCCCCTGTCAAACATAAGGAAAAACCCGATATATATGTCTGACCACAATCCAATTATTTTTCCAATGGGTGAAAAGAAAAGTAATCAGAGGAAACCTTCTATATTTGAATTATCATGGCTTTCTCAGGATGAACTCAAACCAAAGGTGGCAGAAATTTGGGGGAAACCTGTAAAGTCAAAAAGTAACCTTGATATCTGATTGATTAAAGAAAAAGGCGATATTTGCTACAACACACTGAAACAACACTCTTGGAGTGAAATGAACCTCACTGTGGAAAGTTTAAATAAATTTGGTGAAGCATCAGGCCTTCAAACAAATTTACAAAAAAAGTTGCGTTATTCCTATCAGATGTAAGCAGGCACAAACGGAAGTGGTGCAAGAAACACTGACATGCACTCCAGCAGAATTTTCCTACACATATCTCGGGCTCCCTATATCAGATAAGAAATTGCAGAAAGCGGACCTGTTGTCTTGGATTGAGAAAATTGGTTATAAGCTGCCAGGTTAGAAGGCCTCACTGGGGGAAATTTTTGGTGCAAATGAATTTTCAGTGCAAAGGTGCAAACATTAGACACCAGCGCTTGGATCCAGATCAAAAGGCGCTGCTTTTAGGCAGGCAGGTGGTGTCTTCCGGTTTGTGAAACTTTCCGCTTAACCCCACGTTGTTTTGGATAGAAACTACCGTACCTGTTCCTCATAGCCGATCCATTCCTGTCTCTCATCGATCGCTTTGGAAGATATGGCGCGATCCGCTGACATCCTTTCCTCACGTTGTCCTCCACCCGTCCTCATAATCCCCATGGAGCCATGCATTCTCGGGTGTATACAATGGAGAAAATCCCATCATTCGGCTGGTTCATCTCGTCTTCTTATGATTGATCGAGGAATCCATTCGTTCTTGTTGTTTACTCAGCACATGCAACCGCCGGGCAAGCATATCCGCACCAATGGCGTTGTTCATAGATGCGAACTGTCGACGTGTTCAGTCCTAGTCAAACCATAGCTATCGTAGCAACAGTAACTGTACTAAATTGTTTCCACAACGATGTTGCAGGCAGGAGTTCCGCATGGGGTGCGCAGGGCTGGCTCCAAGGTCGATGTAGCAGCGCGGACGGTAAAGGCGAGGTCAGCGTTGCTCCAAATCGATCCTGGGAGATGAAGGGATTCCCACAAGAAAATTAATCTGCGCGAGGGGTTGATGGGAAAAATTCGCAAGGTGGGACGGAGAGCCCACCAGCTTATGCTAGTGCCTTTCGATCTGGATCCAAGCGCTGGTGTCGAATGTTTGCACCTTTGCACTGAAAATTAATTTGCACCAAAATGATTTTTGTTTTTTAGCCAAACCAGTGGGGGAGTCCCCCACTGTATTTTTTTTTTCAATTAATAAAAAGAATATTTACATTTTAAAAGGCCTCAGGCCCAAAAAGACCCTTAAGAAAGTACATTAATGTGGACTACTCATCCAATTATCCAACAAAACAAAAGTTTAACACTTCGCTTTGCTCTGTGATACACCAGAGCAAGATCAGTTTTAAAATTTCTAGCCCAATTACCTCAAAGGATAGAACCCCATTGTAAAAAATGATACTGTTTCTATGCCCCCAAATTTTCGAGCAGGCAACCATGAAAAATTCTCTGAAGATTTTGGAGCCAATATTCTGTCTGGCCTGTAGCTGTCATCAGGAAGTATAATTGTGTTCCATTGTATCCCAAATCGATTGCCAACAATATGTGCTGAAAGGACATGTGAATAAAGGATGCATCAGTGTTTCTTCAGTCCCATTTTGGGAAAAGACACAGCTGTAGTCTGGCAAAGCTGTGTGTTTTCTTCTCAACAAATTCCTCGTGTTGATTCTGTCTCTGAAAACCAGCCAGGTGAAGAATTTGATTTTGGGCATGCAGCTGGACTTCCAAAGCCACTTGTACCAGGGTGATACTACTTGCACTCCTATTAGTTGCAGATATGTTTTCTTGGTCAAAAATTGTTCAGACCCCAAAAGGACATTCGAGGAGGTTTATCTTTGATTGCTCCATTTGAATTCTACCGAATAAACCAAAGTTTGGGCTCAATTTAACTGGTACAACCTAGTAAAGAAAAAGACCAATCGTCCAAATCTCATTTCAACGGCCCATAAAAGAAACAAAACCCTAAGCCCACTAACCACACAGTGACACAGCTCTCTTCCTCCTCCGGTCCTCCCCTGGCGCCGCCACTCCCTCCTCCCCTCTCGCGCCCGCGGTGGCGCCGCCCCTTCCCCCTCCCTCGTGTGTCTCGCCACGCCATTGCCCCTCCTCTCTCCCCTCGTGCGCCGTCCCTCCTCCCTCCTGTAGCGCACCGCAAGGTGGCACCGCACCGCCGCCCTTCCTCCCTCCCCTCGCACGGCGCGTGGTGATTTGGGCCGCGCCTCCGCCCTTCCCTCTCCTCCCCACTTCTTCAAGTTCAATCCAAAATTTTGTTCGTGGATTTGGTGAGTACGGTTTTTTCAGCGATTAACCATAACCGAGCAAATTAATTGCAACCAAAATAGTCGTTTATTGATTTTTGAGGTACAATTTCGGATGTCAGTAGCTTCCAACAGATTCAACCGAATCGATCAATCCGAATAAATCGAAATCCCAGGCCTTACTTTGAGCCATATTCGGCAATATTTTAGGAATGTGGCAGTAGAGGCATGAGGTTCCTATTGCCATGTTGGGCGTGCTGGTCCTAGTTAAATTATGTTTTTCCCCTTATTACCTACTAGTCTTGCCAGCATGACGAAAAGAAAACTTAGGCCCTGCTTGGATCCCCACTGGTTTCTTGGTATAGTTTCTTGAAATGGGTTCCTAGAAAGAAATTGGATGGGGTTATTTGGATCCCAGTTTCTTAAAATCTATAAACCAGTTTTTTAGGTAGTTATTGACTAAGATGCCCTTCCGCTTATTGCAGGTGGTGGTAGATTGATGTGATTATCCCATATTCTTTGAGGGTAGTGGGTCTTTTACAATGTAAAATCTGCTAAAAGCGTGGTTAGACTAGCAGATTCTGGATTTCTTAAAAATTAGGTATCCAGTTTCTAGAAATTAATCAAGAAAATGCCATGTTTGGAGGTCCTCCAGATTCTTAAAGCTGGTTTCTTAGAAACTGATGAAGAGATCCAAACAGGGCCTTAGTGGCGAGCTTCTAAGCCCATGACAATCTAACGCTCGTCCGGACCTTACACTGGACTAATTTATGACAATTCTTGCTTGGTCTTAATGACAAACTCTTAATTTTCATCACTAAAGCCAACTGAACCCTATTGAAATGTCATATATCATGACGTTTTGATCAATCTTCACCCCATAATCATTACAAAAAGCTAGATTTCTTCTAGTGATCAATGCCTGCAATATGCTAGACTTTTCTTCTTTGATTCAATCAGGATCACAAACTAGGTTTTCTATGAAATATTTGGTTTGTGTTGAGAATGAATGAGTTCATGTTTTTTTATACAATCTCTATTGGATGCAATGCTTGCATTTTTTTTTCCTAATATCTATACCAATATTTGAGAGATTTGTGAGTTGATCTTGTGAACATATGTTTCTCTTTGTGAAATCAACTCCAAATGTTGTCAACTCCCTTGAGTATCATTGTAACTTTTTTTTAAGATCTAACGATTTCTATCTATCTTAGGGGAAGCATGTCGAAAAGGGATGACAATGAAATTAGACATTTTCAAAGAACACAAGTGCTAAGCATGACCACAATCTAAGACCGAAAAGAGCTGTAGCCAAGAAGGTGTTGGAAAGGGTTGACATGTACATTGAGACAAAATCTTCATCTAATGATGATGAGGAGGAATACTCGCCCCCTCTAAGTGCTAGCAACAAAGAAAAGGAATGATGGGAGCTAGCTCCTCTCATGACGTGGAGGAGACTGAGGAGGAAGAAGAGGAAGATTTTGATGATGAGGATATTGATGAGCAAGAAAATGAGCAAGGTGGTGGTGTTCAGATTGGAGAGTTGAATATGCACACCCCCTCCACTCTACCTTGGAGGAAGATGATGAATTTTAAGGGAAAGACTGATTTTCTGAGGGTGATGAGGCACACAGATCCAAGAAACCTCAAGAGGGACACCACAGACAATAGGTTCCACACTCTACTTCAGCAGGATTTCTATGAGACTGTGATTTTGCACAAGGATATCTCAGTTTCCAAGGCTCGATGGATTAATTGGGAGTATATGAAGAGCACAAATGACCCTATCTTTCAACAGGTCATTGAGGCTTGTCAGAAGAAGCATGTGAAAGAAATCATGGGCTTCAAGAAGAATTGGAACAATGAGGTGATTGCCCAGTTCTTCGCCACAGCTTACTTTGATGAGTCTGTGGGGAGGAAAAACTTGCACTGGATGACAGAGGGCAGGCCATACATGGTGAGCTATGCACAATTTGCACAGATATTTGGGTTTGGGGATAATGATGCTGACAGGAGCAAGATTCATGACTTCCCATCTCTTCCTCGGCACCACATGGAGTTCATGTATTCTCTCTCCGAGCAGTGCTACGCAGGATCTACTAATGGGCTTCTTCCTTTTTACACATATCTAAACCGAATGTTCAGAAGGACACTAGCGCCTAAGGAAGGTGATGCCTCCAACATTGCTTCCTACACTAAAAACTTGCTTACTGAGATGCAACCGAGTGCAAGTGGATTTAATGTGTTTCACTTTGTATGGATGGAGATCAAGTCCATTGCTATGACTCCACTTAGGAGTTGTGGCTATGCTCCCTATATCATGCACATGATTGAGAATATCACCGGGAATAGCTTTGTTTGTGATGTGAAACACAAACCTTTGAGAATGGAGCCAACTTTGAAGAATCCTCCTATGTCAAGTGAGAATGATTTCCCAAAAAAATGTCTCTATTCCTCATATGGTAGAAAGTGAAAGAGAGCAGCAAGTTCCCTCTCAGGGCTATGAAAATCCACCCTCTTCAACACCACCTCCTTCACCACCACACAAGGAAAACATTGCTACAAGGGCTTCATCTCCAATATTTGGTAGTTTTGATTTTAATGCTCCTCCACATCATTCCACCCAAAATGATGATTAGTAAGAAGGAAACAAGGGTGAAGGCGAGTGTGCTACATTGCATAATTCTTCTCCATTTGGGTGACAGATGACAAAGGGGGAAAATGAATATTAAAGCTTTCTGTTTTGTTTCGTTTGGGCAAACCGGAAGTTCTGGTTTGGTAAACAAGAAGTTTTGGTTTGGTACATGCAAACTCTGTATTGCATATCTATCGTTCTTTCTTTCGTCTTGTGGACTTGAAAACTATTGTAATGAGTGTCTTCTATTTGTTGAACCTATATTTTCGTATTGTAAAACCTTATATTTGTGCTAGTTTGTGATTTGGGATGTATGGTGTATTGTTTTTCTTTCGACATGTGACCTTTGAAGAAACAGGAAGTTCCGGAAAGCACACAATGTTTTCTTATCTGATTTCGTGTGAATCTTTTGTGATATGCATCACAATTTATTGAGAAGCTTCAAAGCAGTATGCAATAATGTATGGAGGGTACGAGGTAAGTAAGAGCTGTCTGTCCTACAAATATTTGATTTTGTGGTGGTTAATGTCTAAATTATTTCCTTTTCATGCATTTCACAATTGTAGGAGGATGACCTAGAAGAGGAAAGTGATTCAGACATAATGGAAGATGAGTGACAATGAGTGAATAAATAATACTTTTCTTGCGTCTTATTGTTTTAACAAATCTCCCGTTATCATATAAATTTAGTTGGTCAATCGAGATGTTTTTGTTATCCGCTTTAATATATGTCATTAGCTATATTGTAAAACTCCTTTGAGACTTTTTAACACGTGTGCGGTCCATGTGCATTGTTACTAGTAGTATGAAACCGGTTTTCGAAAATGTTTCATACTAAAAATTAGAAGATAAAATATAGTACATGACACTAAAAATTATTAATGTGATGAACATCCCTACATGTTAATTCTACGCATTAATGTCAAGCAACTAAAAATGAGATTATTTTCTTTCGATACACAGATTGCCAACCATGAAAGATCACTTTCGTAAACTTTTTCTCCAACACTGTCGACCATTTTGTTTGTTTTTCAACACGTTATTTGACAATTGGCCCGTGGCCCGACCATCCTAACATGTTGAGTAAGACAGCCTGTATGATTTTTTCTAAGATAGGAGAGCACATTATAACTGTGTCAAACATTAATAAGTCCATTGTGTTGTCGATAAATCTAAACCAATAAAAAACCATTTGCTCTGAAAACACGTTTCACCCGGCCAGATTTTACCTCATTTGTGTATACCCACCTTTGATGTGAGTCGCACAACATCTGAAATCCTGCTTGCTTCTGTGGGAGACCGTGATCTTAATCTGGCGAGGTGACATGCACGGTGTGTGGATCGTCTTCATCGAGGAAACCGAACACCGGGCCAGTTTCTCGTCGTGGACATTGGGCACCTGATCACCGCCATCGACCTCATAGCTGCCCCACCGTCAAGTAAATCAGGTGAGAACAAGATCGCCCCTATTCCAACATTCCTCCAATATTTCTCCTCTACCAATTGATTGCAGCGAGATAACATTTTATTCTCTCTTTTTTTCAAGGGTGTTCTGTTCATCTACAAAGTGCGTACCATGGTTTTGAAGTGGTGGATGTTGAGTTTTTGACCGAGATTCTCCAACAAGGAGAGCGGTAAATTGAAGAGGAATGACATCAGGGGATCTCATAGATCACTTTTCACGGAAGATTTTGAGGGAAAGCCGCACGTAAGGCAAGACAATCTACTATATCATTTGTGTGAGCAGGTTTTCGATGTCAGCGTGTTGTTGTCCAGCTGGGGTGAGATTTTGATAGAATTCATTGTACTGATTGTTTCATGATCACATATCCCCATGGATGTGCGCTCCCTCCGGTTGCTTGTGACATGCAGACAGCTGATTTAGTTTGGTGGCAGCTCTGTCTGAACGCCAAACATGTGGCCAGAGGGTGTATGCTGAGATCATAACGAAATGCTTACAATTTTTCAAAGGTGTTGTTATTTTTTGTCTTCAATTAATGTCTCAAAAAGCATCAGTTATTTAACTGAGCATTTTACAGGTAGCAGATTGATGAAGAGACATCATGATTCAAGGTTATCTGAGAGTGAATATGGAATGCGAATCAACTTGATCTCCAAAGTTATTTGAGGATAGTGGTGAAGTTCGATCTCGACAGTTCTTTGTTTTTTTTTTTTTTGTTATTTCTGGCAGAGATTCAGGTTTTTCATTTTGGCATGTAGGGCTGCTCGTGCAACTACCCCACAGTCGTATCAGTTAATATTCTCTGTTATTTATGACCAAAGCAATATTCCGCAGAAACTTAGCTTGGCCTCATTGACATTTTGTCATAATAGTGGAAGAGAGCTCCTTTTCATTTGTTTGTAGATTGGATTGCATATGGTCATAATAGTTGGGTGATTTTTACTAATTTAATGTAAACTTCACGAGGTTGGGTAGCCGTGGGTGTGTTCTTAAATAGGATATTCAACTTGTTTCCAACGCATGCTCATCTTTTTCCCATTGTAATAGACTTAAGAAACGACTTATGTATAAGTGGCATGAGTATGCAGTGATGCAAGTGCGACAGAAATGAGTGAATGAATAATATATTTAGCTTGCATCTTATTTGTTCTTGTTATCCACTTAAAATATGTTATCAGTTCTATTGTAAAAAATCATTGTTCCTTTTAGACACATATGTGTATTAGTACTAAATAACTAATATATTTAGTCTGCCATGCCACACGTGTAAATAAGCATTTTAAAATTTGCCTATCCACAGACACCATCTTCTACCGTTACGAATAACAAACTTCCAAACTTTAACTAGGATGTAATCAACAAAAATCTTGTTTCAACAGTTATCTAAACACACTCTTCATATTTATTGCCTCTTTGTTTTCCCACATCTGGTTGCTATATTTGTTCATGCCTTCCGCACTCCTAATCCACCTAGCCCCGCCACTCCCGCGATATAACTAGTGGGATCCGGCGCGCTTCGCGCGCCGCCTGTCCAGTTCATTATTTGGTAGTTTTCGTTGCAAGAGAGTTGTTTTGGTTTGATTTTTTTTATCTGAATAAAGTCTTTTTGTTTTGTGGCGGAGGGATTACGATGGTAAAGAATAATTTGTAGTTTTAAATCATGGTATGGTAAATTGATTAGCACTTGCAAGGTATATATAAGAGAGAAAGAAAAAAAATACAATCTTCGTACTGAACAGGGTACCAGGGATGCATGATACGCACGGGTAGCAACATAGCAATTCTATGTACATAACATGGGTAATGACGGAGTAGATGTTTGCATCCTATCATTGGTTACATTATATAACTGAACACGACCAAGAGGGTTATTTTGGTTGCTAGAGAGAAATAGTATTTTTGGACATCACCACACCTTTTGTGAGTACCTGGCTTCTCTGGTGCTCAATTGTTTTCATCGAAACAATGAGAGGGTGTGGTCCATCTGGATGCCCTTGTTGAAAGGTTAGAGGCATTTGAGAGGCAAGAATCATTCTTAACTCTTCAAAAACGGTACCAGCGTCTTCAGTTGCGATATTCTATTCATTGGAAGCTGTTTTTATGGCGCTGGTCATCATGTTTCTCTTTTGATCAAAGATTTGCTTCTGTCGATAGTTGGATTCTTTCAAGCAGTAATTAAAATCATTGAAGCGTGTGTGATGCCAAGCTTCAATCGCTGTGATTGCTTTAGTAGCAGCGTCATGATCAGCAGCTTCTTGTGTAAGGCTGGAGAGCTTGATATCACATGTGTGTTGTTTCTCAAGGCATGGATGGAAGGATAAAATCTGCAGCAACTGATAATTTCAGTGTCTGAATAATTGATGTGTTTGTAGGTTGTAGCTAGTGTATTCCGTGCTTCCTAAATGTGCTGAAGCATGATTGTTGGATTGATGAGACAGGTGGAAGTTTTTTGAAAAAGCCTAATCCTCCATTATTTGAGTTCATTGAAAAACAGAATTTTTTTTACTGGCGCAGCCAAAAGGGTACGAAGGGAACTTGACATGAGTGTTGTTTCGGTAGCTTGGCACAACAAAGTGTGATATAAAACCAAAAACGAGCGAAGCACAACAAAGCATGAAAAACGATAGACATGAACTTACAATTAACAAACGGCGCACCATAGTAAGCATTTGCAATAATATCTACGTAGCAGGTAGTATTCGATAGGCAAAGGTACATATTGAAATCTATTGTAAGATACGGTACAGATTGAAATCTATTGTAAGATACATACCTTTTTTTATGAGTAAGATAAATACCTTGTACTCACAAAACATAAATTCACAGAGCTTGCTATATTAATAAGCGAACAAAAATGGGTAACTTAAGCATGCCAAAACACCACCAAAAAAATTAGGAACTTAATATGTTCAAACAGAAACAAGACGTCAAAGAAAATGGGAGACTAATTACTAACTTTAGGAGAAAATTTGATGATTAAACAAACTCGAGACTGGACCTAAAAATGACAAACAGATTCAAGATGGCTGCAACAACCAAAAATATATATGAGTCAATATGTCGCATGTTCTTCTTTCTTTTCAAACCTCTAATAACCCGCATGTGTCCGTCAGTATGTACTACTTACTGGCTCCAAGTTTCACCAATCTGCATGTGACATTGAAAAGATAGTTCATTAACTAACTTGAAAAACACAATATAAGCACATAGAAAAGGAACTGGAATCAGGAGCCACGGAATGATTGAAGATTTCATGGCTTCATAAGTTACCTAGCTTAAATGTTATAACATATCTAAGCTTAACAGGGTTATCTTAAATTCTACAATCTAGCTCCAACGTTTGTGGTCAGCTCACTTCTATTTACATTTTTTTTTAACATTACCATCACTCTTCAATCATCAATTCATCCTAGAATAAAAATCGTTATTTCTCCCTGGGATAGTTAATTATTTTCGTTCTTCCTAGATCAAAATTCAATGTTACAAGATTGTCATACTGCAAACAACATAAAAGGCACAACCTCACATATCTAAATCCCAAAATCCTATGTGTATTCAAGGAAGACAACACTGCTTCAAACCGAGAAAGTGACTCAACAGTGCCAAGAGGCAATCAGATGAAACGGTGGACCAGATAGAAGTGCATGATAGCTAATAATCAAATAATCAGTAGGATTAACGGCTTTGCTGCTATTTTATATAGCATTTCAGTCTTCAGTGAAAAAATACAAGACAGGAAGTAGACCTTGTGGAATGTGGATACATGCAAATGGACAGCAAGTAGCAAAAAAGAATGCAATCTAGACTCGATGAAATATGTTTTACGTCAAGTCACAAGACACATAGGTATCATTTCTTGACTGTCAAGCTTCATAAGCAAGGCAAAATGAAGCCAACTTTGCACGATCATTGATGAAAGAACCCAACCAATATAGAATTTCTTTGCACTCCGTAACCTGAGCTATGTGCTTGCCATGAAGCAGTGATTACAAACGTACCGCATTCATGTAAAGAAGTTTGTGACTATAGGCTGCTCAAATTATTAAACATATAGTTAGTGCGAAAACACTCTGAAGCATAAGGGGACCTCAACACAGTATGACCTTCAATTTTTTCTCCTATCGTCCTACATGATCTTCCAAATGGTTCAAGCACATCAAAAGGTTATACATTTCTTTCAGGGTGCATCCTAATAGGGTATCCAAGGATGATTTACAATCATTCTAAAAAAATGAATAAAAACCACTAAATGATAGAAATAACGAGGATCTGTAAGGAAAAAATATACTATATGGCAAACAAAATAAATCAGTTGCTTTTTATCCAATAGTAAAGGTCACTAACAGAGCAGACCACAGGAGCTGAATTTTTTTCACATTTTAGATTCTGAAAATCTCTGCATGTGAAAGGTAAAACTAAGTGTTTTCTCAGGGCTGCCAGTGATGGTGTGACACAATATAACACACCTATATGACAATATGAAAAAAGCGACTACACCCAAAAGTTGTGTTAGGCAGCAGCAGTCTGATTTCCTCAGTTCCAATAGTTTCAGGAACATAAGGAGAAATGACGAATGTACATGGCACTCATTTCAACATGACGTGCATGTACATTTTACAATCATGCATTAGCTTGAACTAAGAGTAAACTGGTTCAGATGCAGTTGGAGATTTTGATCATTTTTCACGAAATTGAAACAGTAGTTTCAAAGCAATTTTTCTAATCACAAACCTATCAATAAACCATATGCTTCAAAAGAAATTCAAAAACTGCAGTCAATGAAATTGGCAGAAGAAATTGTATCAAGTGTATCTGCAATATCAGTTAAATATAATTGTCACAACCTGTGTATTAATACTAAACATTGCTGGGCTTGTGACAGGTTTGTTGTGCGGGCAATATTTCCATAGCTCTAGAATACGATGTTCCATGTGCATCTGATTATCCCATAATTACCACCGAAAAGAACAGGCAGTACCATATCTTAGCATTTTAGCTATGACAGCTCTAAATTATTTAAGAGGAAATAATGACTTCCAATTCTGTCAAGCCACTAATCAGTTGGGTTCTTACTTTTGAGTCGTCGAGAATTCATCAGAGATGATCACATGTACTGTAGATATCATGGAGCCTGCAACCGACAACACAGCTTGGGAATCACAATGCACTTCTTCAGTCAATTGGAGGCCCCTCTCTCAACCTTCAAGCTGCTGGCGCTAAATAGCTGCAAACTCATTATATGTCCTGATCAAGTTCAATCAAGTCAAACAAATCGAATCACTATTTAGCACGTATAAAGAGCAGAATCTCTGAAGAAGCCAATATCATGGATGCAGCCCTAGCACAACCCATAGGAAACCTTGACATAAGAAGCAAACATGCTGAGAAAACAACATTGTCAACATAGAAGGAACCACATTTAGGCAAAAGCAGGAAACAACATGAAAACAGAGGAAGCTCGAGCCAAAACACTCAAGTCATCTGAAACTTCATATGCACCTGCAATTTGAAAGAAACTTTCTCAGAGGTATATTCAACCCTGTAAAGATACCTATACCTAGTGAAGAAAGTCAAAGAAATAAGATAGTAAGCTTTGGCTTTCCATGTAGAAAAAAATGATTTTACATTGAACAATGGTACGTGGAGCAGGCTGTAATTTGTTTTTCAAAATGCATATTGTATTGAAAAAGCAGGTCTACTAAAACAATTTAAATATCCTTATACAAATCTGATTTTACACTACAGAATCTACAGATGTTACCATTAAACTCAACAATTTTTTTGATGCCACAGATAAATGGTTTGACTAATTCATATAAGTATTGTATCTAAGGCTCTAGAGCGCAGTCCTCTGCATTTCCAAATATGTACCCATTTCATTCGCTAACATACAAATGAAAGTAAAAAAAATATAGCACCTAGATATGGCACAGATAACAAAAATAGGGTCGTAGAAACTTATATAGCATCTAGAAAACCATGGGAGCAAGATAAGTGGGATAAAGTACCTGCCAAGATGCAACTGGTCAGAACCTTAAACCACAAAACATCTTTGTTAATTACCATACACATCAATGACCTGCAACCAAAAGCAACATGATATATCAATAAGTGGGAAAGACATCTTGTTAAATAGAATAACAGTGCCACCATTCATCAGAACCTGTCACTGAAAAAACATAAACTGCATTGCCAAATTTTGATAAATGTTCTCTGTGACCATAACACAAAATTTAGCAATGCAATCACTATACATTCAATGAAAGTGGTGTTTAATTTAGTGATGACTGATACAATGTTTTTCAAATCTCCAAATCAATTAAGCTGTATTTGGATGCAATTATGCATATCTTGAATTCCTGCATTAAACATGGAACAAATGATATGGTTTACAAATGAAAAGTAGCTTTTATATTCAGTTTGGCTAATGTATGGGTGCAACTGAAATTTCTCTTGTAATTTTTTTTAACTGAATTCTCTTGTAAAATTGGCTGAAGGAACTATATAGAAACTGCAAAACAATCTAAATATCCATATAGATCAAGCAATCCTATTTTTCAAAAGTTGATGCTGCAACTCAATCCTCAGTAGGCCAGAAGGCCTTCAGAATTAAAAAATCTTGGGCGAGTCGCTTACCATAAAACTGCAATTTCAATAAAAGAATAATGGCAGTGGAAGCAAAAGAATGCTCTTGCTATGCATTTGTGCAGACCTATACAACTCTATATCTGTCATTATTTTCTTATATTTCCTCACCAGACGATCTTATAAATGAAAAAATACACTAATGATCAGACAGGTCTTGGGTGGATGCAATCTCATAGCCTGCTTCAATTAATACTGATACGCAGGCAAAGAAATGCAGAATTACACAGCTTACAAAAAAAGTAAGCACGACATAAACAATACCAGAATTATCAAATTAGTAAATAAAATACTGTAAGAACACCTGAGATTCATTGGCACTACAGCAAACAAATTTTAGGAGAAAGGCCATCAATTACCCCAAAATCAACTGTGAAGAAAGCCTCTTTTCTCATCTATGTAGTACACATGAAGTTAAGTAAACATGTGAAATTCGGTATCAAATCCATCTTAGATGCCTAGATACAAAATAAACAAGAAACAATCTGCCATTATTAATCAAGTGACAGTAGTGCCAATTATCATTTTTGCTATTCAATGTAAAAGATGAATTTGGAAGCAAGTTTTTTTTAGGTTTGTTTAACTCTTTGTGTACTACATACATGATTTTTTAATGTAGATTTGAAACATTTAAATATGTTGAATTGTCACATTTTCTCTTATGGATGCCTTAACCCCTGGCCACAAGGAATTTCCCTTACTAATTAAAAGGAATAGAAATCAGCACCTTCAATGCTCATTAGTAAAATCAGCACCTTCAATGCTCATTAGTAAAATGAGAAAAAAAAAAGAGAGGATGCATTACCTAAGAACAAAGTTTTTATCTGTGATCAATGGCAAAGCCACAAAATGATTATCGCAAATGGATAGCAATAATATCTTTGTAAGCAAATCTGCAGGTCCGAGAAAATATTAGCGCTAATGCAGAAACTCGAACATCTCAAACCTAAAATATTAATCTTGCACTGAGATATAACTTGAGCATTAGGCAGGAAATCGAAATCACCCTTTGAAAAATAGATAAGAGTTTCAGATCTGGATATAGCTGAAAGATATCAGTCTTGGTAAATGCAACTAAATTCTTTTGAATGACAAATTTCTGAGAAATCAGATCCATAACTGAAAGATAAAATTGGATGACGTTTTCCAGTGCAATCAGCTACACAATTAACACGACCAGATGTATGAGATAGAGCAACCACAAATCCAAATTGTGCCAAGCAACTGCGATCGGCATTTCTCACCACAAATAATTTATAAATGTAGGAAAACATGATTAATTATATGAAACTTACATTTCCCTCAACTAACCATAATACAGCAGCATTCCTTTTGTTAAGTGAAACTAAACATTATATCACAAGAACTGACATCACAGTAATCACACAAAAAAATTTCTCACCAATTTAATATCCAAAGCTGAGAAGCACTCGATTTTGTTGTATGCCTCCAGCCTAAAATAGGTAACGAAAAACTAAGACCAGAAGCTGTGAAAAAAAAAGGCAGAGCAGAGAAGTGACCAGAAACAAAATACGTTTGGTGTTGCTTGCCCCTGCGATGTTGCTTTTTTCTCTTCAAAAATAGTGCTGCTTTGCTGCTTTTCACATCCCTCTGACATATGACACCTTGCTTGGCTTCATCTATTTTTGCAAAAGATTTCGAGATCTGCAGAGGCAAAAATGCTTGATAAATTATTCAACGGTTTCATGCAATGTCAATCAGCAAGATGATCAAACAACATTGTTTTCCAGCTTACTTAACATATAGAAGGACTATTTATTCCAGGAAAACATCTATGCTAACAAGAATCCTACCTCGCACATTACCGTGATTACGCCTCTCCCTGGATGTATAGCCATTGACTTTAGCCTCATGACAATTCACCGAATACATCTAGAAGCATTAACTATAAAGGAAATATTCATGCATTTTAGCATTGTACCACTGTAAAATTAACGAAGCTTTTAAACAACAAGCACATTGTAGCACACTGCGATGTCTATCGTCTACATGTAAACATGTAGTACCTTGTCCATGGCCGAAGCTTCCCTCCTGAGAACCATTGCTATGAGCTGAAAGGAAAACAACGGCAGCCTGCACTTTTTGCTATTCTCTGCTTCCTTTCTATTAGGTTCCTTTGGCACTGCAAAATCCGGCCATGGCAGAACTGCTGCCAGTGGAAAGTTTCTCCAGGCAAGATGATTCCTAGCAGGCCAAACCAGGAAGAACAAAATTGGTCAGGATGCAAGTGACATGGCCAAGCAATAATGGAGGCAACAAAATAAAAGAACCTATCAAACTGTATACACAAGTGCCAGTCGCCCAATCCAAAGAAAAAAAAGAACCCTAACTCATCCCCAAACCTAGGGGAAAAACCATAAGCCAAAGATCCATCCATCACCGTCAAAACGAAGAAAAAAAATGGGCAAGAACACCATGCCCCATCGCAGGGGCAAGCAACACCAAACGTGCACCCAAACTCTGGATGGCAGCGGCAAGAACGCAAAGGATAAGAAGGGGAAAGATCTAGGCCTCACTCGTGGAGAGAAACGGGACATCAGCCTGATGTTGAAGTGCTTTTGGGTGGCCGCCGCCTCGTTCGATCCGTCCCTGCAACGAAAACCCCAAAAACGCTAACACACAAAAAACAAATAGCATCAATCCCAACAAACTGGCATAGCAAATCAAGGGGAAAAGAACCTTGGTAAAGAACCGATGAAGGAGATGAGAGGGAGCTCGCCCGGATGGGGCCGCGCTGCCGTCGTCGTTGGCCGCGCCGTCCTTCTCCCTTCGCTCCTGCTAGAGGGCATCGTGCCGCTGCCCCGCCGCAAAAGACGGCCGTCGCCGCCGCCACAGACCACTGAGAGGAAACTGGGAGGGGAAGCGATGAGCCACGGAGGAGAGGACGAGAGGAAGGCGATGAGGGAGAACTGGGAGGCCGCGTTGTGTCAGTGGAGCATCGGGGAGGCCGAGGGAAAGGAAGAGTCTTTTTCGTTTCTCACCCACCCGTCTTCAATTCGTTGCACGACCGGTTAATTGGAGGGTAACATCTGGCACGAGAGGTGTAAATTAGCTGGACCGTACATGCATTCTTTTTTCACCGTGAGAGGTAAAAACTCAAACAAAGCACCCGCCCGGGATGAAGATCGCACGGCCGAGAAGTCCAAATGCAGGAGAGCGCAGCTACATCGCCCTGACTAGAGAAGAAAATGGGTCATGCATAGCAGGAGTTATGCCATCCCACCACCATTCTATTGTTTGTGTTGCTGCCGCCATGGCCTGAGATTTGTCTCGCTATCGCCATTCGCCTTCTCTTGTTTTGCCTCGATACTGCCCTTTGCTGCTCTGGGTCATCGTCACAGTTGCTCTAATGATTTCATCGTGATTCTTTCATAATTTCACTGCAATTGCTCTCACGCCATCTGGCCAAGATCGCAAAAAGAATCCCAACGAAATCAACTGCTAGAGGCCACAAGAAAGGTGACATGGCAACTTTTAAAATTATTTGGAAACCAGAAATTAGAAATTGTTGAAGGAGGTTTTTTTACTCTCAATAGATCTTTGAAAACTAGATATTGAAAGAAGCGGCGACGGCGGCTAGGAGCTTTTTTACTCTCAATAGTATTTTGACTTGTGTCATTTAAACTCATGTTTTATGGTCATATTGTTTCACAAAACTCCACTTCTTTCAAAAATAGCCATGAATATATGACATATGAACTATATATATCTCTTTGTGCTTCGATGATGCGATTTCTGTAATTAATTTGATTAACAAAATTATTTAGTTGGATGCACAACCATGTAAATCTCCAACAATTATTGTAGAATACATAGCTCGATTCATAGCGGCGGGGTCTTATCAAACAAATTAACCAGAATACCTGGGGTCAAGTGACATGAACCAAAATGTTTGGGTTTTGTGCAACAAAGACCACAAAACTTGAAGGTTTATGAAATTTACTCTAAAAATATATTTCAAGATGAATCTAACGATACTTTTTTGACACCATAAAGATTGATACTTTTTCATAAGAAATTGATCAAAGTTGATATAGTTTTGACTTAAGACAAACGAAAACATCATTGTTTGATACTTCGGTTAATAAAGCTGGAGAAGAGAGATGCTTTGAAAAGAGAAAAATCAATTCCACAAATCGGATACCTCCATTCTTGGCCGCAGAAGATCCTGATCCTCCAGACTTGCTGATTTTTTTGTGTATCGACTCCCGTCCCGAGTTCAGACCTCTCTCCCCGTCCCTCTTCTTCCCTAGCCGCCGCCGCAGCCCCGCGGCACCCCGGCGTGCGGCCGCCTTTGCCGCGAATCCAGCCGACCACCCAACCCCAATACACCGGCGTTCTCGGGCCACACTGCCAAGCGAAACCCTCGCGTGCCTGAATCTGGTCGGTGGCGAGGTGGAGACGCCGCCGCTGGTGCCGGAGGAATGGCGTGGCGGATGCTCCGAAGGAAGGTAAAACGGAGTCACTGGTGGCTTGCGTACTCTTCTCCACTGCGTGACTCCGAGTTTCCCCTCGATTCTTCCGGTAACTAGCTTTGTAGCAACAGTATTGACGTGGGCGTATTGCAGGATTTCCAAACGGGTCTTGTGAGTTTGGCTTTGCGTACAGATCGTGGGGGAACGAAGCGCTGTCCCAATGGAACAATTGGAAAGCTGGCACGTAAGTTGATCTTATCCATGTGCACTCGTTGTCTAGCATTCTCGAGTTTAGCGTGACATATCGGAGTTCATCTGTTTTGGTTTCAAATGTGCAGAGTTCTACCAAAGTGATAGGCCCAACATACTGCCAGCTCGATGAGCTTCAACCATTTCACAATCAGGTGTGTTTATCTTTGTGGTTTACATCTTCATATTCTGCAAATGATTGCGACCTACCTTAAGCATCAAACGTGTGTTATCCCATCAGAAATGAGAAATTCGCTTTTGAGACAAAGATGCATTAACATCATTGCCACTTTTTCCCACCGTGAATGGTGCGTACAACTTTAAAATAGCACAATTCGCATCTCATCTTGTTTGACCTTTCATGTGACCGCAAATTAAGAAATTATATCCGTGCGATAATTCACGGGCGAAGCTCTTTTATGTTCAAATTCGAATTATTGGTCCTACATACAACATTTGTGATCTGTCTCCAGTGATGCTATTTGACACATAACACATTGTACTAGTAATATCTTATTTGGTGCTAGATGATCATTTAAATATGTCTGTTCCACCACACGTCTTTTCTGAACAGATAATGATGGCACATTTAACTTTTTCATATTCGTGTTTAAATTTATCACTAATTCTTATAGAAAAACAATATGAGTAACTAATGAGCACATGGATGCGTACTAATGACTATTGGATTTGTTCATCAATGGGAAATAGAGGTTGAAGACTGGGAAATAGAAGTTAATATTCCTGTAAACAGTCTGTAGAGAGACTTGATCCTTAGACCACGATGATATGATGCTGGATTGTATTTTCCTGGTCTGGCGTACCTAGGATATCCTTGATTAAAGATGATAAATTCTGATTTCTCCCTTGGATGAACCACCTTCTGATAAAGAAAAGAAAAACAATCATACTTAATGCATTCATTGTTCTCAAGTTTCCTTATGACATTGTATTAGCGTGCTTACCTTTTAATGGTTCCTTTTTGTATCTTTTGAAACAATTCATGTTGTATACTTGTTTGGGTGTGATATTATTTTGGTATGATTTGTGTTACTGTTACTATTCTATTTGGATTTTGGTCTTATCTGTCAGGTGACTATACCGTCTTTTTTATAGGAATTTTCATGCAGGTATTTATATGTTAGCTTGGAGTCGGAAAAGGGAGGATGTTGTCGGGCTAAAAGCTCCTAAAAAGGAGAAGCGAGTGAAGAAAGAAAATAGAACTCAACCTCCTGTAGAAGCACCATATGTGGCACCAAAACCGAAGTTAGCTGTCAAATCAATACCAGATAAAACTGTTGAGATTTTTGATGGGATGACATTGCTTGAACTTTCTAAACGAACTGGTGCATATATTAGTGCACTTCAAGACATTCTTGCAGATCTTGGTGAAAAAGTTGAATCAGAGTTTGACTCCATCAGTATTGATCTTGCTGAGTTGATTGCCATGGTATGTATTAATTATGTTTCTCTTGAACCTGGTTCTGTTCTTTTGATTTAGTTTGTTAAAACACACTAAAAACGTGATAATGTGATATTTAATTACTTGTATTTCGATACATCCTGCAAGTCTCTCACGACTTGGTGAGGTGATCGCAAAATGATTATGTTACAAGTTATGACATGTTAATGTTCAAAAGTTTCTTAATCATTTCAAAATCCTCTATATTTCTTATGCTTATATTACATTTATCACAAAGATAGGTCCACTATAAATTTTGATTCTCTTAAGTTCAGATTGATCAATAACATCATGCTTTGCCTCCGTTGTATTTTAATCTATCTATAGCAGTTTTAGGTTGCGCCAGAAATTTATCCTTTCAAACAATAAAAGATGTGGCACACGTGATACATTACATATGGTTGCAAATATGGAAGGTTCCATGGGTTCGAATGTCATAAATTATAATTCTGTGGAGATTTACTTCTTTGTCGATATTTTCTTCCTCAGCAATTTGAGTGCTCAACAGTAACAAACTATCTATACAATTCTACTTGTTCAATAAAGATTTGAGCATGCACTAATAGAGGTTTCATCTGGATATTTTCCTATTTTTATGATTTTTTTTGCAAATTTTACAGTCATGAAGTATTTAAGCATCTAAAAAATTTTGTTTCTTATTATATCAATGCATGTGTTTCTTTTTTCCCCAGGAACTTGGTGTTAATACCAGAAGAATGCATACTGGTGTAGGCACAATGGAACCGCGTCCTGCAGTTGTAACAGTAATGGGCCATGTTGACCATGGTAAAACATCGCTTCTGGATGCTCTGCGTCAAACATCTGTTGCAGCAAAGGAAGCAGGCGGTATCACTCAGCATATTGGTGCCTTTGTTGTTGAGATGCCATCAGGGGCATCCATCACATTTCTTGATACTCCGGGACATGCTGCCTTCAGTGCTATGCGGGCTAGAGGTGCTGCTGTTACAGATATTGTAGTGCTTGTGGTTGCTGCAGATGATGGTGTTATGCCACAAACACTTGAAGCTATGTCTCATGCAAAAGCAGCAAATGTTCCCATTGTAGTTGCCATAAACAAATGTGATAAATCTGGTGCTGACCCTGAGAGGGTCAGAATTCAGCTTGGTTCAGAAGGCTTGCTTTTGGAGGATATGGGTGGGGATGTGCAGGTTATTGAAATCTCTGCAGTAGCAAAATCTGGTTTGGATAAATTGGAAGAGGCTTTGTTCCTTCAAGCTGAGATGATGGACCTGAAAGCCAGAACTGATGGGCCTGCTCAGGCTTTTGTGGTAGAGGCAAGGGTTGACAGGGGCCGGGGTCCACTGGCAACCGCTATAGTCAAGTCTGGTACATTAGTGAGTGGGCAACACATCGTCGTGGGAGCAGAGTGGGGAAGAATAAGGTCTCTTAGAGACACATCAGGAAAAATAACGGAGTCTGCTAAACCTGCTATGCCTATTGAGATTGAGGGGCTAAGGGGCCTTCCAATGGCTGGAGATGATATTGTGGTTGTTGATTCAGAGGAAAGGGCAAGAATGCTTAGTCAAGGGCGGAAGAAAAAGCAGGAGAAAGATAGGCTTCGAAAGATTGATGAAAACATGGAAGATGATATAGATACTCCAGAAGGGACTCCGGAAAGAGTTGAAATGCCCATTATTGTGAAAGCTGATGTACAAGGTAGTGTTCAAGCTGTTACAGATGCCTTGCGAAGTCTTAATAGTGCACAGGTATTTTCTCATGCAGATTTGAATCCTTAGTGTCCTTGTGGAGTTAGTGTCCCACATCATGAAAATATGCAGTTTTAGTGTACACACAGTTTAAGTATGCAATTTTACTTTAACTTAATCCTAGAACTTTAAAAGAGAATAATCTAGAACTTTAAAAGAGAATAATCTCCTAGTTCCTCCTAGATGTCCTAGAAGTCCAAAGTGTGAATTGCGAATCTCCTGATGGATATTCTGTTTCCTTATACCATATTTTCCCTCTTAAGCATGTTATTTAATGCATAGTATTGTCCTCTCTAGGTTTTTGTGAATGTTGTTCATGTCGGTGTTGGCCCAATAAGTCAGCATGACATTGATCTAGCACAAGCATGCGGGGCGTATATAGTTGGTTTCAACATTCGCAGTCCGCCTATTGCGATCACTCAAGCAGCAACAAGGGCCAACCTAAAGGTAATTCTTATGAATTATATAGTTTTCATGTCAGCTATGACTATTTTACTCCAAGGGATATTGTTTCTTGGATTTTGATGCTATCAGTGCATTGAGTTGAGTTTATCAGTATCGTTGGATGAACTCCCCATTCTGATTATATGAAGAAATGCAAGATCTTAATCTGTCCAGTTTCCCTATAGAACCTTTACCTATTGTTAGAAGTTAAGGAATCATAATGAATTTTTACATATTTGAGTTATTGGAAGTTATTGAAACCAAGTTAATTTGGCTCTGGGAGGTATTGTGGATATGAGTATATGACTACCATTGTATTTGATTGGATTGAATTGACGACACGATATGTTGATTCAATAATCAATACAAAATAGTGAAATACATGTCACATATTTGATTTGTGAATGCACAACAGCTTGTTTCCTTTTTCGGTTTGAAAGTTGATAGCTACCCTTCTGTTGTAAGACCACTTAAGTCCTTATGACAATTCTCTCTGGATTTGAACAATAGCTTGGTTTAAGGTTTTTTGTTCCATTGATTTAGTACCTCATTTGCCCTAACTCAGACATTAGCTTGACTCTAACCCTGGAAATGTTCCTTTTTAATTAATGTCACACCATAAGGAAGCAGTTATAGCTGTGAACTATTGCGAATCTGGTTTGCCATTATTGGTCACATCAGAGTTATTATATTCAGTGTTGCGATATGAAACCTAATAGTTTGTCATATCTCAACTTGCCAAAGTATCATTGGCCGTGGCCCATGGATATTCTCAGTTGATAGCTGACTCGATAATGTTTGTTCTTTAGATTTTGCAGCACAAGATTATCTATCATCTCCTGGAGGAAATGGGAAGACTCATTGTTGAGAAGGCACCAGGGACTGCTGAAACTCAGATTTCAGGCGAGGCTGAGGTTCTGAACATATTTGAGCTTAAAGGACGCAGCAAATCAAAAGGACCAGACATCAAAATTGCTGGCTGCCGGATAACAGATGGCCACTTCAGTAAATCTGGGACTATGAGACTGTTGAGGAGTGGAGAAACAGTCTTTGAGGGTCCATGTGCATCCCTGAAGCGGGAGAAGCAGGATGCAGAGACAGTAGACAAGGGTAATGACTGTGGACTGGTGATCCAGGATTGCGATGATTTCCAGGTAGGGGATGTCGTCCAGTGCTTGGAGCAAGTGATTAGGAAGCCCAAGTTCATATCAACGCAGAGTGGTTCGGTTCGGATTGAATGCTAATAGAATATTGTTTGCGGCTAACATTGCTCCATCTTCAATTAATTCAGCCATTTTTGCTGAACTGACCAAGGTTTCGAGTGTAACAAGATTTTGTTCGCTAGCAACTTGTTGCAACTACGATCAAACCCTTTCTGATACGATATACACCTAGGAAAAAGATATTGCATTCCGGTGGTTTTATAGCTTTTTGTGTCGTCCACTTGAGGAAGATCAGTGGGTTGTATATTTAAGTTTGCATTCAAACATGTCATGGAAAAGGCAAATTATTTGGTATTGTACTGTCTCACCATTCGGTGAGTTAGAATTTAATCAGCTTTTGTCCTATTCTGTTATGACTGTAGTAGTCATGTGCCCTACTTGCTTGAGAACAGTTATACAGCCTAAACCATATTCCTCGAAATTTGTGGCATGAATCTCCAGTTTTGCACCTGCCGTCCATGCCTTATCCAATTTTAATAGAAGCTATCAATTCCGCTGCTTATTCAAGCTACTTAGATATTGAGACGAGCATTTGTGACATAGTTTTATTACTTCAGAAAGAATATATTTTTTATTGTCAGTAGTTAGTACAACATGAATATAAATTACAAATTTTCTGATCAGCGCATGAACTTGATCATCGGGTGACGGCGACAGTTCTAGACTGCTCTAGAATCCTGACCAGTGGTTTGCTGCTGCACCTTCGCGCTTCGTCCAGGGGTGTGTTTCCCCGTCTGCAGCATCACATTGCATTTAAAAAAAAAATAGTATATGTTGTTACGCTCTGCTAGTCTAGCCCTCAGGCAGACATGAGACTTACATGGAACATGAATTATAATGTTTCTATGGTTTCTTTAAAATCCATGTGAAATTCATGCGTACTACGTACGTACCTGTCTTTGGCCTGAACATCTGCTCCAAACTCTATGAGCATCTTGGCGACAAAGTGTAGGCCCTCAGCAGCGGCAACATGAAGCGGCGTTCTCTGATCATAGTTCTTGCAGTTTGGGTCGATTCCAAAGTTGAGAAGCCGCTTCAGCAGGTCGATCTTGCCGTCGGCGACGACTCTGCACAGGTAATTTCCAGGCTCTTCCAGGTTCAGGACTGCACCATGCTCCACAAGGAGTGAGATGATCCTATCATGCCCTGATTTTATTGCTTGCAGCAACGGTGAATTTCCAAACTTATCTGCAGTTTCGGATATACTCGTTTAACATAAAAGATACGAGTAAAAGTGTTATTTTCTGCATATGTATATTTTTGCCCATGTTGAGTAATGTTTCTTGCGTACCTATGCTGTTGACATTTGCTCCTCGTTGGATCAGGAACCTGACGATATCTTCGTATCCTCTTAATGTGGCAACATGCTGGAAGGTAAACATTTGTAAAGGTTCAATAAATATACAGCTTGCTTATGTTAATATGAACATTGCTATTGTTTTAATATAAAAAAAGTGGTTCTTATTGCATTTGCTTCAGTCAAAATGAACTCCTTAAAAGTTATACATAATAGTTCATAGTTCACATACCAATGCTGTCCTTCCATCGTAATCGGGTATACTTGGATCCGCTCCTGCACTGATCAAGCCTTTCAAACGGAACAAGTCGCCATGGTAAGCAGCATTGTTCACTCCAAGGACTAGCTCTGCCTCCTGCCTAGCTATCAGATAAGTGATATCTGATTCCAATTGCTTCCCTTTTGACCCTGTTTCTTTTACCTGCAGAACAAGACATTTGCTGCTAAGTGCCGATTCCGAGTTCTAAAATATGTTTCTGTTTGTGATGTACCTTCAGTAGATTGCTCAATATCTGTCGGCTGTCCTTGACGTAAATTTGTAGGATACTGGTCAGAGACTGCTTATCAATTCTCAGAAGGCTGCACATTTCACACACCCTAACTGTGTATGGCTGTGGAATGTTGCAAACAGCAGCGACATCGCCGACGATGTCATAAGGCAACAGCTCTGTGATGATTTCCTCAGATCCACCTTCTCCAATTGCCACCTCTTCCTGTGAGTCACAAAAATCATATGACGACTGAATATTAGTCGTGCTCATACAATGATACAATTCATAGTTATTTTCCCATAACTAATATAGCCTTTATCTTAAAAAATTGACACATAATAGTCATAAATAATAGATTGATGTTGAAATGTAATACCAAGCATCCGTGTGCCACAACATAAATTTGGTCCACCACAGTGCCTTGCTCTAAGATAACGTCCCCAGGGAGGAAGAGTTCTTCATGTAACTTTACCACCTGAAATAATCAACGGAAAAGCTGAACGCACTGTTATATAATTTGACCGACGGTATTGCATAATGAGAGAACATGAACCCATTAACATCTTACGATCTGACTCAAGAAGTCCTCTGAGCATCCTTTGAACAGGTGCACTTTTGAAACCATGTCCAGGTACAGCGTCTCGGACATCTGCAAACAAACAGAAGAAAGCTCATGCTTAAAACTGCGCACAATAATCTCAGTTTCAGCTGAATCGATCTCTCTTCACAATCCTCTCATCGATGTGAGAAAAGCAGCACCTTAGATCGGACCGCGACCGGGATGTCGTCGACGACTCTGTCCTTGGTGTAGCTGCTCTCGTACTGCAGCAGCAGGTGAGCCTTCACCTGGGACCTGATATCGGCGCCCAGCTTGTTCCTATTCATGTACCTGATGAGGTCTGTCATCTTGTCCCGGAACCTCTCGGTCTTCGATCCTTTCACGATGAGGGCGGTCATATTGCCGATGAGGTACGCGCTGAGGAGGATGCTGAAGGAGACGTACGCCACGATGAACACCATCTCCCTTGAGTTCACAGCGTGGATATCACCGTAACCTGATTGTTCAAATTTGTGCGTAAAATTTCTCAAGTCTGACAGACGATTATCAGCAACTGCATTTTTCTGTCATGGTGATCAAGAACAATGGCATACCAACTGTGGCCAAGGTGACGATGGCGTGGTACAGCGGGGTGACGTAGCGAGTGAGCAAGTCCACCTCCCTGAAGTTGATGTACCTGGTGTCTCCCAGTGTGAGGCTGCCGATCCAGGTGCTGCCCTCGTGCGCCGGCGGCAGCGTGGTGGCGAGGTAGTAGAAGACGCAGGCGGCGGTGTGCGTGTAGTAGAGCTCCACGGTAATGAGCTTCACAATCCGCGTGAAGAGGTAGCTGACGCGGATGTCCTTCTCCATCTTCTTGAAGAAGGCCATGATCTTGCGCGCCCTGTACAGCCGGAGCCACAACAAGTATCGCACCAACTCCATCCTCCCTGTGGCCTGAAATAATGAATAACACTCTTATCAATGATCGATTGATCGATAAACACTATTCCTTTCCTCTGATGCCACAATGGTTGATACATTTGCAAGATTCTAATGTTACCTTGTAGATGTAGTCCCAAGGGAAGCAGCCGAGGAGATCGAGAGCGAAGCTTCCTTTGATATACCTGCAAGAACATCAGAAATTTCAGAGACGTTGTCAGACAGAGCTGCTCTCTTATCTGTTTCAAGAAAGGAATGGTAATGTTCAGGCCAGAGAAACCAGCCAGCCTCACCGCAGCGCGATCTTGTGTTTGTCGTACACCATCCTGTAGGAGTGGGGGTCCCTGTAGACCAGGAAGAAGTGGACGGCGACGTCGGCGAGGAAGACGAGCTGCACGCACTCCAGGTCTAGCAGGTGATCCGGCAGGCCCCGGAAGAAGCCGAACTCGAACGGGGTGTAGAACGTGGAGTAGATGGACCACAGGAACATCGCGTTCGCCCAGATCCTGTACCATCTGCAGCACGCAGATCAAGAACATTTGGCATCGATCATGACATCCTTGTGTGATGATATCTGAATTTAAATGAAATGATACGTGCGTGTTCAGGAGGACAGTTTAATTTCATGCAGAAGGTCCCTAATTGGCTGCATGCTCAAATATCATGATTATATGTTACACGTGCAAGTACTTGCTTTTGCATGCATTGGTAGCTTCAGTTCTTTTTTTTTAAGAAAGCATTTTACCGTATATGATCTGCGAGGCTAGCATAAACTGAACAAAGGGTGATGCTTTCTTACCTTCCATTAGGGTGTATGACAAAGCTGTCATAGCAATTCATTGGCAGCCTCAGGGCGCTGCTGCTTTGTGACTTGAGCTCCTTCGCAAACAGGGAGAGCCTGCTTCCCACAGAGCCATGCAGAGTGTCATCTATCTCATTCAGCTCATACTCTGCAGCAATTTCTCTGTCCATGGCGCCTCCTACTCTTTCTCTCTCGTCTCTCACCACTGATCACTTTCGCATTCCTATGTGCAGTGCCATGCAAGTTCAGGACGCTACACAAACAATGCATATATATATACATATGAGCGTGTGGATGTGGCCCTGCCACTCTTGGTTGAGCAAGGAACAATTGGCAGTTGGACACCGCACAGACGGCACTAGCATTCCAGAAAAGGGTTTGTTGGAGGCTCAACTGGGGATGGAATGCATGGGCGGTGAGTTCTGTTCAAGTTGCAACACATGTTGTCATCACCTTGCCTTTAGAAAACTTGCAGCGCATGGAATGGTGCACCTCTACGCCTAAACAAATGCTGCACCCCATACGGAACTCCTTTCCTGAGCAAACCAGCAGCTGCCTTTTGTTATCGTCCATGCAGTTTTGGTTTGTTGGTTCATGCGTCCACAGTTTGGTGACGGGGATGATCGTTTTAAAAACTAAAGAACTTTTGACCCTGAGTGTCAATCTGCTTGCACGCTCTTTGCTGAAGTTGCATATTTCTTGCAAGTTGCCGCCCAGAAAACATCGGGTTTGCTTGTGCAACTCGTGCATGATTCATTGTAGTATTTATTACTGCAACAATGCAGTTGTCTTCTCAAACTTCATCCATCATGCAGTCTGAAAATCACTTTACCTGGAGTACTTCATTGTTGCAGCCAAGAATCCTGTCTGTTTGGATTTGGAATCCTCATTGCTCGTAAAAAAAGAAAGATTTGGAAACCTTTGATGGGTTTGGTAACTGGTAACTGCATTAATGTTTTGCCAGAGGCTTTCAGCACTATTTGATACTAAAAGGAAACGGACAATTGATCAATATGTGGTCTAACAAAATTACCGCAGCAACATTTCTTCCACCTTCATCTCCACGGATGACAATGAGCATACTACAATTAATTGGACCAAACCAATACATCCAACTTGGAACGATGATCATATAATTTTCTCTGATATTCCTTTGTTTCAGACAAGCCATTAGCACTTTGGTGAGTTCGGCTCACATTGTAGCATTGCAAATTTTCCATGGGCAAAATTTTGCTCACACTTTTTTTTTTGGTAAGGGGTCACCAAGGTTTCACTTACCGTTGGAGCAACAGAAGCCGGACCGGACCGGTTTTACCGGTTTCCGGTCGAAAACCAGAATTTCAATAAGTTTTCAAATTCGTTCGAAATTTAAATTCGAAATCTGGTAAACTGTTGAAACCGGACCCAACCGTTTTCCTGGTTTCCGCAAAAACCGGTCCGGTTTTGAGCTCATACCTATTTTGAAGTTGGTAATTTTGTTGCCTAATGCTTGTCCCAAACTGTAAAGTGAGGCTATGTTTCGGGAATTCCGCAGAAATCATGGAACGCGAACCTTATAATGGCAAAGCTCCAGCCAATTTTCGAGACCTGATTCAGCTCTAAGCCGTTACCGGTAAAATCTGGTCAAAGCAGCATCAAAGGGCAGGTCTGTCACTGTCAGGGGCATCTAGCTAGTGCGTATCGTGCGTCTCACCGTCAGACGGTCAGAGTGTCTTGTGGTGCTGCCGAGTTCTCTAGCCACAGAAGATCTGAGAGTAGGTCAAAGGCGGTAATGAGCTGTGACACCAGGATGAGCCGATCAGCATAGTGCTTTCACTACCCTTATCTTTTACGTTGACATGAATATCAAATTACAAGGCAGACTTAGCTTGAGCTTTCCCTTTCAAGGTAGTTTCAAAAGTATGTATTACCACTTCAGCTAGCTCATTTACTTACAGTGAAAGCAAATCATTTTTTTTCACTATTCTTTGTTAATACTCCTGACAAACAGCGTTAAATTCAGTTGTTGAAATTCAATCAGATTGATTGATTGCATTTCGTAATAATCCAAAGGTGAACTGAATTAAATGTAACAAGACTTCTAGACTTTAGCTCATGTTGCCTATGCATCATCCTGATTATGGTCACTTGCACAAAATGGAAAAATTACACACCACAAATTCAGAACCTTTCGTCAAAATCATGTACCAAACACAAAAAATGGCCTCTAATGCATGGTCATTACACATAACCCTGAGTAGTCATAAAAAATCATACACCAATGCTAAATCCAGCTGGTAAGCATTTCCTTCTATGGCAAAGCAGCTTCAGAAAAGACGCAAACGGGCATTCTTTTTTATTGCTGCACAATGACGGATCCTGCGAAATATGCACACTTATCATGAATGTAAACAAATTGGTGCAATTTGGAGTCCTTTTAGCTGCACCACCGTCGTGTATAAACTAGCTGCATTATGCTGGAGAGCCGGACAATTAAAGGAAAAGGTGTTGGAGGGAGATGGATGGCCATGGACCCACTAATGAGTGCCGATGGATTAGCAAAAAATAGTGAGATGTTTGATGGGGGTTTCAGCTTTTTAGTTGTGGTTTGGTACAGGTACAAGTTTGGATTAGGACGAAGACGGTGTAGTGCATCCGACACTGACTTGAGTGAGCGACCAGCTGCTTTAATTTGTTCCTTTCCTTTTCTAAGCATGTTTATGTGTATACGCGAGCATGGTAATGCTAATGTTTTTGCTTGCACTAGTGGAAACTTGCTTGGGTGATAAACTAATCCGTGCTGCGCTGATGCTCAAGCTAAATGCAGAAGGGCTTTGATACTGGGTTTGAACCGTTGTGTAATCGATCTACCAGTAGGGTGATATAATTCGCATTAAGCTTTCTAATTTTCTGAAGTCTAGATAGATATACATTAGCAAGGAGAATAATTGTATTAAATCTCATTTTATTCCACTAATGGCTACATGTACGCAAAATCTGATATACATTCTTTTTTCTTTAGAACAAAGGAATGTAGTGTAGTTTGATTCTTCCTTCTTTTTAGCGAAAAGTTTATCCGATATATACATATGAAGGGCTTATTCCAATCCATACATTTGGCAAATCATTGAGGCGAGATGCAAACATTCTATGCCATTATACCATAAGAAGGCACAATAATCTAACGGTACGTCCTGTTTGAGACTCAGTACAGACAAGAGCAGGGGCACAAAAATAACGTGAAAAGAATGAAACGAAAAGGGAAAAAACTAAAGTGGCATCCACAGAAATTCATCCTACTTTTTCCTAAAGGAGAGGGAGACCACTTCAGTCCACAATTTGTTGCATTTGCCATTTTGCGATGATATGGAATTAACTATCTAATCTCTTACGGGCCTTTAATCTTTGATTCTTAATTGAGGATTCTCTCCTTGTCCTTTTTAGTCTGTTGGTTATATGCAGAGCGCACTTACGATTCGGGTAGCACAAAATTTCTTCCCACATTGGACAGGCTTGTTTCCTTTGATTCGGAGTTACTCGTTCCAGTTTTAATTGCTGACGTTGGGATAAGTTACTGCGACGTCATCTAAACTGGAGGAATAATGCAGTAATCTGCGGTTGCTGATCCAGTGAAGCTAGAGGAGTTTATTCAGACTAGCTTTTTTTTTAGCACAGTTTATTCAGACTAGTTTGATTCATGAGCCGCCCAACCACTTGATTTCGAAGACAGGGCCGCAGGAGCAGAATGGAAATGATGTCAATGGCCCATTTGTTTTCCGTCGATAACAATAGTTTTGGTATCAGGCCCAACTTATGCAAGAACCAAACTTAGGCCCACGCGGCCCGGCCCACGCTGAATGCTGCCTGAGATGCTTCGGGAAATCTCCCGCCATCATCAGTCCGGTAGCCGTGCCGCAACCTCTGCAACACGCTCGAACCCTCTCGAGCTCGTCGAAACTTCTCGCGCGCCACCGCTCTCCAATCTTCTCACCGCCCTATAAATGCACCTCCTGATCGCCCCGTCACCATCGCGTCACACCAAGCGAAGACACACACGAGAAGAAGAACACGAGCGAACTTAGGATCTGAGAGCGATCTTAATTAGTAGAAACTCCGGTTGATCAGTCTGCGACTGTTGATCTTAAGTGACATTGTTCGTATACGCGAGTCGACGATGAGGATGATGCGGAGAGCTGCCGTCGTGCTCGCCTGCCTCGCCGTGACGGCGGCGCTGGCGGACGCCGCGCTGATCCCGTGGTTCGGCAGCGGCCGGCGCGGCGGGCGCGACGACGCCTCGGCGGCGGCGGCGGCGGCCGTGTCGCCGCTGGCGGACGTGGGCCTGCTCGCCGACCCGTTCCGGATCCTGGAGCAGATTCCCTTCGGGTTCGACCGCGACGACGTCGCGATGGTGACCATGGCCCGCGTGGACTGGCGCGAGACCCCCGACGCGCACGAGATCGTGGTGGACGTGCCGGGCATGCGGAAGGAGGACCTCAAGATCGAGGTGGAGGAGAACCGGGTGCTGCGGATCAGCGGCGAGCGGCGGCGCGAGGAGGAGGAGCGCAAGGGCGACCACTGGCACCGGGAGGAGCGCTCCTACGGCCGCTTCTGGCGCCAGTTCCGCCTCCCCGACAACGCTGACCTCGACACCGTCGCCGCCAGCCTCGACAACGGCGTGCTCACAGTGCGGTTCAGGAAGCTGGCGCCTGACCAGATCAAGGGCCCCCGCGTGGTTGGCATCGCCGGGGGAGATGGTGAGGGTGCTGCGAAGAAGAGCATTGGTGCCGGCGCTGGCTCTGGCTCCGGGGGAGAGGCGCAGGCCAAGAAGGTCGAGCTCTGAAGTGTGGAAATGAGGAGAGTAGCCGCTTGTGTCTGAATGCCTGTAATGCGTGTCCGCAGTTCCAGTTTGTTTTGGTACTGAAATGTCCTGTGGAGAGGGAGTGTGATGTGTTTTTGATGTAAAGTGTGCGAGTTTGACAGAGAATAAGAAGTTACACTTCTTAGGAAAGTTTGTTGATCTTCCCGAACCAAAGAGTTGCAACTATTTGCTGTGCTACGGCTCCGAAGCCTTGAAGATGTGCAGTTTTATATGACTGAGGAATATTAAATTTTCGGATCTGCAATCTGTTAGCCAGCAAAGATGTTGCGGATGCGTTGGTTGGTCTATCTAACCCATCGCCTCGATCAAAAGACAAGTCACGGCACTGACGGCAGCATATCATCTGCCGGAAGAGAGCTAACCAGCTGAGGCTTTTCTCTGCTTTAATTAAAGCCGGTTTGACTGATTAATTCTGGGTTTGCGAGATTCCAACTCCATAAACTTATGTTGATTTCAGTGGAAAGCTGGAACTTAACAGCCAAAGATGAATGCTTTATAGAGCTGATTTCGATGCAAAGTTGGATATTTGCCAATCAAAGATGAGCGCTTTACAAACATAACACTGAAATATTTTGTTTCAGAGGTAAAACTTACTACCAAAAGATCTTCCATTCTGTTTGTATCGTGCCTTCTCTCTGAACGTTAACACCGGCACTGAAACTACAACCATCATGAAGCACTGAACATTTTTTTTTAAAAAAAAAGGAAAAACCTTTACTCATCAGCCGACATATCGTCAAGTCACGAATACAGACCGGGAGGGGTATGAGAGAAGTGCATCCTCCTCATTACAAGCACAACCCAATGCTACCAGCGCATGGGCTACTCTATTACATTCTCTAAGCTTGAAAACACAAGAAAAGCTATAGAAATTCGAACTTGCCAAATGATACGACGAGCACCTTTCATCATTTCAAACCTCTGTTCCGTGCCTGGGTGTCCCGGGAAACGAGTTCATCGGGTCCAACACAAATGGGATGTGCCATGCAGGCCCGGCCTGACCAAATCCCCCCACCACTGACTCGTGATATGATTCTGAGATTTGGAAAGAAAGATATTTGTCCCACCTGTGGTCACATAATTCAGCTTGTTCGGCTGGCTGCATTACAGGAGCTGTGATTCAAGAGCTACAGTGTTTCAGTTATTTTTTCAGCATCCGCTATAATATTCGCAGTTATTTTTTCAGCAGCCGCTACAGTATAACAACTGCGATTCAGCCTGCCGGACAGGGCGGACATGACGAGCATGAGAGGAGCAGGGTTTACATTACCGATCAAACAATTAAACTGTTCGTTAGCAGGTATGACTGTTTCTCAAAACCAGAAAAATCGCTCGACTTATTGCTTAAAATTCAAAAATCAAATTTGGTCAAAAATTTTAAGGCAAACCGCTCGGTATTTCCGGTTAGCTGATACTCCCTCCGTTTTTAATTATATGACACCGTTGACTTTTTTCATTACCTTGACCATTCGTCTTATTCACAAATATTTACGCAAATAGCTAAATGTATGAGTTAGTCTTAAAGTGTTTTTGGTGATAGATCCAACAACATATATTTCACGTTAAGCAACTAATTATTTTCATATATATTGTTGGTCAAAATTCACAAAAAAGTCAACAGCGTCATATAATTAAAAACGGAGGGAGTACTTTTCTTTGAAAACCGAAAAAAAAATAGAAAGGGAGTTTCTTTTTTTAATTTTTTTCTATACTAAAAATGCTTGTTTTCATCAAGCTCTTTCACCAGATTGTGTAGTATTTGTACAAATTTTTGTAACAATTTTTTCAAATCACTTTTCGGAAACCGTTGAACCAAGGAAACTGAGTCGGACCGGTTTTGTCAAAACGGCAAAAACAATGGAGAGGAGCGCGTGACTGCGAGCTTGGGTGGGGTCGATGGATGGAAGAAAGAGCTAAAAGAAGGGCCTCTTTCCTGCGATTGCCCCAAAGCTCAAGTAATGTTTCAATACTAGCTCCGTGCTCCATTTATTAGGTCGTTTAATTGTTTGCTAGGCTGATGCTGATCCACGACGGCCCGATACAACAAGTCAAGTCAACCGTCAACTTTCCACGCGATGAAACTCATGCTATTAGATTGCTTGAAAGAAAAGGCTTTATAAGATTTGATAGTCTGGCAAAGATTTCAATCAATCATGTAAAGGCAAGAATCAGTTTAAGTGTTCCCATTTGCATGAACCATGGAATCATTCAACGGCTTGTGCTCCCAGAGCAGGGTATTTCCAGTTATGGTCGGACAAGACAACTCGGCTAGTTAAAATGATGTGATCAAGTCGCTGTTTTGGCATGGCCAAGCACAAAAGATTTGTACACAAAGGAAACAAGCCACAACGTTGCAGTAAAAATCACTTCAGAGATTAGAGGTTAATTTTGAAAAGTGCCTGAATAGCACTCATCTTCTGAGTACATTTTGCAATTGCAAACATACCACTCCCCAACCCCAAGCCTGGATTATACTATCAGAACTACTATATCGTTACCTCGCTTCGCACCGTCTGTTTGTCCATTGCATCATCCGGTCTTGCATGGACGGCGCAGGTCAACCTAGGAACTTTACCACAGTTAAACCCGCCACCGAAATTTCCGTGCCATGTATGACAATTGGCGTGCCCTGGACGCATGACAATTGGCGTTTCATAAGCATATTTTCTCCTCATAATGTCCATCGCTGTACAGACGCGACATGTATGAATTAAATTAGCCAAGCTGCGTTGACGTTATAAAAGGGTCTCATCACTAGCTGGGTCTTCTGGTTGGTGGCCATTTGTTTTCAGGAAAAGCCAATGCATCTACATCATCACCAAAGAAAAGGCTGAAATTGAAAAGTTAGACCTTCTTAGTCTCCTAAATTACAAGGGAAAATATCTAATTTTGGTTAGCGCAAAAAAGAATACAGGTGCTATCCTTCAAGATGAAATCAACATCACGCTCAGATTATCAAACAGCTGTCGTAGTTAATACACCTCAAAATCACGTCTTCTGACCAAGTCTATATTCAACCCGATGCAATACAGTAGCACAGCGACAGGCAAAGAATAAGAGCCAAACTTTGCCACTTTGCCTCTGGCTCATTATATGAAGCACATCTCAGATAGAAAAGGGAACCGGATCCAAGGACAAACATAGAGAAACTTGGCATTGGAGATGGCTAGAGTGTTACTACCATGCCATGCCTAATCTTTGAATTCACCCTGCTGATAGCATCCATCAAGAGCAGCACCTCGTGGATGATGGCGAAGCCCGGGTGCAGAGAAAAATGTGGCAACCTCACCATTCCTTACCCCTTCGGCATTGGTCTTGGTTGCTACTACGATCATGGGTTTGATCTTTCATGTGAGGATAACCGCACTTTCATGCATAACTCCAGCAGCCTCATGGAGATCTACGACATCAGTCTACTTACAGGGCAGGCTCGAGTCACCACCTTGATTGCCTCCAGGTGCTACAACGACACAAGTGGATGGGCCTCAACAAGTACTGCTCGCTTCTTTACTCTATCCAGTAAGGCAAACAAGCTAACAGCGGTTGGATGCAACACGCTTGCATTCTTGGGAGGCTTCAACGAGCACAGGGCCGCAGCTGGGTGCTTCTCAATGTGCTTGGACAAGCAAAGCGTGGATCGCAGTGGTCAGTGCTCCGGCATGGGCTGTTGTCAGACATCCATTGCATCAAACCTTACTTCCTTCAACATAACCTTCGATGAGAGGTACGACAATTCTGAGGTACAGGAGTTCAACCCGTGCAGCTATGCTTTCGTCGTTGAGGAGGACTGGTTCAAGTTTGAGGCTTCTTATCTTGAGGGTAACAACTTTACAGAGAAATTCAAGGATGGAGTTCCTGCAGTGCTTGATTGGGTTGCAGGACGTACCTACTGCGATGAAGCCGTCAAGAACATGTCATCATATGCCTGTATTAGCAAGAACAGCCAGTGCATCAAGTCACCAAATGCTATAGGGTATCTATGTAGCTGTAACAATGGCTTTGCAGGTAACCCTTATCTGGTAGACGGGTGCCAAGGTAAGATACTCCCTGGAATTCACCCTGCTCTTCAAAGGTCATCCCAAGGCTGTTAATCTCTACTGTTGTATGATGTTTCCAGATATCAACGAATGTCAATTTCCAGATCAGTATCCGTGTAATGGAACATGCAGTAATACAATAGGAGATTACCAGTGTTCCTGTCCTTCTGGGACTCGCAGCGTAGATCCAAAGAGAGAACCCTGCAGACCAGATGCAGCTTCAGAAAGAGCTAAACTGACAAAAATGTTTATAGGTAATTTTCCTCTACTTCATAGATTTCATCAGAATAGCATGGAATCAGACCTGAGCAAACAGAAGTTCACCTCCTTTTCCAACATGTGACAGCCAAAGCCAAATAGGTAGACAGAAGAATACTTCAAGCATTCTTACACAAGATTTCAGTACTTGAGCCAACACAAGAACTCCTTGTAGCAACACAATAAATTCTAGCAATCTTTGACCTCTGTATCAACTAAAAAAAAATAATCAATAACTTATTGTTTCTATGATTCATATAAACAAGAGTAAATTTCACAAACCTACAACTATTTGCACCTTTGTATCACAAAACTACAACTTTTGAAATGCATTTCACAAAACTACAACTATTTCATTCATTAGTAACACAAAAGTACAACTTTTGTAGCTTGGTCCCACATGTCATTCACACAAGTGCCAAATAGCTTGGTCCCACTTGTCAATCACACACATGCTACAAAAGTTGTAGTTTCTTGTTACTAGAGGTCAAAATAGTTGTAGTTTTGTGAAATAGACTTTAAAAGTTGTAGTTTTGTGATACAAGGGTGCATATAGTTGTAGTTTTCTGAAATTTAATATTTTGCCTTATTCCCACAACAATATGTAGGTCCAATGATAAATAGTTATTTCATTAAAGTAGGTGGTAGTTATGGAATATTATATAAAGTTGTAATAAAATGCTGCGGGACAAGCAGAGGGGATGTTCCTAGGATAAGCACTTTATATAGACAAATCAAAGGTATGAAGGGACAGTCTACATTTTTCTCGAACCAACGCAAAGGGATAGTCTACTTATAAACATAGGGTAAACTGATCAAAGATACAGTCTACAATGTTCTCAAATCAGCTCAAATCGGCTAAACACCATACTGTAGAGTTTTTTCTTTTCCTTCTGGCCCTCCTTCCAGCAATTGTTTATATATAGGATCAGGCCTCCGGTTTGTTTCTTCTTCCTTTTCTTTGTTCTTATTTTAGTTTAGCTTCTTCCTGGCTGACGTAAGACAGCCATGTACAGGTTGGCTATGGACTTTGTACTTCTTTTTGTTTCTGTTCTTAAAAATAATTATCTACCACAGTAGGGGTTTCCCCTACTGTAATTCCCTCAAAAAAAAAATCAGCTCAAAATTGTAGGCACAGCTTCCACATGTATATTAGGTGACTTGCAGATTTATCGGTCATTTGGCCATACATGCATGTGCTCCTTAAATCACTCATTGCACTTGCATAAATTGATATGGATTTATGTGTTTTCTGTTAAAGGTATTAAAGTAAAATATTAAATAGAAAATATACTTATGCTCAATATTTTGATGTTGGCTATTTTTCTTGTTGGCAATTGAGCCTCACAAAGAGGTCTTATTGACTAAAAGAAAAGCCTTCTTGGCATATCAAACAAATAACTAGGAGTTTTTCCTTGTCAGGTATTTCGTCATCTGCTATAATTCTGCTTATCTGCATTTTTGCACTTCTGATTGAATGCCAGAAGAGAAAACTGAAAAGAGAAAAGGACAGATTCTTCCAACAAAATGGTGGGCTCCTGTTATACGAGCAAATCAGGTCGAACCAAATTGATACTGTGAGAATATTCACAACAGAAGAATTAAAGCACGCAACAAACAATTTTGACTCAAGCAGAGAAGTAGGCAAAGGTGGCTATGGCACTGTCTACAAGGGAACTCTCAGAGACAACAGAGTAGTAGCCATAAAGCGTTCAAAGATAATGAATATGGTTCAGAAAGATGATTTTGTGCAAGAGATGATTATACTTTCACAGATCAACCATAGGAATATAGTAAGGCTTCTTGGTTGTTGCTTAGAAGTGGAGGTTCCCATGTTGGTCTATGAATTTATCCCGAACGGCACTCTGTTTGATCTGATGCACAGCAGATACAGAAGGTCACCCATTTCATTGGATACTCGTCTCAGGATTGCCCAGGAATCTGCAGAAGCATTAGCATATCTGCACTCATCCGCATCCCCTCCCATAGTTCATGGAGATGTGAAATCTCCAAATATTCTCCTAGGTGACAACTATGTTGCAAAAGTTACTGATTTTGGAGCATCAAGAATGCTTGCCAGGGATGAAGTACAATTTATGACAATGGTGCAGGGAACTCTGGGTTATCTAGACCCTGAATACTTACAAGAGCGCCGATTAACAGAGAAAAGTGATGTTTATAGCTTTGGAGTTGTGCTACTAGAGCTAATAACAAGGAAGACAGCGATTTATTCCGAAAGTACTGAAGAAAAGAAAAGCCTCGCATCATCCTTCCTTATTGCACTGAAAGAGAACAGGCTTCATTCCATCTTGGACACAAATATATTGGGTGTCAGAATAGAGCTGCTCCAAGAAGTTGCTCAACTCGCAAAGTGTTGCTTGAGTATGAACGGGGAAGAACGACCATTAATGATAGAAGTATCCGAAAGATTAAGACACATACGAAGAACTTGGAGAGAACAACTGATTGAGCATGCTAGTGAAGAAACCGAATGTTTGCCTGATTACTCATTGAACTATCACCCTTCTAGCACTGGACAGTACACAAGTTTGGTGGCACTAGAATTAGAAACCGGTAGATGACAAATACCAAAAATTGTAACAGAATTTGAAACTTCCTGACATGAATGTCCTGTAAAAAAATGTCATTTGCTTTTAGCAACAAATCTTCTGGCACAAGGAAACTTACCATTTTGAAAAAATTCCACTATGGCGCCGCGTCAGAGAAAACAATCAATGGAATTGCTTACTATACTTTACATGGAAGTTGGAGGTTGAATGCCACAGGCAATTTTAACTTGTTAAGTCTATACTCAAAGTAGCAAGAAAGTAAACTAAAAACTTCAAGCCACACAAAACATGGGCGAGGCAAAACCCAGAACATTTATACGACCAATAACATGTCACATGAGATTTGTTGCAAAAACTGTCACATGAGATTTGTTGCAAAAACTGTGGATGGCATGATAAATAAGATAAGATGAGGTAGGGTAAGTGATGAGAAACTTCCCATGATAATTCTAAAAATCCAACCTTGTTGCATTCAACAGGAGCTTCAAAGGAATTAAAGAGCAAGATAAATAGCATAATTCTACAGCAAACGAAAATGCGCTTGTTTTCCCAAATTTGTAATTGTGATCAGTCAGGATGTTTCTAAAGTCAGTAGTGTTTGTAATTAGCACATATACTTAACAACTCAACTCCATAAAGTGATTTCAAGAATGAAAGAAGAAAGATAGAGTTCATATGCTAAGATCATAAATAATTTCATGAATGGCCATGAGAAGGAAGAAATCAGAAGATAACATATGTTTAATGCTACTGTTACAGGTGGAATGGTGATAGTGGCAGTTTTTAGCATCTTCGCCTTATTTTCCACACATTCATTTGTGTTCATATCAACATTTCATAATAAAAAACCTTCTGCGGAGAATTGAAGTATTTTCACATAGTTATATTCATGTGGCATCTGATACTAATGTTTCTATTTTCAAGTTTTGTAAGATAAACTGTTCCCCCACAAGCAATGTTTATGACTAGCAGTAACCCTTTTATTTGAGATCTGTGGCAACGCACAGGCTTCTTGCTACTACCTGCAGGATCTGAACTTCTAAGGTCATTGTACCAATAACAATCCTTAATTTCCGATAAAATTTCCTGCCCATATGCAACTACAAGAGTCCAGCAGATGCGATTTGTTCCAAACCCAAACAGGCAGCGAATACATAAGAAGTAATGAAGATAAGTGCCATGGAGATCGAGAGCAAAATGCATTCCATAACGAGGACACAACACAACCAATAAAAAATCTCAAGAGGGAGGCACTGCAGTGTAATTCCACTGATCTGAAGCTTTATTACGCTGCAAGACATGGCGTCTGTTAACACTAATCTGGAGCATCAGAGCACATCACGTCTTGCTACAAGGATAAGCACGTAGGGGAACGAGGAACGCCCCAAGCATTACAACTAGGCGATTGCCGGTTACTACTACTGCGTACCATACGTTAGCGCAACTGCGAGCTAGCCCGGGCTAGGGGCGGCTTGCTACTCGAAGTTGTAGTGCTTGTCGACGGCCTCGGCGACGTCCCAGGTGCAGCTCATGCCCTTGGGGAAGACGACGAGGTCCCCCGCGGCGATCTCGACGAACTCCTCGCCGTGGCCGTCCGGGTACACCTTCACCTTCCCCTGAAGCAGGTAGCACGTCTCCTTGGCCGAGTACGTCCACGGGAACTTGCTCTTGTCGCACCCCCACCTGGATTTCGTTCCATTCGCACGGTGAAGCGGAGGCCGGACAGCGAGGAGAGGTTGCAGATCGAGACGCATGGGGAGGGCGGGAAGCTTACTTGGGCCACTGGCGGACGCCGAGCTCGGAGAGGCGCGACTCCGGCGGGTTGCGCTCCACCCTGATGCCCAGCTTCTCCGTCGCCATCGTCTCCGCCGACGCCCGCACCGCCGCGAATCGCCGCCCGGTCCTGGGGTTCTGTGAGAAGCTAAGGCGGCCGGTGGTGCGGAGTTGGACTGGGGTGACCACCATTGGGCTCGCCATTTCAAGTAGAGCAAGCTAGCTGCTGCACACCTGGGCGGTTCTGCGTTTGGGCCGTCGCGCGTGTAGTGAAGCGAGGCAAGGGAAGATTCCGGAAGCCGGGGATCAGTGGCCCAGGTTTCTCGAGAGGAGGGGGAAAATGAGACGGAAAATTGAGGCCCGCTCGTTGCTTATCCTTTCCGTTGTGGCCGTAGTTTCTCGGTAAATTTTGCTTGCTCTCACCATAGGCCACATCGAAAGATCAGCCCACGCAGGCCACTTCGCCATTAGCCTGGGAATGCATGCCGCCGTGACTACAAATTTTCGAAATGGACTCAGTTGACCCGGGTTTCGCGTGATGGAGCGCTACGTTACGAGACTAGTGTTGTGATGGATTTGACTAACGAACAGTTCTCGGGATTGCTACGTCACTGTCAAGAAAATTTGGCAAACGGAACACTGTAGCTTCAAACAGATCCGCTACAGCTCTTGCCAATCAATGCAACGGGTGCGGACGGAACCAACACTGCGGTTCTAATGCATTCATTGTTGTCTGTCTTCTTAGCGCAAAGGATGCACTTTCATGGCACACCGATCTCTGTTTTTTTGCAGCAATAAATGGAAGGGAATCATCTTCGCAATGTTATTTGCTTGTTTAGTCGGCACAAAGCGCAGTCCCTTGCGCATAACGTCACAAGCGCGGAGCAGTCTACATAAAGCCAACAAAGCTTGTGCAAACAGCGGCGACTTCAGCAGCGTGGCAACACACGTGCTCTCCTGCAGTCCCAAGCATCAGCGATGGCGGCGAGGCTCATCTCCCCGCAGCACCTGCTCCTCGTCCTCGTCCTCGTCCTGGCCGCCGGCTCACGCGCCGCGCTCGGCTCGGGCGCCGTGGAGGACACGTGCACCAAGGCGACGGCCGGCGGGAAGCGCACCGACCTGGCGCCCTTCTGCGTGTCGTCGCTCCAGGCGGCGCCGGGCAGCGACGGCGCCGACGCGCGCGGGCTGGCGGCGATCGCCACCAACCTGACGCTGGCCAACTACACGGCCGCCGTGGCGGCGGTCAAGGCGCTGCAGCTGCGCGGCGGGTGGTCCCCCGCCGAGCGCGCCGCGCTGGCCACGTGCCGGGCGCGCTACATCGAGGCGCTCAACGTCGTGCACAGCGCCGTCCACGCGCTGGCCACCGGGAAGGCCCAGGACTACGCGGCGGACATGGCCGTCGTCCAGAGCGCCGCCACCGACTGCGAGCGCGCGTTCGCGGGCGCCGGCGCCGGGAAGGGGGAGGCGCCCGGGGAGGCGCCCGGGGAGTCGCCGATGCGGAAGGTGAACGAGGACGCCGTCAACCTCACCACCGTGGCGATGCTGATCGTTGCATCGTTGGAATAAAGACCCTACTGTGGATCACGGAATCAGAATAAGTAGTCAGAATCCAAGTGCGATCTTGCGTTCTTTGTTGTGGGATTTTTTTTAAATAATAGTATTTTAATAGAAAATTGCAGATTTGAGGTACGAAAAACAAAAATTACAAAAATAGCAGCCACCCAGTTACCAATTGGTCACTAGATGACCGATAGGTTACGTGGCAGCTGACGTGGCGTGGGGTTCGGGACCTATCGGTCACCGGGTGACCGACAGCCCATAACCGATAACTTCATGAATTTCTCCACACAGGCCTATCGGCCCGACAGCAACCACCTATCGGTCATGGGCCGACCGACAGGGCCTGTCGGTCACCCGGTTACCGACAGGCTTCGGTTTTTTTTTTTTCGTGCTGGTCTTGTGTTTTTATAAAATTTGTTTTGAAACATGGAGCACATGTACGGTTTTTTTTAATCAAAGAGCAGGCAACAAATTGAAGTACGAACATGCGAAAGGAAGTAGCATAAAAAAGGTACAAACATCATGATAATACAAGATATCTGCTCCAACAGAGACGACAATAATCTCGAAATCATCATCCACGCCTATCACGCTTGCTGGCCTCGCCTTGTGCCCTCTTACCCTGGGCCTTTCTCGCTCGTCGAATCTGATCGGTGGGGTACGTGAACTGGTCTGGTGGCTGCCTCATCCTGGGACCCTCTGGTGGTGTGGAAGGAAACTGCTGGGTGGGCTACGTCAGTGGAGGAGCCCCTGGCATCTAAGAGAAACCCTGTTCATCTGGCTGTCCATAAGAGGACTCATACACTAAGCTCCCAGAAGCAGAGTGCAAGGAATAGTCGGGCGCGGCGAACTGTACCGCAGGGCCTGTAAAAAAAACAATGTTAAATTATAATAACAGAATGTTAGGAATAAAAAATTGACATGTTATTTATACCTGTGTTCCATCCAGGAGTAGGCATGAAAGGCGGGGCTGGAGGCATACTCGACGACGAGTCCTCGGCGTGGAAACGAGAAGAACCTGGTGCACTAGCAGGTGTAGAGAGAGGTGGAGACCTCTGTCGTGTCCTCGGCTGCACATCTATGGTGCTCGTACAGCAAGTGCACCGGAGAACATCCCTGCAGCGGCGCGTAAGACGGAGTAGTGCTGCTCCCATGTCCCGTGGCTGGACTCGTGTAGGGTTGTCGTAACATCGAGAGCCCAAATTCTCTAGGTCGCCCGCGATATCCTTGAACGTGTCAGTCTAAAATACGATAATATAACATTAATAATTAAACAGGTAGGATAAATACAAAAAATAAATAAAACAACTTACCATCAGGTGAAAGGCCCGAGTCGGCTGCGTGGCGAAGGTGTCTGTGATTTCAGCCACGTGCTCTACAGGTTGGTCAGCCACAGCCAACAACCGCACACGCGTCGCCCTGTGGAACCACTGAAGGTACTCCTCGTATCTGAACGGATCGTATGGGCCCTGTGGAACGTGCACATCTGTCTCTGCACCAACCCACTGCTGTACCCACGACTCCATCTTCGTAGCCCACGTACCCTCAGAAGCAAAACCCTGACCTTTCCTGTTAAACCTGCAATAAATATGTCAAATTTGCTCTTTCGATTCTGTTTGCACAGCTTCTTGAACATATCCATAAGTCGTTTGCTCTTAAACTGCCTGTAGAAGTTTGCCCCCAGATGCCTCATACACCATCGACTATGCAGATCGGGCCAAAATTCCTGATCATTATAGTTTGTCTGCAATGTATCAATTGCTGACAATAATCTCGCATGGCGATCATGTAAGATGCAGACATTGGGTCTCTGCATAACAACCGCTCGCTTCACCCACCTCAAAAACTATAACCAACTCTCTGTATTCTCACTCTCTACAAATGCAAAAGCAATTGGCACAATCTGATTCTCCCCATCCACTCCAATAACGGTGAGGATCTGCCCCTTGTACTTACCAGTCAAGAAAGTGCCGTCCACAGCAAGAATAGGTCGACAATGCATAAATGCTTGTATCATACAACCAAATGACCAAAATGCACGGCGTAGGACCCTGTCTCCATTTGTATTTTCAAAATCGTTCACCGCAACCACAGTTCCTATATTCCTAGCTTGCATAAGCTCAAGCAGGCCAGGTAGGTTGTGGTACGAGTCCTCGTATGTCCCGAACCTTCTTTCCAAGGCCTTTTGTTTCGCTCTTCATGCCATATCATAGCTGATTTCATAGCCTAATCGATTCTATATGGCATGCATTATAGCAAAAGGAGACATACCGATCTTCTGCACAATCTCAGGATACATGTACTCAGCTACAAACTGTGTAGTCATGTTCTTGTGTTTCAGAAGAGTCCTATCCAATGAACACGAATGGCCTACCACGATAGACGCCACAAATGACGTCTCAGCTTTCGGCAGGTATCCATGAACCCTCCATGCGCAACCCGGAGTCGTGCACTTGACGTCATATGTCCTCGGGTTTGAAATGACCACCGTGAACTCCTTCTTCTCTGAGAACGCCCACCTCTTTACGGCATGCTGAAAAGATATCTTATCAGGAAACATCTGCCCTTGACGGACCTCTATAGCATCATACTCCCAACATGAATTGTGGCAATCATTAACAGCTAAGTTCTCCATATTGATCCAGTCCTGCGGCTCTTCATATCCCATGCCCCATCCCTGACCAGCTGTTCCATCAACGAAGGTACGAAACTCGTCATCATCCCTGTCCATTTCATCAACAATTGCCTCATTGACCTCTCCCGAATCTGCTTCTAGTGTGCCAACATTTATTGGCAACCTATCCTCAATGGTTGGATGAACCACAAGATTTGCAGCAACTTGACTTGGCTCGGCACCAACATGACTCGGCATGTCACCAACATATTGCTCCGCATGAACAATTTGTCTCACGACTCCATCTTGCTCTGTATTTACGACATTGTCATCAACCTCCTCCTCCAGATGGGTCGTTGTCGGATTACATTGCACCAGCAACAAGTGAGCAAAATGCCGTTGCAATCCCATCGTCACAAATTGCTTCCAATGTTTAGTGCTTCTCACCTCCACAAGTTCCCATTTCCATGAGCCTTCACGCTTTCGAGGAATCATAGCTCTCACTACAAACCGATACTCTAAAGGATTCACATTCAACAGACTATGTAACCAGCCATACACTTCGCCTCGGTGCATCTCTACCGGATCATTCAAAACACTATCCACATACTGAAAATTACTCAAATCTACCCCATAGTCACGATGCTCAATTTGACCTTCTCCGTAAAAAACTCGGAAACTCACTACACTGGACATCCTGCTAAAAACAAATTAATTACTATCGGCATTATATGTTTTACATAATTAATTTATCCGTATACATAAGTATTTTAACACTCATTAACAAATAACAATGCATCTTTTTTTTTAAAATTTAATTATACATTTCATAATATATTAACTACCTACCATTACACTTCACTAAAAATACTACTCTACTACTTACACTAACTTCCCTACCGTTAACTAATCCATACACTAATACTATTTAACTAATCTAAAGCTACTTTACTAATCCCTATACTACCGCAGCCACTAATCAATACTAGTTTACTAATCCAAATAGTTAGCCTAACTAAACAAATCAGAAAAAAAAAACAAAAGAAACTCACCTTCCCGGTGCCGCCCGAAGCGGCGACCTCCAGCCGCGGCGCTCAGGGCGAGAGGGCCCACCTCCTCCACGGCTCCAGCGGCGCTCCCGGCCCTCCTCTCCGAGCAGCGGCGTGCCCCGTCGCCCTCTCTCTCTCTCTCTCGCCGCCGGTCGCGAAGATGCGAATGGAGGAGAGAGAGAGAGAGAGGACGGCGCGGCAGCGGATAAGATTCCGCGGCCTGTCGGTCCGTGGACGACCGACAGGCACTTATCGGGTGCCGGACGACCGACAGGTACCTGTCGGGCGCTGGGTGACCGACAGGCCCTTATCGGGTGCTGGACGACCGACAGGCTTGCGTGGACAGCTGCGGGCGACCCGATAGCCGACGTGGCAACCTGCCGACACCTAATCGGGCTTTGGATGACCGATAAGGGACCTGTCGGTCATCCAGTTACCGACAGGTACCTATTTCTGCGATATTTTCAAATGGAGCCCCTGTTTCGTAATTTTTAATTAAAATACTATTATTTAAATAAAAAATTCCTTGTTGTGGTTAATAACAGTGTGCTCATTGATAAAGGGTGCTTACCCTGACTGGATTTTCAAAAGATGTTTATCTGTTTTGTTTATGCAGTACGATTCTGAGATCGGGGTCCCTCCTTGAAGTAGAACTCTTGAAAAACGTCACGGGAATACGGAAATTCTGCAGGTGCATTGCATGGGGTTACACCTCTATAGCGCATTGAGAGCAAGTGCACGCAACACAAGCGGTTCAGTTGATCGAGACGTATCCAATGCTGCATTTATACGGACGTACATTTGTCAGTTTCTGCCATTTTCTCAAAAAAAAAAAAAAAAAGTTTCTGCCATCACGCCCGTGACTACGCTGAAGGTGGAAGAGATGCTCCGTAATTCAAGAGTGTTTACAAAGTGGGCCAGTTCTATTTAACTAGGCCGAAAGTATAAAGGCAACGCGTTAGCCCATTCGCGGAACCCAACAACAGTGTCTTCGACTGGCCCAACGGCCTTTCACCAAACGGGAAAGCAGGCGAATGAGTCGAACGGAACCAGCACTGCGCGAGCCACTCCAATTCAAATACGGTGATCTCGCATCCCTCCCCCGACCCGAACGGCGGCGGCGGCTCAACGCCGGCGATTCCGGCCGCGAAGGCGGTCTTCCCGCAGCCCTCTACAGTATATTTCCGTCCCCGGCCCTACAAAACCCATCCACGCTCGACGCGCGGCTTGCGGGGGCAAGAGGAGGGGGGAGCGAGTGGGGGGCTAGGGTTCGGCCGGCGGGGGTGGCGGATCCGATGGCGGCGGAGACGGGAAAGCGCCTGATGGTGGACGAACTCCTCTCCTACGCGGACGACCTCGTGGCCTTGCTTGACGGCAGCAAGGACGGGGAGGACATCGCTCAGGCCACCGCGGGCGCGCGGATGCTGCGGTCCGCCTGCCGCTCCGAGCTCGACAACCTCGAGCTGCAGTTGAAAGGTATGGTTCTCTGAGGCGCTTCTGTTGTTTGTTTCTATGTGTGCCCCGTGCTGTCCCGCGCTTCTTATTACGATTGGGTTTAGATGCGCGTCTGCTCCAGTTGGGAAATGGGTGTGAGAAACGCTGCCGACTTCACTTCTAAATTTTTAGGTAATTATTATTTAGGACATTAAGTTTTAGGTTCAGGACAGTATTAAAGGACAATTTCTCTGGAAACAGGTAGAGCATATCATCCATTTTGTTAGGTACTTAAGGATCCACTGCTGTAATCATGAGTTTTCCATGAAGAATGCACATTTCAATACTTGTTTGCCACAAGGATTTGGAAACAAATTAGTGGAGCCAACATGTTAAGGTCAAGCTCTAGAAGTAACTGTTTTCAGTCGTAGATCACTTGAGTAGTTTACAATTACACATCTATCTATCAGCATTGATCTTAGATTTCTCATTTCTGCTACCATATTATGACTATGTAGTCCCTCTGAATAACCTGCTATCCGCTTCTCAATATTTGCTGGCTTTGGAAGTGAGCAGTGTTTTCCTGATTAATTTCATGAATAGACAAAGCTTAAAGGTTATGGTTGCATACACTGTTTTATTTGTGGTGAACTGGTGATGGGGGCACCTGTTTTTTAAGTACGAATGTGGACTGCCTACTGTATGTTTATGAAACAGAATTTGCGCCTCAGATTGCATAACTAATAGGGTTAATTTTTTAATACTATTTTCTATGGCACCTGGAGCCTACTGTGGAACAATGAACTTGAGATATACCACATTGTTGCCATCTTAATGTCATGTTCCTTTTGCATAATCAGAGTGCCAGGAAAAAAATCGTTCCTGCAAAGAAAAGATAGACAAAGCAAAAGTTGAAACCATTTCTGATGATGAACTAAAGCCACTGCAAAGTAAGATGGAAGAAAAGCTACAGGAAGAGAAACAGCTTCGCCAAGACTTAAGATAAGTTCTTGGTTCAGCATTTGTATCATCTGAAAAGTTTCAGTTTAGGATTAAGAATTGCAGTTATTCATAAACACTATGCTCTCAACACAGCAGTACGTGATGAACTTGATAACCTAGACAGTCAATTAGCTTCTATAGAAGGAAGGAAGGATGCTGTCAAGAGGAAGGAGAAAGAGATGCGGAAGGCACAGTAAGTTAAAGCTTGTGCAGTATGTTACTGTCTTACTGATGAAATCTCAGGACACTCTACTTTCATAACCGCACTCAGTTTGAAACTATCTGAATGCTGAATTGTTTGGAAACTCTATCCGGCAAGAGGTAGTTTTACTAACAACTAGATTGGTGCAACAGCAATAGTAGAGACTTTTAGCTGATATAACATAAACTTTAACTTGAATAGACAGATGTATCTTTTTCTCCCACTCAGTATTGCCCTTTTACAACACTACTGCCTGCCAACGTTACCTCCTGCCTCATCTTTTGGCCATCCTAGTACATTGTGATTGCATTAGCTTTCCACAATTTTTGTTGAAACCAGGGATATCGTAGCAAACACTGCTCTTTTTAAAAATAATAATAATTCGTGTTCAAATAAAATTGAATTATACCTCCTAACTAAGTTGATCTTTTTCTGAGTAGAAATAAGGGCCTGACTATGTTTTTCACGCAGAAATACGCTTTCCATGTGTGTCTCAGTTACAAAAATCATGCCAAATTTGGAAGACAAGGACAAGATTTCTGGCTGTATCCTTTCAGTTTGTTACTGCTTTTGCTATTCACCATATTACGTGAAAGAAACTATGCTGCTTAGCTGTTGTTTTTTGCACTTGTATCAGAATTATTTTACAGACAACAAAAGTTATGACCTAATCGAAGTCCTTAGCGTTCATAAGATATTGTTGACAAGAATAAAAAGAAGATAGATACGTTTGAGTATGAGAAGACAGCGTCGCCATTTGAGATCTGCAACGAGCTTTGGAAGAAGATTTAGCGCACACAGGCTGCCGTTATTGTATTGCGGCGAGAATTATGCTGATATGCTGCCGTGGATGGTGGACCTCCCACCACCCACCAACGAACGCAGTAGTTCACCCTGTTGTACAATGTTGTTTTGTGACATTGCAATGTTTCGGACAGATGTTGCATTCTTAGTTAAGCATTAGCTGGAGAATCCAAGTCACCTTTGTATTGTTTAGTAAAGATAGCAAAGATAAGCATACTGGGTGAACCTGTATCTTGCAAAATTTATATGTAAAAAAAAAAACAGAGAACCTGTATCTTCTGCATCATACATATTGTCCAGCGCTGGCACCAATGCGGGCCTCCAGAAGAACGAAGTCTGTATTTTTATTTAAAGAAGCAGCTGGTGGCTGCTGCACTGCTCTCTAGCGATGATATTGACTAAAATACAAAGATTTTATATACGGACGGAAGAAAGGTAGATGTTGCGTAGAATGAGTTAAAAGTCCTCGATTTGACGGAAGAAAGGTAGATGTTGCGTAGGATCGTGGGTCGTGGCGCGCCGTTAACAAGCGGATGGCTCTGCGGGCGTGGGGTTGCACAGAGCGCGAGCAGAGCAAAGGGTTTTTATAGGAGCAGGAACTTCTTTACCATTTCGCCCTACCAAATTCTGAGCCAGCAAAAATGCAGAAAATTATTTTTACAAAACAAAAAATTCTAGCAGAGAAGGGCTGCAAATGAAGAATTACGAGTCTCCTCTGTGCTCGTTTCAGTTTGTTCTCTACTCCCTTCTTTCTCTTCAGCATTTCTTAAACAATTTTCACAGCTTTTGTTGAGCTGGGAAGGGCACCGTGCACCTATGCTCCAACCTGACGAACAGCAGGGGGAGCCAGGAGAGACCGGCGGTGCAGCTCGGAAGCCGGAAGAGCGACCTCTTGTTGTTGACAGAGAGCTTGTCATCCCCGTCCCGGATCTGGGAAACCGTCGAGGCTGCTGCGCTGGCGGCGAAAGTGGTCCGGGTGGAAGTGCCGACGTTGTAGACAACGTCTCCAGTGGTCGACAGAGACCGAGATCTTCTTAAGGGCAGCCTGCTCCGGCCATCGGAGAACAGGTCGACCACGGCAGGGCATCCACGACGGCTTCGTGCCTCGAAGGCTCGAACCGACTGCTTCGTGCCTCGAAGGCTCGAACCTTGAATACGATTTAGAATTGAGAGTAAGGCGTTCATATAAAATGTTACGCAATTGATCAATATGGCAACCAAATTTCCTGATTGCAGGCGTGTTCCCAAATATCCGATCCTATTGCTGATTTTCTTGACTGTAAAAATTCTTCTGCAACGGCGATTTTCCATCTCCTTTCTTCTCTCTCTTCTGGCACATACGCATCAAACATTTTCGAACTACAGGCACTCTCTCAGTACACTGCGGTCAGAGATGAGCATTATAGTTCTAATTTCAGTCTTATAGCATAATCAATCCCATGGTCAGCCACGGGGACGTAGCTCATATGGTAGAGCGCTCGCTTCGCATGCGAGAGGCACGGGGTTCGATTCCCCGCGTCTCCACTCTATTTTTTTATTGGAACAAAAAGGGAAAAATTAACCTCCACAGACGCTATGATTAAAAAGCTGGTGCACTCTCTAAATTTATTTTTCGTATTAGAGAAAGGTACAAACAGCGTACAGGTGCATCCATAGAACATAATAGTTAATCAAGTTGTTATCAATGCAGAACGTGCCATTCCACATACAGAAATTACTCTGTTCTTTTTCTGCAAACAGAGACCTTTTAGGGAACAAAAATGTAGAGATTATCCTCCACAGAAGCTTTGTACAAAAAGCTGGTGCTCTCTCTAAATTTCTTTTTTTTTTCGCGTATTAGAGAAAGGTACAAACAGCAAACAGGTGCATCCATAGAACACAATAATTAATCATGTTGTTATCAATGCAAACATGGCATTCAACATACAGAAATTCAAGACAGATACAGGCTTTAAACTGAGAAGCAAATTGGTGATAACAGAACATAGCTGGACTAGGGCTACGCTTGGTGAATACTTTAATCCACAAGTTCATTGGTAAGTATGATAGTGGCATTTGGTAGGATCCTCCCAATGCCCCATAAAAGTTCGATTAGCTGGTTGTCATGGTCGTCCTCATAGATGACTTCCACGAACTTCAGCTTCTCACACTGGAAAGTCTGTCTGCACTGATGTGGGAGCCTTATGCTTTTCCTCACAATATGTCCCTCCGTCTCGGAATCATTTTGAAACTTTTGGCAGTGAAACAATACTCATGTCAGATTGAGAAATAAATGACACTGGAAAAAGAAATATTGAACATAGATAGCAAAGCTCAGTACCATGCAACGCTGCAGAGTAACCTTCTTCAAACAAGGTGCATTCTGGAGAAAGCTTCCTAGAGCTTCCAATTTGTCATTCAGATCACAGTTGTCATAGAAACATTCGTCAAGTGATAAGGTTTGCATATTACGGTACATTGGGAGTGTATCTAATTCCTCAACGAGCATTGCCTGAAAATAGGCACACAACCAATCCAAAATTTGAGTTAACTGTAAATCATAAACAGAAAATTGACATAAAAGAATGTGTGTCTATCTGGTAATTGGCAAAAAATTATTCCTAGATGAAAGAACTCTGTATGTGAAATGGATTCTCAAGTGGCATAGGCTCAGGCAATTTTCAAGAATAAAATAGAACAACTAGAAACATATACAAGCATACATGAAACAGGTTAAGGCAGGCCTACCTTCATCCGGAAACCACCCACCACTAGATCCGACACATTGCACAGGTCAACAAGAAGACTGCGCTGGTTTTCCAAAGAGAATGCTTCACCTTGACAACGTAAATAAATGAATGCTTTGATAAGAGAATCCGTCACATTTAGCGAAATACCATTGGAATAGTATCCATATGAAACGCTTATCTGGAGATACTCAAGAGATGGAGCTGTGATAACAAAACGTTTAGAAAAATTGTGTGTGTCGTCCATGATCAGCTTCTTCAGAGTGTGCGAAGTAATTTCCTGAAAGTTGTGAATGCAATTCCTAAGCACGAGCTCTTCCAGGATGGGGCACCCGGATTGGATTTGCCCTGCAAAATGGTGGTCAAGCATCGCTCCGTAGAGATGCAACCTTTTGAGCCGGCAAGAACTTGCTCCGAGGTGAGGAAATAGGAAACCAGCGCCGCGAGTAACCGTGACCAGAACCTCGAGTACCTGGGGATAGTACTTGATGCCACGGCGCACCCATCGATCCACATCCCGAAGGCAGTGGCCAGTAAAAACACGGGAGTTTAAGCGGAACATGTCCAGGGACACAGCGCTGCGGAACAAGAGCAGGTTAGTGGTGAAGTCCTCAAACTTGCTCCATTGCTGCGTCAACTCGCTACCCGTACTCCCATAGGTGATCCCGAACTCCCCCGTGTCGATGTTGATGCAGGGCGCCGTGCGCCAGAGGTCCCTCCACCGCCGTGACAGCACGCACGTCCGCACCACCTGCGGGCCCGGGAGGAAGGACAGGACGGCGTGCAAGAGGCAGTCCGGCAGGGCGCTCAGCCGGTCGCCCCGCGCGAGTCCGCTCCCGGCGCGGGCGCGCCTCGTGGGATTTGGCTCCGGCGGCATCTCCTCTTGCTCCGTAGCACCTATTGATCAGCTCGGCTCTTGATTCTTCTCACGGGGCAGCGAACAAGGCCGTCTCCTGTTGTGGATCCCCCCACGGCGCGCGCCGTCGCAGCCTCACATACCCTAGGAAAAGTTCCAGCGGCTGAGGATCCCACCAACGTAAAAGCTCAAACGCCGAGGTGGGTCGGGTCGAGGCGGCGGAGATGGGGAGGAGAGGTTAGGGTTTGGAAATTCGTCGGAGGTGGGGGTAATTGCCCTCACCCCACTGGTAAAGACGACCAACTCCGAAACCCCATTAGTAAACGCGCCTTCCCCGGACACCACTCGCGAAGGCGCCGGACTCTCCAAAACACCAAAACCAGTCCAGTCCCGACTTTCTGTATCGAAATTGCCCCTTCTTCCTCCCGTGCCCTCCGAACCAATTCGAACAGAGAAAATGAATCGAGGGAGGGCCGGCGGCCACCCGCTCCTCGCACACCATGGCCGCGGCAGGGGAGGGCCGTGCCGACGCCGCGACAGGGAGCAGCTGGGAGAGGGAGAAGAAGGCGTGGTCGTCGGCGGCGCACGGTCATCTCGACGGCGCGACAGGAGGCTGCTCGGTGCGCGCTGTTGGGGACGGCTTGACGCTGCCGAGCTCGACGGGGTGGGCTGGTGGGCGCGCCAGGGCGAGGCGGCGGGGTGGGGTGGCGTGCGTGACGGGCGGCGGGGCGATTCGGCGAGCTCTCATGCGTGCGCGGGCAGGACGAGGCGGCGGGCTGGCACGCGCGGCAGGTGCGGCTAGCGTCGACGAGCCGCCATGGAATGCGCCGTGCGCAGGAGGTCTGATGGGAGGGCGTCGCGTGCAGGAGGCCGTGCGCCATGGCTGGTGGGAGGGCGTCGCGTCGCGCTCGCGCCTAGCCGTGCGCCATGGCCGACGCACCTGCCGGAGAAACGACCGGCGCGCGGCCCGCACACAAGGAAGGAGAGACGCCCTCCACGCTGGGCGCGCATGGCGTAGGAGCTCGCCGAGCGGCCCTCGAATGGCGCCCCCTTTCGCCGGAGATGCGCCGCCGCCGTTTCGATTTGGTTTGGAGCAGAGCGGCGAGTGCAGGGGGCGGCAGCGCGCGGCCGGGGCATCGCGGCGAGTGCAGGGGTCGGCGGGGCGGGCAGGGGGCGGCGGCGAGCGGCACGGCGAGCACGGGCCGCGCCTGGTGCAGGAGAGATGCCCTCTGCGCGGCGGGCTCAGGCAGTGGCTCCGTCGACTCGCAGAGGACCTTGAGCCCCGCGATGACTCCGGCGTCCTGGGTGGCCTGCCGCTCCGCGTCGTTGAAGTAGGCCGTGACCATGACCATGGCGTGCGTCAGCTTCTCGCCATCGGGCAGTGACCATGCCGCGCCGTCGGGCAGCGCGTCCTTGCGCCCGTCGCTCGTGCACCGCGCGCACCACATGGCACCGCGCGCACGGGCATGACGCGCGCACCGCGCGGACAGCCTCCGGCGCTGTCCTCCCTCGTCTTCCCCTTCGCCGGCGTCTCCCTTCCGCCACCGCCGCCTGCAGGTTTTTTTTTTCGATTCGAGGATGATATGGTTCGGCTTCACGGGAGCACGCAGGGGTAATCTCGGTAGACAAAAGCGGAATGAGGCCGGCGTTGGTGTTTCGGAGGGGCAAGCGCGTTTGCAAGTGGTGCAGAGGAGAAGGCTGTTTTACTGATGGGGTTTGAGAGTTGGTCGCCCTTACGAGTGGTGTGAGGGCAATTATCCCTCGGAGGTGTGGTGCCGCGTTCCTGCTCTGCCTCGAGCGCGCTGAGCAAGAAGATGGCACGGACCATGATTGGGCTAACGTGGGCCTGGGCTGGACCATAAAGCAGCTACATTTCAGGTTGGCCTGACTCTATGGCGGATCTCAAGCCGTTTTACATAGTTTCAGATGGGCCTGGGATAGGCCGCTCTTTTCATTTAAGGCTACATTGAAATGCAGGATTGAAAAAACGGAAGAACGAAAAAAACGTGGAAATAAGATAAGAATGTATGCGGAACAAAGGATTAAAAAACACAGGAGTTTTGTAGGAACAAGCGTGGATGGGTAAAAGGAAAATCAAAGGAATTTTAACATTAGGTAAATTATAACTTTATTTAATCTTTTTTTTGCGAGTGATAACTTTACTTAATCAATTGAGAAATTTACTGAGATTGATTTTTTTTCTGTACTGAATTTGCCTTTTGCTTGACCAAATGAACAAATATAGCCCGCTTCTATGCTCTCATCTACTGTCGTTGACCCTTCACGACTAATTATAATATTAATCAGCATATGCAAGCGTGTTACAAGTTACAACAAAAACCAATGCATGCAAAGCATTGAGGAACAGCTACCAATTACTCCCTCCATTTGCAAATTGATGTCGTTAGGACAGGGAGACCAGTTCATTTTTGAACTAATCCGGCTGTCGGAACGACTTCATTTCGCGAACGGAGGGAGTATCAGTCTACAGCAAGAAACCAGGCGCGTGATGCCGCAACAAGGGGTGAGCTGAGACGGGCACAATACAAGATGGCCTGATTAGCTGCAAGGGTGGTGCTCAAGCCTTTCATTAGCAGCAGCAAAGCTTGATTTGCCTCGTTCCTATGTGACATGAAAGGAAAAAAGAGCTCACACCAGATGTTTCCTTTCCTCCATTTTTACTTTGAAATGGCCACCACAGTAAACTTTCTTCACTTTGCCTCCATTCCAAAGGGATGAACAGTGCACTTTCCTATAGGAATCGGAATCCTCAATTTTTCCTTCAAAAGTCCTTCAATCCAAAAGACCCCTTACCTTTCAAGAATTTTTTAGCTGAGCACCCCGTGCGAATGAATGTTCCGTTCAACACCGTTAAGCTCAAAATAGCCTCTCAACAACTCTTTGCATCCCCTAAAAAAAAAAACTCTGCAGAGCTAACAAAGAAGAAAACGAACCAGTTGTTCTAGTTTTCGACCCTCTGCAGGAAGGCAAAAGTGGAGGTGTCCAACCAAAATCAGCATTCAGCAGTCAGGAGCTAGCGCAGAAGAAATGTCTGTTACTCAGAGAGAAAAACTGTAGCCATAAATTTCAGCCGGCATCTTCAGGTAGTCAGATCATTCAGCCGGCAGAAAAGTTTCCAGTTGGCAGCAGCAGAATTTTCCTTTTGATGATTGGCTGCACTTGCACAACTGTTTACGCAATGTCAACATTGAGCAGAAGTGCAGAGTCACCTGATCGGCACAAAAGCAGAAGCAGAATACTGGAAGAGGAAATCTGGCATGCATAATCCAACTCCAGCCTTTAAGGCCCCGCCCCATTCTATAAATGGCAAAGCATTACACCCCACAATCTTTAGCACTCTATAAACAGGGATCAGTTCCATTAATGATCGATTGCTTTTCCATATATGCATTGAATGAAGTACTTCACCAGATCTTGGAAAGGATAGACGACAGCAGATATTATTAATGCAACATAGAGAAACAAGCAAGGACTTCACTAACAAATGGTACACGAAGGAAGATTATCATAACTATCTAATGCTAATACTAATAGTTACTAAGATCAACAATTTAAACAATGCAATTCTAAGTCATCCTCTTCTTGCAATCACATGTAAGTTAAATTGTAGCAATGCAATTCTATGGCGACCCAATACGAATTCTCAAACACGGTGAACCACCGATCCACTGAGTGGATTACTCTGAGTATCATCATTGACTCTACTCTTCTTCATCATCGTTCTCATCCTCATCGCTCTGCTCACCCTCGCTAGCAGCTGCATTGGAAGGAAGATTATCATGGTACCGATAATGCGGGCGTGGAGCATGGTGGTGGCGATGCCGGTCACCATGGCTGATTCGGTACCGGCTATGGTGATTGCTGCTGCCCCCGGCATCAGTAGCCATAGACATTCTCCTTGAGCCGCCGCCAACAGCGGTGGCGCTGGATGGGACGGTGGCCGCAGCAGGGGATGAGCGATTCTTTGACTGCGTGAGCTCCATCTGCGTGTTGAGGAAGAACTGCACGCGCTGCGACTCGAGCTCCCGCGCAAAGTCCATGCGATGCCGCTCCATCTCTGCGGCCTGTTCCAGCTTCGCATTCTCAACGCGCTGGTACGCCTCGCCGAGGCGCCGTATCGCCTGAGCCAGGTCCCGAAGCCCCTGCGCGTCGCTGCCACCATCGCCGCGATCTTCGTCCGTCCTCCTCCTCTTCCCGTTCGCCACCGGGAGAGCTGGCGGAGGGAACCCATCGGACGACTCGGACGACGCCGACGGTTCCGGCGACGGCTCCCTCCGCTTGACTGCCGGGGGCATCAGCGGCGTGCGGCTGCGCTGCGGGAATCCCACGCGCAGCGCCGCGGGAACCGGACTGCGGCCATTAGAATTGTGCCCAGTGCCGGCGCTGCCGCCCCCGACAGGCTTTTGGCCGTAGGTGGGGGCGAGGAGCACGTCGAGGCGGTCGAAGAACTGCCAGGAGGAGACAGGCTTGGCCCGCTCGATCTTGTACTTCTTCTTGAGAGTGTCGATGCGGTTCTTGCACTGGACGTCGGATTTAGGGGCCTTGGAGTAGCCGTCGCGGGAGGAGACGGCGTCGGCGACCTCCTGCCACTGCGGGTGACGGAGGCTGCCGCGACCGAGCGCGACGAACCGCTCGCCCCAGGCGTCGATGAGCGCGGACGTGGCGCCCTCGCTCCACGCGTCCTCCCTCCCGCCGCCGCCCCCGCCCCCGCCCCCGCCGGCGGTGGCGTACAGGGACGCCGCGGTCCTATGGATCGGGAGCGCGAGCGCGAAGGTGCCCCCGGGAGGCGCGGCGGCGACCGTGACGGGGTCGGCCACAGGGAGCGCCGATGCCGCCGGAGAGGAGGCCGGCGACGGAGAGGCCTCGGGGGACACGTCGTCGTCGTCGTCCATGGGCGCAGATCTAGGCGAATTCGAGGGAGGGAGGAGGGGAAGAAGGGGATCGGATCCGGTTTAGGTTTGGCTTTGGGTTCGGTGGTGCGGCGGTGCCGGCGGCGTGGGGGTGTCGTGCTTTGAGAGGGATCCGGCACGGCAGGGCAGGGCACCGCGCGGAGCGCGTTGGCTTGGGCCAGGCCGGAAGGATGGGCCGGCGACGGGGTGGGTCAGGTCCGGTCAGGTGGAGAAACGCGTCGGCCGGCGGTGGAGGGCGGTTTGGGCTGCGGTTGGATCCCGACACGTCGGTCGGCCGGCAGGAAGACCGGTTTCCACGCTCCACCCATGGTACGATTGAACTCGAGGCAGGCAGGGTGCGTGATGCGATCAGAGACCGGCTTTATTTGCCCGCCAAAAATCAATTATGGACTCCAATTGCGGTGGCAAAGATGTCAACTGAACAAGCATATATATGTGTACGGTTTGATTTGTTTTTTTTTTGATAATACGTATCTGTATTAGATGTTAAGGAAGTACATAACCCCGTACAGACATACGTACATATGGAAAGGATACAGAAATACGGACTGCAGGTAACAACTTGCAAAGGGGACCCTGAGAAAAAAGAAAACACAACACTGCCCTTGGGCCCTCCTACGCATCCGCCGCACCGGAAACCTCGCCCCGCCGGGGATCTCCGCCGTCACTGGATCCAGCAGCCGAAGGAGAAACGGACAGGCAAACCAACCTTCTTCAAGTGAAGCATCGCTCGAAAGCTTTGAAGACCGCAAAGACCTTCCCACAAAGAATAGCAAAAGCAGCACGCCGCCGGAGAAGACGCGTCCGGGATTCATCCCCCAGCTTGGCACCCGAAGAAGGACTAAGGATTGCCGCCGGAAGCCGGAGGAAGACGAGGCCGACCATCCTCCATCCGCCACCCAAGCAGCCGCATCACCGCAACCATCCGCAAGGCAACTCACCTGCGCCACCGAAGAAAGCGGCCGCCGGCGACCAAAAGCTCCCAACTGGAGTCCATGCCGACCGCTGGACTCCACCCTCACAGACCCCTTGTCGTCGTCGGAGCAAACGGCAACAAGGCGGGGATTAGGTCGGAGGGACCGGACCCCAGCACGACGACGACCACCCCACCTCGCCATCGCCGCCGGGGACTTATTCTAGAGGAAACCTAGACCTACACCTACCCGGCCACCAGATCCGCACGGTCTCCGTCACCTCCCGACGCCTAGGCGGCCGTCGGAGGCGAAGGAGACCGGCTAATCCGGCGGCGGAGGCGGACGACCTTCGAGCGCTCCCTTTTCGCCTCTCGCTCCCCTGTAGCAACGAGATATTTCGAGTTGTAGCGCACGTCTTCACTCGGTTTGATTTGGTTTTATAGCATGGAAAAGAAAGAAAAAGCCACATCCTAAGGTCATTTGAATTTTCGAACCTATCTATACCCTTATATACGCTCTTATAACTAATATAAGTGAACAATTGGGCCAACATCCTTATTCTCCATTCATAACTGTTGCAAACAACTTGAGTATGTTTTTCTTTTTTTTTTTGTGATTAAACAACTTGAGTATGTTAAAGAGGTCTTCCCCTCAAAAGAAAAAAACAACCTTGCTTGCAACTTAGATGTCATATATGTACTTATAATTTTTTTTTGTACCGGTCTTCCCCTATAAGTGTTCGTGCGTTTTCATATTTCACATGATAGCTGTGACTAGACAACATGTCTCTTTGTATATTCTTCAATATGGCTCTGGATGGTCGATTAACCTTGCTACACTTTTTGGTATTGTTCAAATAGCATTGATGTCAGAATTTATAGGTTTAATTCTCTATTTATCCTCATATATAGTTTCGCAGGTAGGTTTAACGCAATTTACGATAGTATGGCAAGTTTTGATTGTGTAAAATCCAATAAGATGATAATTGCGCAAGTGAAGCTTCTAAAGTAATCCTAGAGAACATAGAAGAGTCATGTCATCCGATCAAAACTATAAGGAGGAATATGAAAATACATGGAAACTTGCACGGAGGATTGCAACATACTTTCTTGTAAATGAATATATGAAAGCCCATATGAGCATATATGTAGGTTTTTGCAATTTTGTCAAAAACACACCCACCCACACACACACACACACACACACTAATACATCATGTCCAAATGTCTCGGTGGGTACCAAGAAAAGTTGACTTTGTTTATGAACACTGAACATAGTATATTTTTGGAGTATGGAAGAAATAAAACAGGAACATACTTCTAAACACAAGCGTATGTACGGCACCAGAGGTTTAAGAGATTTTCAACACTGTGATTTAGACATCTAAATTCAATATATGTGGTTCAGATTAGATATATCTTATTTCACTAACAAAAGCACTAAGTTGTAGCGAAAACGCCTGTAGCCCGCTCCCGTTGACAGCGAGACGCCCTCAATATCGACAATTTGCCGGCTCAATATTCAAAGATGCTATAGGGGTCTAGCATCCAAACTTTTATTCAACATTGTTATTAAAACATTACACGGGAAAAGTGACAATACCTCTTTTGATATCTAACAAACTAACTGCAATAAGTAAAAATAAATGACGTTGTTAGGCCTCAAAACACAATATTAACTTTTATTCAACATTGTTATTAAAACATTACACGAGAAAAGTGACAATACCTCCTTTGATACCTAACAAACTAACTGCAATAAGTAAAAATAAATGCTGCTTTTAGGCCTCAAAACACAATATTATGACTGCAATATATACTCACCAAATTCAGGTTCTATCAATCTTGCATATTTCAAAAAATTCATGTCATTAAAAGAGCCATGTAAAACACCCAGGTAAGATTTAGCAATTCTTTTTATTTAAATGCGAAAATTGCAAAAACCGACCTACATGTGGGGGGGGGGGGGGGGGGGGGGAGGTTATATACCCACCTACAAGAAATTTTGTGTCACTCTCCTCTCTGCAATTGTACATTTGTTTTCATAGTCCCCTCCTGATAGCTTTGACCGAATGATATGACTCTTCTCTAGCTTGTATGATTACTTCTGAGGCTCCATTATAGCTCCATATTATCATCTAATCATATGTTACACAAGTAAAAATTACCATACTATCATAAATGCGTTCAAACTTAGACGCGACACTATGAACAAAGAGGGCAAAATAGAGAAAATTAAACCTATGGGTTTCGATATCTATGTTATTTACCCAACAACAAAGAGTAGAGACGTATGATACCATCCAGAGCTGTACCGGAGACCATACAAGAGCTATGTCATCCAGTCAAAGCTATCAAGATGGAATATCAAAGGCATGGACACTTGCAGGAAGGAGACTGATACAAAATTTCTTGTATGTGGGTATAGAAAACCTTTCCTGAGTTGCAAGTGGGTTTTTGCAATTTTCCCTATTTAAATACTGAACCCTTCTTTGGATTAGCATTAGATCTGAATTTTAAAGTCTTATACATATATCTTACAAATCCTAGACAGATGTATTTTTGAAGACAAAATCTAGTAAGGTGAAACAATGAGATGGACTCTAAACTGGGTAACTGTTTGTTTTACATTCATCCATATTCGTACAATATGTGACGTGCATCAATAGCACCCAAAGTAATTGCATCTAAAATACCGTATATGGTTATGGCAGCACCACTCGATCAATCAAAACTTGTCCCTTTGAAGCCGGAAAAAGAAAAGGTAAAATCATGGGCTATATCTAATAACTTCCTCACCCAATTACCCCTATTGAGAAGGCTCTGCAGGTTTTGTGTACATCTGTGGCAACTAGCAAGGATGAATCATGGCTTGAACGGAGCAAATACCACCACCGAATTGTGTCCTCCAAACCCAAAGGAATTAGAGATGGCTGCATTTGAAGGCAACAAATATGCATAAGACAGACACGCATAGTGGAAGAAAATTGTCCGTATTTAAGAAAAAGGATGGCAAATCGGCTAGAGATATCATGATCAAGTGATTTGGCCCTGTGGTTAAATTAGATTCCTTTTCTAACTCCATAAAATATGTCACTCCTCTAAAACTACATCACGAGACTCCTTCGAGAAATAAGGAGCCATGTTCAGGGATAAAAAAAAACAACTTACCAACATTCACTTCATGCTGCTTCTTCTCATTGGCCACTGTATCGAATTCAACTTCAGGCTCTGGGTTCTGCAAGATTATGACAACATGATGAGAAAAGCTCGTAACAAAGGACACCAAAATTTTTCAAAAACATAATAACCAGAATTCGCAAAATAGGCACATGATCTCCCATTCTGACACCGAAAGTGAAATGATAAATAGAAAAAGTCAATCAAATGTTTTATGTTCGGCAACACTGAAAATGTGTATTAACATCTACATTCGCTTAAATTCTTTCATTAGTGAACCTACACAGATAATTCAAAATTCGGAAACTCTGCAGCATTTATTCTTTCTAAATTTACTATTTTATGGAAAAAGCTTCAACATTTCAAATGATCACTTACAAATTGGTTAATCGTAGGGTGCACCCATCCTGTAGTTATGGCTTGTACCGTGGCAATAGCTTCTAATCCGCCAGCTGCACCTAGGCAATGGCCTATCATAGACTGTCAAAGAAAAGGAAGTTCACGTTAGGAAAAAAAACCAAAACAACAACATGAATCATGTACACTAAAAGAGTACAACATTCCTCATAGAGTTGTGCGAACCTTCGTTGAATTAATTTTTATCTCAGATGTATTACTGAAGACTTGCTTGATGGCTCTTACTTCAGCCAAGTCACCAGCAAGTGTGGAAGTTGCGTGAGCGTTAATGTAGTTCACCTAAAAGGCATAGAGTCAAATTAAAAGGTGCAGAATGCATCAGTAATAAGAATATTTTAAAACCATAAAGTTGTATTATAGAACTGCAGATAAGTGTACTAGAGGTTCATGGAACTTCCAAGTAAGCCCATTTTTAAGTACTGCATTTAGCCATTTGCCAACCCTTTAAACTTACACAGGGTATCCTACATGAAAAATATAGAACTTAACTTTTTAATTGCAAGGGTACTGAATTTAATTTTCAACCAATTCAACGTTTTGGTTCTAGGATATGTGTAGGAAATCTGAATTAAGGCCCTTGCAAACTAATATTCTAGAACGATACGGATACCTCCTCAGGTGCAACACCTGCATCTTCGAGGCTCTTACTGATACAAGATGACACACCCAGTCCATCTGATCTAGGATCAGTCATATGGTAAGCATCGCAGTTCACGGCCCCTCCCAAGTATTCTGCAATAATTGGTGCATCTCGCTTCATTGCATGCTCCAGGCTCTCCATAACCTATTGTTCAACAAGACCATTACTTATTAAAAACATGCACAAGTTTATGTCACTAAATAGAAACAAGTAGCAGCATGTGCAAAGTAACAACTGAAGTTCATGATGAGGAACAATATGAAACCAAAGAAAAAAAAAGAAAACTTAAATGGCGCCAAATATTGAAGAAAGAATAAAAATGACTAGTCATGTAAAGATTCAAAATAACATGTATTACATAGACATATTTTTGTATTCATAAACATAATATCAGCAATGCGTACCAGTACACCAGCACCTTCACCCATAACAAATCCATCTCTCTCTTTGTCCCATGGCCTAGATGCAGTTGTCGGGTCATCATTCCTCTGTGATAGTGCTCTACAGGCTACGAAACCTCCGAGACCAATGGGAATAATTGCAGCTTCAGTACCACCAGCAACGATAATATCGGCTTCACCGCGTCGTATATGATTGGCAGCGGCATAAAAGCAATAGTTGGAGGTTGCACATGCAGTTGAAATTGAGTAATTGGGACCCATAAAACCAACATCCATCGCAAGTAACGCTGAGCCCATGTTAGTTATAGCGTAAGGAATAAAGAAAGGTGATATTTTTCTGTGTCCCTTCTCAATGAGATTTTGAACACCATCGGAAAACACTGTAAGGCCACCCATGCCGGTCCCTACCAGAACTCCAGCACGCACTTTGTCAAGCTGTTAAAAATAAAGTAATAGGAAAAGTTAATTTATGAAAGAGGAAAATAGGACCATGACAGTATGAAACCAATGCGGCAACATTCATATAGGGAAAGTGAAATGTACCATAAAGATACCAAACATATCTTTTTGTATGCCTTTTCAGCCAGTAAAAGAATAGCCTAATCTCGGTTTTTCCTGGCCCAAGAAATAATCTTCGACAAGAATTTATTGCTATTTAAAAACAATAGCCGCAACAAATACCGCCAAGAACAAATATATGGTCTTTTGCATCATGTTTGAAGGAAAAACATATGATTAACATTTTTTTAAAAAGAATATGATTTTTTAAACAAAATATGATAAGAAAAGAAGGAAATTTTCTCTGATCCAAATCTAGCTAGACACAATTTCCTCCTGAACATTTCAGCTGTATTGAACACTGTTTTTTAAACATCCAATCGAATTTAAATAACCTTTAGCAATCCATATACACTGAACTAAATCAAAACCATATATAGATTAAACTAAAAGTACGTTTGAAGCACAGTACAACCTAACTTCTGTGTCGACCGCATCTGCTAAGCAAAATTAAAGAAAACAAATGACGCATTCTACGATACTTCCCTTACACTCTGTAAGCTTTTGCCATCAAACAGAGTTACCCAAAAAAACATAATTCAAACTCTAATCATAGAAAGGCGATATTCACACCCAAATGCAAATGAAATTAGTATGTAGTGATCTGAATTCAGTATACATGGTGAAAAAATCCAATCGCGATTGTCTTTTGAAGTGGATTACGGAGTACAGAGTTAACTGTTCTCGAGAGTGAGACATAAACGCAACTACCACAAACCGTCAGTTCACGCACTCGGCGTTGCCAAAATAAGCGTCCTCGTTCATCGACAAGAACACACAAAGACGCAAACTCACCTGCGCGTGAGCGTCGGAGCCCTTGCCGAGCCCGGCGTTCTCGAGCGCCTTCCTGCCGCTGACGATGCAGTAGCGGAGGCAGTCGTCAAGCCTCCGGTCATTCTTGCCGTCGATGTACCCCTCCGACGTGAAGCCCCTGATCTGGGCAGCGAACCTGGTGGGGAAGCTGCCGGCGTCGAAGCGGTCGATGGGGCCCACGCCGCTCTCGCCCGCCAGGAGCCGGTCGTAGAAGGCGCCCACCTCGCTGCCGAACACGGACACCAGTCCCATCCCCGTGATCACCACCCGCTTCCTCGGGTCCGTCTCCCGCCGCGGCGCCGCCTGGGTGGCGGCCGCCGCCGCACGGACGACCGGGCGCGGTTGCCGGCGAGCGCGGTGGCTTGGAGAGGAGAGGGGCGGGGGCAGGCGGAGCCCGAGGGTGTGGGCGGGCGCCGGCATGGTGGAGGAGTCGGAGCTGCGATTCAGGAATGTGGCGAGTGGTGGTTGATGCGGTTAAATAGACGCGGCGGCGGAGGAGGGAGGCGCCGTGCCGCGAGGACGGCGGTGCCCGCGCTCGCAGCTGAAGGATGGGAATGAGATGGGTTTTGGAGGGAGAGAGACTTGTAGATTGGATTGGTGGACCAAGGGAATAAGGTGTGTAGGCAGACAGTGTTTGTCGCTTTCTTGCTTGCACATTTTCTTTTGAACTTCAATTACGATCCACACATACTTTCTTGTACATGTCAACACATTTTTAAGTTTGATAGTAATACCTGCATTTTAATATGCCTATAAACGTCATCAATACTATTAGTACATTTCATTTATCCCAATGCTGTCGACTTTTGTTTTATCGTGACAGAGTGCTACCATTGATGTCCACGCAAAAAAAAAAAAAAAAAAAAAAAAAGAGTAGTGCTACCATTGATGTTGGATGAACATACTAGATCAACTGAATGGTTTGATATTTTCATTATTTTCAATACCAGCTCACACATTTTATCAACAATGCACAATATGGAGTAGATCATAAGGAGAAGCTTGTGTGCACGAAATCGTTTGAGACCCGTGTGTGCTTGAGTTTGTTCTTCACACAACTGTTGTGACATGGTCATGTTTCCTATAGATTAAGGGCTTGTCCAAGACATGGAAGTTTCAAATATGAGAATTGTTTCAGTTAAAATAAAGTTATTGTCAAGCTTCATGCACTTCCCAAAAAAACAAAAACAAATGTAACAAACTGGCATATTGCTATTTAAGGGGAAAAGTCGAATTGAGTCCTTAAAAAAAATCAGAGGAGAGCTGCGCATCATTGTATTATAGAGAAAAAAAAAAACGGTTCATACATGATAGACCCTCGCACTCCGAACTAAGCTGTGAGAGGGTACTTAAATCAGAGAAAGATTGAAAGAAAAACACACAAGGGTAGGACCTGGAAACGGATCGAGTACGAATCGGATAGTGCCTTTTCCACATCCATATCCATATTTGTAAACGAATATGGATACGAATACGAATATTTTTGAATACGAATACGGATCGAATATTAAACGAATGCGAATACAAAAGCGAATGTCACTATAATTCGGACGGATACGGATGCATCTAACTTTCTATGTTGTTAAAGCAATTACTACACTTTTTCCTTTCTAAAGTATCTTTAATAGCATTATTTCACATGGTTTACAATAGTTCATATCAAAATTGAATCAATTTTATAATATTTTTATGTAATATAAGGGTATATTTATGATATAGTAGCGGATACGAATACAAATACTGATATGTCGAATATCTGATGTCAAAACCTCAAATCATATCCACATCCATATTTTCTAATCGAATTCGAAAACGAATTCAAATAGTGTAAAAATATTAATCGAATGACAAATTTCGTACCACATTTGCATTTTATCGGATACGAATATCGAATAATATGAATTATCCGCATCCACTTTCCACCCCTAGCTATCATCTGAGTCTACCGTCCGCGCGCCCTCCCACTCCCACAGCCAAAAAGTTGGCGCCGACAGGTGGGCTCTCTGGTTTTTCACGGTTGTTTTACAATTGATTTCGCTGGTCGCAGGCACAGCGCAACCGCTTGCTATTTCCTCCATCGTGAGAAACCCTTGCCCGTCTAGCCTAGCGCCGTCTCTGCCACCTCGCCTCGCCAACACCAGCGCCCTGTCGAAGAAGATGGCCCCGCGCTGCTATCACACCTTCTCCTCATCGAAGAAGAACCAGCCCGCGTAGCAAGCCACATCGTCGGGATCGCGATCAAGACGCCATCAACCTCTTATCCTGTCACATCCCACAAATTAGAGACCTCAATGATGTAAATAAACCCTGAATAAAGTTTGGTTATGTTTGAATTTAAATGTGAGCTCTTTTGAATATTCAAATGTCATTTTCATGTACACAGGAACTTTGCCGATTTTTCGTGGGAAATTGGCTTGGCCAAAAATTCCCAAAAATTCATAATAGGTGCAGTTCACAGTGTATTATTTTCTGTGAATTTTTCAGAATTTTTCGAGATCATTTGAATAGGCATAAAATTCGTAAACCGTCCAGACTGTTTGAAATATTTGAAAAACAGTGCACGATGCACTTGGGCTCAGCCCATTTAGCAAATAGTAACCACGGCCTGCTCCCGGCCCAGTGCGGCCCACTCCAGCCCGCGCCGGCCCGCCAACTCTTCTTCCTCCTCTGTTCACGCGCGGCGCGACGCGCTGCGCCGCGATGCGCGCCGCCGCTCGCGTCGACGGCGCTCCACTCGCCTCCGTGAGCTGCCGCCACCTCGCACGCGCGCCCATACCTTGTCCTGCTCATGCGCTGACCTCGGAGCGACGAAAAACCGCACGTCAAGCAGCTTCCGCGCCGCACGCCGCGCGGCGCCGACCTCCTGTTCTATCTGCTCTCGCTTCGCCGCAGGCTGCCGATGAGTGCCACGCGCGCCACGGAGTCCCGCGCAGCTTTCCGTGCGCACGATGATGATCCGGAGCCCTCCTTTTCCTCCATTCGCCGCTCGCCACCGCAGCCGCCAGTGCGCGCCCTGGCAACCCGCAGCAAAACCGCCTCAAATTGCTATAAAAACCCCAGCTACTCCTCGGCGTCCTCTCTTTAGCCCTCTACAACCTTCCCGAGTCGTCCTTGGCGAGAGAAACGGGGCGAGCAAGACAAATTTTGCTTTTCCCCAAAAATCAGCCGCCGTCGCCATCGCCGGAATTTGAGCTGCTCCGGTGAGCTCCATGTCGAGTTCATGTACTTTTAGAATCTCCATGCGATGCTGATGCTATCCCCACTGACCTTTTTCTTGATTTCTAGGCGGAAAGGTCACCTTGTCCATCTCTCCCCTGTTCCGCCGCCGCCGTCCGGCAAGCCCCCATCTCCGGCCACTACTGCCTGCGCCGTTGGCTTGGTAAGCTTCCTCGCTGCCCGTAGGTGCTAGACGCATAGCATAAACACGTCGTCGCGCTTCTCTCCGCGTAGCTGGCCGTAGGCCGTCGCCGCCGCCGCCTAGGTCATCGTCGCCCCGCCGCTACAGAGCATCCCCGTCGACGAGTCAACCACCGGGTGATAGCCCTCATCTTCCTGCGTCGATTGGTGGGTGGTGACGACGTCGCCGAGCCGTAGTTCGCCGCCGGTGATCCGTCCAGTCGCCGCAAACACTGTGTGCGCGCTAATTTAAACTAAAACACTCCTGAGCTGCCACTTGTCGTCACCCGATTGGCCAGAAAATGATTAACGGTTTTTAGTTCGAAATAGATAGAAAAATGGTAGGGAAAAATTAGGAAAAATACTTGGAAAAATTCCTTATGTTTCTAGGCCCCTTTTTATGTAAGAATAAGATATATGTACTTAGGAAAAATTCATAGAAGCAAATAGGTTAGCTTTATGTCTTGTTTAAAATTAAAAACTTAGGAAAACTTTCATATGAAAAATAAACAAATTAAAGTTACTTTCTGAACTTTTCAGAGTTCATATCCTCTGTAGATTCATAGTTGATCATAGGAAAAATTTATAAGAAATAATTTGTAGGATTACCTTATTTTCTAGAAAAATCATATGTTTCTTATAAAAGATTATTTAGGAATTTATTTAATAGATATGCACACAATCACTATGAATAAAATATTTAGCTTTTCATTTTCACAGCCACTATAGGAATTGTTTCTGTGGAAATCAAAATATTACTTTTCTTTTGTTTAAATAGATGTACTTGTTACATAATCTACATGTGTTTTCTTTAGGAAAGAAAATAAATTAAAATCTTGTCTAAGTGAATATGGCCTTTTCAACCCTAGGGGTATGCCATTCTGTGAAAGAGTGACATATTAGCTTTAAAATTCATTTAGGAAGAATTGATCATCTATGAACTAAGTGTGGTCGTTTTTGATTTATTTTCCCGATTTAATTTTGAGTGCGCGTAGAATCACCGTGCGACCTCCGAAGGGAGTGATTCAAGTTGCATAGTTCATTTAAATTCATGCTTCATGCATACATACAAAAATATGCATTATTTTCAGTTGGTTTTAATTCGGATTCTATTGGTATTTATTTGGGTATTATTTACTTTAACGTGTAGACGATCCGAATGACGAAGAATATGTAGAGGAGCAAGAAGCTGAGGATCCGAACTACGAGGATCAAGAGTTTGAACAAGACCAGCAGCAAGGCAAGCACCCCCTTGATCATTTTGAACCCATGTGTGTGATGAAATGGTTGCATGATGATTTAGGATAAATTATGCATTTATAGTTCCAATAAAACTTGGCAGGAAATATGATAAATCCTTTTTACTAGAAACTCTATGACCCCATATTTACCTTTACTTGTAGAATAGTTGTAAATAGAAATTACTAGGTAAATTACTCTTTTAGGAATTACACTATATACTTTTGATAAAATGATGATTTAGTAAATTCTAGTTAAACGGTATATATGTCTAAGCACATGCGAATCTATAAATTTCAGATTCATACCTCTTAATGGATTTGTGTATAAGTTTGATAATTTTAGATGATGACGGGTTATGTTATAATAATTTCGGTGATACTTTGATAAATTGTGGAGACCCGTCACGTCATATAAGGACCGGTACACTATAACTTGATTTAAGGAAACTTCGTGCGACCATGGACGCTGGTATGGGACGGCCATGGCTAAGTAATTTAGTGAATGTTGTCTTGCCTTCTAGAAGTAGAGAATGTGCGGATAATTCCCGGTTTTTGATGGGGTTATTCGAAGGGGCTCCCATTACTATAACGTGTGGGATTAAAGTTTGCTGACACAATAAATTGTACCTTCTTAATTCCTGCCTAATTACCCATGTTTGAAGGAGGGGAAAATTGTACCTCTGGGGTGTTAGTGGTCGGGTACGGAGGGATTATTGCAATTTAGGGAAGGCAAGATTTGCAAACACTTAATGAAAACGTCATGTGTGATACCGATGTGCACACTTCGTGAGTGCACGGTGCTAGCTACACCATAGACGGTCACTCACAATCCATGGGTACAGCGTACAAACTCTGCAGAGTCATAATCCATTCGAATGGCCGTGCTTGCGGTCTCAAGCTCCTTAATGATGGAATTTTTGTTTAGCAAAGTAATGAAGTATGAATTTTGATTATATGTTGATATTTGGTTAATTATTTCCCTTATTACAAGCCTTTGATATCTCATCTTTATAGAATGCGTATGTGCTTATTCATTTATGCACTTCTTTACTTTAAGTTACTTTCATTTTAGTAACCCTTATATAAATTTACTTTCGGTATTTACTTTTGAAACCTATCACTTCCTTTCCGCGAAACCTTGCATTTAAATTATTCGTCATACACAAAAGTCTTGCTGAGTACCAATGTACTCACCCTTGCTAAACATGTTGATCAGAAGAAGAAGAAGAGTTGTATGAAAATCCGCCGGACATGGGTTTTTATGCATCGAGCTTTGACGATAATTCCGGTGGTTCGGTTTAGGTTCATCTAGGTTGTTCGCCTGTGGAGTCTTGGGCAATAACCATGGATGCGCTGCGAGTTCTTTTGGTCTTTATTTTGCCTCTCTAAACTTTTATTTAGCCGGTCGGCTAGATGTATGTATAATTAATTTGTGATGGTTGAACTTGAGATGTAAAATAAATAAGGATTTTGTTGTATGTGTATGATGATATCAATTGCTCACGTGTGTGCTTACGGTTGATTCTGGGACAAGCACGATGTAAACACGTAGTTTCGGGTATTTAAATATCCGGGACACCGCATATCCATCAACAACTCGCATCTCGATGACAACCTCCGAGCGCCGCCTATCGTGCACGCTCACGACGAACATGCCTGCTGTCCATCCGCCGTCCATGCCGCCGCGCGAGTTTGCCCCTATTCATCCTGCGTCATCGTGAGCTGACGGGTTGAGAATATTGCCGGACAACCTGCGGCAAGAGCTTCTTCCCCGCGCCCTGTTTCTCCACTGCAAAACTTGTTCAGCACTCAATGTCCAGGTTCCCACGTATTCATTTGCTCATTTTTTGCGTTCATGGTTTCAGGGTCTGCACGGGAGCAAGGAAATAAAAAAAAATTGGTGCCGTGATGACCAAGCAAATCGCCCATTGGCAAGCAGGACTGTTGGCAACTTGCCTGCTTAGAGAACATGTTCAGTTCAGATAATGGTAAAACCATAAAAAGTTAACTGAATACGTTTTATAATTTCAGCATCGAAACTTGAAAAGACTAATCAGGGAGCCGCCCCATATGAACTGACACTTTGTACAGGTTAGTTTTCTTAGTTTTCTTTTGGTGGGGGGTGGGGGGGGGGGGGGGGGGGGGGGGGGAGGGAGGGGGGTGTGTGGGCACTTGCCATTTCCTGAGTTTCCTTGCTTTTATAGATGGGGAAAATTTCTTACGCACCATTGCAAATTTGCATAATCCCGAATATGCCACTGTCAGTGACATAGGTAGGTCCCACCTGTCACTGAGAGGCCAATGGCATATACCGGATTACAATTTTTTTGCAATAGTTCGGTCTTTTTTTTTTTTTTTTGCAATGGCATCTATGAAATTTGCCCATAGATGTCTCTGTCGCTCATTGTGTTCAGTGATACAAAAGCACATTGTCCTGAAACTATTGATCTCTGTTTCTGTTATACATATTAGAATCTGCAGTTGTTATAAAATAGACTGACAAAAATAAGCATGGTAGCCCGAATGGTTCTTTTAATGTTCAGTCATTTACATAAAGAAGTGACCATTTATGCTCCTTATACTGACCTGCTAGCACTGACGTCCACACTTATATTTAAACGATAGAGATGTGTGTCATGGTCATTGGTCAGTAAGGAAAGACTCCATGGCATGCAAGACAGTCCTGCACCTTCAAAGTAATAGAGTCCTAGTTGAGTTCGAGTCATGTACGTATAGTACGCCGGTGTTGTTGGACAGCGGCAAGGCTAGCTGCATGTACTCCAGCTACGAGTCAAGTTAGAGTCCAAGTTAGAGTCGTAGCTAGATTAGTTTCCTTCTCTGTTAGAGGTTGTTTTCCTTATCGTATACTAGTTGGACTGTTTAGGCCGGAGGTTATATAATGCCCCGAGATGCATCAGTTGAATCAAGAAAAAGTATTAGCCAAACTTTGGTTCTTCTATCCGTGCCTTGCATCTCGGCGACGTCCACGCCGACGTGCAAGCGTGCGGTTCGGCGGCCGCGTACTCAACCTCCAGTATTTCACCCGTATAACCTCCGTTCCCGTTCCAAAGCACATACGTCTATAGCTATAAGCTGTGACAATGTGTTGGGCTCTTGGTAGCCAGTTCATGTGCCCTGTAAGGAGAAAAAAAAAGGGTGAGACATAGCCGAGGGCCTGTAAGAAAGTATTGAAGTTGAGACATTGCTGGGTTCTATGCCTTGATTCACCCATTGTATGATTACCACACAAGAAAAGATAGAGCATCCAGTGACCACTGCCATTTTTCTGTGTTTGTTTACTATGGCCCTGTTTGTTTCCCTCTTAGATTATATAATCCAGCTTATATAATCTATAAGCTGGGGAAGAGCAGCTTATTGGATTATGATAATCTGGCCTGTGAATTGCTATAATCTGACACTAATCTGAGACCTGTTTGTTTCAGCTTATAGATTATATGAGCCAGATTATATAATCTAGGTGGGAAACAAACAGGGCCTATATACAACTCGCAATTGTGATGGTTAAATACACCAGATTTGTCATAGGCATACTAAAATGGTTTCCTCTGTGCTTGCATTTTATATTTTGCCTGTATCTTGAAGAGATATGGCATGAAATTTTTTAGTCCTAAACTGGTTATTATTTGCTCAATGTATTCACGCTTAACGCTTTGTATGATTACTCTAGGAAAAGATGGAGCATCCAGTGATCAATGCCATTTTTCTGTGTTTGTTTACTATTACTCCCAATTGTGATGGTTATATAGACCACATTTGTCGTAGGCATACTGAAACCGTTTCCTATGTACTTGTAGTTATATTCTGTATGTATCTTGAAGAGATATGGCATGAAAATTTTGGCCTTACACTCTGACAAAAAAAATTCATTGAGACAAAATCGACTTTTAACTCTAAAATAAGTTTTTTTTTGTGATTACACAGTATAACTCAGACACTCACAACGCACGCACACTCATCCCTATGAACGCACATACGTAAATTCTACCCCTATGAGCATCTTCGAAGACCGAGCCGGCAAATCCTTTAGATTGACGAAGTCACATCACTGGCGCCTCGCTGTCGACGGCCACGTCGCCTACCGCTGAAAGCACAATTGCCGTTAAATCCTAGAAAATTCGCTCCCACCGGCAGTCGAACCCAGGACCTCAAAGGTGCTACTCGGGTGCCTTAACCACTAGGCCAAGACCCCTTTCACAACTCTAAAATAAGTTTCGCGCAGGCCCAAACTCTAATATGGACTGACCAAAAATAATAAATAGCAGTAAAATTATTTATACATTCATTCAATTTAAATTTATTGGTACAAATAAATTTAAAAAAATCTGCTCAGCCTGTGACAAAGCACGGGCACTTTGACTAGTTTATTATTATTCTTGTTCTAAGTGCATTTGGAAGATAAGAAAAAAAAAAAAAAACATCCACTCCATGAATGTTTGGTCACATCTTTGTCAAGAAGAGCTGAATGTCATCCCCACACTGAAACTAGAACTCACCCTCTCTTTTTGAGCTAAAAACACATAAGCTAGATGGGGTTTACAGACCCTTGAAATATAAATGAAATGTTGCTCACAAAACAAAATTTGTGAATCGAGGCACAATCTCCCAGCTAAAAGTAGCCACATCTTTCTTTTAAACTAAAATTCCCATGTGTTGCTACGGGGTTCACAATTTTATTCTTCCATTTAGATGGTATTCCCTCAACGTCAAATTACTTGATGTCCTAAACACCTTCGTTTGTACCGATTTACCTGACGCTCTCGGGTCCCAATGCATTGTACGCCTCGTGAAGCTGCCCCTATTCTGCAGCATCCTCTCCCTAGTCTCCTCCTCGCTCAAATGGCACCTGGCAATCGGTGTTAATTGTCCAGGTCTCCTCCCAACAAGATCGGCTTTATTTGCTCGCAAAAATCCAATCCTAGAGTCAAATTGCCCGAGGGTACAAAGATGTCACCTGAGAGGCTGAGAAAGCATATAAATGTGTACCATTTGATTTGATTTTAGCATGGAGAAATGAAACGCCACATCCTAAGGCCAGTTGAATATTTTCGAGGTTAGACCCATTTTTTGCTTTTATAATGTTTCATTCAAAATGGTTTCAAAGATTTAGCATTTGACCAAAAGGCTTTAGCAATCCTAGGCCTAGTTTTGTTTTGGTAAAGAAAGAGGAAAAACCTAGCCCTAGTTATGTTAATCAAAGTAGGTATCCAATATAACACCATTTATCTTTGGCAAAATTGTATGTATCACACTGAAAAATGGTGGCATCACACTCAACACACTGACAAAGACGATTTTGGCTGAGACACACTACGATTTCATGGATCTCGTCAGTGATACACTATTAGCAATGAAGCAAGTATTTTAATATTTTTATCTAAATACATAAAATACATTAGAATTTGAAACTTTGCACGAAGGTACTTAGCCACATTCTCTGTCAATATATTTTTTTAATAGATTTTTCTCAAGTATTTGCATAGTTAATTTGTGGAGAATAGAATTTATGAGGGGTGGAGGTCGCAATAATCATGAATGTAAATGAGAGAATATAGGAGGGGAGCTTAGAGCATCTCCAGCCATCATGAATAAGCAGCTCCCAAACCATTAAAGACAAAGAGGCGAAGGACATTGTGAATGAGGAGAGTTTTTTTTTTTTTTTTGAGGTATGGAAGAAATCAAACAAGAATTTACTTCTAAATTGGAGCGTATATACAACACATAAGAGATTTTCAATGCACAGTTTTTAGACATCCAAATTCAATATATGTGGCCCAGATTAGACCTAATTTATTGTACACACAAAAATTATCAGCTTTAATTCTAAACTCTAACATCCGAATTTTTATTTAAACATCGTTACTAAAAAATTACACAAGAAAAAAGTGATAATAACTCCTTTGATACTTAACAAATTAACTAATTGCAATACGTAAAACAAATGCTGGTGTTAGGCATCAAAACACAATACTTTATTATCTATATTCACCCAATTCAGGTTCCATAAGTCGTGCCATATTTTTGAAAAATTCAGGTAAAAGAGCCTTGCTGAAACACTCAGGTAAGATTTGCAACCCTTTTTTGGATTAGCATTAGATCTAAACTCATATATATATATATATATATATATATATATATATATATATATATATATATATATATATATATATATATATATATATATATATATATATATATATATATATATATATATATATATATATATATCTTACAAAGCCTAGACAGATGTATTTGAAGACAACAAAAACTAGGAAGGCAAACAATGAGATGGACTATAAACTGGATAAGTGTTTGTTTTACATTCATCCATATTTGCGCAATATGTGACGTGCATCAATAGCACCCACCCAAAATAATTGCATCTGAAAGACGTAGATGCTTATGGCAGCACCACTTGATCAATCAAACTTTGTTCCATTGAAGCCGGAAAAACAAAATGTAACATCATAGGCTACATATAACAACTTCCTCACCCAATTAACCCTGTTGAGAAGGTTCTGCAGGTTTTGTATACATCTGTGGCCACTAGAAAGAATGAATCATGGGTTGAATGGAGCAAATACCACCACCGAATTGTGTCCTCCAAACCCAAATGAATTAGAGATGGCTGCATTTGAAGGCAATAAATATGCATAAGACAGACACACAAGGGAAGGAAATTGTGTGTATTTAAGAAGGGGTGGTAATTGTCTAGAGATATCATGATCAGGTGATTTGGTTAATTAAATTAGATTCCTTTTCGAATCCCATCATTATGAACCATAAAAGATGTCACTCCTCTAAAACTACATCACATGAGACTCCTTCAAGAAATATGGGGCCAGAACACGTTCTCTCGTGATGGTTTTATTCAGGGTTAAAAAACAACTTATTACCAACATTCACTTCATGCTGCTTCCTCTCATTGGCCACCGTATCGAATTCAACTTCAGGCTCTGGGTTCTGCAAGATTATAACATAATAAGAAAGGCTCGCGGCAAAGGACACCAAAATTTTTCGAAAAACATAAAGACCAGAGCTTGTAAAATAAGCTCATGATATCCCATTTTGGCACTCGCACTGAGTGAATTGATAAATAGAAAAAGATCAATTGAAGGTTTTAATTTCTTTGTAACACTGAAAGCGTGTATTAATACCTACATTCGCTTTGATTCTTTCATTATTGAACCTACACAAGTAATTCAAAATTGGTAAAATCTGCCAGCATTGTTTCTTTCCAAACTTACCATTTTATGAAAAATGATTATTCAACAGGAAAAAGATTCAAAATTTGAATTTATTACTTACAAATTGATTAATGGTAGGGTGCACCCATCCTGTAGTTATGGCTTGTACCGTGGCAATAGCTTCTAATGCACCAGCTGCACCTAGGCAATGGCCTATCATAGACTAACAAATGAAATTGACATTAGGAAAGAAGCCAACAACAAAAGGAATCATTTACACTTAAAGAGTACAATGTTCCACATAGAGTCGTGCGAACCTTCGTTGAATTGATTTTTATCTCAGATGTATTACTGAAGACTTGCTTGATGGCTCTTATTTCAGCCAAGTCACCAGCAAGTGTGGAAGTTGCGTGAGCGTTAATGTAGTTCACCTAAAAGGCATAGAATCAAATTAAAAGGTGCAGAATGCATCAGTAATAAGAATAATTTAAAACCACGAGTTGCATATATTCTGGAACTGCATATAAGTGTAGGTTGTAACTTCCAAGTAAGCCAAATCTTAATTACTGCATTTACCGACCCCTTCCAAATTACACAGGGTAGCCTATACGAAAAAGATGATACAGAGAATTTAATTTATTTTTGTGAGGATACTGAACTTTCTTTTCAATGTTTCGATTTTAGATATGTGTGAAATTTGAATTAAGGCCCTTGAAAACTCATATTCTAGATCGATACAGATACCTCCTCAGGTGCAACGCCTGCATCTTCGAGGCTCTTACTGATACAAGATGACACACCCTAGTCCATCTGATCTAGGATCAGTCATATGGTAAGCATCGCAGTTCACGGCTCCTCCCAAGTATTCTGCAATTATTGGTGCATCTCGCTTCATTGCATGCTCGAGGCTCTCCATAACCTATTGTTCAACAAGATCATCACTGATTAAAAACACACATGTAGAAGTGCATGTGCAAAGTAATAACTAAAGTTCATGATGAGGTACAACATGTAACCAAATAAAAAAGAATAACTTAACAGGCTGTAAATATTGAGGAAAGAATAAAAATGACTAGTCATGTAAAGATTCAAAGTATATTTTTATGTATTCGTAAACATGATATCAGCATGCGTGTACCAGTACACCAGCACCTTCACCCATAACAAAGCCACCTCTCTCTTTGTCCCATGGCCTAGAGGCAGTTGTCGGGTCATCATTCCTCTCTGATAGTGCTTTACAGGCTACAAAACCTCCGAGACCAATGGGAATAATTGAAGCTTCAGTACCACCAGCAACGATAATATCAGCTTCACCATGCCGTATATGGTTGGCAGCGGCATAAAAGCAATGGTTGGAGGTTGCACATGCGGCTGAAATTGAGTAATTGGGACCCATAAAACCAACATCCATCGCAAGCAACGCTGAGCCCATGTTAGTTATAGTGTAAGGAACAAAGAAAGGTGATATTTTTCTGTGTCCCTTCTCGATGAGATTTTGAACACTATCGAAAAACACTGTAGGGCCACCCAAGCCAGCCCCTACGAGAACTCCAGCACGGACTTTGTCAAGCTGTTAAACATAAAATAAAAAGGAAAATTAATTTATGAAAGACGAAGCAATATGACCAGAACGGTATGAAATCTCTGCAGAAACTTGCATATAGGGGAAGTAAAATCTACCATAAAGATAGGAAACATATCTTTTTGTAGTCCTTATGTGGCGGTAAAGAATAACCAAATCGGTTTTTCTTGGCCCGACAAATAATCTTTGACAGATTTTTTTTTTTTGTCTTTAAAAACTACACGCTCAACAAATACCACCAAGAACAAATATATGATATTTTGCATCCTGTTATTTTGGAAATAAAATGTGATTGAATTTTTGGAAAACGAATATGATTTTTAACAAAATATGATAAAAAAGGGAATATTTCTCTGTTCCAAATCCAGCTGGACACTATTTCCTCCTGAATATTTTAGCTGTATTGAACGCTTTCTTTTTCAAACATCCAATAGAATTTGAATAGGCTTAAGAAAATCATATGTAGATCAAACTAAGTGTTAATTAGTAAGCATATTACTATTGATTTTTCAGACTTACAGAACCTAACTTCTGCTACCTTTACAATCTTTGCTTTGGGCCACCAACATTGCTCCTCGTAACAGAGTTACCCAAATAAACATAATTCAATCTCTAATCATAGCAAACGATATCCTCATCATTCAAACTTTTTGGTGTGTTTGTGTGTGACACTTATTTTTCATTCGGGCAGACGAAAATGCTGCAAATTTGTAATAAGACGGCTGTAACCTCTTCATGAGGCCAAGCTAGGATGCTTGTTTTCCCATTATCTAAAAAAAAAGCAAACGATATTCCCACCCAAATGTAAGTGGAGCTAGCATGCCGAGTGGGATGTGTGGGCATGGACAATCTATGAGTAATCTTTGTATGGACCAACGCGCAAGGATCCACGGGAAAGAGAAGGTGATGACTCCCACAGAGACCAGTTGGCCGGCGAAGGAGGGAGGCCCGGCATCCGGACCTCCGCTCAGTTCGCTCTTAGGTTCAGATTAGGTATCTCGCAGTGGTCACTTTTGGCGGTGGTTATTAGGGGGTCAGGATTCCTCTAGTGATCCAGCCGAAGAGGGTGTTGGCAATTGTACGGTGTTGCAAAGTTTGTCGGCATGAAGCAACAGAGGACGTGATGTCTCAGCGGTGGTGGTGAGTCAGTCAAAGCCATCATAATCGGTGGAGAATAAGGTGGTTCAGCTCCTCTTTTGTTTTCGATCGTGGGCTAGTGAGAGTTTTTTTTTCTGATGACATCATATTCTGGATGTTGGTCGATTTGTTTTTTTCCCATGAGGAATCTGGTGAAGGTGGCGACGATGAGTTCAACGATGAGCTCAATGGCGACAAGTTTATCGTATTTGCATGTGGGGGGAGGTCAGTCTACCACTCTTTTACAAAGGGGCCAGGTTTCAGTTTCCCTCTGTCGGAGATGAGGATGACGGTGGCGGGTGGTGAGATGTCCGTGTTCGTTCAGATCGGAGCCGTGGCATATTTATCTGAGATGGTAATCCTTATATAGTAGAATTTACGGCTCTTTCAAAGTTTCTTATCTCCTATAAATAGAGTGACGTTGTTTGTTTGGCTTATTCAATCAGGAGATGTAAGCTTTAATATCAATGAAATTCCCTTTTCGCAACAAAAAAAAAAAACTATCATTACGAGTGAGCTGAATTGCTACTTGCTAAAAATAAAATTCAGTACACATAAGCGAAAATCCAATCGCTATTGCTACTTCAAGTGGATAGCAGTGTATACAGAGTTACCTGCTCTCGACGAGCGTGAGATGTAAACGCAACTCCACACAGACCGTTTATCATTCCACGCACTACGCGTTGCCAAAATAAGTGGCCTCGTTCGTTAAAAGCACACATAAACACGCAAACGGCAAAGTCACCTTGGCATGCGCGTCGGAGCCCTTGCCGAGCCCGGCGTTCTCGAGTGCCTTCCTGCCGCTGACGATGCAGTAGCGAAGGATGTCGTCGAGCCTCCGGTCGTTCTTGCCGTCGATGTACCCCTCCGACGTGAACCCCCTGATCTGGGCGGCGAACCTGGTGGGAAAGCTGCTGGCATCAAAGCGGTCGATGGGGCCCACCCCACTCTCGCCCGCCAGGAGCCGGTCGTAGAAGGCGCCCACCTCGCTGCCGAACACGGACACCAGCCCCATCCCCGTGATCACCACCCGCCTCCTCGGGTCCGTCTCCCGCCGCGGCGCCGCCTGGGCGGCGCGGACGACTGGGCACGGTTGTCGGCGTGGGGAGGAGAGGTGCGGGGGCAGCCGGAGCCCAAGGATGTGGCCGGGTGCTTGCATGTTGAAATTGGAGTCGGAGTTGTGGCCCGGGTGTGTGGCGAGCGGTGGTTGAGGCGGTTAAATAGACGCGGCGGCGGTGGAGGAGGAAGGTGTCGTGCGGCGAGGGTGACGGTGCCCGTGCGCGCAGCGGAATATTATTATTATTTTTTTTTTGAAACTTGCGGTGCGCAGCGGAATATGGATGGGAATGACATGGGTTTTGGAGGGAGAGAGACTTTTCGATTATCTCTATATTTAATAAGTTATAAGAAGAGTGAAGGCAGTAATTTTACCCAGAGTCTTACACACCCAGTCCATCAAATCGCTAAGCACCTTGTAACAACACAAAAAGTAGGATTCTTTGGACATTATTATGCAGGGGGTAAGAAACATCTATAATACATGAGAGTTTCGGATCTTAGCCATTACTATGAATCAGCTGTCAAAATTCAAGAACTCAAAAGCAGGACAATATCCTAAATGATCTGAAGTCCTGAACAATAACATCAGTGTTAAGCTTCGATCATCTAGTTAGCAAAGACCCCAAAAATTTCATGTTGCGGTCTATCCATCAGCTAATCACCAAGAACACCCAAAATTCACCCAACTACACAGTGGATACATGGAGAACATCGTCTTAAAAATCCCATAAGCTGCAGCTGGTCTCAGGAACACTCAAAATTCCACAGTTCACGACTCGGTCCACATTATTCAGTGACCTACCGACCCATGGAAACAAGGACCAACAACGGCCATCAAAGATTTAATCTCTCTGCCACCTAATCAAAATGGTAAGCTTCAGAATAGAAATAACATGAATTAAAACTGCATGGTACAGAATCAAAGGCGTCACTGGCAATCATAGTTCTTATTGCTCAGCCTCATAATAAACAGATTTTGAAGTTTTCCATCTTATCAGATTCACCGTTAGAGCATTGCAGAAAATCTCAGTGGACTAAACCTGCCTGAAGTCTTCCCAATCAACGAAGTATAATCTAAGAACTGTACTTCTTGAATAATATCGCTTGTAATCTTTCCAATCAAGGATTTCGGGCGGAGGACCACAGAGCCGATTGGCTCTTGGCGGCAATGAATGTCAGGCGTTCCGCAATACGCGTCTCTGCCGCTCGGCTACGTATTGTAGCTCAATCATGTAGTTCGTCCCAAGCTGCGTAAAAGATGTCCCCTGCAGGCAGCAGCTTGTTGAAAGAAGGGATCGTCGACGACTCCACAGCCATGGCTAAGCCGCAGATCGTTTTGCCACATTGACGTCCGGCGCCGTAGCGATGATGGCATGTGTAGGTCTCCACGACGTCATCCATGGTGATTTCTGGTGGCCCTGCTCAGAGTCGCTTCAAAGTCGCATCGCCATGGAGAAAGATCATGATAGTTTTTGCAAGGGAAAGGAAACGAAGAGGATCGTGGGCTGCAGGAACAAGCTCAAAGACAATTCGTTTTTCACGTACAAAAGTTCGTTTATTGATACGGCTGCGTTTTTGGAAACGATCACGACCTGGATTCAGAGATGAACTCTACGGGCTGCCAGAGAAAAGAAAAAAACTATATCTGAGTCTGAGAGAGATCATGGCGGTGTGATCGGGATCATGTTTGGTAAGAAGGAAAGTGCGTTGAGCGGACGGAGCGACGCGAGCTGATGTCGCTGGTTTTGCGGGAGCGACGCAGGTACTATTCAACTTTCAAACACGGTGTTGCCAGACCGAAAACGAAATTACGGTTTGACGACCTCTCTCAAACTTTTTAGAAGTAGAGAAGATTGGTGTACCAGGGAAATAAACTGTGTAGTCAGACTGTCGCTTTCTTGCTTGCACATTTTTTCTTTTGAACTTCAATTGCGCTCCACACATACATTGTGGTAGGAGTACACGTCAAACACATTTTAAAGTTATTAATTCACGAAAAACACATTTTTTAAGTTTGAATACTGATACCTCCTGCATTTTAAATAGGCTTGTAAATGTTTTCAAGACTATTAGTACATTTGTTTTCCTAGGGCACTCCGCCTCCTGCTCTCCTTGCCCAAGGGCACGTAGCCGACACCTCCGTTTGGGCCACTGTGTCTCCGGCGATCTCGCCAGAGAGAGCGAAGCCCCGTCTCTTTAATAGTAGTACTGGTAGTTTAAGTTCTAGGTTTAGGGTTTGACCGATGTCGTACTCTTCGGTGTTGACATCTTGTTGTACCTTTTTTCTCTTTGAGTAGGTTGAGCGATGATGTTGGTTTCTCCATGGCGGTTCAGATGAAGGTGACGGCGACGGCGAATACGGAGCTATCCTTCTCTGCAATGCGGCATGGAGAATTATGGGTGTGTTTGGTTGTCTGGGCTAGCTTAGCTTTGTATAGAATCCTATCCAGGCGGATAAACCAGGCTAACCTAGTACATGAACCAGAAACATACACATGTTTGGTTGGCTGCATAGACAACTTTTGGCTAGTGCAAGTTTATATTTGATTGTCTGCATTACTTGGATGAGATCACCTTGCATTTGATGTGGTGATTGTTAAACACTTTCACCTCCCTTTCTTTCTTCTATTATCTTCATCATTGCAATTGATCATTGATTTTTTTCTTTAGACACTAAATTGGATATAAATATTTTTATATTACCCTTGTTTGCGGACACCAAGATTAAAGAACTGTTGCATACTTATGTTGTATTAAAAATTTGCATTTTGATCGATAATAGGAAAACATAAAAAGATGTATCTGTAGTTCTGTACGCAACATCACTCGAGGATTCTAACGATACAACGAACCGCTGCCGGCTTCTTTTCTAAATACTGTAGACATCTCACTTCGCATTTCAATCGTAACGACTTCACAAATATCAATTCGGCAAAACCAGTGTCTGCGTAGCAGCTAGCCAGCTAATATCAATTCCGATGAAACCAGGGTCTGCGCAGGAGCAGCTTGCGTGTGGCCGCGCAGGCGCAGCTGCGGGTGCCCACCCAATTCGGGAAGCTGCATATGTTGATGAATGGTTATACAATCACGGTCTTACGAGCTAATTGTTCTACACTTCTTACTTGGTGTAGCTTGTTATATGGGTCGTGAGTGGGAACTTAGTTTCCGTCTGGGTATGCGTCCTTGGATTGCTGTTGCATATTCAGCTCCTGTTGCAGCTGCTACTGCTGTTTTCTTGATTTACAAGGACCTCACTGATTTAAAGCGTGTTCGTTTTGTTTAGGACTAAAGTTTAATCCAAAGTTCTTATAATTTAAAGGTATTAAATAAAGTGTAATTATAAAACTTTTTGTAGAACCTAGGCTACTTTGCGAGACGAATCTAATGAGGATAATTAAGTTGTGATTAGACGATGGTTACTGTAGTAAAACATAGCTTAATTAGGTTCGTTAGATTCGTCTTGTAAATTAGCATCCATCTGTAAAAAAGTTTTGTAATTAAACTTTATTTAATACCCTGAAATAATAAGATTCTCTAGACTAAACTTTAGGACTAAAGGAAACGAACAGGTTTTTAGTCCTCCGTGAGCTCATCTCCATCACATCGAGATTTTCTTCATGAAATTGGTGTGGAATTGATCTCGCCTCTACAAATCAACACGGAAATCCAACTTGTCCCCATCAATTTGACACTCGTTCGCACGTCGGACCGTCGCACGCTAGTTGCTCGTCGCCGCGCCCAACTTCGAAGGAATCCGCAGGTGCCGCCCGTCGGGATTGTCGCCCGTTAACCCCTCATCGCTTTCCTTCAGATACGAACTGCAGCCCCGCCTACCGGTGGCCGGTGCTGACAAAGATGAACCGCATCACGCATCCGGCCAGTTCTCGGTTCATCGACAGCGGCGGGTCACGATTGCCCGTCGTCCACGGCCTCTCCATGGCGTGGTCCATCAGTGTAGATGAGAGGGCACTTGTCCTGACGAGAGCGTCGCGTCGACGACGAGCCTCTGCTAGGGGCGTATGGCGGCGGCCTCCTGCTGCGCATGTGGTCCGTGAGCGGGTGGACGAAACACACGGGCTCGATTCGATGGCATCAGGCCCCATTCCGCCTCCTCGATGCGACGCGAAGCCGCCAGCCGGCACTGGGTCTTCGGCCATGGCCTCCGTGTCCGCCACGGGCGCCCACTCGTCCGCTCATCTTGGGCGACCTTGCGCCCCTGTGCGTGCACCACCGCGGTGAGTAAGGCGAGCTGGGCAGATGTTGGTCGTCTTCCCGCGGCGAGCTCCCGAGGCGCGAGGATGGCCGCGGCGAGGTGGCCCGTCTCGCTCCAGATGCCACTGCGACGCAGATGCGCAGGACTAGCAGATGCTCGTGGCCGCCATGGCTCGGCTCGTCGGGAGCTCGGCCCCGACCAGACTGAGCGCGCGGGCGTGCGCAGACCCCATGGGCCAAATCCACTACAGCTTCTTCAGATCTCGTCGCAAAAATGTCACGCGGGAGGGGGAGGCAGACCGGCGGCAGCAGTGCTGCGCTTTGCAGCGACGTTGGTCGGGAGTGTCCGGCGCAGAGGACGAAGGAAGGAGAGGAAAAAAGGTGAGCGCTCGAGCGGTGAGGCGATTCGGTCACGGGCGTCACCTACTCCTTATGCAAGCCTAGCTCCGTGGAAACGCTGTCGATTCGCGTTTCCAGCAATGCAGACAAATGGATCACTTTTGCATAACTAGAGCCAGGCTAGGATGCTATACAGGTAACCAAACACGTGAAAAAGGTATTTTGCTGCATAACCTAAGCCTGGTTAGACCCTAATGCAGGAAACCAAACACCCTATATGTCCTGACAGTGATGGCTAGGTGGAGATGATGTTGCCGTTGTGGAATATGGTTCTCCATCCCATTCCTCATTTTGTCGTGGCTCGATATGAAGACAATGAGATGAGATCTTCCTCTTTTCCTACTAATGGAGATGTGATCGATTCTCGTTCAAAGAATTAGATCTGACTTGACATTGAATTTTAAAGTGGTAAATCTTGTGGTTTCAAAAAATTTTGGCATCTCTCATCTGCAGTTGGAGAGGCAATGGTTTCGATTTGGTTGCTGCTCTTTGGCGGCATCAATCAAAGAAGTAATGTTGAAAATGAATAAAATATTTAGATGTTTTTTTGTGTTTTAATCGTCTTTGGAGTCTTGATGTAAGGGGTATGTTTATGGGGCAGTCTGAACTTGGTGATTCAGGTTAACTATTTTGGCAAGCTTAGCTCTGTTGAGGATTGGCAATTGCACACAACTGAGATGTTTTATGACTCTTGCAGTCGAGTTAATTTACGTATGTTTTGAAACTGATTATTTATATTTCTCACTTATGCCTTTTTTTTAGGTTGTGTGAATGGTTAAGGATTTTCGCGCAAACAATCAACACAACAAGTTTGACATTCTTAACCTGCCTGCAATACTTCAATTAAAGGACCTCATGTATCAATGTGTAATCCCATTTTATGAGAAAAGAATCAAATAGAAATTGTATTACAATATTACATACTCTAAGATTTTCAGTGTAAAGTATAAGAAAATAGGGGCATTTGCGTATCTGGCCCTATTCTGAACGTCAATTGCATGTTTGTCCCTCTTTTTTAAGGTTTGCGTGTTTGACCCTGCTTTTTCAAAATAAATCTTCCGTTTGACCCTCTTTTGTAACGGGGTTAGTAATTGCCAGTTTTTGGCATTTAAAAAATTTAGAAGAAAGAAAAAGAAAATGAATGGACTATGCAAAAGACCAAACTGCCCTTCCTTACACACTCTCTCGATTTGTTCTGTCTCTCCCGTGACCTCTCTCTCTCGACGGGTGCGCCGGGCCGTGCCGTCGCGGCTGGGTCGCGCCGCGCGCCGCCGCTAGCGCATCTGCCAGATGCACGCGACGAGGGAGGGGAAGACGCGGGCTGTTCTCGCGTTGGGAGGGAGGGGGAGGCGCGCATCTGCAGGAGGGCGGCGGCGGCGGCAGGAAGGTGCCCACGCGAGCCATGCCCGAAGCGGCAGATTGAGAGACGGGCGAGCTGTTTTTGGAGGAGGACACGCCGGAGAGGGACTCGCCGCGCCACCCTGCCGCGCTTGCGCGGCGCCCGCTGCGCGTCGGCCTCTCCTGGCCTCGAATTGAGTCCATCCGCCGTCGATTGAAATCAGGCTGGGCCCGATCCACGACATGTCCAATGAAAATCTCAGTTTGGTTCTCTGTTGCGTCTGGATATGACTTCTTGTTGGTCGCTCTGAATATAGCTGTCGCGATGCAAGTACTGATACTAACAGATTTCAGTTAGCGCTCTCAGTATTTCTGAGATAAAATGAGGAAATAACAGTGTACATGATTTTGTGCCTATAATTTCTGAGCTTGGTGCTTCATGTGCACTATGAATCTGCTCATGCCATGCCGTGTAGCATATGTATAAATTGTACAGGTTGAGTATATCTCTGAGTACATTTTAAAAATTTAATTTTTCATCAAAATGTTGTTTAAATCTCAGGTTTGAATTCGAATTGTTGTCAAAACTTAAAAGTGTAGCTAAATTATTTGTCACAATTTTGTTTCTGAAAATAGGGTTATTCTTACAAAGCCATTATAAAATAGGGTCAAACGTGCAAAGGGTATGATGGTCTTTTTACCACGGACTTAACACCGTCAAAAGCCTCAAACGGAATAAGGTCAAGTTCATGTTTCAGTTTAAAAAAAGAAGGTCAAATATGCAAACCCTAAAAAACGAGGGCAAACATGCAATTGGACTTTAGAACAGGGCCAGATACGCAAATGCCTCTACAAAAGAAAATAAACAGAGAACATGCCCAGTGTGTGCCAACATTGCCCCATCAGTCAGTGAGCACAAAATCAAGCTCCACATGTATAATACCATCAACTACGCGCAGTGCAGCGACGAAAATATAAAACTCCACCGTCATATCGCACAAGACAACCATTGGTACTACATGCGCCACATCAAGCAGTGTCAAAACCAAGAGTCTTGTAACTTATTGCGCTCACTATATGCACCATCTTATATATAATCGTATGCTTTCTTACGCCAAATAAAGACCATCAAAGAGCCCTTTGTAATCTTTTTTCTTTTGTCGCAAAGCACCTTCTGAGATCTACCTACAAACACACAATGCTTCTCTATTGACTGTACAACTGTATAATGCTCCTCTCTAGCCCTACTTACGACATGTTTACGTGTACACAACTTTAATAACTATTTACTTAACATGCCTTAGATTTTACTAGAACACACTTTTCCCAAATCTGAGCTAAAACACATCAAATTCTTCCATCATTTGCGACAACTTATGCCCAGGGCCAAAGTCACATATAAAGTAGTGAGTGCAAATGCACCCACCAAATTTTGAACTTTACTTGTATTTGGTTCATTTTTCACCATATATGCACCCAATAATAAAGCACATCAAATTTTTCTGCGACAACTTATGCCCAGGGTCAAAGTCACATATAAAGTAGTGAGTGCAAATGCACCCACCAAATTTTGAACTTTACTTGTATTTGGTTCATTTTTCACCATATATGCACCCAATAATTTAAAATTATGCACCCATTGATAACAAAAACATGTATTTTTCTTATGGATTATGAAGTAGTGCACCTTCATCATTTTTGTTCTAACTTCGCCACTGCTTCTGCCAACAAATAACATGGCTACCATAAATCAACCAACACGAAAGAACTGCCGTGCCCCTGTTTGTAGTTGTGATGAGTAGCCACATCTTTCTTTTGCCTTCTTCAAACTCGAAATCCAAAGTTACAGTCCATTGAACCAATCGGCTTTTTTCTTTTGTGTGTGTGTGTGGGTGTAAACCAATCGGCTAGGCAAGTCATTGAGCACCATTGTCATAGCATGTGTTGGAACCGATTCGTGACATGTGTCCCCACCGGTCAGTGGCTCGTTGTGTCTCTTATCAAGTACCAAACCCCTTCTTTCTTCCCTGCATCAAGCACGGAACTACTCCCTGCTTCCGACCTTCCGTTCCGTCCACGGGGGAGAACTCCACTCCCGCACAAACCCTAGAAGCGGCTCCCCGGAGCCGCGGCAAGCGGCTTTCTCCAGCCATAGGAGCTATCCCGATCCACCTGCGGCTGATTGGTGCCGCCCGTTGAGGTTTCTGGTGCTGGATTTGGGATCGGCGCGATGTCCTGGGCCGGACCTGACGAGATCCTCCTCTCCACCTCTTTGGCGGGCTTCTTGGATAGTGAGTTCCTGAGATCCCCTATCTGCGAAGTTTCTGGTCCTTCTTAGTTGTTTCGATGCTGATATCCTGAGCAACCGGATGCCCCAAGATTTGATTTTTATGGGGTTCCTTAGATCCGATTGGCGTATTTTCCGGCTTGTCTAGGTTGGAAGTTTAGGTCGATGACCGACTTATGATAGTTGCTCAGAATTTGCGTGTTCTATAACATTTGTTAATCGGAGAAGATTTAAGTGGGTTTTGCAGGCGTTGTTACTATTATTAAGGTTGTTTTGATCTTTATTATCTGTTACTTATTCCAAACTTTATGTGAATGTGTTGTGCTTTTAATGGATAATTGAAAGGTGAGTGCTTTTTTTGTATGCTGATACTATGGGTAAAATACTGATTCTTTTTTTGGGCCATTGTCTGAATGTTACTATGTCTCTGCACCGAATAAGAGTGCCTTAAGTTGCTGGAAATGTTACGTGGAGCTGGCTGTCGCATGGGATGGTGGAGCCCTGATGGTGTTACACTAACCACGCTTAGTTAGATACTGGAGGATTACATTGAGTTGTAAGAAGTGGCTAGGGTCCACAGTTTGTTCAGTTTCATGATGATATTAGCAATTCTGCATTTGTGCAAGTCCCTCGTTGTAACTTGATGCTCATTGGAACCATTTCTTGTGTGCTAGAAAAACCAGAATTCTAGTTGACTAACACATAAGAGGGTGTTATGTTGGTTTGATAGGCTAGATCGTTTGTTTCTATCATTCTTTGTTGAACTATCTGTAATTAAGGTGGAGGCTTGGGTGTGTTCTTTAATCTCTCGGTGTGCCCCCTGCTCGCCACAAGACCGTAGTGTTTCCTTGTCGCCTAAGCAGCAAAGTGCCAATCCCCCCCACCCCCCCCCCCCCCCCCCCCCCCCCCCCACACACACACACACACACACACAACCCCCACCCCCTCCTCTTGTGATGGCCACAGGACGCCTTACTGGCTTTAAAACTGTGTGGCAGACTATACTTCCATCGAGTAGCAGAATGTAAAGTTATTCATTTGTTGTCTTGTTGCAATAGATTTATATTGCTGTTATCCCGTCATTTGCCGAATGTCCAATTGAGCAACTCTTAACTCATTGCATGTTTTGAGAGATAATTAGTTGAAATTGTCTGCCTTAGTAGAAGCTCAGGGAAGTTTCATAAGCAGATGGGATACTTTGAATTGTGTTTATAAGATAACGGAGAGAGAGACTCCACCTTTGGTATTGCCTATGGTGGAGAACTGAATCCACATGACCTCTGAAATAGTTGGTGGGTTTCATGCCTCTATCTGCTTGGTTTGTCCTGTGGTGGTAGATGCCCAGGCTGGCATTATGGTTGTTTGACACTTTCATTGGTGTATATGAAATAATGTCAATGGTAACTTATGCAGGCAGTGACAAGCTGAATGCTACACAAGACAAGACTATTAGTCTATGATTATCTGAATCGTTACTGGAGCTAAATACCAATGGATTTTTTGTCTTTAGGCGATCCACTTAATAGTTAATACAGTTAGTTGTGTTTTAGTTTCGTGCTTTTCATGCTATGTATAAAGGAAGTTGGATTTGCATTCAGTTTTGTTCCTAGGGCTATATGCAGAGCGTAAAATTAGTTTCAATTTATCGTTCATCCTTAATAAGTTAAATAAGTAGGTTACTTGGATCAATATCTAGATAAATAAGTTACTTGTCATCACCTTGTTAGGACATTAGGGGAGCACATATAGATAACAAATGGTTGTTGAGATTTGAGGTACAATAATTGATATTGAACAAATAGTTAAAATACTGCAAAGATGGCATAAGGCATGCCCTCACAATTTCTTTTCTCCAATACAAAGGCGAACAGTTGCACCCAAATGTTGTGCATTCCCTGCTTCCTTTGACTTCACCTCAGAAGCACACTTTTTTGTTTGTCAATATTCAATGCTAACCACTTGTATATCCTGATCCAGAGAAACTTATTGTCTTGCTAAGAGATGGACGAAAGCTGCTTGGCACCCTCTGCTCATTTGATCAGTTTGGTAAATCACTTACACCTGCTTTTCTGAACATTGTAGTCATGCTCATATTTTCTGCCATTAAGCATATCCTTTATTTCTTGTACTATGCAGCCAATGTTGTTCTTCAGGGTGCTTGTGAACGAGTAATTGTAGGGGAACAATATTGTGATGTTCCTCTTGGTCTATACGTGATCCGGGGAGAGAATGTTGTTTTAATTGGAGAATTGGTAATGATCTCTGTTACACTATATGGCTAAAAAAGGGCCATGCTCAAAACGATATCTTTTGATTTCATATTATAGATCTGGTATTTGCATTGAGCAGGATCGTGAGAAAGATGAACTCCCTGCTCACATGACCTGTGTTTCGGAAGCAGAAATAAGAAAGGTACACAGTTCTGATGGATATATTTTTTTAAGCTCATTCTGGCGTGCAATTTATCTCTTCCTTCCCTTGAATAACCATTTATATAATTTACATTATGCTTGCTAGTATTAAGCTAGACTAGGTTGTCTCCAGGCTCAGGAATGTACTGCCTATACTCTCTGTTCTGTAGATATACACAGGAACATTGAATGTCGATATCCTTGTGGTACAGATTGCCCATCAATTGTTTGTATTAGCATGAATGACTACTTTAGAATGCACTAAAAGCTTCTTCATTTTGTGCTTCCACTGGCATTTGCTTGAGGCCACCTTTTAAGCTTTACAGAAACACAAATAATAATCATGAAAATTCCCTAATTTGCACAACTCCAAAAGATATGTCAAGGAAAACTGTGGATCCAATATGGTCATGATTAGTATTTTCCTCTTGCTCTGTTCTGATGCACCTGCTACTATGTGCCTAAGCAGAAACAACAAGTTTGCTCTGAACAATAACGTAAGAAAATTTGTTTATCCTGACATCTCAGATGTATTCTGTTCTGTCATACAATTTACCTAGGAGCAAAATGGCATTCAATTTAAAAAAAAAACACACACAAAAAAACTCGCCCCCGGGGGTAAGACTGTCCCTGCTGTTTTATTTTTACAAGAGAAGCACCCGCAATGTAGGGCCAAGAAAAATCCACGAACCCTGATCCCATCCAAAGGGAGCTACCCCCTCTGGTGCTTTGGGCCCACCCCATACACGAGGGCCTGCCCACCATTGTCACCCTGGTGGGAGGCCTCACATGGTCACACCTGGAGGCACTAACCAACTGAGCTACTGCAAGTTTGCGCAAAATGGCATTCATATGAAAGTATGAGCATGAAACAATAAGGTTTATGGTAAATATGAAGGTAGGAAAAGGCATGGTATTTAATCTTGGTATGTTTACTGGTGTGCTGAATCTTCCTTGTTGGACGGCTACTCGGGTGTAAAACTGTAAATCAAGAACGCAGCATGCAGCTCTAAGGTGAGACTATATGAATCCTTTTTGTATAGCGCAGTGGCTTCCCTGGACCCAAATTTCAGACCTGTAGAAACAATTTGGATTGGTTTTGTTTGTTGGCTGGACCAGGCCAACTCTTGTATTAGGAACACCAGTCGAACCTTGCAAACGTGCAATGTGTCTTTCCCTGACCTGCATGCATAGATAGAGGAAACTGACTCCAAATTGTTATTTCAACTTTACAACTAACAGTATGCTACCTTGTGTTACCACTCAGGCTGAGAAGGCGGAAAAGGAGGCAAGAGATCTGAAGGGCACGATGAGGAAAAGGATGGAGTTCCTGGACTTCGATTGATCCCTCCCAGTAGTCGGTGCTCTGCTCCCAGTGTGGCCGCATGTTTTTAGTGGCGGCCTTGTGCTATACATGCGGGCAAACAAAAGCCTGATTGCATCGTCGTATCCCAGTGTGGACCAATACTTGTTTAACCAGAATGCTTTGGGTTGTGAAAGTGATCATTGCAGTGAACAGATTCTTTTTGAGTAGCAGTGTTGTACCTTTCTGTTTGCCGGAGAAGATGTCTCGTGGTGTCGTTTCAGAATGGGCACATGAACACATGATTGGATCCCGGCCAGTGGTTTGCCTTGCAGGATCGTTAAGCTAGTAATGATTTATAAACTGCCTGGCTGCCTTGTCGTGCAAATTGCAATAATAATAATTTGTCCAGCAAATTGCTGCTGCGTCACTATGTCAGTGCGCTGTATCGTCAAAGGTGCCCTCTTCTCGCCGAGTGTCTCTATCCTTACCCCCATTCCTCTTCTCGCCGTATCCGTCAAATGTGCCTCTCTCGTCGTATCCCTGTCCCTCCAACAAGATCACGATGAACATTTATTCTTTTTTTTAAGTCCAGAAAAGCTAATACCCGTTGCCATTTCCCTGTCAGAAAAGGAGCTGCGATCAACGGCTCAACAGTGATGTTAGCGTTACCGAACGCAGCCGAACTGATAAGTGATAACACTTGCCGCTACCTAACGAACATCAATGCACGGCTCCGTTCTTACCGACACGAATCGAATCGCTTACTCCAAGCGCACGCAGCCAAGCCACGCACGCACTTGGGTATCCATCGACCATCGATCAACGTGGAATGGAATCGTGGATGACGGCAACAGGACACTGAAGCGAACAGCCACTTTGCCGCCGTCGACGAACATCTCGCCAATTTGAGAAGGCAGTCATGTTCGCGCGAACGCACGGTAGGTTCGGCGCCTCCATTGATTAATGCGCGTCGGGCACTCGGGCCTCGTGTGTGCCCAACACCGCCGCAGCAGCGCACATGGCGGTGCGCGGCGCCTGAGCAAAGCGGGGCACCGCGCGTTAACGCCTTATCCCCAATGGCGACGGCATGTGGGTTGGGTAGGTCCCCGGCCAAAATCACCGGTGACCGCCGGCTGCTCTGCCGTGCGCTGCGCCAACGGGATGCCATCCGCGGAAAGTTGGGCGCTGATAGCGGCGTGATCGGGTTCACGTGTGATCAGCCGAACATCACTGCTCGCTAATGATTGGAGCAGAGCAGCGGCATGGGAATGGCACAAGGAAACATCACATAACATAAGCAAGTTGAAACAGCTGGAGTGACACAGAAGGAATTACAGATCGAGGATCCCAGACTAGGCGTTCCTGGGATCTACTAGTATATGGCAAGTTTTAAGTTCATCTCTCTTGTTCAGAAGAAAAAAAAAGTTCATCTCTCCCCAACATGGTCACGACATACCACCGCCAGGGAATTCCGTAAAACGTGGCTCAAACAGAACCCGCAGGAGGCGTTCCCTTCTCTTGGTCATCATCCTCTGACGCTGTCCCATCGGCAAATTCACCCAACTCAGATTGCTCCACAAAAGCATTGTTCAAATCGACCAAATGCCCGACGCTACGCTTGAACCTTTGGAACCGGCGCGCCATCTCGGCGTGGTCATGCGTTTTGTTGAAAGCCTTGCACCAGCGCTCGTACAAGGCCCATATTGCTTCGTCCGAGGCCACGTCCTCCTCGGTCACATCCTTTCCCGGCACATAACAAACTGGTAGCACAATGAAACAATGTTAGTACATGCAATCCGGTTTGTTGAGGGCACAACACAAAAGCAACCTCAAAGGAATTGTTGCTGGAGAGCGCCAAGCTAACAAATATGGAGCTGTACGTAGGACCTCGTCGATCGCGACAAAGATAAGGGCGGAAGGGATTGAATTACCTCGACGGAAGTCGTCGAAGGTGCGGTAGCGTGGAGGAGCAAAGTGGATCGAGAGAGCACAGCAGCGTGAGCTTAAGCGGGCAGCGTGAGATTCGGCGGCGCCCGCTGAACGTGCGGCACGCGACGCGGCCTCAGCCGCTAAGGGGGCGGCCTCGGCTGCGGCTGCAACGCGGGTGGTGCGAGATGCGGCCGCAACAGCTGCGGGTGGCGCGGGATGCGGCCGCAACAGCTGAGCGGGCGGCGCGAGATGCGGCCGATGCGTCACTTCTGATCCGCAAAAGAGCCGTCGACGACGCCATGGGTAGGCAGTGAATCGTCCGAGTTGCCTGTCCTTCGGCCAAATTCACCAATTTGTGGTAGTACGTCAATATTAAGGACCTTAGGCGGCGCGGCTTCTCCTGAACTTTCTATGCACAGATATAGTTATGTTTACATTTATCTATCTATATATTTTTCTTTTGTAGATTCTTAGAATTTGTAGAATGTACTACGAGATTGGGTGCCTCTCTCTCCTCATCCGGTACAAACTATTGCCACCTGACGCCGGTACACTACCATTGCCACCTGACGCTTCAACACTTGGATAGGAGAACACGGACGTTGCAAGTGCTACACATGGACCAAAGCGTATGTGGGAGCTCGACGGTGAACGCATCGAGGAGCAGGACCGGAGGGAGCTCGCGGGGCATGGCAGCAGCGCGATGGAACCGCGGCTCCTCTTCCAAGAAAATAGAGGGCTGGATTGAATTAATTACGTACCAAGAAAGGCCCCGTCAGTCTCGAAGTGATCGCCAGACGAGTTGCAGCGGGGGCGTGGCGGGACAACGCGCCTCGGGCGAGCGGAGCAGGACGAGCTTAAGCGGGCGGCGCAAGACGCGGCGGCGCCCGCCGAACGTGCGGCGAGCGACGCGGGCGGCCTCCTCAGGTCGTGCGGCCGCCATGCTGGCGGCCCGAGACGCGGCCTCCGCCGCTAAGCGGGCGGCGCTGGACGCGGCCGATGCGCCACGTCCGGCCCGCAGAAGCTTCCACCCCGCCGTCGCCATGTATGAGTCGGGTAGTGAATCCGGACGGATGCCTGTCCTTCCTTCACTAATTTGTGTGTGTATCAGTATTAAACCCTACGCGGCGGCGCGCGGCTTTGGTGCGATCGATCCCCGGCTCTCTGAATATCTGCAGATCGATATAGTTGATTCTATTTTCTTTTTCTGGAATGAAAATCTCGTAGGTGTACGGGACTTGAACAAACGTGGATGACGCGAGCGAACGGGAAACTAAAGCGAGCAGACGTACACTTTGCCTGCCGTCGACGAGCAGCCGAGCCGAGAGATCTCGCCAATTTGAGAAGGCAGCCATGTTCGCGCGCACGCGCGGTAGGTTCGGCGCCTCCATTGATTAATGCGCCCAACACCGCCGCAACAGCGCACATGGCGGTGCGCGGTGCCTGAGCAGAGCGGGGCACCGCGCTTTAACTCCTTAACCCCAGTGACGACGGCAGCGGGCGCATGTGGATGGTCTCGGGGTCTCGCCTGACGCCTCTCCCTCGGGGCACTGGGGCAGGGGTAGGTCCCCGGCCAAAATCACCGGCGACGTGCGCCAACGGGATGTCGTCCGCGGAAGTTAGGCGTTAATGGCGGCGTGATCGGGTTCACGTGCGATCAGCCTAACATTACTGTTCGAGCAGATGCCGCAAACGGCATGGCATGGCAGCTCGTACTGTCTGTACCGGACATGCTCCAACTGAAAATCATGATGAGCGGTGTCTGCGTACGAAAAAGATTGAGCTGCAAATTCATGCGTACGAACAGAGGAAGTGAACCGTATGAGAAGAACCAGTTGGAGTATACTTTTTTCTTTCTTTCCATTGAATAAAATCAGTTGGACTTGGAGTACAAACAGTACCATATTCGAGCTACATTTTCCACCCCTACTCTATACAGGACGAATCGACGATAGAGAAGAAATATCGATCTAGTATACTGGAGTTTGTACGTAGTTTAGCTGCCGTGATCCGCATCAGACATGCGCGCGACCAACCAGCGCTCTTCCGCTGGAACGTCGTTGCGCCGGCGGCAGCGGCAACGGCAGGCAGGCAGCTAGTCCTGCGCTCTGGCGCGCTTGACCATCGTGGCGACGGGGACGAAGGGCGCGGCGAAGCACGGCTCGATGCCCGCCCACGGCGGCTGGGACGAGCCTGCGGGCACGGCCGGGTGGCCGCCCGACGACAGCACCGCCACGCAGAGCTCCGCGAGCCGCCACACCGCGCGGCTCAGCCACCGACGGAGCCGGAGCCCGCGCGCCTGGTGCTGGGCTCGCGCGCCGCCGCCGCCGCTGCCGAGCCGGACGACGTGCACCTTCCGCCGCCCGTGGCGGGGAAGCCGGAAGAAGTGCCGCGGCGCCGCGGGGATGCATGGCGCTTCCACCATTCTTCTTCCTTGTGCCTTCCTTCCTGCCGCGTTTCCTCCCTATTCCTTCCTCTCTGCTCGCTTTGCAGCGCCTCACTCTGCCTCTCGTCGTGCAATGCCGTCGCTCGGACTCGGAGCTAGTAGTGTTTCTTTCTCTGTTGCGTGTTTATAAAGGGAAGAGCGACACGCTCCTGGCTGGGCCAGAGCTTAGCGTGTATTGGCATTCTCAATGACGAAAAGAAAATGGGAAAAGGAGAAAAAGGTACTAGTAAGAGACAGTATTGTATTTCGATGGGGCTAGCTACCTGGTTGGCAAATGCAGAAATGGACATATTTTTCGATTTGGAGGGTGTCATTCTTTAAAGGGAAATGAAACGGCGCTTCAGATTATCAACAACCACAGAGTGCGTGACACCGCATCAGAACAAGGTGTTGCTAGCAGGATTATCAAGTGAGCGAGTTTGGATTTGTCCCGTGGAAAATCGAGAGTGCAGATTTCTGGCAAAATTAGAGCTTGAAAAAGGACAAACAGTACACTCAGAGTATCGTCCCTTCTGAGCCAATTATCAGTCGATCCCAATATGGTAGCATCTACATCTTATACGAAGAGATATTGCAATCAGAAGGATGGTGGGAGGATTGTACTTCACATTTTCAGACCTTCAGAAGTTCAAAGTTCAGTACACGTACGCTTTGAGTGCAATCCCCGGGTTGCTAGCACGTATCATGGGTGGTTCAAACACGTTTATCAGGACAGATTATGCTCACGGTTGGTGAAATAAAAGAAGAAGAAGAACACAGGAAAGAAAGAAAAAAGCTGCATGAATGAAATAAATGAAAAAGGGACTCGCAGACAAGGACCATGTGTGCGTACTTCTCAAACTTTTCCTTTAGGTAAGCACATCTCAGTTCTTTTTTATACATTGGCCAGGTACATGCTCTGTTTCCTGGTTCCTTCTCTTATCGTAGGCGGCCAAAAAATATTTTCTTATAACATGCACCAAATCTCAGCTCATCTTGGAACCTCGCGATTTCTCTCATTCATGCAAAACAAAGCTACGAAACTCTTTGAAACTCATGCATCTTAATCATATGCGGGTCTGCCTACTGATTTTGCATGTGGAGGCAAAACGGTGTTGTCTCCATCAGCCAGGAAGATGGAAATAAATAGTGACCCCAGGCGACAGTACCACAGTTGGTGCCAACATAAAAACCGAGATTATTATTTTGGATCATCCTCATGTTGCCAATCATAAACGTTGGAGGCATTCTGAGCCATGGATGCCGCATCTGTCACGCTGGGGCACACATACGCCTGAAGTACCTGAATTTCCCTGTACCGCATTTGTTTGCATGGATGGAAATAAGCGTCGAATCGATGGCTACGGCCCTCCGGCGAAATGTGTTGACGCATCACAACTCGCAGCGAAAAGTTAGGTTGGATCCGTCTGATTTTTTCCTTCATCGGAGATATTGACACGTTTTCCCAGTGTGTACGTGCTCATCCGTATTTGACATTCTCCGGTCTTGGTACGCGGAAAGACGCTCTCTCTGCTCGCTTTGCAGAGCGAAACACACCGACGGATCCGTCTGCGCGGTGCCTCTACTTTGAGAGCTTTTTTATGAGATCCAGGACGGAGAGCGGCTGACGCACAAATTTAATGGCGCTCATTAGCAGATAAGAAGACCGTCGGTGTTCTGTTGCTTCGATCAGCAGTCCTGACTCGATGCGATCGTGCCAGGGTCGTATGTAGCCAGGGGGCAGTAACTTATAACAACGGGGACAAAAACGTTACTCTGGTTCGTTCATGCGTCACGGGCAGCCAGCGCCCGTCGTCCTCGCTTCGTCCGTTGCTCTGCTCTGGCGTTTGGACGGTTCGATCCGGAGGTCGTCGGCACGGCCGAGAGCGATGGCTTTGCAGTTTGCTCCGAACGAACGAACGAGCTGGCGAAATTTGGACGTGGCGAGGCTAGCTAGCGTCAAATCGTTTGCCGATGCGTCGTCGTTCGTTTGGCACCAATCAATAAAATCACTATACTCGCCAACGCTCACTGTCACGTCGCTTTAGCTCGCAACCGGCCCAGGTGGTAATCGACAGGCTCCTATCAAATTCGTTTTAGCTCGCATCGCAACCGGCTAGCGATTTCAGACGCTCACTGTACTGTCATGTCGTTTTAGCTCGCAACTTTGAGCGAATGATTTGATAGGAGGCTGCCGAACTGCCGAAACGGGCGGGCGGGCGCTGGCCCGCTGCTGCCCGCGGGCGCACGGGCCGGCGAGCGATTTCAGACGTGCGGCACGGGGTTGGTTTCTCCTGTGCCGTTTCGGCGCAGCCCATAGGACGGGGTGGGATGGGCTGGGCACGAGGGGAGCCTGGCCAGGCTGGGACGGGCTGCACGCGGGCGGGTGGCAGATCTGTCGGGGGCTGCAGCGTGCAGCAGCTGGCTCCAGGAGCACCACCGATACCACCGCCACCAGACCAGCCGCGGACTTGGCTGGACTTTCACACGGAGGGCGGCGGATGTGTAATTTTTACAATTTGGTCTTTTTTGAAAAAGTTTTTCATAAATGGACTCTTGGGAAAAACATGTCCAGAAATGGACCCTTATCTGAGCGCCGTGTTATTTAGCGCTCAGGTCCAACATCTGGGCGCCGAAATAATTGGCGCTCACATTGTCCACGTCAGCTGGCGGGCACGCGGCCGCTCTGCTGACTTGGCGGGGGGTGGGCGCCAGATCCGTTGGCGCTCAGGGGGTGAGCGCCGCATCATTTGGCGCCCACCCCCGGGCAACGATAACGCCCGCGGGCTTCTCTTTTTCTTCCTCCTCCTCACTTTCTCCTTCACTGAACAGGCGCCGGCTCTCTCTCTCTCCCCATTCATTCCCCTCCTCCAAATCTCCCAAATCCGGATGGTTTGAGCCCAAATCTTTTGGAGAAATTTGTTCCCCAAGGTAATCTCCTCCACCTCCTTGAATTTCATCCAATGGAATTGCTTGTATGGCTCTAATTTGAGGTAACCCTAACCTTAGGGTTTGAGGTTGAAATTGCTCGATTTGTTAGGTTTGGTTGTTAGATTTGCAATGGGAAGTGTAATGTTGTTGAGATGTTGATGTTTGGAAGGTTCGGTTGTAGTTGGTTTGATTGGTAGCAATGAATTGTTAGTGGGCATGTTAATGACATAGGGTTGTATGCTTAAATTAGTAGAGAATAAAGGTTTGTTTGATGATTTAGAGTGATTGGAGGTAGTTATATATGAAGTGGATGAGATTTGCAGTACGAAATTCGGTAGGGTTATTTTTTATGTTTATTTTGATATGAACAATGCTAAATTGGGAAATGTTTTTATTTTTTTGTTGAAATGGATGTAGATGGCTAAATGTGTAAGAGTGCATCATGGAGGTTCAGTTGTAAGGACAGAGGATGGTAGTGTTGATTTTGTTGGCATGACAGAGGTTGTGTTGCTTTTTGTTGAGACACCATCTTTGTGTAGTCTTTCATCTCGAGTGAGACAACGTTTGGGATGGACGGAGGAGGGTGTTAAGTTGGATTTTGAAGGAAGGATTGATGTGGGTTCGTCGAATGGGCCACGCATGAAGATAATGGCTCCAGTGGGTAGTGAGGAGGAATGGCAAGCATATGTTGAGATTGTTATGAATTCAGAAGTTCGAGCTTTAGATTTGGTGGTTCGGAAGGTAGTGGTGGATGGAGGCGTAGGTATTGGTTGTTCGAATGAAGTAGAAATTGACCTAACCCAGCCATCACAAGCAAGTGTGCATGACGGTTTGGCACGGAATTCTGCAGCAACCGTAGTGATGACTGATTCGGTTGGAGACCAAATGCCTCCGATCGTTCCGAATTGTGGTGATGATGGTAGGGATGAAACTCTGCCGGACATTGAAATGGTTCCTCAAGTGGCACCTAATGAAGTAGTGGCACCTAATGAAGATAACTATGGTGTTGCTACCGATCTAGTGGATGTCCCGGTTTTTGGTGATGATACAAATTATGAGGAGGAGAGAGCGGAGGATTCGGATGATGATCGCCCTATCGGTGGATTGGCAGAATGGGAGAAGGAAATGTTGAGGCAAGTGATTACGGACCGTGATCCATTGGTCCCTGATTGTCGGGATTTGAGCCAGGGTCATAGAGCTGTTGCTGATGGAGAGGAGACCGAGAATGTTGTGCCACGGGTAGAAACAGCTGAAATAATTCAGAAGGGTATTATCTTTCAGGATATGGAGTCAATGAAGATGTGGTTGAATGAGTACTCCGTGTTGCACTGCCGTCCTCATAGTGTGAAGCATTCTCACAAGCAGCAACGGTTCATTGTTGTGTGCAAGCGTGGCTGCCCTTGGACAGTACGCGCTCGGAAGACTCGTCATGCGAAGTGGAAGATTACAAGTGTGGTGCAGCCTCATACTTGTGGCTCTGACAATCCGGATGACAGCCACCCACAGCTGAGCTCTAAATTTATTGCTCAGAGACTTGTCAATATCATAAAGCATACTCCAACCATGCCGGTGGCTTCCCTGATTGAGATGGTACGTTTGAAATGGAGGTACCGCATTAAGTACGGGAAAGGTTGGCGGGCAAAGCAACGCGCTCTGAAGACATGCTACGGCGATTGGGCAGAAGCATATGAGCGCCTGCCTGCAATGTTGCATGCCATGAAAGCCAAAAACCCGGGCATGCATATGGAGTATGTCCCTAAGTCACAAATAAAGAGAGCGGATGGAAGGGAGATTTTCTTCCGAGCATATTGGTCTTTTGCCCAAAGCGCTGAGGCTTTCAAGCATTGTCGGCCTGTGATTTCTATTGATGGCACCTTCCTCACTGGGAAATATCAGGGCACCATGCTTATTGCCATCGCAATGGATGCTAACCGGCAGCTTGTACCTTTGGCATTTGCAATTGTTGAGAAAGAAACAACCTCAAGCTGGGGATGGTTTCTGAGAATTGTGAGGAAAGTGGTTGTTGGTCCCGGCCGTGACATTTGTGTCATCTCCGATAGGCATGCTGGCATACTTAATGCGGTGCAAGAGGAGTTGCCGGGGTATGGTCGTATACATCATCGATGGTGTACACGGCATCTAGCACAAAATTTGTTGAAGGTTGATCATATCAAAGAGAACTTCAAATTCTTTGAGGAAGTTTGTCGGCAAACTGAACGTGACCTTTTCAAACAGGGCTTTGATGCATTGAAGATAAGGACCACTGACGCGGGTAGGCAATTCTTAGATGGGATATACGAACAAAGGGAGAAGTGGTCGCTTGCATATGATGTGGGTGGTGCACGATGCGGATTCATGACTAGCAACATGGCTGAAATGTACAACAGTTTGTTGAGGGGCGTTCGTGCGTTGCCGTTGACTGCTATTGCATCGTTCACATTTTACAAAACAACGGAGTGGTTTGTTGATCGGTTGAAGGAAGCAAATGTTGTTTTAGGCTTGAGGGAGAAATGGGCACCTACATTGACAGTAGAGGTTGCCAAGTCTTTGAATCGAGGTAGTGACATGGTTGCCACATGCTTTGATTTTCAGACATGTACTTATGAAGTAATGGAAGGTGGTGGAACCACCGTCGGCGGTGAACATCGTGGTGCTCGAAAGTTCAAGGTGGTGATCACGAGAAACACGTGCACATGTGGAGTGCCTCAGTTGCTACATTATCCTTGTGGCCATATGGTAGCGGCATGTAGGGCTCGAGGTGTTGCTCATGACGGTGGCGCTAGGATCTCAATATTTATCTGTGCAAGCTATGTTTCGCACTTGGTCTCCACGGTTCGAACCATTCCTTGATGAAGATAAATGGGCACCATATGATGGGCCACGATACGTGGCTGATCCAGAGCATCTTGTTCATACGAAGGGTCCGAAGAGGAGGGTACGTTTCACGATGGACATGGACCGGATTAAGCCATCTAAGAAGAAGAGGAAAGGTGCTGCATTCTTTGAAGATCCACAAGAGAAGCGATGTGGCAAGTGCCATGGGAGTGGGCACAATCGGAAAACTTGCAAAATGGATTAGGTAGTCATTGCATTGTTCATTGCTTGACGCTTCATTTCTTTTTGTTTATCATATGTTAATTTTTTGTATATATGATGTCCATTATTTTTGTTTGATAAAGCTTGTAATTTTGCAATTTTTATTAACATTGTTGTTTCATGAACAGGATGGCGCGGCCTCTCTTGCTTGACGAGTTCTACGAGAACAAGCACCGTGCACGTCTGATCGAGGAGGGTCAGGTACATATGTTTACTTTCTTTGTCACCGTTTTCGACATTGCAACATTTCTATGTGATAGTAACACTTATATTTTACATGTATGCAGGTCCTTCCGTTTCTACGCCCTCGCGGTCACGATGGGCACACGGTGATGCAATACGACGCGCGGTACACTCCGCTTCTTGCTCGGGCTCAGCTTGCGGGTGTGGCGAACGTCGTTGCCCGCGGCATGCCTCCTTTGAATGGGCCAGCACTTACAGCCCTTGTTGATAGATGGAGGCCGGAGACGCACACCTTCCACCTACCTTGTGGTGAGATGACTGTCACCTTGCAGGATGTTGCTATGATGCTTGCGTTGCCTATCAGAGGAGAGCCAGCCACTGGGAGGTGTGACAGTGCGGGTTGGCGGGCACGTGTGGCTGAGTTTTTGGGGGAGGAGCCACCGTTGCCTGAGGCTGGGAAGAGAGGGCGTTCAGCTGGTGTCCCTTTGTCCTGGCTTCGGGCACGGTTTGGTACGTGTCCTGTGGGTGCTGATGATGCGACGGTGACTTACCACGCTCGGGCATGGGTCATGCACATGTTTGGGACCGTGCTCTTTCCTGACGGCACAGGAGATGCCGCGTCGTGGATGTACCTCCCTTGCCTGCTTGACTGGGATGCTGCTGGTCAGTTCAGTTGGGGGTCGGCGGTCCTTGCCTTCTTGTACCGGCAGCTTTGTGAGGCTTGCAGGCGTACCAAGCCGAGGTCCTCTCTTGGTGGTTGTGTCTACTTGCTGCAGCTATGGATGTGGTCCAGGTTGCCTGTTGGGAGGCCCAGGGTCCGTGCACCACAGCCTTGGACGCCGGAGGGTGTTCCCGAGCAGCTGCCCACGGCTGCTTACGTGTGGGAGAACGTGAGGGCACCTTACGCCGAAACAGAACGGGCGTATGTCGAGTTCAGCAACGAGCTTGATGCCCTCACACCTAGTTGTGTAAGTGATTTTTCGATGTCGTCCATGCATTTTCAGTTTCTTAGTTTCATATATACTAGTTTCTAATGCATGATTTGTAACTTGCAGGTCAATTGGTGGCCCTATTCTAGTGACGATGTCGCAGCCGTAGAGAACGGGTTGGGGCTGAACCCGTTGTGCCGTCGAGATGCAGCCCTATGGACAATGAGGTGCCCTCTCATTTGCTTCTACGCTGTTGAGTACCACCTACCAATTAGAGTGATGAGGCAGTTCGGTCGCCAGCAGCCATTCCCACCTGACACCGTGTCCACATCGATCGAGCTGCATAAGTGAGCATTGCTTCCCTTGGTCGTCGATATTTTTCCCTTCTCTTTGTGTGCATGAAAACTAATGTTGTGAATTACAGGTTTGATCGATCAAAGCAGAAGAAGGTAACTGACTTTGCTCATCACCATCGTGCCTACCTTGACGAATGGCGAAGATTTGAGGACAATTGCGAGCGCATTCATGCAATGCACCGCGACTCTTCGTTCCGCCGGTACCTTGAATGGTACCAGTCGTCGACACGGTACCGTCTGAGGCAGACTTGGACTGATAGAGATTATGCTGACATGGAATCGTCCGACGATGAGAACACCCCCTATGATGTCGCGACACGTCAGGGGACGGTGGTCGAGATAGGACCTGTCCTAGATCGCGTTGTAAGTATTCTAACTTGGGCTCGTTCCTTTTTTCTATGTATTAGTTCCGTGCCTTTGGTTATGTAATTCATGTTGCAGGGGCGAGACATTAGGCGGTCTGTCAATGATATCGGCAACGTCGTGGCATTCCCCGCGGGTCAACCTGATGGAGAGAGCCGCCTTCGAGCCGCCATGGAGGTAAGTTGGCCCTTTGTCATTTTTTCCTTTTAGTTGCATGTTCTCTTTTTTGCTTCTCAATATTATCTTATTTTCTTCTTTTCGGTGCAGCGGTTGCAGCGGAGGCTTCGTAGAGTTGCTGCAAGGTGTGGCTGCCGCGCCCAGACTTTGCAAGATGTCCCTCCTCCCGTTGTCAGTCCGGAGCGGTCACGTGCATCAGGCGGTTCTCGCTCACGTGGTCGTGGTTCTACATCGCGTGGTGCAAGCTCTTCACGCACTCGTTCTCGTGCACGTGACTCGTCTTCCTCAGATGCTTGTGATGGCAACGACGAGGACTATGAGGCGCCGGATGTGATTGGACCATCGCAGCTGCAGGATGCCCCGGTCTCAAGCCAGCTAACACAACGTACACGCCGGCCAGTTGATCGGTATACTCCTGGAACCAATGCTTTGGCCAACAAAGGTAGGGGCAAGGGAAAGAGGGGCGGTTGATGATGGTTTCTATGTTGTTATGTGCACTTCGATGTCGTCTATGGACTTTGGTTTGTGTGGACTTTGTATGGTATCGTGTATGGACTTTGGTTTCTATGGACTTTGTATGGTATCGTGTATGGACTTTGGTTTCTATGGACTTTGTATGTTGTCGACGACTTTGAGTCATATCCATTGATGTTGCCGTGTATGGACAGCTGCTTTGTATGGATTTTGTATCGTGTCAATCATGTCTATGTATTTCTTGTCCTAAAATATATGGGCTATGTGTCAGTTTTTGTAAAACCTGAGCGCCATTAGATTTGGCGCCCACATTTAAAACAATGGCGCTCTGGCCACAGAGTACAGAACTTCGGCGCCCAGGTGACTAACCTGAGCGCCAAGTCATCCGGCGCCCAGGTGGGCGCCAATTCCTGCGGCGCCCACATCCTGGACACCAGACCCCCCTTGCCTACTGTAATTGAGGGACCTTCGGCGCCCAGGTGACTAACCTGAGCGCCAAGTCATCCGGCGCCCACATCCTGCACACCATCGACCCCCTTGCTTACTGTAATTGAGGGACCTTCGGCGCCCAGGTAAGTGATGTGGGCACCAGATCATAGGGCGCCCACCTGAGCGCCAAAAGACAAGGCGCCCACATTGGAATCCAATGCAAATGAAGGGTACTTCTGCTTTTATCATTTTCATGTCAATTATTGTGCGTAGGGCAGGGCAGGGCCACTTTCCCAGTGACAACGATAACTCATCACTCACTAGCATTGGATACCTATGCTATATATGGAGACTTTTGAAAATAAAGGATTCCTTTATCGCTCCGATGAAGATGCATTGGATTCCTGCATGAGTGCCCACCTATGCAGACATTCATCTTCTATATAAACAGCATTGGATGGTCACCTTGCAAGACCAGAAGCCACACAATGTCTAACAACGAGCCACCACCACGACTAGAATTTATGTCTTCTGCTAGGATGAGAAGGGAGCTCGATGAGGAGCTTGCACAATGGGAAGATGGACCTCCTGCAAATGACCCCAACAGAGATACCTTCCTCAATCCGCGGCCACCACCAACAGGCTTCGAGGGTGCCCCCCAGTGCCACTGCGGAAGGAGGTGTGTTTCTTCTGCCTCCAAGGATATCGACACTTGGGGCCGGCGCATGTGGAAGTGCCCGCAAGAAGCTTTGAATGATTTGGAGACATATCCCTCGACGGTATGATATATCAATATCAATACAAACGCTTTGGCCTTTTAATGTCGATTAACGCAAATTTTATTGTACAGACGACTTCAAGAGAGAAACATGCAAAACGTGGCCAGACGTGGAGCTAATATTCCAAGCTCCTCAAAGGATGTGACTTCATACAATGGATCGATGACACCATCTCTCCAAAAGACCAGGAATGGGTGAACTTGAAAAGAAAGTGGGAGTTGGATGAGCTTCGCGACAAGTTCAAGGCAGGTGGGTCTTCCAAGAGGAATGACGATGATGACAGCTACTTAGGTTCGTCCACCCTGGGCGATGATTAGTGCTTGCTGTTATGCAGATACCCGGATTATGTCGTTGTATCATGTTTGTTGTTAGTCCATTTAAATTCCCTAAGGCGTGTTACGATTAAATCCATGCACGAGTAGGTTTATGATGTGCTTGGAACACGCTATTGTTCACTTTTAATCAATGTATGTTGCATGTTAAGTATGAATGTTAAAGCCGGGTTGTTTTCCTTTCATTATCGCCTTGTCATACCTCGCAGAGCATCTATGGTTTGATTGTCCTCATGTGCATCACTACCTAGCAGAGCATCCTATGGGCCAAAGCTTTTTTCGACGCAGTGCCTGCCAGAAGCACCAATGCATCAATGCACTTGCTTTTCTGCATCGATGTGTCCGGTGGCCATCAATTCATCAGAGCATCCAATGCCCCAAAGCATGCATGCCACAAAGCATGCGTGACTGTGTCAATGCATGCATGCCACAAAGCATGCGTGACTGCCACACAGCATGCGTGACTTTTTTGCATCGATGTGTCCGGTGGCCATCAATTCATCAGAGCATCCAATGCCCCAAAGCATGCATGCCACAAAGCATGCGTGACTGCCACACACATTTATTGTTTACGCATGGCGACACATCCATTAATGGGCAACTTTGCAGAGCATCCGATGACATCTCCTTTTCTTTTCTTTGTAGTCTTCGTCTATAGACCACGTTAGTTATGCCAATAAAATGCACACATCGTCTGTCCGTTAAACTCAACCACTTCGCAATATAACCAACACCGAAATTTCTCCCATAGCTATGGAGTTCCCCAACGACTCACCCCACAACAAAGAGACGTTACCTATCGGAGATGGCTTCATCGCTCCTATGTGCCTCTGTGGCACTCCATGCAGGCTAGTGAAGTCACTCGTTCTCGGTGATGACTACGGCAAAAGGCTTTGGATGTGCAAGAACTACCAATATGACCCTTCGCAACGTCTTTACTCTTCCGATAGGAGATCAAGGGTAACTACTTGTACTTCGGCATTCTTTGCTTCCACCATTGATTCTTACTTACTAATACGTTCATAATATTGCAGTCCCCGCCGCCTCTGTGTGAGTTCATCGAGTATGTTGACACTGAGCAGACACCAGAGGATATAGCCCATGTGTACCGTGTCGCTCAACGTGCAAGAAGGCATTGGCTTGATATGGAAGCTGAGGAAACGAGAGAGGAGGAACGCAGGAAGATGAGGCAGGAGGACGAAGAGCGTCGACGCAAGTACGAAGCGGAACGCAAGCAAAGAGAGGAGGCGGAACGAAGGCGCAAACAAGAGGAAGATCGGCTTGCTTATGAGGCCCGCGAGGCCGAAAGGGAGAGGATGCACGAGAGAGCTCGCCGCGCTAGGGCAGCAGGTCCGGATGCCTTCAGAAAGGGGAAATATCCCCGTTGCACTCAGTAGACACCTCATATGTCATTCCACCTTATAGAATACTACGTTCACTGTGAGTGAAATTTATTTCCCTAAGGCGTGTTAGGAGTAGATCGATGGACACGTAGCTTTGTCATGTGCATCGAAACACGCCATTGTTCCCTCCTCATTGTATGTATGTTGCGTCCTAAGTATGAATGTTGAAGGCGGGTTCTTCTGCTTTTATTATTTTCATGTCCATTCGTTGTCTGCTTGCTATGAATGCGGACCAGTCCTTTACGTACATGCAACTAATCGAGACAGGCCCACAATAAAAAGCACGCAGCGCATGCGGCCCTTGTTTCGTTGTCACTGGTGGCAGGCAGCGTATGCAACTAATGGAGGCAGGGCCACAATCAGTCACTACACTCCGGACAGACAGGACATCGCATGCACGACCACAGTAAAAGGAGGCAGCGCACCATGATTGCATCAGACAACGCGGAGCATCCTATGCTTCTCAATGATAAAACCATGGCGTGTTCTTCTCCTTTTATCACTGCGTCAATGAAAGGACCACAATCACTGCATCCACAGCAACACGCAGGGCATCCAAGGACCATGTAGTCAAAAAAAAGAAAGGTGACATTGATAGAGCATGCATGCGCGAACAGTGACTCTAGTGCATGCATCACTGCCTCAATGCAATGCATGCATGACTTCCACAAAGCATGCATACTCTCTCTTTTCAGACGTGCAGCTTTGGACTGAGTGCTTCTCCCTTTCGTTAAATAGAGCCACTTCACTCGTGAATGCAACACACTGAGCAACGCATCCATGGCTAACAGAGGGAGAGGGAGAGGAGAAAAGAGAGGAGGAAGAGCGGGGAGTTCTTCAGCACCGGAAGAGTGGGTTTGGGATGGAGAGCACGGACCGTTCACATATGATCCACCTATTCAACAGTTTCCTCTAGAGTCGAAAGATGATTTTGACTATGTTACCAATCCAATTAGACGGTACGACAACAGAAAGTTCAAATGGCCAAAATGCGGTCATGGCCTGGATTGCGTCGTCCAAATGTTCGACGGCCAATGCGATGGAGGTCGGCGCTTCTTCAGATGCCCAAATGGACAAGTGAGTTTTAATTCTTACTTGTTTCTCATTCGCCTTTGAGTATCATCTTTAAGCCTCCTCATCTTTATTCAACATTTGCACACCTTTTTTTTACAGAATAACGAGGACCCAGACAATTGTGGCTTCACGCGGTGGGTGGATCCTAAGCCTATCAGCACAACCGTTGAATACATTAGCTACCTGCAAAACCGCATCTTCGACCTACAGCAAGAACTTGAGACGGCAACTCCACGTCAAAGCCAAGAGCTCGTGATTGGCATTGCTGGCCCCGACACCTATTGCCTTGATCCGTACTGCCCATGTCCGCACCACAAGTCAGGCCCAACCAACCCACCACCACAAGCTCCACCAGCACCACCACCACCACCACCTTACTACGGTGGTGGTGGGTACAATGACTATGGCTACTCTCAGTCTGACGGACAGTCAAACTACAGTCCATGGGACTAGATTTCCTACCAAAACCTGGCTAAATGTTACATTCTCGTCATTCAAGTGTTGCATTTTTCAATTCCCTAAAGGCATGTCAGGATTAGTACGGTGCACATATAGGTTAGTCATCATGTGTACCGAACATGCCATTGCAATTTATGTACGTATGTAATTCCATTTCACTGCAATTAAGCCAATGAAGCCGGGTTCTACATCTTTACCATTGCAATATAGCTAGCAAAGTACTACAATTACACAAATACTTAGTTCAAACCAACGGTTCCACATCATAGTCCACAACATACAACAAGGCCTTTTCTTGCGACTGGTGACGAGTGAGGAAATGAGAGGCAGAGGAGAAAGAAATAGAGGACCTTTGTGTGCCCGGGGTGAGTGCCAAATGGTGCGGCGCTCATATGCTGGGCGCCATATATTCCGGCGCTCACCCCCTGCCAGGTCAGCAGAATGGGCGCGTGCCCTCCAGCTGACGTGGCAGGGGTGGGCGCCAATTGTTGCGGCGCCCAGGTGTTCAACCTGAGCGCCAAATAACACGGCGCTCAGAAAAAGGTCCATTTCTGGACATGTTTCTCCCAGGGGTCCATTTGTAAAAAACTTTTTCAAAAAAAGCTAAATTGTAAAAATTACACGCGGCGGATCGCCATGCGGTGAGAGCTGGCCCGGGACCCAGCTACTAGCGCAGCGGTGGTACGCGGTGACGCGTGCGCTAGCGGCAGCTCGCGTGCTCGGCCGGGGATAACAGCTAACGTTCCGACCTTGATCTGGCGAGTTTTCTCCGTTTCAGGAACAAGCAAACGTACGCCGGGACGCAGGGAAAGCGGCCGCCGCGGCCGTTTCTGGTAATGTTACGCTCCGTTTCGGTGCGCGCCGAGTCATTCATTGTCATGGGGGGTGTGGCTGACGATGTGACGACGGGCTAGTGGCCGGGGACGAGCCATAAATGCCAGAGATCATCACAGCCACTGGAGTAGTTCATCGCAGCGCTGAGCGCGATGGGTCGGTGCTTTGGTAGCACGCTTGAGATAGGAAGCTGGATGACCATTGAGCACGACGTGCCTTCTGTCTTTTTGACGTGTCGGACATGGCGTACTGCAAGTACGTTCGACGTTTGAAGACGCTAGCGGCGGCCTAGCATAGCATGCCAGTTCGGTTCTAGTGCCAAAGTTTTTAGTGGGGCAGTGCTCGTAACAACTGGATTCTGCAGTTTCATTGAGCGAGTTCGCAGGCTGCAGAGTCCGATAAAAGCAGAGCATACACTCTCACAGACTCACACTCTGGTTCAGGTCCAAATGATATCGAGACTGCAAGTAACCCCCCCATAAAACTGCAATGGACACACAAAGATAACTCAATGATGCGTGCTACCTAGCTCCATAAAAGTCACGCCTGTAAATCAAGAACCGATCTCAAAGAGCATCAATCATTACACAAGGTTTAGTTAACCATCAAGGTTTGGAGGCGTCAATGAAGAGGGAAAAAGGTGTTAACTCCCGTCTCCGCTGAACCTTTGAATCTTGTCCACTTTTGTCGGAGCAACCAATTATTGGACTAATATTTTCAAGGTCACGAATAATAGCTCGATCTATCACAGGTCAAGAGAGAATAAAGGGTCCTGAATATATTGTTCTCATGTGGCCTTCAAGTCAATTGGCATGTGAGCTCAATTCAGAGGCTAACAAGCTTCCAGCAGAGACATGGCCGGTGCATCAACGGGACCAGAGTTTCTTCAAATTTCCTTTAGCAGGTGGTTGCTTAGTCCCAAAGATTCAATCGGAAGGGTTCACCAGCAATTCCTCTTGCGACTTCTTGAGATATCAACACACAGGCGCTAATTGAGGACAGCTTTGCTTGCCAGAAATACTTGACAATGTTCCACCGTCCGCTGTTTTCCTGGATACAAGCAAAATAGTAGGGTTAGGCAGGAGAATCCTTTAGGTTAGGCACTTTATACCAAAGCTGTTCCAACAATAGGTCACGGCTATAGGTATTACTTGGTACTATTGTTTTACAACTAGTCGATGAAGCAAGGTCAAAATATGGGAGGCACGCAGTTTAGCAACAGAAGAATACAGAAAACAAGTTCAAAGAAAAAAAACTTAGAGTTCACTAATCACTAGGGAAAGGAAAGGTTGGAACATAGGAACATCAAACTTTATTCTTTTCTTTTATTATTTTAGAGCCTGAAAAGGAATACATTGATTCCACAACCCTGAAATAATATTTATTTTATGAGTAAAAAGTTCAAGAAGAGAAAAGTAGCTACATAAATCAAGGATATGGTTAACCTTTTTCATCCCAAGTTAGATTTGCATCAAGAACATGACCTGCAGTGCACTTTTCCTGTGTACCTCAGAAATTAAGGATCCTGATATTCAAACAGCTTCTGTCAACATGACTGACGATGAAAGGCAGCATTAAGAGATGTTTTACATCAAAACGAAAGAAAAACAAGTTGTCATCAACAGAGAAACAAAACTAAAGCATATCAAACTCAGCTGCAGAATGGCAACAAACTAAATAAATATAAATCTAGGTACAGTGGAACATTAACAACTCAACTGCATGTATTGTCAAATTTTAAAAGTTGCACTCAAGATACATATTCTGAAAAGAGAGAAACCCTCATGCTGAATACAAGAACTGAAGAACGACAAAAAAAAAGGAAAATAAAATAAAAGAAAGAGAAGGATCCACAATGGGCACATACCGTATGATGCACTAACACAATACAAAGTTTCCATCTCATTGTTTGGCTACGCTACCCTTCACATGCTTCATTCGATAGTTTGGCAGCTTTCCTTAGGTTAATGGCTTGATTACCCAAACTTTTGCCAATTTGGATATGCCAGCAAAATCAGATGGTCTTTCGCATCACCTTTCCCCCTTGTCCTCCAAGCTCATCAACACACACATGTTAATCTACATGTTCTCTATTATCACTTGAGATTGCCAAGTTTCAATACAGATGGTTACTTATGGAGGGAAATATTTCATGAATTCATGAGAAATTGGAAAGCATAAATGCTTCCTGATTAAACAAGAAAAAATAATTATTTTCACCTGGAATTACAGGCACTAGCAGAAAACATATGCCCGGAGCCTGGAGGCCAGAAGTACTTTTCCTGTTTTCCATGGACACGAAGACAAAAGCATGTGTAATAAAAAAATCTAAAGCGGGGTGCCCATGACAAATATTCTGCATTCTAACTGCAGTAAGTGGTACTTGCTCATGTAGTGCGTAGTTGAGTTTTCAAGAAAAAAAAACTGTAATGATGTTATGGCCCTCTCAATATATGAGGCTTTACAAGCAATTTTATATGAAAAGTATCAAAAGAAATGTCACATCCTTAAATGAAATGTGTTAGGATATACATCTGAAGCACTCGCATACAAATGAGCAGGAGAAACTTCCGAGCAATGTCACCAGAAAGATGATGCTTGATGGAAGTTAGACAAATTATATTCAACCAGAGCAGTTTTTTCTGGGTTTTCTTTGAGCAGGGCTTTTATCCAACTTGTAAGAAAAGGTCTTGCCATGACTTTACATTGTATTGAGACTTTTGAACCACACCAACCAACTGAATTCTCCTTTGCTTCTTAGCTTGGGAGACTGCCTTCTTTAAAGCAAGTCCTCCACCACAATATAAGTCCTCGCCCGCTGGCCACAGAACATGCTAGAGGCAAGGTAAACAGGGATTCAGATCTAAGTAGTACAGATATCTCTCTTTACTTCGTGAGTAGCATCAAGCAAATGGACAACAACATTCCAGTAGTTAGCAAATTATTTTGCTCAGGCACTCCAACAATGCTGATGATAAGGAGAAGACCCATTGTTGTGAATGGTGGTGGCTTTGTTGTTACTGACCTCAATCACAATGTAGTTTTCGTTGTAGATGGTTGTGGAATACTTGGATCTAAGAGCGAGCTTATGGTCAAAGATGGTGAAGGAGAACCAATACTATTCATTTCTAGAAAGGTAATGGATCATCACTGAAACATAGGAACTCTTGGCCATTCTGCAGTTTTTCTCAATTCCCCATTCCCTTCACTGCTTCAACTGAACGAAATTTAATTGATAGGTCAGAATTATATGCTCTTTGAACTTTGAAGTTATTCTTATTCCTGGGATCTGTGTTATTTCATACTTTCCTTGCAAAGGCTGCCTTATAAATTAAGAGAAGCTGGGACTTCTGTTTCAGTTCCCATTAAATATAAGAAGCTAGCTCTCAGATGCAAAAAGGAACGAATATTAGCTCTTCCAATATTTCTATGGTTTTCACCATATTTTCCACTGCAGGGAGGAATTGTCCAGGCTCTAAGCACCCGGAACAAATGGAATGGGTACTCAATGGATTATCAAGGAAAACACAAGTTGGTCTTTAGCCTAACTGATCCAAAATCATGCATAGCAACAAGTACGCCAATGAGAATTCATATTGAACCCAAGAGGCACTGCAAAAACTGGGATTTTGAAATTGGTGGATCTTTTACAGATAGAGACTGTAGAATAATTGACTGCAGTGGAAAAATAGTGGCCCAGGTACGTCAGCCATACCTTCACAACATCCAATAAAAATAATTTCATTTCTCCTTTTGTAGCAATTACACTTCTTTCCAGATTTTTTTTTTGTGTGTTTGTGTGCTCACCAAATTGATTGAGCATGCACACATTTTCAGTTGTGTAAACAAATTGTGAAACTACACATCCAAGTCAAGATCAACAATAACTATTCCATGAAAGCAAAGGGGGAAAAATCTATTATACATTTCTGGTGCATTTTTAGCTAACTGGAATGTTTAATAATTTCCAGTAACATTGTTTGCTCTTATGGTAGGTGTAAAAGTGTATGTGCATTTGCATGCATTCCACCAACTAGGGCTGTAAATTGGTGCCCTTTAGGGGCACCTCCGACCCTCTTTGGTGCAAGCAAATGAACTAGCTTTTGGAAAACTAGTTCTTTTGATTGAACTCGGGTTGAACTAAAGAGGGTCGGAGGTGCCCCTAAGGGGAACCAATTTACACCCCTACCACCAACATTTGAGCATCCAAAGGAGAAAAAATTAACATATGATATCTATTCTGCAGATGGGTAGGAAAGACCTTACAGGAGGCAAGGACTTCTACCATGTGGAAGTGCAGGCAGGCTATGATCAGGCTTTCATCATTGGAGTGATGGCAATTCTTGATAACATCAATAGAGAATCCACCAGATGTTGATAGCATGAATAGGGAATATTTCTATTTCACAGAAGTGGACTTATGTTCAACAGCACTGATCTTGAAGGCTATTTTCCTGTTGACTTCAGAAATTAAAAACATGCGCGCCATCCAATTGTATTATCTGCACTGTAAATATCATTTAGAGGCCAACTGATGATCTGATATGAGCCTAGCTTGAGCTGCCACTAAATTAGTTCTCTGATAAAAGGATACTCGCATAACAAGCAAAACAAGGACTAAACAACCAAGTAGACAGAATAGAACATCCCTGGCCCAGTGTTATCCACATACTATGTATATTCAATAAATAATTAATGCCCATTTAACATGGAATTGTAACTCAATATTACTGTCATCCTTTCATGAGTGATGCATTGAACATGTTTCGACTCAAGTCTATTCAATAGATAATCAAACATGCTCACTTAACATGGAATTATGAGCAAAGTGGTTAAATGTGTTCAAAGGATGACGAATGGACTGCCAACGAGCTTAAGCACACCCAAAAATTGTGTTATTAGAGAGTTCCAGAAGATAAGCAAATAAGAAACTTTCATTGCAAAATTTTTAATACTATCTTGGCTTTACCAATCCCACTTCCTGGGACAAGCCCCCTCAATAGGCCATAGATTGTGTAAGGAAACGAGAAACTTGCTACCAGAAGCTACCAGGTAGAAAGAGAAAATCTGTGTTGGTGTGTACATAGCTATTGGTATCTGAATGCACAACAGCGTGCATATTATTTCCCAAAAGAACATTAAATGAGAATGAACAGTACACAGAGAAGAACAATACAAATGAAGTACCTTTGCTAGGATTAAATTACCTACCCTTCTATTAAGGCATTGAGCCTTAAACTGCTAATTCAATCTTATTCAGTTAACCATCTCCCAAAAATAGCCATTCTTGTATCTTGGCAAAACGACTGAGGTCACTTATGTGTGAAGCCCAGGAAAGTGGTGGGATCATATGCAGGGTTTACGGGGGCATGAAAAGCAATTATATGTGAAGTTTCTGTAGCATCAGTGAAGCAGATCCGCACTACAACTCTTGTTCGACTCCTCCACAGGAAGTTCACCAAATCACTTCAAAGAATAAATGAAGCACCAAATAGCTACCTTTTGTTCTCACTCAACATGGTTTGGTTTGGTTTGGTTACTTTCTCAATAGGCACATAGCCTAGGGGGCCATGTTTTCAAGGAGTCACATAGGAGTCCCGGCGCCCCCTGGTCGCCGCATGGACGTCTTGGGCTGTAGTGTCACCTTGTCGCCTAGGCGGTATGGCTCCCCCTGGTCGCCGCAGAATACCACACCGCCTTAAAAACTATGCCAGGGGCAACCAAGATTCGGTATTTACATTTGAGCTCCTTTCAACTGAATGACCTGCAAAACATCAAATTTGAAAGATAAGTATAATGTATTTCAATCTTCAACTGGGTTATCAAAGAAACCAAAGTGGGATTCACATGAATAGGCATGTTAACAAATTAATAACATGTCAGTGTCAATTGGGTCTCTAATTCAGAACGAATCACATAGCATCAATGCATCAAAATATTACCCACAGTTGAGCATGCTCGAACATGCTATTGATTTTGTGTACTAAAATGTTGAGAGGTATGTTGTAAAGCTATTAAATCTTTATGCAATTAAATATTAGATGATTATGAGTTGAAATGGAAATAGAAATAGCTCAAAGAACAGAATGTAATTGTTAGAATAGATACGATGCAGGTGGTGACTAATTAAAAAGAACTCACCAGGGTTAGTTCTTCTTAGCTAGATAAGTCAACTGTGCAGCAATAAGCACCAGTTAAAGTTCTTTTTTCCAACATATGGTCTATTTCAATACCATTCAACTATACTGCTACTGAAATATCTTGGTTTTGACTCATGTGAGAAGAAACTTTCTGAAAGGATGATGCACGCCCTGAAGCCATGTGCATTATGTGATCCACTTCATTAGGCATCCCAGCCTTCAACAGACAACTAATGAAAGAATTAACTGTAAGGTTATCAGGGTAACACCCAGTCTCCACCATTTTGTGGAAAAGGGAGACGGCCTCTGGTATCCTACCCTTCATGCAGTGCCCAACAATTAGAATAGTATATGTATACTTGTCAGGATGACACCCTTTCTCCTCCATATCCTTTAGGACCAAATTTGCTTCCTCCAGCTTACCACCCTTGCACAGTATATGAATGACAGGGTTGTATATAAATGCTCGTGGTGTAATGTCTGCCCGCATGTTTAGTTCTCTCAGAAGACCAAGTGCTTCCTCTGATCTGTTCTGCCTACATAGTGAGTGTATTATGATAGAGAAGGTGTACACATTTGGTTGAATATGAAACTGAGCCATCTCCTTCCAAATCCTCATTGCACTCTCAAGCTGTCCACACCGACAATATCCATCAATCAACGAACTAAATGTCACAACATCAGGAGGGCAGCGCCGTAGCATCATTTGCTGATACATTCGCTCTGCAGAATCCATATCTCCATCTTTTCCATATCCATTAATGAGCACATTGTATGTGACTGCATTGGGTGCTGTCCCATAATCAATCATGTCATTGTACACTGCTATCGCATCCTTCATCTTGCCAGCCTTACAATAACCTGAGATCACTGAGGTGTATGTCACAACATTGGGTATGCAAACACCATCCCTCTGGAGCCTCCTCAATACCTCACGACCCTTGTTCACTTCTTTCGCCCTGCATAGCCCATCAACAAGAATATTGTGTGTGACAGTATCTGGTGAACAGCCAAACTCATCCATTCTTTCGACCAGCTCAAGTGCCTTTTGGACATCCCCCACCCGACAAACTCCCTTAATGACAACATTGAAACTCCAGACATCTGGGGTGTATACTCCGTCCTGAATCCAGCTCTCGAACAATGAAACGGCATCCTGAGCCCGGCCATGACTGATGAACGAGTTCATGAGCCTGTTGTACGTGTACGGCTCGATGCGGCAACCGTAGCGCGATGCCTTCGATAGCAAAGCCGCAGCTCCGTCAAGAAGGCCAGCACCGGCGCAGGAACCGGCCACGAATGAGAGGAACCCTGCGTCGGGAATGCATCCTGACTGGTCCGTCATTTGATCGAACAGCTTGAGGGCGTCATCGTGGCGGCCCGCCCGGCACAACAACGCAATGACGTGGCGATACGATTCCTCGGACGGGGGAACGGACATCGGCGGGGAGTGCAGGGCGTCGAAGACGCGGAGCGCGGAGTCGGCGCACGGCGTGAAGCGGAGCGCGGCCGCGGCGGCGAGCGGGGAGGGCGCGAGGCCGCGGAAGGACCGGAGGCAGTTGGGGCGGAGTAAGGCGGCCGCAGCGAGCCCCTTGGCGATCCAGACCTCGGCGGCGTGCAACCGGGGTTGGGGTGGGGATGGGGGCGATGGCCGCAGCGGCGGGTGGGCGTTGGTGTTGTAAGAGTGGAGGAGGCAGCGGAGGCGGAGGCGACGAGGCAGACGGAGGCCGCGGGGTGCGTGGTGGCGGATAAGCATCGGAGAATGCGGATGCGGGGGAGCGGCGGAGCTTATGCGAGGAGGAGGCGGCGGCGGCGGCGGTCATGGACTTGGGGGAATTGACGCCAGTGATGCTCGTGGGAGGGGGGAGAGGGCTGGACCGCTGGAGGGCAGGGCAACCCCTCGAGATCAGCCAGATTCAAAATGCATAGTTTTCTTTTCTTTCACGTTTTATGAATTCAATTGGACGTCAAGTTTTCAGGCTTTATACTAAGTATGAATCTTTATGTAAATGGAACAAAGACAACTAAGATTATTATTATTTTGCCATGAGATATTATGTATTTTTATACACAATCCATATTTCAAAATTTCTATAAAAAAAATCCATACTTCACACTCTAATCTAACACACTCGTCTGAAGATGCCATCATGTGCAGAGTGTAGACGTGGCCAGGTGCAGCGGCTTAGAGTGTTTTTCACAACTAATTGCTGCAGCCGCAACAAAAACAAACAATCGATTATAGATGGCAACTTTTAAGGTACCTTGAATTATGGACCGTTCATTTTAACTAGATCGGTGACCTTTTACCTCTTATGAGGTAATAGCTCTCCCATAATTTTAAGAAAGTTTGTTAGGATTTTACATGCCTGTTATAATAACATGGTATTTTTCATTCTATTGAAGCGAAGTCAAAAACTCAATAAAAACTTGTTCCAGTGAAAATTGGACTACGTGAACATATACCATGTTTTCTTGTCACGTAACAAAAGTTTGATGTGAAATTCATTTGTTACTAATCATCTCACGAGTAAGATTGCGTAATGGAAAAGATTCACGGATGATCGTTACAAACATTTTTTCAACAGCAAGATCCATATGGGAAATTTCTGCTTCTATGTTGCACACGTAAAAGCATGGTGATCTGATCTCACCGAGAGCCAGAAGCAGGCAAAAACGAAATAGTTTTGGATTTTGATTGGAGATTTTGTATCGTAATAGGAGGCACCATGACATCTTCCGGTTAGCCCTGCATATTTTGACACACGACAGGGTCGGTGACCCGGCCGTGCGACCAGCACTAGTGAGGCAATCAACGGTAGGAAGCATAAATAAAAAAGTCAACGGCGACAACAATTTAAAAAAGAAGGGAGTAGTGATGATCACCGATTACAAAAGGCAATCAACGTTTAAAAAAACGGCACATATGGGTCGTACGGGTGAAGCAATTCCGTTTGACACAGCACAGGATCCGGACTCCGGGAGAAACGGAGGGCTCGCGCAAGAAACGGAATCGAACAGATTCCCTGCATTCTTATTTCGTTTATTTTTCTTTTTCCACTAATCAACGGCTCAGATTCCTAATCACCTTTTACCTCTTGAGAAGTAAATTGGGTACCGTAACTCTTTCTTTCTTTATCACCTTCTTTTTAATAAAATTCATGCTTAAGGCGCGCTCTCTAATAAATCAAAAACATTTTCGGTGTTAAGTGAAGAATGGAGCATCTGTCGAAGATACTCTTAGCACCTAAGTATCGTCCCATTTCAGAATGTCTTTCGTAACTTCAACCCACAATTTCCGAGGTTTCAAGGGGGTGAACCTGCACAGTACCGATTGTCGTGAGGGGGTGCCGCCCAAAATCGCCGCTTTTCTAGATTACGGCTGGGTCGCGGCGTGGCACGGGCCGGCCTGCTCCGTTCCTTCTCCCGTTCTGCCTCTCCGCCGCCTAAATCCACCGCAAGAAAAGGGAACCGCTTCCCCTCTCAATCTCCATCTCCACTACATGGCCTCAAGCTCGGGCGGCGGCGGAGGTGCATATGGCGGCGTTGGGGAGGGCCCGACGACGCTGGACGAGCTGTACCAGATCAACGTGGTGCCGGCCGAGCTGCACTTCAAGTTCCGCAAGGAGCTCCAGGGCCTCCGCGTCGGCCTCAACCTCGAGGTCTCATCTCCATCCTTGCTAAATCTGAGAACTCACCATAAACCCTAAACCTCAAGTACTGGATATGAATTGAGGTCACTTGTAGATTTGTTTGTCCGTTTCCCCAGTCTTTGCGCTCTGATTATAAAATGGGTTTGACAAGGGTTTCCTTGAATTTGAAATTCTAACACTTAAACGATAGTTCTGTATTGGAAGAAGTAGCTTGCTCTTCTTGAAATTTTGACGCATGGGAACAGTTCTGCATTAGAAGCAGCTTACTCTTCCTGAAATTGCTGCCCCTTTGCGCGTTGGACTAATGATCACAATCTTACCATATGGTGGAATTCTAGGTCTATGTTGGCAATTCTCAGCGTCGTTATTACTCTCTGTCTGTGCCATGCGAAATGAAACCTTTTTTCTTATTTCATCGTCTAAATGCGATGATGTGTTTTGTTGCAGTTCTATAATCTTGAGGTAAATGATTTTGAGGCGAAGGTAGTTTTGAAGCCCCTGGACTATGACCGGAAGTGGAAATTCCAGTACAAGCCCATCAGTGGCGATGTACAGCTGCTTTCCAAGAAGATACCAGTTACCAAGTTTCTCAATCTGCAGGTTCCTTTTCCTACCTGATGGCACAAATCATGCTATTGCACACCACTTTCCTGATCGACTGTTGGCTAAATCAAGTTATATACTCTATATCTCTGAACTCTGATGCCAATATGCATTTGATAGTCCTACTATTGATTATAACTTGCCAATATGCATTCGTACTTGAATGAATGGAATTGATGTCAATAAAATTCGGAATAAAAAAATAAGAGTTGGGACAATTCAGGCAACAGGTTAGAGTGCTAAAAAAAAAGTTATCCAGAAATTCTTATGTGTTTCTTGCTTTGATCCGTGTAACATTGGAGAAATGTATCTCTTATACCTAAATGAAGAGCACATGTGTGGTCACATAGTTCATCAGAAATTGCTCCTTGGTGTCTGGTAATTTCTTTGTTTATGCAACATATGAAGCTACCTAAATGATAAGTAGGTGTCTTCTTTGATTTAGAATTTTTCATGAGCAAATGGGATGAATAAAAAATAGTCTCCCTATTATGCTAGAGGTCATCCCTATGCTGCCACGATCTGAGCCTACCTCCAAAAAAAATAGTTTTCAATCTGAACAGCAGATTAGTCATAAAGAATGGTTGGTAGCCTTTTTTTTTTCCTCTTTTCTTTGCTTGCACACCAAGAATGGAGTCCAAAAGAAATGTTCCAGAAAATTCAGTTTGATTAGAGAAGTTCCTTTTGTGTCATCGATGGTGCATTCTAACGGCAACAATAACACAGGTAGGCATTGGTCACAATTTTCAACTTCATGCAACTGGATGGAAGTGGAAGCTTTCAACTTGCCTTGGCGGAGATGGTGTCTCTCAGATAAGAAACAAATCAAAATTCAGCTTGTTCCCAGGGTTTGATTTAAGGGTTGGATGGAAAGCTGAATATGTGCTTCCTGAGATTCATGGGTAAGTCTGATTCGACAGTTCAAATATTTGTGAGTAGCCTCCATTACATAAAGTCAGACAATTCCTAGTATTTATGGAAAACCCAGTTACAGAGAACAATTTGAACTCACAAACACTGCAGGAACAACTCTTTTAACTGTTTTCGTCTTTGCTCGATGCAGGGCTGTTGGCACAGGAGAACCTGCCTTCAGTATGAACTACGGGCGACTTCAAGCATCTATAGATCGGATTGAGGCTATAGTTACTCATTCAGATCAATACTGATCTCCTATATTGGTGATCAAAAAGCTAGTAGGAGTTTCTCGACGACCACAATCTCGCTTTCTCACTCATATCCCAGGACTCGCCAAGTACAATTGAGGCTTTGTATCTGATGTACAGCAGTCAGCAAACTGTTAGTCTGTTATTTAGGAAAACTTGAAGGGTGTTGTTGAGTCTCTACAAATCCTTGTGCGGCATTTCTTGTTTGAAGAACCTAATAATTTTCTTGCTGCTCCTGTTTGGAATGTGGACCCTCTCTAGTGACTCATGCTCATATGCTTAAAAGGATGAATGTTCGAGGAATCATTAAGTACAAATATGTACGATATTTTGTTGATTCCTAATACTACTACTTTTTCCAAACATACCCTAAATAGGAATAAGTAGAGCGTACAAGCGGCTCAGACAGCTATTTTACTTCTGTTACAAATGGTATTTCGACTAGAAAGGCAGAACAAATCATTTCGTTCTAACCACCGGATTCAATTTATGCGATCTAAACCACTAACCAAAGTCTGATTTTGCCAGCGGCACCCCGGTTCAAACTGGCCAGGCCTACCCGGCTCATCGAAGAAAAACGTGTACATTCCCAACTGCCACAACACATGTCCTAAACGTCATGCATTCAAGTGAGGAAGCAACGTTAAATGACAACTGTGTAACTGAACTGAAATGTTGTCGAGCATCATTCGTTCGCTAGTCAACCAGCACAGTATATCAAAAATGTCTATTCTGATTAGATTATGCTTTGTTCCACAGAAGGGATTTCTCTAGACAACTAGTGCCTCCAGATAGACACAAACTACCAGTTCATTTGCTCTTGCGTTCACTGTTATAGTCATCAATCAGCTTCTCAACATCCTTCCAGAACAGGCCTTCCACAAGAACTCCTTCCTTGGTAAACCTGCCCAAGAATATTATTAGGAAGTTTGCAAGGTAAGATGATTAATAATTGAACATCAAATTTATGCTATCACTTTGAAAAAGAGAAAAATTCTTTCTAGTGGCATATGAATTTTGTATTAGCATGCTATAAAATAGAACTGAAAGGAAAACAATAAAGATTTTCTATTTGTGTCAAGTTTTTTTTTCTCCAATTAGAAAGGAAATATACACCATTTCACGTAATTTTAACAGTAGGATAGAAGCATCAGTTGATTGCAAGTTGCACGGGAAGCATTATAGCTAGATTTACTGTATTTGAAGGTCGTAAAAAAGTAGTGTTAACTACATGAATATATCATTTAGTCAAATCATTCAAAAAAGAAATGCATTTTTCAATCAAATTAGTCCACTGAAGAGAGGAATACACACCATTTTGTAACACTCTTAGTGAACTGAACCGGCTTGTTGGCAGAGATAGACTGTGGATCAGCACTGGCTATTATGAGAGTATACATGTCAGAGAATCTTGGCAACTTGGATGAAATAACAAGGCCAGTGCTGCTGAAAGCACCCTGGAAAAAAGAATTATGAGTTAGCAAAGCTATTTAATTTGAAAACAAAAGAAAACAAAAACATAAATCACACAGATATGCTAACCACCAAATTTACATTTTCCATAGTCCCAAATAGAAATGCTAACCACCAAATTTACAGGTTCCACTTAACGCCTACTAAGCGTGGGAGTGAGCAAACCAATACCACATCAGACTTAGGAAACAATGCAGTAGGCAATCGGATTGTTGGACCAATAAAACAAGTATTTCTTCTTGATATATATGATTTTATGACTTGCAAAGCAGCAGTCCCGTTATGGTCAAGGGTCTCGAAGCAAAATGGTCAAATCATTTACCAAAATGTATAGTACTTAAATGATATGAGGAGGTTTCCATTCTTCATCAGTGACCATATCTGTAATATACTGAATTTTGTAACTACAGAAGTCAGTCACTAAACATAGAATCAACAGTTGTGTTGAGTATACAATGTTGCAAACAGTCAATGTAGTGCATCACTCTCACTACAGAGTCCAGATCATATCTAATGGATACTTTTTACACTCTAGAAGCACACATTGACTCATGAGGCATAAGAAATATTTGAAAAACTGCTAACTGACAGGACGGGAGAAATAAATAAAATGGAACAAAAGGAACTTTGTAATAAAATGCTGTAATACAGGAATACGAAACACATCACAAGCTCTAGAACTAAAAAGTTTCCAAGGCCACAGAAATTAAGATAAGAGCAATGTGGGCACATTGTAAACTGCACTATTTTATCAACCATATGTATTCAAATTACAGTCAGGAAGAGAGTATAATATCCAGAATTCGAATAAGTTAACAACAAATGGAGATGGACACTCACCGCAGGAGGGTGGGTGAATAGGATGGCATCCTTTTCCTTGGTGTAGCTAAGGATCAACAGCACCACATTCAACACCACATATGTATCGGCCCATCTAAGTCAAGGACCAACACGAACAAACAACAATTCCACAGTACCTATCCGAAATCAGATCTAGCGACTACCGTTTATTCAGCTGAACAAACAGAGGAGGGAAAATTAAACCCAGCAAACAAAGGATATAGTGCGATGCAGCCGAGGAGGAACTCGCGGTTCTGCGGGAACTTCTTCGGGTAAAACTGCGCAAGGAGAGCGACGGCGATCACGGCAGCCCCGATCCCCAGCTTCCAGTTGCTCAGCCGCGTGTCCTCCGCGTAGCCCTTGCTCTTGACGACCTGAGAACACCACGGACTAACATCGTCAGAGGATAAATCTAGATGAACCAGGTGGTAGGAGCGAGAAGGGGGGAGAGGGAGGAGGGGGTAGGGTTTAGGGTGAAGCTTAGTACGTCGGAGATGGTCTCGTCGAGAAGGTGCTTGATGGAGTGAGGGTCGAGGAGGTTGGCCTTCTTCGGGGTCGCCTTCGCCGGGGTCGCCGCCGCGCCGTCGCCCGCCATCTCCGCCGTTCGCGAGATCGTCGAGGTGGAGACTGGAAGGTAATGTTGCTGGAGGTGGGAGAACGGAACGGGCCGAGAGGTATATGCGGAAAGAGTAACTGACCGGTGGGTGCGTCGACGGTGGACCCCACTAGTCAGTGTAACATTCGTCTGCTTCCTGATACGTCGTCGGACAGGTGGGCAGGGTCTGACACGCGAATAGAATGCCGACCAATCAGAGAGCAGGAACGCGTCACTTCAGCGCCATGTCATCGTTGCAATTTCCCAAAGATTTTTAAAAAAACCATAATTTCCTTAAATAAATAATATAACTCCAGATGTTTGGCAAGGAAATTTTCTGTGCAAAAGTAAATTCTGTGCAATTGTGCAAACGGGCGTTGTTGGTCGTCAGATCGCGATCCAGCCATTCATAGGCCACGTGTATCCAGTGGCGGACGCAGGGCGAAGTGCAAGGGGGGGCTAAGCTACCATGTCTTTCTTCTTCCTCCCTCCTTCTCCCCCCCCCCCCCCGCCCCGGCTAGATCCGCCCCTGCGTGTATCCCTCAATCCCACATGCTCAATCCCACATGTACCAATTCACACAAAAAAAAACCCCAAATCGAAAAGAATTTCTTGTGGACAAATCCCACCACAGACCCTCGTTCCTCCTTGATCTTTTTTACACACAGGGTGACGAGAACAAGTGAGGAGTGGTTTTTGCTTCCCCATGAGCCTGACCATGTTGTTTTCCCACGTTCTCTTTGCTCGATTGTCATCTTCATCCGGTGACATCGCGCAAGTCGTCTGCTGCTGGTTGCCGCCATCGATCAACCTTGGGCTCGGCACCAACTCCGGCGACAAACCATGCAACATCGTTGGAGATGATAGGATCTGCCGCTCCCCACAAAACCTCTCAATCTTGAAGCACCTTGCACCAAAGATCTGGAAATTGGAGCTGTGTCAGCGTTTATGCAGGCCCCGATGGGACTCCAAGGACGCACATCAAAACATTCATACCATAGGTATTACTAGCACTGAAGTTTGTCGCGGCATGTGCCCTCGTCGATCCTGGTGAGGTAATTCTCCTTGATCCCCTACTCCATGATTGGCTCCTATATTCCACTCACCCATCCCCCATGGCCTAGATCGAGAATCGTTGCTTTCGTTGGGAGGAAAGAGCAGGTCAAGGAGGAACGAGGCTTTGTGGAGGGTGTTTTTGTGAGAAATTCTTTTTGCTTTGTGTGTGTGTGTGTGTTGGGGGGGGGGGGGGGGGGGGGGGGATTGTGAATTGGAGGATACATGCAGCTGCCTCTGGATGGTTGGATCAGGCTCTGACGACCAACAACGTCTATTTGCACAATTGCACGCAATTTACTTTTGCACAAAAATTTCCCCTGTTTGCCAATGCTCCGACTCTCAACTCTGTCATGGAGCTAGGTGGAGTCCTTCCAAACAACACACGCTCTATGTTTGTTCGGAGGAGCAACTTCATGAAGTTGGTGTGTACTTTCTCCAAGAACTTCTTGGTTAGCAATGTCCTCATGGAATTGGTGTGTACTTTGAAGTTCAACCTTGTAAAAACCCATCTTCTTTTCTAAACGTGTTGCAAAAGCGCAATTAAAGCACCTTTTTCTGCGAAAACCTGTGCTTATACTACATTAGAGGAAAACAAAAACACAAAAATAGATGACAAACGTGTTGAAAATGCATAAATTGTAAGGACCTTGGTTTTGGCTTATATAGTTAGATGCTTGAAGTGGGATTTATCCTTGTAATAAAGTGCCTTGGTTTTGGTTTTGGCTAAGTGATTCGGGCTCATGCTGGGCTCATGCTAAACTGGCTTTGGTTTTGGCTTTATTCGGTGAAATTGCTTTTCAAGTAAAGTTAAAGTTGTTTTAGAAAAGCATTTAGTAAAATGTTTCTAGCTCTGGATCATGCAATGAATATGTGAGAAGCTTTGCATGTTCTCAGTCGCCTAAGATTTTGTAACAAAATGGGAACCGAGCTGTTTGGCTTAAGGTGAGCAAAGGTGAGGAAATGAGCGGTAATTTGGCTTAAGGGTATGTTAGGCTAAAGGTGAGCAAATTCTAGTGCCGAGCATTGTTTGTTAAAGAAATGAGTGTATGACAAATGAGATCATATGCTGAAAAGTGTGGTGTGCCGAAGCAATGGTAATGAAACAAACAATTACCACAAATAGTGTGGCATATTGTGACTACGAACCAAACAGGCTCCGAGACCTTGCAAGACCTAGGCAACCATTTTTTAGATTCAGACCCGAGTTAAGTAAACAAAGAAACCAAAGCTATCAGGGACTGTCCTGCAGGCTTCAGGTTAAGTGTGGTACCATTGAAAGCTTGACAACACTCAGTTGACAAGACAGCGCTGATACTTTGATAAACTCATTCACGAAAAGCAATACTCTTTACTAAAAGGATCAGATTACATATAACTCAAAAGACACAGAGTAGTTAGAATTCAAATCTCAAGTCAAGAACATTCCACCCTTTGGCATTCATCAGATAGGCGCTCCTTCGAAGTTTGCCCAATTCTAATGCCGAGCACTTCGGAGTTTGGATCTAAGCACTAAAATAAAAATCAGAGTTGTCGAGCTGTCCCAGATGCAAGCCAGAATATCCGAGCTTACAACTACTGACTGACTGACTGGCTCTCACATGCACTGATGCAAGTCCACTGATTCTCATATTGTTTCCCGCTCGAAAAGGATTGGATCCTGATGTCTGTTTTCCTCCCCGAAAGCAAGATATATAAGCTTTTTTTATTCTCTATGGATTGATGTACGCACCACGCAGGTCAGGGTAAAATTACATTCATTGAACGACGGAAAGTAAATAACACCTATGAGCGAAATAATTACTAATACATTCCATTATACATAAACATCAACAGAAGGATAGGATATAGTAATTATATATCATAAATAGCTAAAATGAACAATCATTTGAGACTGCTTATTCATGAAACATTGTTTGGTTAATTGCTTTATTTAATCGTATAAAGGTTTTCATCTTGTTAGATATTTTTTCACATGATTTCACTGTTGTACATAATATTTGACAGTTTCAGAGCCACTAGGATGCCACTTGTTGAAGAATGGAAATAAAATCACAATCGAGAAGAGACAGAGCCATTGATAACATTTTTTTTCTGCATTCTTTCAAAGCCCATAAAATTTTGATATGCAATTGGCCCTAAAATTTTATGTTCAACAGATTCTAAATCCGGCAGGTATCTTTGGAAAGCTCACACTCCACGAAAAGATGACAAAAGGAAGCAGATGGTAGAAGTAAAATACCACAGCTATAAGCTCTCCTACTATCAAAATCCTCAGATGGGGATCAGGTACCAACTGCTATTTAAATGACTGATCATTTACTCAGTCATTCCATATGGAGTGATTTTGAAGTGCTACCCTCAGGCGACAAGTAAGATTAGATCGTACCAGTTCAATAATTGAAATACTTTGTACATTCATGCCCATTTAACCACCATACCTGAAGTAAGCAATTCTAACCACCATACAACCAAACCCTGGAACAGCACGGGATCAGCTCATAATACAGATTCACTAAGGCATTGTATAATCATTAAAGAAGCAGCAGAACTCTCATGTATCACACAGCTTCTCTAGCATAAGCGGGTTGTACACGGTACAAGCAGAAGAACGAAAAGAATTGCGTCGAACAGGGAGAATCGTAGCTACTACACCATGGATTCCTTTACAGCAACGACAACAGATCCGATCACAAATAAATCACGGACCTGACCCTGACAGACAGGCGAGGCGGCGACGAGGGGAATCGGTAGTCAGGTGAGGGGCGTGGAGGAGGAGACCTCGGCCCGGTCCAGTCGCCGCAGCTGCCACGCGCGCAGCGCCAGGAAGGCGCCGAGGACCACCTGCATTGCCACGGCCACGCCGGCGAAGGCGATCCCGAGCTTCTCCCCGAAGTTGAGCCGCCGCCGCTTAGGCGGGGGCGCGGGCGGCGGCGGCCGGTGGCGCTTGTGCCGGTGCCGGCGCGGGCGTCGCATCGGGGGCGCCGGCGGCCGCGGGGGAGCGGCGGGGACGGAGGCGGACGCGACGTGCCGCAGCGGCGCGGGGACCGACGGCGGCGGTGGCGTGGGGGCGGCGGCGGAGGAGGAGAGGGACGGGGAGGAGAGGAGGAGGAGCGGGAGGAGGAGGGTCAGGGTCGCAGGCTCGGGGTGGCGGCGCGTGGCGCGTGCGTGGCGCCATGGGAGGGGAGACGGCATAAAGCTTTGGGGGCGAGGCGAATCTGGTGGTGGTGGTGATGGTGGCGGGGGCGTAGGAGAGAAGAGGAGGCGAGGCCGGGGGATGGGCTGAGCTTGAGCTGAGCTGGTGTGAGGCGGGTGGGAGCTGGACGCGTGGTTCGGTGGGAGGTTGGCACATGGCTGGCTGGCCACGGTGCGGCCCGCCGGCCTTGGGTTCGTTCGGACGGCCACAAGTCGGGCGCGCCGTCGGCTGTTGCAACTTGCAAGTTACGGCATGTACCGGTGGCGTAGCTAGTAATGGAGGAACGCGGCTATACGCCGGACGTCGCAGCACGAATGCGCGTGAAAGCATACAAGTTCAATAAATTGAATTAAGCATCTATATCTCTCTTGAATTTTTTATTAAAAAATGTGTTCTCAAGTATTTTTAGTACACGAAAAGTTCTATTGGAGGCAATGAGCTAATCTTCATGTTTGAAGAGTGAACTAACGGATAACCTGATACAAGTAAAGCAGTCAAAGGAAATATGCTTTTTTGGTCTTAAAAAAAGGAAATATGCTTTTTGAACTTGTTATAGCGCCAACTATGTTTTTATTCCTTTATCTTGTTTTGTAAAAACATTCCACGATATTTTCTTTCTGACAAACTAATATTCCACGAACTTTGTTGGTCATGAAACTCGGCCTTGATAAATAAATAGCGTCACAAGTAACCTAATTAACACGCTATCTGATTTTATCTAAATAAAATTACTTGGATAAGGCCTTTTATCTTTTCTTGCAATGTGTGTCGAGTTTCAGATGTACACAACCTAAAATCAGAAATTTCATTCAATAACATAGACGATATGTCAAGTTTATATAAGTAAAATATAAGATGACTATAGTTTAATTGGCTTAAAGAAACAACATGAGTATCATAACTTGTTAACTTTGGGGATTGATTTGTTGAATATTTGTATCACTCAAGTCCATGAGAAATGTTTCTCTATCAAAGTCCATCCAATGGCCCAAAGCCGCTCAAAATGCATAAATTCATAGAAATTTTCTCCCTGGTAAGAATTTTCTCACGTCCTAGTTCTAAGCCCAAATGAAGACGAAGGCCCAAAATCGTGGATAGAGAACAAGAAGTCAGACAAGCTGTAGGGTTCAACGACAAAACAACACCCACATCCATTTCCCTCCGCCGCCGCTCCCCTAAACCCTTGTTCTAGGGTTTCTCGCTGCGGCGCGGCCCTCCTCTTTTCTCCTTTCTCCCCGCCGTTTCCACCACCCTCTCGAAGCTTCCTCCTCTCAAGCCATATCAACCCCATCCCCCTCCCGTCTCCTCTCCACCGAGACGCCGGGCGACGCACCTGACGAGCCGCCGCCACCATGTCGTCGTTCTGGGGTAAGATATCGTTTCCGCCGTTACTGATGCTGCTGTTGATTTCCTTCGTGCTCTCTTGTACGCTTACTGATTGAATTCGTGCGTTCTTCGCAGGCGTGGAGGTGAAGCCGGGGAAGCCGTACACCCTCACCGATGGCGACAGCCTTGGGCGCCTGCGCCTCACTCAGGTCCACACCATCTCGATTATTCCTTCCCTTTCGATTTCGACAACGTTCTCATTGTCTTAACGGCAAGGAAATATTTGAGGTTTCTAGTTGCCGCCTAGGTCTGTGATGATGTGTGACAAAGGTGAAATTTTGGTTGATGTGCAACACAGGCGACTCTCGGGGACCCTGTCGGTAAAGGGGAGAAGGGCGCCGGAGGCAAGAAATGCGTGCTACAGTGTTCCGTGGATAACAAGGATCCTGTGTACCTCTGTTCCCTGGTTCCTGACCAGTCAGAGACGTGCCATCTGGAGCTCGAGTTCGAGGAGGATGTTGTCACTTTCTCAGTCAATGGGTCGAGGAGCATCCACCTTGCTGGATACTACATCCCGTATCCTCTTCTGCGCAGCATTACTTGCTTATCTTTGCTGTGGGGCGCTTTCTGTTCTTGAGAATTACTTGGATGAATTTCCATTGTTCTTTCCTTAAGTATTTGTTGTCAGTGAGGAGTGTGAAGAGGGTATGTGTGGCAGAGATGCTGACTCTCTTGAGGGATCGGATGAGGATGACCTCTTGGAATCTGATGATGACGGTAACATGGTTTTTCCTCTCATGGTTTGCGCATTACTTATTACTATGTTCTGAAAAGTTGGGATGTTCAGACAGCGAAGAAGATGGTTCAGACTATGATTCAGAGACTGATGAAGAGATGGTATACAATCAGCGTAGAGGAAAAAGTTCAGGTAATGTTTGTATATGTTCCATTTCCCGGTCATATGATCAATCGAAGTATGCCCAGGCAATATGTGTGAATGTCACTTATGTCTCTAGTTACTACTGCATGATATGGCTCCCTAGGTGTGTCTTTCTCTGATATTTCACAGTACCACTAGTGTAGAATTACATTTTGGAATTGGACAAGGAGAACGATTGGATCAAAGCTATTGGTATGAACCGGTAGTCTGGTAGTGGTAGGTGTTTATGTCCAGTGAGGTAGTGAGTAACTAATGAAATTACAATATTGCTCTATAATATTCACGGGGATTTCCATTAAATATGACTCTGGAATTTTATGACTAGTGCATATGTATCAAATGCCCCCATTTAATAAAACAGTTATATGCTTATAAGCATGTTGTGACTGCAAAAAGGATTGTATCCTTATATTTCTATACCTTTTCGCATCAAATACAGCAGATAGAAGTGTTACATTCGTTAGAATAATTGGTGGTTTGCAGGATAATTAATTTATAGTTGTCTGGGTATTTGATGCCTTTCGTACCCAAAAAGATATGACAAGCTCTATATGCATGGATAGTTAATTTATACTGACATCTTGTTACTTGTATACTATATTCGAATATATGCTAGGTTTATATGCATTGATTCGGTTTTGTGGGATTAACTTAGCGACTTGTAGACTTATTTTTCCCTATTAAATAAGAGAAAGAAGTAAGAATGCGGTTCCCTGTTTCACTGAAATTGCATTTCTCATTGGAAGGGATATTAATTGCCTCATGACTCACCCAACATCATTTAATGGTTTTTGTCCCCGTAACTGAATTTGCAGTTGTCATTGAGGAAATTCAAGAGGATGACAAGCCTGCTGTGGGTGGAGCGCAGAAGGGATCAAACAAGAAGCACGCTAATGAAATGGACAAGTCTCAACTTCAGCTTGCTGTCAGGACTCCGCCTGCTGAATCCATGGAAAGTGAAGATGAGGATGGCTTTCCTGTTCCAATTGCTGAATCAAAGAAAAGTCCTGAGAGTGTTTCCAAAAACACTAAGGATACGAGCAATGAAGACCGAAAAAGGAAAAGTGAAGCCATTAGCAATCGTGGTGACTCTTCTGGGTACATGCTAGCTCAGTCTCGCCCAAACTCTTTTTTTATTCGCTGCATTGTACCACACTATAATGTTCTTCGATTTTTTTTCTGTGGTTCTAGGGAGGTAAAGGCAGAAAATGATGGGGCATCAAAGAAAAAGAAAAAGGCCAAGGGCAAACGTTCCACTGTGGACAATGGAATTGTAAACAATGAAGAAAAGGAGGTTAAGCAACAAGATTCCCCAGCCGATGCAAACCAGAAGAAAAAGAAAAACAAGAACACTAGTTCTTCTGAGGCTGTTACAGATCAGCAATCTGCTAAGAAAAACCAGATGTAAGTATCTTAAGGTGCCTTATTGTTTTCGCCTCACGCAGGAATGCTATTTACATGGCTCTCCATTATTTGACAAATACAACACCGTCTTTCACCTTTTCCAGACACGGAGATGCTGAGGAAGTTACTGCTCAGGAGGGTAGTAAAAAGAAGAGCAAGAAACAGAAGACACAGGAAACAAACAAAAGTGACAGTCAGGCACAAACTGGACTTGCAGAGTCAGGGAGCAGGAAGGAGCCTCTCCAAACCCGAACGTTTGGCAATGGTATGATAATTCAGGAGCTAGAGATGGGCAAGCCTGATGGCAAACGAGCCACTAGGGGGAAGAAGGTATACTTTATGAGAAGTTTGAAGGGATGATGCCCTTTAGGCTACTAGTTATGCAATTGTTCCCTTCCTCTGTTGCTGAGCTTTGCATTCTTAAAATTTAGTCTCATATATGAGCACTAATTATTTTTCATTGTCATCATTAATTTGACCACTAGTGACTTTCCTTTATCTAGTTGTTTATTGATATTGCCTTTTACTGAAAATAACCTTCTCCCTTTTGGTTAGGTTTCTATGAGATATATTGGCAAGCTAAAGAATGGCAAGATCTTTGACTCCAACATTGGTGGAAGACCGTTTGAGTTTAGACTAGGTAGGTTTTCTTCCTACTGGTGTCATGCACTATAGCATCCTCATAATTGGTATCCGTTCTGAATTTTATGTTGCCTTGCCTGCAGGTGTTGGGGAGGTTATCAAAGGCTGGGATGTCGGCGTCGATGGTATGTAAACCTTCATCTTGCTCTCAAAAAACCATTTTTTTTGTTGTGCCTACTTTATGCTTAAATCTGGCAGTTGATTATCATGCTTCTAACAGGTATGCGCATTGGGGATAAAAGAAGACTCACCATTCCACCATCAATGGGGTAAGATAAACTGTCGTGTTGCTTTATATCACAGTTCATTACAACCCGGTTTTTATTTTGTGGTCTTATTTCCATTATAGGTACGGGAACCAAAGGGTGGGGCAAATACCACAGAACTCAACTCTCTTCTTTGATGTTGAGCTTGTGAATGTGAAATGAAGACCACTTGAAGGTCCATGAGAAACTGAAGCAGTTTCGCAAGTTTTGGAGCACACCGTTTTCCTTTCGCCATGCTATTCCATTGCCATATTAACGTGTTTAGTGGATTCTATGCCTTCATTTTGTCGTTATCATGGTTGTAAACTGGTGCCACCCGGGCTAATTTCTGGGTCGCAACATTGGCCTTATGTACCCTTGATCTTATTGATGTTGATTCCTTATGGATCGTTAACATTGATATGAACGAAACGGTTAGTCGTGTTCTTAACTTGTGGCTCGTGAAGTTTGTGTTGCTCTTTCTTTTGATTATTATTACGTCCGTTCTGTTCTCTGGTTGGTAGCTTTGCTAATTCGAGTTTGGTTTGAGCAACCTAATTTGGCCTTAAAATCGGGGAAGGCCTATAGGTTGCTTCCCATTTGTTCGCCGTAGTTCAGTATCATATGGCTTGATTTTGCGCTTGAGGACATCAAAGTCTAATAGCCATGTATCAGTTGGATCAGCTTGTCACTCACCGTTGCTGAAGACATCACCTGTGAATTGGGATAGCCGTTGTGCACGGCTTGTCCGACGCGACTTCCGCTAGACCGGATCAGTGGACAGTGGCAGCCAGCGGCGCGCCCGGCGCCCACGCGGCCACAGCCAGTCAGCCAGCCCATCGCTTCCCGAGCGCCGAAATCCAAACACAATGCCTTCGCCACCACCGCCTCCCACCGTGTGCGCTCTCCTCCTCCCCTTCTCTCCCTCCTCCGGCCCCCCGCGCCCGCACCCCGTCCAACACCTGCACCTGCGCCTCCGCAGCTCCAAGGCCGACCCGCCGGGTCTCCCCAAGCCCAGCACCAGCGCGCGTCCTCCACCTCCGCCGCGCCGGCTGCACGGCGCGGACCGCCGCCTCAGCGCGCTCGTTCACCGGGGCGACCTCGACGCGGCGCTCCGCCTCGTGGGCTCCTCCCCGCGCCCGCCCGACCTTCCCCTCGCCAACAGGCTCGTCCGCGACCTCTGCCGCCGGGGCCGCCCCGCCGACGCCGCGCGCGTCGTCGAGGCGTGCGGGCCGGCCGCCACCGCCTGCCACCTACGGCGCGCTGGCCGACGGGTACTGCCGCGCGGGCCTGCTCGAGGACGCGCGCCGCGTCGTCGACGGCATGCCCGCGCGGGTGGAGCCCACGGCCTACGCCTTCAACCCGCTCATCCACGCGCTCTGCGACAGGGGCCGGGTCAGGGACGCGCTCGCGGTGCTCGACGACATGCTCTCCCGCGGGTGCGCGCCCGACGTGGTCACCTACAACATCCTCCTCGAGGCGGCGTGCAAGGGGAGGGGCTACCGCCAGGCCATGGAGCTGATCGACTTCATGCGCTCCGAGGGGTGTGAGCCCAACAATGTGACGTACAATGTCATCATCGACGCCATGTGCAGAGAAGGAGATGTAGATGACGCGCGTGAGTTCCTCAACAACTTGCCTTCCAAAGGGTGCAAGCCCAACACTGTTAACTACAACACTGTCTTGAAGGGATTTTGTGGCGCTGAACGTTGGGAAGATGCCAATGAGATTGTAACCGAGATGATCGAGGAGAACTGTCAGCCGAGTGAAGCAACTCTCAATGTGATCATAAATGCATTGAGTCGAAAAGGACAGCTCCAGAATGTTATTCAGCTTCTAGAGAAGTTGTCAAAGCATGGATGCACGGCTAGTGTTGTAACTTACAATTCTATCATCAATGGGTTTTGTGAGCAAGGGCATGTGGATAGTGCCTTGGAGTTGCTGAGCAGCATGCAATCTTTTGGTTGTAAACCTGATATCATCACCTACAACACTGTGCTGAAGGGGTTGTGTGGTGCTGAGAGATGGGATGATGCTGAGGAACTAATGGCCAAGATGACAGAGAACGGCTGCTTCCCAGATAATGTGACATTCAATACAATGATTGGCTTCTTGTGTCAAAAAGGATTGGCAGTGCAAGCCTTTGAAGTTTTTAAGCAAATGTCTAAGAAGGGTTGTAGTCCTAATCCAATCACTTACAGCACAATAATAAACGGGCTTGCTAAGGCTGGCAAGATGGGGCAAGCCCTCGAGGTGTTCAATGGAATGGCCTGCAAAGGATTCAGCTCAGATAAAATTTTCCAGTTGCTAACTGATTGTCTGAATGAAGAGGATAAAATTGAAGAGGCAGTTCAGATTGTTCGTAAATTGCAAGATGCAGGCACACCACTCAACACGGTTCTATATAATACAGTGCTCTTAGCACTTTGCAGAAATGGGAAAACAGATTATGCTATTGATTTGCTTTCTAATATGGTGTCTTGTGGTTGTATGCCTGACGAATCAACCTACATTATACTCATTGAAGGTTTGGCTTATGAGGGCTTTTTGAAGGAGGCAAGAGAATTGCTAAGCAATTTGTGCTCTAGAGATATTCTTCGTAACAGCTTGATCAAGAATGAAGCTTTGTTATTAGATCAGAAAAGTAATCGCTCTTCTTGAGACACGATGAACAGTGTAATGGAGTAGGTTAACACTTGCACATTACTTCAATTTTGATTGTAAGTTCTCTTTGCTTCAGACATGTCGTAGTTTAGAGCTTACCTCTCCTTCGTAGTTCTTTATGTAACTATGTAGTCCAGTATCTTGCATGTTTGGCTTATTTTAGCTGCATTTTCTTGCGGATACTTATGGAATGTGAGAATGTTGGAAGGTTGACATGATTTGATATAGACTTTCTGGATACACATCTAATCAATAATGTACTTCAGCATAAGTTATGCACGGATATTCTGCATTTAGATGTTGGTTTGGGATATGTTTCTTCTTTCCCAGCTGACATCATACAAATAGGTATATAAGGTATACATACTAAGCCTTTAAGACCAGTACATTGATTTTTTCCTTGGCATTTATCGACTAGACCTGTTGGGCTTTAATGTGAGCCAATTGCTAATTATGATTTTCTTGGTTGTGTTATACATATCAAATTTGAAGAGCAATGTCCTTTTTCCTACTATATCAAAACTTTATTCTGAACGGACAATATTTATCTTGTAGACTTCTTTGACTGCAATCATGTTATTTCAAGATAATCTGCTCTACCCTTTCTCTTAAATACAAAGATATGCAACTCTCCTGCTTGTTTGGGGAAAAAAGAAATGATAATCTGCTCTGTGGTACTGAGTTTACTCTATGGCAATTAAATTGGAGTAAATTGCCCGCTGCTCCAGCTATATTAAACTCGGTGCACTTGCTGCAGCGCTGCATATTTACATATACATTTGGCTTCTGCAGTTAGTATAGGTCAGCTATTACCTTTAGAATAAAATTATAGGGGAAATATCAGGTGCACAAGATGTATTTGGTGCACATGTGCACAAACTCATTAAGAGCCATTGGATTGCATCTACCTGTCTAAAATCATGGGTGGGAATTTCCATTGAAGAAGCAAATGTTTTTGGAAACACAGTCTGGATTTATGGTTGCTAAAATCATGGCCGAGACTTTCCAAACTTCCAGTATTTCAGGCCATCAAGATTAGATCTTACGGTCTAAAAAATTTGTGCACATGTGCACCAAATACTCTTTGTGCACCTGATATGTCCTCAAAATTATATAAGCATTTACGATAAGCTGATACTCTTCTCATTTTATTGTCATGAACAATACATGAACTGTTTTACCCTCCTACTTACACGCATGCTTTCAAACTGTCCCTAGTTTAATGGGTTATATAGAAATGATCATCTAATATATTTAGATTGGTTTCTTTTGTTCACTTGGGAAAGAGTTATAATCTAACCATGGTAGGCTAGAGCTGCTGGATTATCTGTATACCGTTGTTTCAAAATTCTTGTTTCAAGCAAGATAGTCACCGATTCAGAATGATGCATATTTTTTTCTGCATTGTGCAGTCCGATGACTGCAGAGAGCTTTTCCCTTGCTTGTATGGAAGCCTGATACAGGCCGAACTTGGGGTTATGTGGTCACCATTTTCTTATCCTTCTATTGCTCCTTGTACGGACAGTTGGACACTTGTAATACCTTATTTCTCAATGTCCCTTCCACTTGAAAAATGAAAAAAAAATGAACATGTGCTTGCTCGAAACTGTTATTTGTATCACCGTGTATCTCATCTTTTTGGTCACTTTCTACTTTACAGCGCTTTGCCACCTATCAACATGTTTCACTTATTGATATTGCCTCATTCTTCATTGCTATGTTCTTTATTTACAAATACTATACATGTTTGGCTCTGTTAAAATTGGGCAACCAGACCTGTTTAAGGCTGTCGCAGTTATTGAAGCATTCATCTTTTAATCTCAGTCACATTGCAGTGAAGCCGTGCTAGTTTCAGCTCAACTACTTCTGCTTGTGCCTTGGGGTAAGTTACTTGGGTTTTACCTTTTTACGGAGTTGATTTTCATAATGGATAATACCTGCAACAGCTGGTCACTTTCGCATTTTATTTATTACTTGATCGCTTTATTCTTGTCTGATTGACGGTGGATTCTTGATTGACTTGGAATAATACTTTCTGATATAGTGCACTAGAGTTACTTTTATGTGTCTGAACAGTGCTAGAGTTGATTTTAACTATCCATGACCTCTGTCTACGGCTCAAGTGCGATAGAGGAGTTATATGTACTTGCTTACACACAAACCCCATCTCCAGTGTTTAATTTTACTTTGAGGAATCTTCAACCGTGCCTGCAAGACTCAGAATTGTCGGCTTCTTATCAATGCAGAATCTGCAAGGCCTTGGTGTCAAGATGCAGCAATAATAATAGGATGTAAAACTTGCAGACCTCGAATCTTGAATGACGCTTAAAGCTTGATGAATTGAAGTACCTGCTTCTTGCCTCTATGTGTAACAGTTTTCCAGTTCAACTGTTCAAGCCATATCCAAGCGCTCAATTTTCGGACTTCTGCTGTTTTGGCAGTTTACCTGTGTATGGTTCGTGTATTGTTACCAATTGGTATCAAATCTGAAGGCCTGAAGAACTCATAAATGGGCTTTTAGTTAAAAGGTAAGTCCATCTTTGCTTTTATTCCAACAGTGGATGCAAACCATCCTAAATATTGGGTTATCACCTGAATTTCCTCTCAGATTTTTGTTAGCAATGAAGACTACTTAACAGAATTTGAAAGGTTCAGATTCATCGCAGCACAATCATGTGTCAATACCATCCATTTTTTCCACCTCCAGTTGGCTTTCTTCTTTGCTTGTCTATGTACCGACGTAAATGGACCATTTCTACCTTCTTTCAGCAAAGCAGTTGAGATGTTGGACTGGGCTCTGCTTCTGCGTGTCCGCCGTGCCTTTTCGTTTCTAAACGACTAAACCAGTTTCCAAACTCCAAAAGCACTTTGACTGGCTATCTTATCTGATCATCACAGCTGCTCTACACGCTTAGCAGGGAGGACCGCGATGTGCTTGCGTGCTGAACTGCCTTTCACCGTGGCCGGAGATCCCAGGTCTCGTTTGACAACCCTTGTTTGGTCAAGCCAATTCCTTGGTTCGGTATTGACATTCCATGGGTTAGCGTAGAACTGCCGCCCGTTTCACATTTGGTGACCATGACTGTGTGTGGGCTTCAGAAAATGGATTGTTCTTCAAGCTGGTTCTACGGCTGTTACTGTCGGCTGTACCGCGTCGCTGTTCCTGGTCTGTTGGTCATGGCGTGCTCTGTTTTGACTGCACTTGTGGTGTGCAGCATGTAACGAGACATGTCAGATACACACTACACCCAACTCGAGCCTTTTCAGCCTGTCGGCGTTGCGTGCGACGCCGAGCTGTTCGGTTGCAAGTGGTACGAGCAAGGACGGCGGCCGCTTTATATGTTGACAAAATTAGTTATCACAGCGTGTCACTGTCAGCGTGCACTTCTGCTGGCATGGCACACAGACCATTGGCATCATCATAGATTCATCATAGAAGTACCAATTAAATTAGTCACTTTGATTCTCACATTGCTCGTGGTATGCTGTGACTTACCGCGGTCCGAGGGTACCGTACCGGCAATTGATGGTGCATCTTGACGAGTCCATTGTGGTTGGCGTCATCCAGGTACGCAGTTCCTCGTGCATGTGCCTTTGACCAAAAGCCGATGCATTTTCTCGAAAAGCCTGGAATTCAGTCACCCAAAAGATAGTACACCGGTCACTGTTTGGGAAAATGAAAAAAGATCATCGGTGACCACAGATTAGTACTGATAAACTCCTTGTTTTTCCATTTCTAACATCGGTCTAAGCTTCTGGAGCTCCTGCCTGTATGCCCCGTGTAACGTCCCGAGTCCCTACCTGACCGGGATCCTGACCTGACAAAAAGCGAAGCCAGATCAAAGTGGGCCAATGTGCACATCAACCAGATCATTCGAAATTCTTTCAAATTGACCGGAAAGCCCGAATGGGAACGTTGGAAGAACGACCCAACAGGCCGCCGGCGCCGCCCGGGCTGGTGTGCCGCACGAGGCCCCTCCGACACGTCGGTGGCTGGCCGGCCGCTTTCGCGGTCTCTCGTCTCCTGTTCCTCCGGCACGGCCCCGTTCGCTGCCTGTCAGGCTCCGACCACTGTTTGTTCGTTCAGGCGTCGTGAAATCGCACACATGGAGGGCGGTGCGTGGCCGGCGCGGCGCATCTTGAGCTGCATGCATGCGGCCAGACGTCGACGCCCTTTCGGTGGATGCTCGATCGTGGCGCGTCGGTACATGGGAATGGGCCCTGGATTTCCGTGCATGGGTGCGATATATATTCTTCGCCTCAGACTTGGGCTGCACGAAAATTGCCGCTCGTGTCGTGGTCTCTGAAGACGCGACACCTTTTGGTAGTAGTAGGTGGTTGGCTGGGTTCTCACTTTCGGTACGTTGACCGGATAGTCGATCTGGATGCTGCTGCTTCAGGGTCCAAGCTACAGTAGTAAAACTTTAGTCGAAGGTGAAGTTTCCTCCGCCGTGTCGCAGTTAAACTTGTGATGGTTTTGTGTCATCGGTGACTTCACCAGTGACGCAATGCCACTGCTACTAGACCAGGTCAACGTCCGGGGGAGCGTGGAGACTTTCCTTGCAGATACCCTCCCTCGATCGTCAGCGGCACGTCAACCCAGTTACCATGCATCGTCCGATCTCGTTCGTTACGAAGACGCCTGATCCAATCCATCTGCCCATGGCTAACGGACCACGTCAAAGCTTGGGCGGCAGTTAGTTGGGCTCCGTCCGTCCGTCCGTCCTACGTCCCTCACGACTCGTCGCGCTTCAATGCGGCGGGCGGGAGCGGGGGCCAGGCCTCCCGCCGCGTTCTGACGTGCGCCGCGCGCGACATGACCCGCGACGCTTGCCGCGGCGTGGCGCGCTGGCAGCAACACGTACGTGCGTGCGCCCCGCCTCGCCTCATCATTGAGGCGCCGACGCAAATAATCATGAGTGAGTCGATGGCTGGGTTCGACAACCTGCCCGTCAGATCACTGTCTGCGCCCGCGGCGCCATGCATACGATGGGGCGCGGCGCCATGCATACGATACGAGCAGAGCAGGCGACGTGACCTCGCCGCCCTCTCATAACTCTCGACTCTCTCTCTCTCCGTCGCGCGATGGCCCGCGGTGCCGCCGCTTTCCTGACGCGGAGCCATGCGCACGTACTAGTACGCGAGGTGAGTGAGGATGGAAGGCGACGCGCGCTCGGCGCGTTGGAGGCAGGCGCGGCCGCACATCGTTTGCGTGGCCCGGACAGCCGCGTCGTGCCGTGCGCGTGCGCGCCCAGCGACCGAATCTTTGTTTAATTTAAAGAGCCGCGGGCCGAGTCGCATTCACTGCTTGCGCGGGAGGGTCGCTATGTCAATGGACGGAGCAGTAGCGAGTGGGAGTTGTCCGTACGTCCCCGTCGCTGTCCCAACCGAGCGCGACCGATCGGGGAGCGGTTTAGTCAACCGGACTTCCTTTTCTTTTTTTTCTTCCCATTTTTTTTTTGTCACACTAAACTAACCGCACCGTGGCCCAGCAACCTGAACGGAGTGTCGACCGCCAAGTGTCGAATGGCACGCCAGATCATTGTTTTTTCTGTATCGTTAAGGTTGCGGTCCAGGTTGTATTTGCTAGTAGTACTATTCCATAGTAGCAGTAGGTTTTTATAAGTAAAATCCGTGCAAAGAATTTGCTCGAATAATCTGTAGTAGCAGGACGTCCTTCACGGCTTCATGCTTGCTATTGCTGCCCGCCTCTATGTATATACAGGGGAACCAAAAAAAAAAAAAGGAGAGCGAACTCTATTTTCTACGCATCTCGCCTTGACTATTTTCCTCTGTCGACTGTTTCTCTACAACCGATGGTCATGGAATTCCCAGTGCAAGCACGGAGGAGGAACGCACCTGACGTACTAGCAATGAACCGAGCCCTTAAACGGCCACCAAACCGCTCAAGCGATCCCCTGGCTGACTTTCGACCAACGCATCGCCTCTGTTCGCGAAACCAATTAAACGATCTGTGTCGGTTAGTCACCCACATTTGTACCGGACCGGATGCTTTCGTCGGAGCCATGACCTGCGTTCCCGTGTTTGTCAACACGACCCCCCCTCCCCCAGGAAAACAACCACACAGCAAGGTACGGCCGACGATACCCATTGCCATGGGCCATGGATATGCTTGCTTGAGGTCCTGTTCCTGCCACGCAGCACTGATGTACTCCGTAGTAGTAGTACTACAACTGCAGCAATGTATGACTTGCATGCCATATGCAGCAACGTTTCCCCAAGCCACATTTGACAGAAAAAAGGTTAGAGTGGCGAAAATATCTCCCGGGATCTAATGGGGCTAAAGGTTCCTGCGTATCTCCATCCAACAACCGAATATGTTAATGCTCCTGCTCTCTCGAAGAAGCATTGGCCCTTTAAAGCAAGCTTCTAGAAGCATCTGGAGTGTTCTACTGGTGCATTGTATACCTTTTAAAGCAAGCTTCTAGTACTAGTCAGGTTGTACTAGGAGTACATCGGCTACGGAACTGAACCTGTGCGGTGCAGTACAAAAGTACTCCTGCACAAAAACACAAGGCCTACCTTGTGCTGTGCGGTTGCGGCGGATCTGTCCTGTAGTGGGTCCCCGGCTCCGATCCCGTGAAACAAATCTGCCACTCGATTGACTATTTGGAGCTCTTTCTTGAGGACAGCTATTTGCTGACCATTTTGCGTCAAGAGTCAAGAATGGGAGACGGCTACTAGTACAGATCAAGCTCAGGCTCGATCCGCCAGATATGCAGCTGGGAGACTGGGATGTGGTAGAGCACCCTGTAGTCTACTCCTCCGTTCCAAGACATCATTCATCGGCAGGGGCCTTTTCCGTGTAAATGCCCTATGCGGAGCGGGCTACAACGAGCTCTTAACCTGCCTCGTGTGAAGTCTTCTTCCGTGGACTCGTTTTTCTTGCGTAAACAAGAGCACATTTCCGGCTTGCCGCTCCTTGATGGTGAGCCATACAAGCAGAATTAGTTAGGTCATTTCAAGCGGACAGTGGACCCATCATTCAGAAAGAAAAAAAAACCAGAGCTCTAAGTAGATTACCCGAAGAAAAGCTCTAGATCGATGTTATCTGAAAAATAAAAATAAAGAGTAGTACATGTTGTCTGAAAAGCAGCCTCCACTTGGTTGCTTGCCAGATAGAACCGTGCTGCGACGGAGCTGAAGGCGATCGAGGCTCGACGACGGTGCGCTCCCGTAGCCCGTGATGGCCGTGGACAAGAGAAGAGACGACGAGTCGACGACGCAGCTTTGCTGATCCGGCCTCCGTACGCTTTTTTATTCAAACACGCGGGGGCAGGTTCCGGGGGCCCCTTCCCGATGATTACGAAACCGCGCGCGCGTCATCAGCCTCGCCGTTCAGTGCACCTGATCCGGTGGTACTGGCTCTCGCCAACTAATTAACGTCAGTCACATCATGGGCTGCTAGTATAGTCACTCTGTTTGCCTTGCTGTTTTGCAGCAGCTACAGTGTTTCAGTTATTTCTTCTGCAGTCGCTACAGTGTTTCTGCAGCCGTTACAGTGTTCGCAGTTATTTATGTGCAGCTGCAGCCTGCCGAACAGAGTCAGTATTCCGCGAGATGTTCCGTTCCGTGCAGCTGCTCGTGCTTCTCCGTCCATCCGGTCTCCGCGATTACGCATATTTTCTTAATCGCCCCGGAGCCCTTCCCTTTAATTAAGGACGAGGAGCGGTCACTGGATTATGAAGCACTGACATACAGTATCTCCTAGCTAACCAAGGAGGCCGGCGCCGGAAGAGGTCGTTGCGTGCGCGCGTTAAGCTGGACTTCGAGCCCCTCTTCTGCCGGTACATTTTGATCCGTAATGCTATATACCAATAGGAAACGTCCATGGGTTGGAACTTGAACCGGAGAAGAATGGGCGACGACTGAATATCTTAGCTGGTCTTATCATACGACTCCGGGGTCAAAGCCGTGCAAAATTGGCATGGCTCGTGTATGCAGTACGTACAATAGTTCCAGCGGTCGGACGATCGTACGAGGTCAGTTCAACCTAACACCCCTTTTCCCTTCTTTTTTACGTGTTCTCATCGGAAAGCAGGACTGCATGCTCGACGCATTCTTCTGAACTACACGAGCGAGTCCGCGGATATTCATGGGGATACGCATCGAATCACATTTGTCAAGAAGATTTTTCTTTTCCTTGAAATGCAGTTTGTCAATCAAGAAGTGAAATAGATTTCGGATTTACTGTAGCGGCAGGCTGAATCGCAGTTGTTATACTGTAGCGGATGCTGAAGAAATAACCGCGAACACTGTAACAGATGCTGAAGAAATAACTGAAACACTGTAGCTGTTGAATCGCAGCGGCTGCAATGCAGCCAGCCGAACAAGCTCTTAGACAACCTAAAACTCCAGCCCAGGTCTTTCCGGCTGCAAACACACCCAACGACACATATGTCATCATCTTGGAGCTCATGTCGATACAACCGGTTGGAAGTCCAGCATCTCGCTTGGAGGACAAGTCACAAAAAAATATTAAAATGATACATTTGTTTGTAGCTTTAGGTTTTCTAAAAGATCCAACTCCCGACACCCCAATTTGCTCGACGAAGAAGGCATGGTAGGCACCAGTGGAAGAGACCCCCGTAAATTGGATACGCGAGACCAGGTCTCAAACTTGGAGTTGGTCATAAAATGCATATAGACGAGTTAAGAGTTACATGTTCTGCCTGGGACCACGACGAGCCAAGCCTCTGTTGCAGTTGTGAAGTATCATGATTTCATAATTGTGACACGTTGATCCATGGCTAACACAGAGGCTTTACATAGCTTAACCTTAAACCTATTTTTTTTGTGATAACACAGTACAACATAGATACTTACAACGCACGCACACTCACCTCTATGAACGCACAGACACAAACCCTACCTCTATGAGCATCTTCGAAGACTGAACCTTCCCTACGTGCTTCTCTCGTCTAGAGGCAAGCAGGGGAGTAATTTACACATAGAAGCTCTTATGGTTGATTAGATCCTAACTAGGTGTATTTGCAAGATAACTACAATTTTATGATCATTAAATTAATACTTTGATTGTTGATGTTACAACCTGTATTATTTAGATGGTAAGCGATTGTGTGCACAAGTGACATGGATAGTTAGATAGTCGTCCGATCGTGACACAAACACTCATATTTAACAATAAGTTATTTGGATCCAAAATACCAAAATTTCACATATCCGCACTTCAGCGTTTAGACAGGTGGACAAGATGTACTAATATATCAGATTACTTTTGCCAGCATACTAGCATTACAAAATGCATATCCAGAGCTGTATGCAGGAGAATGCATCTAATTAACAATGTAGTGGCATCATCATATAATAATAAACGAAGTACATAGTATTTTTATATGATCACGTCTAAAACATGTCCCATCCCTGGCGACTGAGGAATTGAAAACATGGAGCAGAGGCTGGCGCTTTTCGCATGTGCTCCTACAAAACTACTACTAGTAGCACAAGAAAAGGACACGCCGCGTCTAAGCTGCACGATGAGAATGCTGCCGTCCACTTTTCTGGCTAACAAAGATTAAGCAATCGAGTGTGTGGGGGGGCGACCGGGGACCAGCAAAATTGTAGACAAAAGTTTGATTACACTGAACCTTTGCAGAAAGATCCGGCCATTTTAGTGGCTCCTGTGTAGATTCTGACATGTGGGTCCACATGACGGGAACCCCTGGTCCTGCTGGCTGGGCAAAATTTTCCTGCTTTTATTTGTCGTCGGCGTGGTCCGCATTTCGGAAGGGAAAGAAAAAGGGACGGCGTGGTCGGCTCGCGGTGCCACGGTGGCGACCCGCCGGGGTCCCGGCGCGCGGCCAGGTACACGGTTTTGACGACCCGGCCGTGGACGTGGCCGTCCGCGCTCGATGGATGGATGCAGAGCTGTGACGCCGGCGTCTAACCCGACGACGAGCGGAGAAGCGCGATCGAGTGGCGGAAGGGAAGTCAAACGCGCTTAGTAACACGCGCTCTCGATCAGCGTCTGAATCGTTAATTTTTTCTCGTGCTGTAAGCAAATAAATGACACATGCGTCGCGTGCCATCTCTCTCTCTCTCTCTCTCTCTCTCTCTCTCTCTCTCTCTCTCTCTCTCTCTCTCTCTCTCTCTCTCTCTCTCTCTCTCTCTCTCAAAACAGCTGATCCATAAACGCCACGCCAACGCATGTCCCGGCCCGTCCATTCTTGCAGCCGCCTGGTGATGGGCAAACAGTGATCCGGAGGGTTGGCGCTGAACTGATCATTGTTCTTGGTCGGCATCGTCCAAATCGGCAATCGATACGCATTTCAGCGTATCAGAATTCTCTATGAGATCCCACTATGGGCATCGCCATTTTTCAGTTCTGGCGACAGAAACTATTACACATTATGATAAGCCAAAAAAAAAAGAAAGAAAGAAAAAGAAGAAAAGGTATTCTAGAAGGTCTGGTCCTATTGATCGATGATCTTATTGCCACCGTCGGAGATCGCAGAATCGCCTTGGACAGCAACATTTCAGTCCCCGTCTAGCTACCTCCTAGACCGGGTTTTAATGTGATCATTGGACATACGGCACGGCCTCCATGCGAGGCCGTACGTAGCATATCTATCCATCCATCCCTATACGTGGCCTAGCCTCCACACGCATACTCATCTCATGACCTTTCTGAGCCATTAGCCTTTTCAGCGATGTTTTGGCATGGCAAAGTGATCGATTCAACATTTCAACATTATGGACATGGATTCCACCGGCGGTCGGAGCTGGTAGCTAGCTATCTAGATCCTCCGATCCGATCTTTTTCTTCCGTTTTGGCCCTTGACTTTGTAGCCACCTAGTGTGCCGGCCAAGAAGAATTCGTACGCGTGTGACATGGATGCTGCTAAGGCCATTTTATCGATCAAGGAGGTGCTTCGCCAATTTCGTGACGTCTTTTCGGATGGTTGATAGATCTATGGAACTGGGCCGTACGTATCTTGGTTGCCCCTTTTGATTGGGCGGTTATCATGATAATAGTGCGGTTGCAAGTTGCAATGCACGTTTGGCGAAAAGTAGGTCTCATTGTTGATTGTTATAAATCTCGAACAACTGTCAATCATATCACAATTCAAAAACAGCTCAGTTCTGATAATAAAAAGTAAAAATGGAGAAGCTTTTGCCTCAAACTCAAGGATATATACACAAAATTTGGAAAATGTGTAATAAATAAAAAAATTAATAGTAAGTTGATTTCAGTGAGCTATATATCGTTTTTTCTAGAGACGTGAGCAATATATCTAAAGGAGCAAAATGATGGTCGGTCTTTAAACTTGTTGAGGCGTGTCACTTAGGCCCCATGCTCTCAAATTGCAGTTTTGACTCGGGCGTCATTTAAATCTCTAGACTCTCAAAATGCAAATTTAAGAGCATCTCCAAGAGAACTCCATAAAATTAGCCCCATAAACTTGTTTAGGAGCAACCAGAAAATTATAAGAGACAATTTTTCTTCCCTCCTCCAACAGTCACTCCCTAAAAGGGGATCAAAATAATTTTGATTGGGACACATCCGCATTTGAGACCACAAAAACATTAATTTTATTGGACAAAGAAGGAATAGGAGCCCTAATTCTTCTCCTGTTTGTAACTACAAATGAGGAGAGTTTAGAAGCTATGAAAAGTTGGGGGTTGTTTTGGGGCCCTGTTGGAGGTAGTTTTTTTTTTACTTAAACCCTAATAATTTAATTTAAGGAAGGTTTATGGAGCTCTCTTGGAGATGCTCTACCACCACAAACTTGGCTTCATGTGCAATCTAGGTCTTATACTTTCAAACACCGTTATCATTAAATTGATTAAATTTATTTTAATATATAGAAATTAATTATAGTTAAATAATGTGAATCTCACTCAAATGCATGTATATATATTGATTAATGCCGTGATGCTAAACAACAAAACAACTTCATTTTGCTTGTTAGTAGATATTACAGAGGCATGGGTTAGGTAATGCCTCTAAGATTGGGCGTATTCTAGGTAATAATTAATGAGCCTCTAAGATATGTAGTTTCAATGATATGCGTTCTAGGCAAGATTCGCCTTATTGGCTAATGACTTTTTTTTCTAGAACGCGTATTGCACATATTTCATTAAGAAGAAGAGAGTTTTACAACATCACACACGATCTACCCGCCAACTTGGTACAGACACCAAGTTGACGGCACACACGACCTAAAGCGACTACTCGCGGCAATAAAAGCGACCTATTGGCTAATGACTTGATGTTCTAGTTCATTCAAGTTAGCAGGAACCAAAATTGCTCTTGCACCACATCTGATTTAACTATTTTTATTTTGAAACAGAATGAAACAACGGATTTCGGTAAGCAATGTTGCGTCAGACTTTGAAATAATAACAAACTCTAGTCATAAACAATAAAATTAACAGATAATACAAACTCTGTTAATAATGAACAAAGCATATCCACTCCCCAATTTATCGTATTGTACTGTGTGTTCGGTTAGATCTGGATTCGCTGGCCCAATTTAATCAATTTAGTTAGCATAACATTATATTTTGATAGTATAGGACCTAGGTGACACCCCAAAACAAAATTTTGGGGAGTTAGGTTTGCATTTTGAGGATATCGGGATAAATGATGCACGAAGCAAAGTTTAAGGAGTTAGAGATGCAATTTAAGAGTACGGGGACGTAAGTGATATGGCCAGATAAGTTTAAAGACCGACTCATGCACTTTCCTCTATCTAAAAATAGGTTCACAACCAAGATACCTCACACATAACTAAAATTCGGATTAAAAATCTAACAGAATGATCATATCAAATACAATAAACAAATAAATGTGGAATAGACATTAGTTAAAATTGTAATTTAAATTTTCACACGTCCGCCTAGCGTAGGACACCTAGGACACTAGTACAATTTGGATTGGAATGTTGATTTATTTGCAACACTAAATTGATAAAGTAAGGCAATAGATTTATGTCATCCAATAATTGAAGATATGTGGGAAATCGGATTGGCTGAATAAACATATTTTGCTTTCAACTTAATAAAAGTGCAACTTGACACAAATCGATGTATGAGAATAACATGTACTACCATGTCCCATAATAGCTGTCGTTTTTGACTTTTTGTTATCACGTTTGACCGTTCGTCTTATTCATTTTTTTTGCAAGTGTTAAAACAAGTATGTCATAGTTAAACTATCTTCAATGCTAAACATGTTATGAAAAAATGAATAATATTTGATCAAAAAATTTAAATAAGATGAAAGATTAAACATGATGGCTAAAAGTCAACAACGACAACTATTTTGATACAGAGGTAGTAGCAACAGTTAGATTCAAATTTGATTATGGTTATGGTCGTCTAAGATACTTATTCCCTGTTCGGCTGAGCTGATTCGGCTGGGGCTGGGGCTGATTTCTCTCTTCGAGTACTGTAGCAGCTGGATGAGTTACTGTAGCGTGTGAGGGGAACCAGCCCCAGCCCCAGCCGAATCAGCCAAGCTATCCACATCTCCGTTCATCTCATCTCATCCAATCCGATCATCCCCTTAATTCTCCAATATGTGGACTTACATTAGCCACGCTTTTAGCTAGTGTATGTTAGTACATAATGGAGAGCTAAGGTCACGTTTTCTTGTCCCATGCGAGCGTCTTTATTTATCCCACAGACCGAAGAATATTTCAACTCGCCATATCATCCCACAGCGCAGCCAACTAGATGGGCCCTAATTCTGAGATCACTGCTTCAACTTGGCTTTCCTTGCATGAACGCTATATATTTTCTTAGACCAAACTGCTAGATTTGTAATATATACCACGATTAACCCAACTGTGTACACTTGCACACATACATAACAAGACTAGCTGGGGAACCCTGAGACATGCGGCCGGCTGCAAACGTGGCATTGTACTCGTCTAGGGCCACACATCTTGACTTCCCGGACTAATAGTGAGTAATTGTTCATGTTGTATGATCTCATTCGATTGTGAAACATGCGGTAGTGACTATGAATTTCTATAAGTTATTCATACAGTTATATCAAATAGGTTAATTTGGGCCTACTAGTCCTAAGGAGTAAGGAGCGGTATGAAAATATATAAACACAGGGCCGGAGCCAAATTAAAGGGGGTGCTGCAGCACCCCCTGCAGCTTAGGAAATTCTTGCCTAATATGCACTTATGTTCAACTTTTTTTAGCCTAAATAGTTTACCACTTGATCTATGCTGGGAACTTAGCAAGCAGCACCCCCTTTGCACACTTTCTAGCGCCGTCCCTGTATAAACACATAGCATCCATCCAAGTGTTCTCTCTGGGTAGGTGCTTAATTAGTTGGTAAAATATTCTATTGACTAGAGAAAGTTTCATGTGGGGAATACTGTTAGATGCCACCAGGGTCGGTGCGGCTATATAGTAGAGCAACATGTGTGTCCTATATGGCAAGAGAATGACAAGTTTTATCATTTTAAGTACCCCTCAACCTTTCAAGCACATGTGTCGAGATGTTGTTAAAATTTACAACATACAAAACTATTTATTGCATTAGTAACATTTATTTATTGTATTTATTTATAGGTAGGAGTATTTTCTTCTGAAACAAATTTAAATAAGATACTTTTTTGTTTCTGTTGGTCAATTCTGGCTACAGACACTTCTTTCCATCCGATAAGAGTCGACACTGAGTCAATCGCTTTGCAACCCAGGAAGCCGACTACTTGCCCCCTCACTACAGCCCACCCACGTTGTAGGTTGGCCTTCACCCCTCACCAACCTACGCCACCGCCGATCCATGTCTTTCATTGATCATTCCATACACCATATCATGTCGTGTTCTTTGCCATTGATTTTCCTTATGTTGCCATCGTATACTGTTGTCCTAGCTAATACTATTCATGAGGCTATTATTGACAAATCTAGACCATTGGATGCCTACTCAATGGTATTTTTGAAGTAAACAGTCCTATTAACACCAGTATGCTGAGATAAGAAAATGTTAGCAGTCCCTGTTTCATATGCACAAGACTCGGGTTCATTATGATAAAGTCTACGGTTGGTTAAGACTTGATGATCAAGGTTTGAAATTTCGTTCCTACCCGTAAAACCAGCTGCGACTGGGATGTCAAGTTTTCCGAAAAACCGGACCGGAATTCAAATTCCAAATTTTGAATCCGAAAATTGCAAACCAATCGGTAAATCAGAACGGTTTACAGGAAAACCGGACAAAATTTCGAAAAACAGGTTCAAAGAGGAAAAACAGAAAAAAAAATGAAAATTGAAAAAATTAAAACAAAAAATATGTAAAAAAAAATTAGATGCAATATGGAGTGCAATGGTGTAATGAAAACACGAAAATTCGATCGTTTGCTCGGTCAAAAAATCGAGGAAGGTTGCTGGTTCGAAAGATAGAAAAAAGGTTTTTTTTCTTCCTTTTCAACCCAGAAAGCTTGCGTGATTTTTTTGACCCGTCAAACGATCGAATTTTTGTGTTCCTGTTCCATCATTGCGCTGCAAATTTCGTCTAATTTTATTTTACATACTTTTATTTTCAAATTTCATTATTTTTTTGAAATTTTAAAACAAAAACCGGTCTCATCCCGGGTAAACCAAACCGGACTCGTTTTTCCGAAAACCGGTCCGTTTTACCGCGGGATTGAGAACCTTGGTGATGATACTGTGCCTCTACATATATCCTTGAATGGTAATCCATCTGAAGTTATGCGAGGATCAAAGATTCCCATGCTTTAGGCAGATCAAAGCTATCGTTGACCAATTTGAGGTTGCGCCCTCTCCCTCGACCGTATTTCAGGGAGGGATTGAGTTCAGCTTCTTTCCTGTGCAGCCGCCTTGTTTATTACTATTGTGGACGGAGAAAATATCCTTTGTAGATCAGGTGAAGTACACTTCGTGACCAATAAAAAAAAAGTACACCTTGTGCCAACCTGGTTTTGTACAAAGATGAAAAGTTCGTCATGCAATTCAGGCACTGGATTCGTCCTGTGTTTGGCAAAAGGCACAGTCCATGACTACTATGAGTGCATATCGACTTGATGGTCGACCTTGTACCACGTTTATTCTCTTCTCCTACTCCCAAGTTAGAAACTACTAGCCTGATGCCCGTGCGTTGCCACGGTAAAAAAATAAATCAGTCGTATGTTAACCAAGATTGCCTTGTGGTAAAACTTTGAATCATGTTTTTACCTACAACGCTCAATCCTAGCTGCAAGGCCATGGCTATGGAAATCTGAACTTCACGTCAAAAAAAAAAAAAAAAAAATTCCCTGCTACGAAGCACAACACTACATGATTGTTTCATCATTTGAGGCTTTAAGCTCATTCGAGTGCTTTGCAAAACTGTCTACAGATCCTCACCCTTTGCACAATATAAACAAATGTCCAACATTTGTAGCAGCCCCGTCGTCTTCTTTCTATCCTCTTTTCCGTTTCTCTCCCCTACCCAGCTGAACCCACTGCCATATAACAATCCGCCTGAATCAACAAAAATGTCATCATCAGGCAATACAAATGGATCCATGCTGTAATCTCGTTGCCAGGCGTTCCATTCTCCAGTTCGATTAAGCTTCCCGATGCTCCAAATTTGACGGCTTGGCTCCGCATGCTCCCCGCCACCGGTTCCGCGCCATCGCGATTTCAACCACAGCGCAGTCGCCTTTTGCCTGACCCAGCTAAATCTGATGCGGATTGGAGGCATGGAGGTCCTCTCCCTTACGTCCGTTCGCATGTAGATCCCTTACGGCCGTTCGCAACACAACCAGTCTTATGCGGACGTCGCCAAGAGAATGCGGCTCCGCCGACCTCCCTCTGTGCGACCGGGCGCCGAGCGCTGCTGCCCCCGCCTCTGTGGCCGCCTCGCTCGCCCCTCCGCTTCTCGCCTGTTGCGCTCCCCACCAGTGAGGAACGAGTGGCGAGAAGCCGAGCGCTGCCACCTCCCCCAGCTACGCGCGCAGCCATCTGAGACCGACATTGCCTCCCTCCTCACGAGTGGCCACCGCTACCCGGATCGGGTAGCCGGAGGCGGGACGATGCTGAGGGGATCGGGGATAATTTTCCGAAGAGAGGAGAGATGCGGGAGAAAGGATTTGTGAAGGGAAGTGAGAACTTGGGCCCACCTGTCGGCGCGTGAGGCAGCAAGCCAGACCGACCACCACCACCACCATTCACCACCAACTCCGTTTTTTTAGTATGGTAAAAATGACATTTAGGAGGTGCTTGGTTCAGGGCCACACATGGCCACGCCACGCTTTGGCGCCGCCGCGGCTGTGGCGTCCAGAAACGGCGCCACACTCCGCCACAAAATCAGCCACACTTTGAATACTAGTACAGGAGGAAAACGACAAAGTAACATGCTGTGGCGCAAACCAAGCAGGAAGCCGTGAAACTCGCCGTACCTTGGGCGTGGCCAAGTGTGGCCGTGAACCAAGCACCCCCTTAATTAAGAAACATGAACTTCGGTGCAATGCCTCTCATAACAAGTAGTGACATGACTTGCCGTGAGCGATGGTGACGGCCCAAACGCGGAAACAGGGGCATGCCGCGCCCACTCCGAAATCTAGCGTTATATCACGCCTTCACGAAGAGCGTGAAATTCCGTCCCACATGGTGAAAAAAGAGGTGCTGTTTCACTCCTTTCCTTGGGCTCTGTCTGACACGGATCCTCCGGTACAAATGGCGCAGCATTTTCACAGTTCAGTCGGGGGCGGGGCCTTGCTGCAACTAATAACAACCCGGCGGCCGTGGCGCGGGCGCGGCTTTATTGAGTACTCGCACCGGCGGGGCATCGCTGTCCGAATCATCAGCCACACACGGCCTCACCTGCGCCGAAGCCTCGGCCCCGCGCACGCAGCTCCCGCCTCCCGCCCATAGGCGCATGCAACACGTGTGGCCGGCGCGGGAATCCACATCAATCGCGCGTCCCGCCCGCGAGCCGAGCTCACCTCAGCTCGTTGGCGGCTTCGGCCATCGCCGCCCTGAGTCGTCGTCAGTCTTTACTTACTCCTGAGTCCTGACCGCCCGGTGCGCGCGCGCGCGCCTATATATGACGCGCCGCTCTCCCACTGCGGGAAAGGTAGCAGGAGACCGGTCCAAGAGCCGGAGAGCGAGCAGCTAGCGAAAACAATTTCTCCCCTCTCCACCATCACCACCCCCGCGGGGCGCGAGCTGTTTTGACCGGGATTTTCTTTTTCTCTGCTGCTCCGAACCTTAACTGCTACGATCGATTCGATCCCATGGCGTCGTCGGTGGAGCTGGTGCGGAGACCCTTCTTGCCGGGCGCGGCGGCGAAGGCGGGCCGGGACCGGGGAGGCGGGCTCTGCTCCTCCGCGCGGAACCTCCCGGTCAGGAGGAGGCGGTCGCTGAGGTCGACGTCGGCCGTGTGCGCGCTCGCCGAGCGGCCCGTCGTGACGCCGGCGCCGGCGGCGGAGAGGGCCGGGGCCGCGCCGCCGGAGCCGCACCCGCAGATCGTCGCGGCGCGGGCCGTGGTGACGGTGCGGCGGCGGCGGAAGGAGGACGCCAAGCAGCGGGTGGTCGAGCAGCTCGACGCGTTCGCCGACAGGATCGGCCGGAGCGTCCTCCTCGAGCTCGTCAGCACGGAGACCGACCCAAGTAAGGCTCCCGTCCCGTCCCCGCCGCCGACGAGGACGGCCTTGGAAGGAATTCCAGGGCCGCCGTTGCTGCTGTTCCGTCACGATCTCTGCTTCTCTTTTTCGTTGTCCTTCCCTTTTCTTCTTCCTCTGCTTTTCCATTCGCTGCATCGGTTTCATGGAAGCCGGGGTGAGAATATTCCAGCTGGTGCGTCTTGACCTCGGCGGCTTGTCCGCTTCGAGTCATCATTTCCAAATGGACCATCACGTGGAGCAGCACTCCCACCAGCTCCTGATTTTAATTTGTTCATCCAAGCCGCGATTCTCACATCGAATTACTTATGCAAACCAAGGCATTCATTCATCTGACAGAACTGAACCGAACAACCTTTGTCGCTGCCTGCAGGAAAAGGGGGGCCCAAGAGGAGCAAGCGATCCGCGCTGGTGGGCTGGTTCGACAAGAAGGACGTCAAGGCAGAGAAGGTGGTGTACACGGCGGAGTTCGCCGTGGACGCGTCCTTCGGCGAGCCGGGCGCCGTGACCGTGCTGAACCGGCACACGCGCGAGTTCTTCGTCGAGAGCATCGTGGTGGAGGGCTTCCCGTCGGGGCCCGCGCACTTCACCTGCAACTCGTGGGTCCAGCCCACCCGCGTGGACCGCAACCCGCGCGTGTTCTTCACCAACAAGCCGTACCTGCCCGCCGAGACGCCGCCGGGGCTGCGCGACCTCCGCCTGCAGGAGCTCGACGACCTGCGCGGCGACGGCGCAGGCGAGCGCAGGATCACCGACCGCGCCTACGACTACGACGTGTACGACGACCTCGGCCACCCCGACAAGGGCACCGAGTTCGCGCGCCCCGTCCTCGGCGGCGAGCGGATGCCGTACCCGCGCCGGATGCGGACCGGCCGGCCCCGGACGCTCACAGGCAAGCAAGCGCGTTCTCCCTCTCGCTCACTGTTCACCAACATCTCTTCTTCCCAAATAAATTCCCCGACAGCAACATCGCCCTCTTCCCCCTGACATGGCGGGAGGAGGGAGCGGCCGCCGTCGCGTTCGCGCGCATAGCTGTCGTCGAATCCAATCCAATCCAAACCACCAGATCACGCCGACGTTGACCATCGCGACCTCTTTCTTATGCTGCAGACGAGCGCGCCGAGAGCAGGGTGGAGTACCCGGAGCCCATCTACGTGTCTCGGGACGAGGAGTTCGAGGAGGGCAAGAACGAGATGCTGTCGGAGGGCGCGATCAAGGCGCTGCTCCACAACTTCATGCCGCTGCTCGTCAGCTCCGTCTCGCCGGACATCAACGACTTCGCCGGCTTCCACGACGTCGACAACCTATTCAAGGAGGGCCTGCGCCTGAAGCAGGCGCTGCAGGACCAGCTGTTCCAGAAGATCCCGTTCGTGCGCAAGATCCAGGAGAACAGCGAGGGCCTGCTCCGCTACGACACCCCCGACATCATCAAGAGTAAGCGACCGACCGACCCCTGCGCGTTTCCATTCCTCCCTGCACGACTCTCATGGCGAACGATCCGATAAGATACGGAGCACGGAGCTGTGTGTTGTCTCCTTACGCTGTCCCCTCCTGATTTTTCCTTTTTTTCTCGTCTTCCGTGTGGCAGAGGACAAGTTTGCGTGGCTCCGCGATGACGAGTTCGCGCGGCAGGCGCTGGCTGGTATCAACCCCGTCAACATCGAGCGTCTTCAGGTAACCCGTCCTTCTCACGCCACTACTCTCTCAAACTGACGAACCCAGCTGTTGCTGTCCCCGAAGTGGAGAGCCCGAAAGACGCCGTGGCCCTTACCCGTTCGAATCACCTCCTGTTTCGTCATCCAGGCGTTCCCGCCGACGAGCAAGCTCGACCCGGCCGTGTACGGCCCGCCGGAGTCGGCCATCACGGAGGCGCACATCATCGGGCAGCTGGACGGCATGTCGGTACAGGAGGCGCTGCAGGACAACAGGCTCTACATGCTGGACTTCCACGACATCTTCCTGCCGTTCCTGGACCGGATCAACGCGCAGGACGGGCGGAAGGCATACGGCACGCGCACGCTCTTCTTCCTCACGGCCGCCGGCACGCTCAAGCCCATCGCCATCGAGCTCTGCCTGCCGCCCATGACCGACGGATGCAAGCGCGCCAAGCGGGTGTTCACGCCGCCCGCCGACGCCACCAGCAACTGGCTGTGGCAGCTCGCCAAGGCGCACGTCTGCTCCAACGACGCCGGCGTCCACCAGCTTGTCAACCACTGGTACGCGTCAGCGATTCTTTGCATTCCCGTAATCTGCGAATGCAGAGGAAGGAACTCACCCCCGTTGGATCCATGTTGCAGGCTGAGGACGCACGCGTGCATGGAGCCGTTCATCATCGCGGCGCACCGGCAGATGAGCGCGATGCACCCGATCTTCAAGCTGCTCAAGCCTCACATGCGGTACACGCTCAAGATCAATGCGTTGGCACGGCAGATTCTCATCAACGGTGACGGCGTCATCGAGTCGGGCTTCACCCCCGGCCGCTACTGTATGGAGATGAGCTCGTTCGCGTACCGGGAGCTCTGGCGTCTCGACCAGGAGGGCCTCCCTGCCGATCTCATCAGAAGGTAAAACACATCACACTGTTTGATGTAGTTTGCAATCCATTTGAAATGTCTTTGTTTCTGCACTTGAAGTATCTGTGAACAGACTTGCTTAATTCACTTGAAATGTCTTTTTTTTTTGCTTAATTCGCTTGTTTTCATGTTTGCCACGCAGAGGCATGGCCGTGGAGGACCCGTCCCAGCCTCACGGGCTCCGGCTGCTCATCAAGGACTACCCGTACGCCACCGACGGTCTGCTCCTCTGGTCGGCGATCTCGCGGTGGTGCGACGCCTACGTGGCAGTCTACTACACCTCCGACGAGGCCGTGCAGAACGACACCGAGCTGCAGTCGTGGTACGCGGAGGCCGTGCAGACCGGGCACGAGGACAAGCGCGACGCGCCGTGGTGGCCGCGGCTGTCGACGCCGTCGGACCTCGCGTCCCTGCTCACCACGCTGCTGTGGCTCACGTCGGCGCAGCACGCGGCGCTCAACTTCGGGCAGTACCCGCTCGGCGGCTACATCCCGAACCGGCCGCCGCTGATGCGGCGGCTGGTGCCGGCCGAGGGCGACCCGGAGTACGCGCACCTGGTTGCCGACCCGCACCGCTTCTTCCTGTCGGCGCTGCCCAGCCTGACGCAGACCACCACGTTCATGACCGTCATCGACACGCTGTCCACGCACTCCGCCGACGAGGAGTACCTCGGGGAGCGCCCCGACGAGGCGTGGACGGCGGACCCGGCCGCGCTGGCCGCCGCGCGCGAGTTCGCGGACGAGGTGCGGCGCGCCGAGGAGGAGATCGAGCGGCGGAACGCGGACACCGCCCGCCGCAACAGGTGCGGCGCCGGCGTGCTGCCGTACGAGCTCATGGCGCCGTCGTCCGGACCGGGCATCACCTGCCGTGGCGTCCCCAATAGTGTCACCATTTAGTCTCAGACTCTCAGTACAGCCATGACCAGATAACTAGAGGTTCATACGTGAATTTTTTCCACACATTATATTGGCGGTGGGATTAATTTGAGAATAAGCAAATGATTTTTTACTTAGTTCACCCCATTGCCGATTGCCATTGAGTTGGGTCCTAATAGGAGCAACTGTTTTTTTGACAGGGGGCGGTGAGGAGTGGCTAATGTAAAATGGGTGTAAATAACTTGTAGAAACATAATCATTGAATGTAGTCCGAGTATCACAAGAAATGTTTTTATCTTAACAGTTGTTGATCTAAACGATGGGCTTATTCATTTGAGACTTTTTTGTGGCTCAAATCTTCTCCGTTCGACACTGTTTACCATCAAAAGATGATGAGGTTTAACTCTTGCAAATACTCGTTTGTTTACTGTTGTATCAAACAGGGATATTTGAAAACTGAAAACCAGGTGTTTTCAAAGGTCAGGTTGAATGTATCATGTGATTCATGTCTAACTGTCAATCTGTGACTATACGCTCACGTTAAATTGGGAACAATATTCAATAGAATGATTGCATGGTGGAATGTCCGCACTATAGGCTTATAGCTTGAATTATCTTGATACGACATTTTTGTGGAATTAGTGCTGGGCACATCTTATATCATGTCAAACTGTCAATCGGTTGGCATTGTACCTTTGGCGTTCTGATGTTAAATCGAAAATCAATGTTTGTTCTAGAGCTAATCATATTGAATTATTATTATGACAAAACCGTCTTATCGAAGTGGTGGGCTAGTGTTGGATCTAGCCTGCCATGTCTGTCAATCTTTAACTTAGGAGGTGTTCGTTGTATGGAGTCTAAAATTTAGAGGGAAGAACCTTGTCATTTAAGAGTATTAAATAAAGTTTAATTACAAAACTAACTGCAGAACCCCTGGTCTAAATCGCGAGACGAATCTAACGAGGGTAGGTAAGCCGTGATTAGACGTTGGTACTGTAGCATTACTGTAACAAAATATAGATTAATTAGACTTGTTAGATTCGTCTCGTAAAAATGTAACTATCTGTAAAAAGATTTTGTCATTAAATTTTATTTAGTACTCTTAAATAATAAGATTCTTTTTGATATGACAGGTCTAAATGCTAAAACAACGAACACCCCCTTACTATTGCTCACGTTGTAGAGAATAACACCCAATGAAATTATTGCTTATAACGGACCCTGAGTAATGCAATGTAGTAATATCTGTGATTTTCAATTAAATTATCTTGAAACGGGAATATTGTGGAATCCAAGTGCTGGTACATATTGTACCATGTCAATCTGTTATTCAAATTTTTTACATAAATTATTTATTTTTTTAAATTTTATTTTATTATTAAATATATTTTAATCATAACATATTTATTTTTATATTTAAATAATTTTTTTAATAAGGTCTCGGACGGAGGGAGTATACGCCTGTGTTCTCATGTTAAATCGAAAATAATATCCAAAATGCATCTATGCTCAGATCCGCGCACTCTGCCGTTCTGTTCGGACATTAATCACTCCATGAAAAAGGGATCGGTCTTAGAAAAAACCAACTGCAACATGGAACAGATTTGTCTGAGTTGAACAAAAATAAATATAGTTCCAAAACGAACGCGTACGAGAAGTGTTTCCGAGGGGAACAAAACCCAGAGTAGCAGATCGGATAGCTGTATGGACAAGTTGAATGCACAAGTCATACATGAAGATGAGAAGTGCCAGAATCTTAGCCCGATTACTCTCGGCAACGTACAGCGCTGAAAACGCTACTGAAGAAGCGCATCAGAGACTCTAATTTATTGCCTCAAATCAAAATTTTAAACTGAGAACAGGAAGAGAAAGAGCATAAAACAAGATCGGCGACGGGGTAAAACCGCATTAGACTCACGAAAGCTTTGTGCAATCAACACAGGTATGATTGATTCAGAGTTTGATGGTATGTAAGTGCAAATCATCATCGCCTAACGCAGGATCCTCCAAATCACCAAAAGGATTACGAATCAAAACAAAACAGAGAGCCAAGCATAAGACGTGCGAAGAAAAAAACAAATCGGCATGGAACGCTGACCATGAACAAGAGCGGCGGCGGACGAGGGATGATTTGAGACGTCAGGTGCGCGCGGTTATATATAGAGCGGTCGGCGGCGGAGGGTGCAAACCCTAGCGGGTGGCCTTTGTCACGAGATTGCCCCTCGCCATTGGTTTCTTTCGGCCTTTTGGGACGTTGGACCAATGCAAATTCGACTCGTTCTGAGGCCCACTAATCAGGCAAGCATTTTATAGCCCAGCCAATTGGGGCCCAAATATGCTAATCAGGCCGCTTCGGGAAGTCGGGCGCTCGTTCAAAAAAAAAAAGGAAGCCCGGCGCTCTCCGTTCATTGATTTCAATTTTCAGGCCTCTCTTCTCAAAAAAAAGAAAAAGAAAAAAAAACAGGCCTCTGGTTTCGTCTATCGACACACTTATCAGCAATGACCAATTGGCTCAAAATAATAATAATAAAAAAGAAGCAATGACCAATTGGCGCGATCAACCGCACACAAATGTAACCAGACAAAACGAGGGTTCAAGTTAAATCACACATTCTCCACAGGCCAAAAAAAAGGCGAACGAAGCAGAAGAACAGAGCTCGTGATGAGATGAGAGAGGAGCTCTCGGGTCAAGAATTATTTTCCAGCACCGTCCGTGGCTCACACGCAGGTAAGCGTCTCAGCAGACCATGCTGCTCTTCTTCTTGGCGACCATCCTCCGCCAGAAGGTGGTGACCTCCTTCTCGATCTCGCGCTCCGTCTTCTTGTACGGGTGGTCCGCCCCGTGATGCTTGGCGGCGTGCGCGTCCATCTCCGCCACCGTCTTGCCGAGGTCGGTGATGAGGCGCTCGGCGAGGCCGCGGCTGAAGTCCTCGCGGATGACCACGCGCATGACGGCCACGTGCTCGGCGTCGGCGGGCATGGTGTAGGCCGGCACGATCCAGCCGAAGCGGCGCAGGCTCTCGGCCACCTCGAACACCGTGTACCGGGACGAGTCCTTGAGGGAGAAGGCCACCAGCGGCACGCCGGAGTCCTTGGACACCACGTCGAAGTGGCCCATCTTCTCGATGCCCTCGCGTAGCACCGCCGCGTTGTCGCGGCAGTTCTCCATCACGTCCTTGTAACCCTGCAACATGACACCACCGCAACAGAGATCAATTGCAGCTTCAGTACATAGCACCATTGCAGACTCATGCTATTTAAATGTTTCGGTGTTTTTTTTCTCGTATTTCTAACTTGTACTAGTGTGTCCTCATTTGTGCATGGATCAACAAATTTAAATCACTTCTGCATATTACGTGAAGAACACACTGATGGCATGACGAACTCACGCACAGAATCCCAACTGACAGCACAACAACCTGAACTGCATGAAATGCGTGCTTGTTTGCTTGCAGCCACGAAAAAATAAACTTATTATGTGCTTCTTGCAAGCACAAGCAACAATCAAGCCCCAGGGGTTGTAAGTCAGAGCCTAACGTGAGCATCAGGGAACTCTACTAGTACTACTTTTCTGAAACCATTTGTCACTGTCCGTGATTCCTTAAAGAACATCGCAATAAACGGCAAATTTAGAATTGGCGCAATACAAAGATGTCAATTGCAATTACCTCGAATCCAAGACGGATGAGCTGGTAATACTGAGCAATTATCTGGCTCGAACCTATCCAATAGATCACACCGGTTAACTGAAAGTCTGAAACAGATAAAATGAGGTAACAGAGCCAGGGCGCGTACCTTTGGAGAAGTTGAGCGTGAACGTGGGCTGATCAGCGCCGAGGTAGTTGATGTGGAAGATGAGCTCGTCGGGGAGGTCCTCCTTGCTCCTCCAGATGACCCATCCGACGCCGGCGTAGACGAGGCCGTACTTGTGGCCGCTGACGTTGATGCTCTTCACCAGCGGCAGCCGGAAGTCCCACACCAGGTCCGGGTAGATGAAGGGCGCGATGAATCCGCCGCTGGCCGCGTCCACGTGGATGGGCGTGTCCCACCCGGTCTCGGCGTTCTTGGCCGTGAGCAGGTCGTTGAGCATCTTGACGTCCTCGAACTCGCCGTTGAGCGTGGAGCCGAGGATGGCGGCCACGCAGATGGTGTTCTCGTCCACCATCTCCGCCGCCTTCTCCGGGTCCATCACGTAGTACCCTTCCCTCAGCTTCACCTCCTTGAGCTCCACCTCGAAGTACCGCGCGAACTTCTCCCAGCACACCTGTGAAGCCATTGATCGTGTTCAAACGTTTCTCTTCGAAAGACGATCGTGTTCGTGCTCGTACTTCAAAACTGCAAAATATGGCGTACGTACCTGAACGTTCGCGCCGGTGACGATGTTGGGCTTGTCGTAGGGCTTGCCCGCCGCTTTCATCTTGTTCTGCCACTTCCTCTTGAACGCCAGCCCGGCCAGCATGATGGCCTCCGAGGAGCCGACGGTCCCGACGCCGACGGCCGTCTCGTCGTCGCCGATCGGCGCGTTGAAGAGATGCGCGATCATGTTCACGCACCGGTTCTGTTTCACGTCGAAATCAATCGATGGATCTTGTCGTCAAGGCACGCATGAATGGACAGATCACTCTCGGTACGTTACCTGGAGCTCGGTGGTGACGGGGTACTCGTCCATGTCGACGTAGTTCTTGTTGACGGAGGCCTGGATGAGCTTGTCGCACTCGGGCTCCATCCACGTGGTGACGAAGGACGCCAGGTTCAGCCGCGGGTTCCCGTCCAGCATCAGTTCGTCGTTGATGATCTGGTACGCCGCCTCCTTGGGGATCGACTGCTCCGGCATCCGGAACCTGCACGACTAGCACAGGCCAGATCAGTCCCCCACGCAACATGAGCTCAGATCAATGAAGAACGCCGATCGAAGCCCGTCGTCATCGCTCTGGTACGTACCTCGGGAGCGCGGTGCGCACGTAGCGCGATGCGAAGGTGGAGCAGTGCAGGGACTCGCCGGAGCTCGTCTGCGCCCGGGACAGCGCCATGTTTCCCCCCTCCTCTCTCCGGTTCAGCTAGCGCGGTTAATTAGGATCTCTCGGTTGTGCCGTTCGCCCGAGACGAAACGATTAGCATTCCACAAGATGGGAGCGCAGAGCAGTGGTAAGCCGTTTTATAAGAAAGAGAAGAGGAGGGGGGAAGGCACGCGAGCGACGTGTCCCGGCCAAGTTCTTGAGAGGGAGCAAAAAAGAGGCCGATTCGCGCGGCGGAGCGGACAGTGCGATGTGAGGCCACCGCGCCGGGTCAGTCACCGAAAACCTCCCGCCCGCCTGACGCGCGCGCGCGGCGGATCGAACACACGACAGCACGCGAACTGCAGGAACTGCATACGCGAACTGCAGGACCTGCATAGCATACGGATGGTGCCGGTCCGTGCTGCCCATGGCAGAAAGTTGAAGTGCCGACAGATGGGACCGAGAGCTGCTCCGTGCTCCCGGCTCGGCCTAGCTTGGCGCTACATTTCTTCGCTCATGAAGCCTTTGCCCCTTTCTTGATCCGTCACGGCTGACGGCAACAGCCATCGTACGGGAGGCCGTCGTCTCCTGGGCATAAAGGTCCCACGAAACTGCCCAGGTTTCAACGTTTGTGACCATCAGCAGCATTTTTCCAGTCCGTACGATAACTATTGTTTCAGCTTACGACATCGAAGGTGGACTAGGCACAACCCGGGACTCAAAAGCTTTTATCTTTGATGTACAGAAAAGCATTTGTTTTTGTACCTATCATTTGTAGCTTCACCACTGAGTTCTAGAACTTGCTTTACCACAACCCCGTATATGTCTCTGTCTCATTCTGGCTAAATATTGCAGATTTCTCTTTATTAACATTTTGAACCTTGCAAGATTCATAGAAGTCCAGAATATGTTGTTCCTGCTGCAGAGTTACCCTCATTTGCTTTCAATAGTAGCATTAGGGAGTCATCTGCGAAAAGGAGATGCGTGACACTCGAGCGCCTTCACAGGTTTTAACACCTTGAATCATGTTACTGATCTCGGCAGTGCAAGAAGACAGTCCCTCATCACAAATAAAATAATGATGATAAAGGATCTACCTACCATAAACCCCTTATGCCCCGTTTGGATGTCAGAATTGGAGCTCGGAATTGGGAATTAGAATTGGATCCGGTGAATACCATTGTTGGGATGTTTGTGGAATTGAGAATTGGTATTGGGTACCAATGCTGTGGAATCAACACACAGCTTAAATAACGCTTCGTCAAAACCGAGCCTCCCACCTCCGTATTGGGATGAATCGCGATTTCTCCTCCGTTGCCGAGACACCGCTAGCTAGCCAGCGCCGCCGACCCCCAAATCCTCCTCCTCCTAGGTCCCTAGCCCTCCACTCCGACGAGCGGCAACCTTGACGTTGCGGCCTCCTCTCAGGGATATCGATCTCCTCCATCCTCTTGTTCCTCAAGTCCGGTGGCTAACATCCCTCCCCCAACCACGTCTTCCTCAACGCCGTCCGCCTTGGGGGTCCGCAGAGGCCCGTCTTGGGGGTCAACGAAGGCAGGGCCTATGGCGTTCGGTCTGCCCGGTGGGTTCCTGTACTCGAATCACGCATCCCAGAGCGCGTCGCGCGGTGCCGCGTCTGAAGAAGCCGATCACCGCTGCCACTGAGCTGCGCGGCTCACCTGCAGGCGGCTACTTGAGGCATATACTCGATCCACACGCCTGTAAGGACCGAGCCCATCACGCGCAGCCTCGCCGCTACGCATGGCCCTGCGATAGAGGACCTGAGATTGAAGAAGTCACGGGAGAGAGACCATCAGCAGCCCTCACGACCAACAGCCGCGGATGAAGAGCAGTGTGTTAATTTCTAATTCGCGTCATATGCATCCAAACATGAATTGGTATTTTCCCATGTGTTGAATTCCATCTTTCAATTCTATCTACATCCAAACAATCGATTTGGCATTGGGCTCATTTCAATGCCTACACGGATTTGGTATTGAACTGAATTCAATGTCAAGGCCTCCAATATCTACATCCAAACAGAGCCTTAGAGAATGGTTTTTTTGCGATCTCATGATTAACTTTAATCCGGTGCTACATCCTTCAAAATTATCGCAACTCTAGGTTTGGACGGCCGCACAAAAATTAAAGATGCCTGGAAAAGTGATGTGCAGCACAAGAAATGGGGAGCGGTGGAAAAGGAGAGAGACAGAGATAAAAAATATGCATTGGGAAGTAAGAATGAAGAGTTGAGATGCATTGGAATGAGAGAATTACAATTATTTTAGCAAAAATTTAAATCATAGAACTTATTAAAATCACCTGATATTCAGGTCATTTACCTTTGGGATTAAACAACCGTTGTATTCCTCCATTCAAATTATCGACGAGTTGGAACATGGAAATGGGCCTCATCAGCTGCTGGGCCAGAATGTCCAACACACATTTCAGCCTTCCTCCGCTTCTCCCTCCGAACGGCCTTCTTCCCCAATGCATCGACAAGACGACAAGTGAGAAAAGAGCAACCCTAGCGAGCGAGTAGCAGCGGCGCCCGGCGAGGAACCTGCGCGGGGTACCGGCCGGGCGGCATCTGAGACCAGCAGCGGCATCGCGGCACTTGTAAGCAACAAGCGGGCGGCGCCCCACCAGCACCGGGCCAAAGGGTGCACTGAGCAGGTACATAGTCCAAGGCTCCAACTGAAACCCAATTGATAAGTTTGGCCTTCTGAGTCTAGTGTATGATTGCGGTTAAGATGAATGAAGAATTGAGGCCAATTTAATTTCGTAAACTACCTTCGTTGTAGTATAGGGTCGGCTCTCTGCTCTTTTAAAAGGGATATGCTTTATTGAATTGTATGAAGTACACCATCATCCAATTTATGGTGTCCATCCATTGATTATCCCCATTTATCTTGGAAATATATATTTAGAAGCCTTAGAACTGGGAAATAAGAATCACAAAACGCTTTGAAGGATAAAGGTCTTAGAATGCTGCTGTCCTGCAGTCAAACTTCAAGATAGTGAACAGTGATTTAGTTTATGCTTATTCTATTTCTATGTTCGTAATTAATTAAATGTTACACTACCGAATTCACTAAGTTTGATATAACCATATTTAGTAGGTATCCTCATCTGTCACCAGAATACTATCATCGGTTTTTTGTTATAAATCACTTTTGTTTCGTTCTGTTTATATATGAATTTGGTTCTGAATATGGCAGTTTTCTGTAGGCTCCATATGCGTATCCTAAACTTTTGCCCTGCTTATGCTGCCTACACCTCCCCCGCCACACCAAGCAAGCAAAGAGAATCACGTAAACAGCTGGCCATGGCATCACCGACAGGGAGGAGCAGCATCTGCCACTTAAAGATTCCAGACTTCCTGGTAGGTTCTATTGGACAATCAGTGCCTGCAGTGGGGCTCGGCATGGCATTCCACCCGTTTGTGGCGGAAGATGTAAAAACTGCTGTGGTTTCCGCACTGGAGCTTGGCTACCGCCACATCGACACCGCGGCTCTCTACGCTTCTGAGCGGGTTGTCGGTGAGGCCATGGCCGAAGCAGTGCAGCATGGCATTGTGGCATCTAGGGAGGAGTTGTTTGTGACGAGTAAGGTGTGGTGTACGCAGAGCCATCCTGAGCTCGTGCTCCCATCCCTAAGGGAGAGCTTGCTGTAAGTTTCTTGAGCTTAATTTTTCTCTTTTTTTTTGGAATCTTATAGCTAGTGTCTCAATCAATATTCGGTAATTTGAACCAGTCTTTCATTCAGGTGAGAACATGAGATATTGTGTTGTGAATTTAGAATCTAATATTAAGAACTAGCCCGTAAAACTTTCGGTGATTTTAACCGAATTCTCACTTAAGGTGAGTATGAGATATTGATGTTATGTATGCCTTCTAATTAGTAACTATGTAGCAGGCTTTGACCAATGTTTACTGTAAACTAGCAATGTGGCCTGCGTATTTGAGGATCTAGATCTATTTTAGCTAGTATAGTGCCGTAATTTCGTTTCTGCAAATTTAAACTATCTTGAACCTCTCGATAATGGCCCTTGCTCCCATCATGTCTCAGTGTCGACCCACAGTTTATTCTTTTGTTTTCCACTAGCTTGTATAGGAGGAGCTCAAAGCTTTGGGGGTCCACATCGCAGGTCTCTGGTACTTCACCCTTTGCATAATTGCATTGGCTTACCTTGCTCGTGCAGCTCCCACTTATGCCTTCCTCTATCCTGCCACTCTTCAATGTGACGACGATGACCTCCTTGGCCATCTAACACCGTCATCGATAACGATAGAACTTTCTTCTACCTTCCTAGTTGTTGCTTTGTCTCCATGACATGCAGGCTCACTACGAGGAACTTGGAAAGGCGCTCACTATCTTGGGCTACTTTTCATCATCCGCTTTGCCCATCCTTGTTGCCTCTGTCACTGTGCCATACATCCTCGAGATCCATTGCCTTCCGATAGCAGGGTATGTGATCTAGAGTAGATACGATACTTACCAAACTCCAATCTCCCTCCTTTTCACATGTACCACACTGCTGCTGAAGGAAAATATGAATCACAGTTCATGTGGAAAGTAAAATGGGGAAATTCCTTATTGGCCATCGAAAAAAGTTACGGTTCCTTATTGGCCATCGAAAATTTTCAAGTTCCTTTTTGGCCATCGAGTTGAAATTTTTTCCCTTATTGGCCACTCCGTCCACTTCTGTTAGCTTGGTTGGGTCCATACATGTCAGATTTTTGTCAAAATGACCACCGCTTCCCTTACCTCACAGGTGGACACTAAATCTTGAAAACAAACTGATCGGACCAACCTTCTCCCTCGTCCCTCACTCCTCCCGTTTTCCCTACCCTAACCCTACCAGCGAGTGCGGTGGCCCCGCAACAGGAGGGAGGCGGAGCAGTAGCAAGGAGTGCGTCCTACGGGAAGCAACATTGAGGCATGCGGTAGGAGGCGAAGCAACAGTGCAGCGGTAGGAGGCTCTGAGCAATGACCGATTCAAACTCTTCCGTGATGCCATTTTGTCAAAGCAAATTGATGCAATTTGGACCTGAATGGCCATGTCTTAGCATGTGACTGAACCTTGTGTATGTGAAAAATATGGCCGTGTATTACTATTAATATTCCCTAATATATCTATTGCAACTTGTTGCTGCCAAAATTTCCAGAAATACATATTGTTGCTGCCGAAATTTCCAATAAATTAATATGAGCTGATATGCTGCCCAATCCCATGGCTAATAAGAAACATTGGCTAAAACAAATGCTGTCAAGGGCAAATGGGTCCTTTCTTCTTGAAATTAACACAGTTATGGCAACAATCTGATGGCGATGGCCAGTAAGGGAAAAAAAAATCAACACGATGGCCAGAAGGGAACTTCGAAAATTTCGATGGCCAATAAGGAACAACAACTTTTTTCGATGGCCAATAAGGAATTTCCCCTAAGTAAAATTGCATTGTCTACGAACTGGTGCATTCTGCGGTTTCGGACATGGAGAGCAACTAGGTTGGCTTGGTGTTTTACATGGTGTTCATCAAAATATTGTGGAATTTTAAAGTTAGTAAGTTTAAATCATAACTGGAATAATTCATATCAAGTTACTGGATTTAACAATTTGAACCATTAAATCCTGGTTGAGTATTTTCAACCTTAGAGTCCAAATGAGGAACTCCTACTACTTAAAAAAGCCTGCATAAATTCTTTAACGAAGAGGGTCTTCCATGGGTTAAGATGGTACGAAAAAAAAAAAATCCCGCTGGTCAGTTGCCAGGACTATGAAAAAGGGACTCTTTCTGCTAGAGGGATATTGTAAATCTCACTGATCATGTAGCTCCATCTTACTTTGGTCAGATTTTAGGCTGGTCAATTATTGGCTTCTTGCTTTACCATATCCTCATCTCTACTTCTATGCAAAAAGGGAACTAATCACTTTGCAACAGGCCTCCAGCATTGAACATGTTCAGCAAGTGTTTCACTTACCATTTGTGAAGACAAGCTTTTGTGAATTTCTAATTCTTTATGGAATCATGCTCAATATCAATTTCAGTGAAGCTGCTGATAAATGGGAATATATCTTAGGCAGTCACTTATACATCTGCCAAAGCATACAAATATGTCATAGGATTAACTGTAGTACTTCATGTACTTGCGATCGATGCTTATGACACGAGGAAACTTCAGAATATCTGTTCCTATATTGTAGTTTTGCCAAGAGAGATTGGGCTCTCTTTGAATTTCAAGCACCTCCTCTATCACCACTGGACATTACTCAACACTTCAAGACTTCGCTTTCTCTAGTTGTCCTGTGCTTCATGGAGATCATTGGGTTGGAGCATCTGGAATGTAAGAAATAATTGGGGTTTCAATAATACAGCATTAACAACACAAGCCTTCAAATCCAAATTTTCGCACGTGCTCTCCATGGTGTGAACACTAGTTATTTTCCCAGAATCGCAGAGTGGCTAGAGTCTCTTGACCCTGAATTATGTATATGCTTAGCTTTGTTTTCCAATATTTCCTTTTTCATTTGTTCACATGCTATTTTAATGCTCTTCATAAGCTTTCGTGGTTAATTTCCTCTAGTTTTTTTGGGGAAAAAAATCCTAGTTGAAATCAAAGTATTACATTTCTAACATTTACGTTTGCACATATGAATGCTTGCAACTTCAAATGTTATTTTTTGAATCTCGTAATTTAATACAAAATTTAAGTAAAATAATAATAATATGTTTTGAAGTGGAAACAAAATGGACATTAAAAGGTAAATCATGTATTTTAACTGATTCTACAGTAGTTGGCTTTACTGAATGCAATGGAATTACTGTACTTTCGTGGCAGGCAAGATACTTATAGTTTTATCTGTAGGAACCTTCAATTGGAATATGTTGATCTGTACCTGGTTCATTGGCCCATGGCCGTAAAGCCTAGCATGCCCCACTTCCCAATGAAAAGGGAGGACATTGTGCCGTTGGACTTGAGTGGCGTATGGCAGGCAATGGAGGAATGTCATCGCCTTGGTCTTGCTAAAATGATTGGTGTTAGCAATTTCACAACAAAGAAGCTGCAGGAGCTTCTTGCCATTGCAAAAATTCCCCCAGCAGTCAATCAGGTATGTGTTGATCAACTGGATAATTACTGTCGACAACCTTCTGTACTTTTAGGAACTGAGCATATGTCGGTTGCTGGTGCACCCTCATTTCTCAGTTGTGTTGATCAACTGGATAACCACTTGAAGCAGATTTAATAAAACCTTATTTCTCAGTTGTCTTTTTTTGAGTAATTATTTATCAGTTGTGTTTTTCAGTGTTATTCATGCATGTGATAAAATGCAGGTTGAACTGAATCCGACTTGGCAGCAGAAGAAACTGATTGAGTTCTGCAAAAGTAAGGGTATCCATGTGGCTGCTTATTCTCCCCTGGGAGGCCAAAGGATATCTGAAATGAATCCTGTACGGCATTCTGATGTTTTGGAGGAGATTGCAATGGCTAGAGGGAAGTCAGTGGCTCAGGTATTAACTGTGTTGTCTCACGTCATCTTAATCTTAGTGTATCAGTTCACTTGATTTCTCATCAAAATTCAAGATCTTTGAATGCTCTCCATAAGTATTGAATCATTCTAGTTATGTTGGTGACTTATTAGGATTGTACATGTCTTGGTAAAAAAAGTTTTATGCATTCTGGCACAAGATCACCAAATGCGCTAAAATTCAAGAAAGTTGTGCTTGGATGAGCATAAAAGACTCAAAATAAAACGTTTAAAATTGCAAAAAAGCACAACGAAAGAATCAAATATGTGATCAAATAAAAAATGTGGCAATTATGATTTTGCTACAGGCAATCTGTCCCATTCTTTTGCTAATATTTTAGCAGAACAAGCGTGTAACTGACTTCCCATTCCCTCCCAGATTTCATTGCGATGGATCTATGAACAAGGTGTGAGCATGGTGGTAAAAAGCTTAAGGAAAGAGAGACTTAAGGAGAACATGGACCTCTTTGATTGGGAATTGAGCGACGAAGACCGGTTTAAGATTAATCAGATAGCACAGCGCAAGTTAGTCACAGTAAAGAATCTCCTCTGCCCTGAAGGTGTCTCCTGTGTTGATATTTCGGATGTTGATGCTCTTGAAATGTAGATACGGTGACAATGGACTAACACTTGGTCCACAATGTGTTTGATATGTCGGAAGCAGGTAATGTATCTGCATAAGATGATTTTGTTCTGCATAATTCGTGGTATATATGATTTCATCCCTAGTATATATACCATTCAAGATATTTTTATGTGGGAGATATGTTTTAGACATGTTTGACCGCCTAGTGCTGCATAGCCTTTTCTTACGTTGATCTCACCAGTTTTATCGTTTCCAGTATCTCATGTCACTGCTAAAGAGTCCTTTTATCTGATTTTTTTTTTCGAAAAATAGGCAGGAGAGCTGCCTGTATATTAATTAAGAAGAGGAAAAGTACAACATGTTACAAGCAAAGAAAAACTTACAAAAGCATACAAAAGTAAGGACACAGGATGTAAAATAACAGCAGAGGAAAGGATCAACTAGATTTTGCTACTCTGTAAAGGCAAATGTCTTCCAGAATTGCTTCGCACGTCTTGCTGTATGACTGTTCTTTCTGTTGGAACACTCTTCGGTTTCTCTCTTTCCAGATTCCCCACCAGAAGTACAGGAGTAAGCCCACCATTTTCCTTTTGTCCCTTTTTTCTTGCCCAGCGTTGTATAATGCATTGGTTGCATCCTTGATTGAGTGTGCGGAGGGGAGTATTGATTTGATGTCGTGCTTACCTAGTTTCTCCGAGAATAGTTTCCATGTTGCTTCTGTGTAGTTACAGTCCTTCAGCATATGTTCCGTTGTCTCAGGGAGACAGTAGCATAAGGAGCAATTTTCCTCTGCATTCCATTGTTTTTTCCTCATGACATCTGCTGTGTTGAGCTTATTTAAGCAAGCAAGCCATGCAAAAAATTTGCATTTTGATTCTGCCTGTGATTTCCAAATCCAGTTTCTCCATGGCTGACTAATATGGGGTAGGAATTGTATTTCATAAGCTGATTTTGCTGAGTACTTCCCATCAGATGTCCATCTCCAATAGATCTTGTCCTGTTCCTCATTTAGGGTGACTTGCTGAATTCTCAGTTGCAGCAACATGAACTCATCAATGAGTGTTTGGTCATTGAGGGTTTTGAGATTTCGGACCCAGTTATGATTCTTCAGTTCTGTGGCCACATTCTTTTTTTTGAAGCGAGATAACCTGTAGAGGTTGGGCGCTAGCAGCTTTGGAGCCATGCCATCAAGCCATGCTGCCTCCCAGAAAGGCGTGTTTTGCCATTTCCTATTTGTATGTATGTTGATCTGAAGAAGAGCTCTCTATCAGTGCCATTCTCCATTATAGGCATTCCATACCAGGGTCTTGGTGTTTCATCCCATTGATGCCATAACCACCGCAGTCTGAGTGCTCTGCCAATTTTGTCTAAGTCTTTGATTCCCAGCCCTCCTAGTTTCTCCGGCATCTGCACCGTTTTCCAATTGACCAAACACTGGCCTCCTTTGATTGATTCCAGATCATGGCCCTTTCATAGGAATCCTCTTCTGTATTTGTCTATGCATTTAATTGCCCACTTTGGCATCCCAAATATTGTCATGAAGTACGTTGGTATGGACGAGAGCACTGACTTGATCATTCTCTCTCTACCCGTAGCATTTAGCAGATCACGTTTCCATCCAGGTAGTCTGTCAGCTATTTTTTTGTATAATTGGCCTAATCAGGGCCCTCCCAATTTTCTTAAAATGGAGTGGCAGTCCTAGATATTTCGTTGGGAAGCTTTTGAAATTGCAGTTTGACTCCATAGAAAGCTGTTGCTGTCTGCGAGCTGCAATTCTGATGGCAAAGAACTCAGTTTTCTCTAAGTTGGTATGTAGTCCTGAGGCCTTCCCAAAGAGTTCAAGAATTTGTTTCATGTCTTCCAAGGTTGGCTTGATAAAGATTGCAGCGTCATCAGCATAGAGGGATACTCTGAAATGGGCCCTGTTCTTTGGAAGAGGGGTTAAAACCTTTTCTTCATGTGCTTTTTGGAAGAGGAGATGAAGGGGATTTATTGCCAGGAGGAATAGCATTGGAGAGAGGGGGTCACCTTGCCTGACTCCTTTCTGATGTTGGATTGCTCTAGTGAGTTCCCCATTAACAAAGAATCTTGATGTTGAGGTTAAAAACATCATCGATATCCAGGATTTCTTCGCTGGGAAGCCATACGCTTCTAAGACCTCTAGCAGGTAGCTCCAATTTACTGAGTCAAAGGCTTTTGAGATGTCTAGTTTCACAAAGATGGCTGCTTGTTTAGTTTTATGCATTCGCTCTATGGTCTTTTGAACATAAATGAAGTTGTCATGAATGCATCTCTTCTTTATGAAGGCATTTTGATTGATTTCGATGAGTTTACCTATTTCTTTCGATAGCCTTATTGCCAGTATTTTTGAAAAGAGTTTCATGAAGCGATGAGTGAGGCTGATTGGTCTGCAATCCTTTGCTTTGTCTGGGTGATCAACTTTAGGGATGAGAACTACGTGCGATGTGTTTAGCTCATCTAGACCTTGCGAGTTGAGATGGTATAGTTGGTTTATGGCATTTGTGAAATCCCTCTTGATTGTTTCCCAACACTCATGGTAGAACTTTCCTGTGAAACCATCTGGGCCTGGAGCTTTGTTCTTTGGCATCTGCATTACTGCTTGCTTGATTTCTTCCTCTGAGAAGGGCACTTGTAGGTGTTCTAAGTTGTGCCTCTGAATCCCTATGTTTTCTAGCTGTAATTTGCAGTCTCTAGGAGTATATGTCCCCATGATCTGATTAAAGTGTGAGTAGATTGTATTCAATTTATCTTGCTGCGTTGTGTAGATAGTCCCTTGGTGATTTAGTGCTTGGATAAATTTCCTTTTTTTCCTTACTCTTGCAGCTGCTTGGAAAAATCTTGTGTTGGCGTCTCCTTTTTTTTATCCATGTAATTCTTGATTTTTGTCTCTTCCTCGATTTGTCAATTGCTAGAATTTCCAGGATCCTTGATTTCAGTCTTTTTCTTAGCTCCATCTCGTCATCAGTGAGAGGTCTATGCTCCTGAGCCTGGTCTAATCTTAGAATGATTTCTGAGGCCATGGCATATGCTAGTTTTGCTTGATTGACCATGCTAGTAGACCAGAGCCTTAGTGCTTTGGCTGTTCTTGCCATTTTTTTGTTGAGAATTTGCATTGCATTGCCTTGGTCCATCTGATTCCAGGCATTCTGAACACATTCTTTGAAGCCTTCCATTGAAGTCCAGTAATTTTCAAACCTAAAACCCCTATAGTTTTGTTGTGGTTCCATTGGGAGTAGCATCAACGGGCAGTGATCAGACATTGTCGTTGACAGTGCCATTAGCCTGGTCCATGGTATTTTTTTCCTATAGGGATGTGATAAAAACTCTGTCTATTCTGGAAAGGGTTGAGTTCTTTTGCTCATTTGACCAAGTGTAGCGTCTGCCTTCAAGATCTATTTCTTTAAGTGCAAGATGGTTTATTGCTCTTTTGAATCTGTCTATCATCCTGTGTTGAAGTCTCCCATTATTTTTGTCTTCAGAGTTGCAGATTAGGTTGAAGTCAAGTCTCCTAGAATGATCCAATCGTCTTGTATACCTTGAGCGTCCTTGAGAGCCCGCAATTGTTGGATGAAAGTCTTCTTGTCTGCATTAAGTTGAGGCCCATAGACTGCAGTAAGTGTCCACTGGGTTTTATTAACTTTGTCCTCCAGGCAGGCTGAGATGGTGTAGTCCGGTTGATGATGCATGTGGACGGTGAAATAATCTTGTGATGCTGCAATCAAGATCCCTCCTCTAGTTTCTGTCGATGGCAGGAAGCAATAGTTGTTCTGGAACTCCGGTCCAAGCATTCTGGAGATGATGCTGTCATTGAATTCATTCAGCTTAGTTTCCTGTAAGCAGACTATAGTCGGACGATGCAAGTCGACCACCTTTCTAACATTATCTCTCCTTACTGGAGCATTGAGGCCACGCACATTCCAGGATAGGATCTTATAATGTTTATAATCCATAAATAAAAGTCATCAACCACGAGAACCTGCCTAAGATGGCAAGGACACTCATAACCAGGTAGCACTTAACTATTACATAACCAAGTTCAGTGGAAAAGCATAATAAAATACTTAATATCATAGCATAGTTAAAGCAACTAGGCATGCATCGATGGAAGGGTGGGCTCAAGATGTGGTACTGCCGCCCTTTCCTCCCTTCTTGATCTTCTTGGGGGCCTGTTCATCAATGTCTTTCTCCATCTTGGCAATGGTGTCCTTGGAGAGGGGCCTCTTGAAGGTCTCAGTGTACTTCTCCTTCGCTTCCTCTGTGAGTTCATCACCCTCTTCAAGCTCTCCTAGGATTCTTGCAATCCTTTGCTGTGCCAACTTCATGACTGGTTTGTCCGCTTTATTGAGCTTCTGCAGCCTCTTGCTTTTCTCCCTAGTGTTGGATGTGAGGATAGCATCGTGTTCCTGCACTCGAGTAGGAACAGCTAAGTTCGCCTGTGGGATTGGTATGGAACTGTCAGCAATGAATTGAGTAATTTTGCTATTTACCTGGTTAACCGATTCCTGCTGCTCCTGAGCATTCACATCACCCTGCACTACATTGTCCTCATGATTCACTTCCTTATTGACTGCATCATCTCGAGTGGTCTGTGCTGGCTCTATCCTATCTTTATCTGCAGGCTCATTTAGGTCAGTTTGCACCTCAGCTTGAGTGTTATTTATTCCATGATCCTCCCCCCCGCATTGATTGGCTCAACAGATGCAGCTTGAGTATCCTGCTGGATTACATGATCTTCTTTTTGTACAGCTTCATCTTGGTTATTTGGTGGAGCATTAGGCAGGTCCAGGGTGGGTTCTACCTGCTGTGAGAAATCAATAACCTCTTGTGAGCTAGGGCATTCATAAGTACAAGTAGTGTTAGTCGCATAACGAGCAAGCAGACTGTCTGCATATTTCCTAATTACAGGGCTTACAGGGGTCGGGGTTGGGAGCGCAGGAGTTTGAGGCAGCTTAGGAGTACTATGCAACTCTGAAATTGCAGCATGGGTGATTTGTGGTCTAATGACAATCGCCTCATTGACTCTGGGTGTATCTTCCACCCACATGTCCCCTTTGAATGGTTTGATGGCCGGAGTAGGTGTTTTGTAAAGTGAAGGTGTGTGTCAAGACTCTCAGAGTTCACCATTTGCCTTAATTGAAAGTGCTCTGTTGACATGTTGTGAGTGCCAGCATTGATGTTTCTGTGAATACCCCCCACCAGATAAGAGTATAGTATCTTTGTTATGGCCATCTTCATTGACACCAGATCTTCTTCTTTGATTCCATTATTTAAGAACACTACATCTTCTAGAAGGGGCAGAAAGCCTAGAGGGTCAACACCCTGGTTGCTGTCTGGTCTTGACATGAACATCTTGTTCCACTCCTCTGAATTGATGGAAACTTTGGGGGTGTCTTGAGATATTCCAGCTCTGGCAGCCATGGTTCTATTAGAGATGAACCTAGACAGTGCACCTTCAATAGGTTTGCTAGCAATGAACTGACTGGAATCAGGTGAAGTAGGCCTTGCCTTTCCCCTTGTTTCTGTGGAGGAGGTTGGCACCTCCTTTTTCCCTTTCTCCTTCCATAGCTTGCTTAGTTCTCTCTTCTCTTCATCTGATGCCCATTGGTCATGTACTCTCTGCTGCCCATCACTTCTTTGTCTGTACCCAGACCTGCCTTGGTGTGGAATTCTGGATCTGCCCCTTTCCTGGTTTGCATCTCTCCTGCTGTACGTAGGGACAATACCATAGTGTGTTCTGTCCTTCCATGATTTTCCCCTAGGACCCCTGCTGCCCCTATCATCATCACTGTCATCACTACGTGGTCGTCTGATAGGTGTTTGCTCCCTACATCCTTTTCTTGGATATGCCCACATTCCATCATCATCGTGCTCATCCCTTCTTCTCGGTGTAGGGACAATACCATAGTGTGTTCTGTCCTTTTATCTGATTGTAGTTATATCATGTTCAGCTCATTCCGCATTTTCACTTACATGTTCAGCTCATTCCGCATTTTCAGTCGAAGTTCATGGGCTACATCATACAATATACTATTTCTTATCAGTATTTTTGACCCATTAATGCTATTGCTGAAAACTAACAAATTATAATAATTGTAATATTAAGAGAGCTAAAATGTTTACCGAGAGGGATGAAAATGGGGCACTCATTTTCACTGTTCTCAGTTGTAAGGCATAGGGTTTGTGACCCAAGAAAATATGTTGTCTTTCTTCTGTACCAGTTTAATTTACACTTCATTTCTTTGGCAGGAACACATCAGTAGATGGTATCAGTAGAAAGTTATGACGTTGATGAGGTGCAAGGCAGATATTTTATGTCACTTTGCCTCAGGAACACATTTTACTTGCTCACCAGTTGTTACCAAATGACTTATCTAGAGATGAGCCCTTTGTGCATGTACGGACCAGGCACTATTGTACATTTTGAGCAAAGATTTCAAGCGAAGTTGAACAAATTGCACAGAAACGATAAAAAGGGATGTTGAAATCTACCCTCTTATCATTGTAAATACGTTTTCCGTGTGCTGTTAATCAACACCACAACTGCGTCACAAGAAACTTGGGAAATCATTTTCTGCTGAATAACAGCGTTCAATCTAGTATCTCAATTAGATGAACACAAAACGAGCTTGTAAAATCTCCTGGAATGCAAAAACGCACATGGACACTCAAGCATGCTCAGCCAGTGGAGAAATATAAAACAACAGATGATCCAGTTCTTATTCAGCAAATATATGCAGGCACGGACACCAGAGCGTCGGTGCTCCAGCTCCCATGGCGGACACCGATCGGCGCGAAGAAAGGACGCCTTCTGCCTCCAGTTTTGGCTACACGACGCATGCGAGTTGCTCGACCGTCCATGCAATTTGCCTGCCTCTCAAATCTGATCTTTTTCCATGCAACTTGCGTGGCGTTGCACCACTGCCCCATGTCGCCGCGCACATTTCTTTAAGACCACGGCCCTGCTCGACCCCGAGGTTTTCGAGGATCCCGAACCCCTGGAGTATAGGTGCGTCGGAGGTACGCCGTGCACTGCTCGCGCGCACCGAAGCTTCAGAATCGCTGGATCACTGCCAGAAACCACAAGAAGCACGTGTGGCGTGTTTTCGTTACCGGTAACTCGCACCCAAGCTTCGGGATGTAGTACTACTAATGGCGATTTTGGCCCCAGATACATGCCACGTGGCTTGATCAATGCAATCAGAGCTTTGAAGTTTGAGCTCACGTTGTGGCTGCCCCTGGCATGCAATTTCAGAAACGCGCACGGTTGACCAAATTAATTAAACTCTACTACCCGTGCAAGATACTATCCACAAATTAAACTCATCGATTACCAGCATGCACTCGGCTATAAAAAGAGCACATCGACATCGCTCAACTCTTAGCAATCCACTGCTAGCATCAGTACGTAGCAACCCACGTTTCCAGCTAGCATGACGCTGCCAAGCAGCAGCTCCCTTGCCATCGTGCTGTCCCTGCTGCTGCTGTCGCGTCCGGGGACAGTCACCGCCGATGACCAAGCGCCGTCCAAGCCCATCGTGACCCCCATCACCAGGGTTCCGTCCTTCAGCCAGGGCCGGTCCTGTGATTTTGGAGGCCCGGGGCGACTCAAAAAACCGGAGCCCCTTCTATGCAAATGCTATAATTTTTGTTTACGTATGTAACACTATAATTTCACTTATTTGTAAATACACGTTTACTAGTCAAACTCAAAGACACATTCAAAAAAATATTTATATCAAATGATTTCTACATGTTACCTTAAAAGTTTCTTCTAACATTTCTAGATGCGAAGTCACTGATGATGTTAGGAACTTAGGGAATTGCCCAGCAGTTAGCAGAGATGCTGAAATACATAGGGTGACAGCGGCAAGAAACGACGATGTGTTGATTGCAGGGAACCAGGAACGGTGACTAGATGCATGTCGCGTTAATCGATGCGGCACGGGGATCTCTAATTCGCCATCCGGCAACGATCGGCTGAACCACGAAATGACGGCTCGGCTAGGCCTGTATGTGTATGGTGCTGGTTCCACAAGACTATTGTCGTAATGCCAAATTTTGTTTGTAAATTGCTGGTGCGAGGGCCTTTTTCTTTCTACCTACCTTGAGCATAGACCTATTCGAATGAATATACATATACATACATGCCCTGGGGTGGGGCCCCTAGGATTTGGGGGCCCAGTGCAGCGGCACCGCTCGCCCACCCCCAGGACCGGCCCTGCCTTCAGCAGTCTCTACACCATCCCCGCCAAGAACGGCGCGCCGCTCCTTGTGGACCTCGACGGCTCGCTGGTCTGGTCGACTTGCCAGCAGGGGCACCACACTATCCCCTGCAAGTCCAGCGTGTGCAAGGTCAACAACAGGAACCGTCCGGCCGGTTGCGCTTCGGCCAACGGCGGCGAGCCCGGCAACGCGGACCCGCACTGCGCCTGCACCGCGTACCCGTACAACCCGTTGGGCGGGCACTGCGGCAACGGCGACCTCACCGTGTTTCCGCTGTCCGCGAACGCCACGGACGGCGAGCACCCGTTGTTCCCGGTGTCGTTCAACGTCATCGGCTCGTGCGCGCCACAGGGGCTCCTACAGTCTCTCCCAGAGGGTGCCGCTGGCGTCGCGGGGCTGTCGAGGCTGCCGTTGTCGCTGCCTTCCCAGGTCGCTTCCAAGCTGAAGGTGGCGAAGCAGTTCGCGCTCTGCCTCCCCAGCGGCGGCAACACCGGCGTGGCCGTCTTCGGCGGCGGGCCGTTCGTGCTCCAATCGGCTCATCCCGAGAATCTCGCCCAGGTCCAGCCCTCTCTGCCGCTCGTCAAGAACCCCAAGAACCCCGGCGCCTACTACTTCCGCGTCCGCGGCATCGCCTTCAACCAGTAGCTGGTGCCCATCGCGCCCGGCGCCTTGGACCTTAACACCCAAACCGGCCTGGGCGGCGCCATGTTCAGCACCGTGACATCGTTCACCATGCTGCGCCCCGACATCTACAACCCGTTGCTCACCACGTTCGAGAAAGTTATTAGCGGCGTCGAGTGGGTGAAGCCACCCCCGCCCCTCTTCCGGTGTTTCGACGGGTCCTCCTTCGGCTCGACCCGGCTCGGCCCCGCCTTGCCGAACATCGACGTGATGCTCGACAACGGACAGAACTGGACGCTACCCGGCCGGCGCCAGCTCGCTGGTGCAGGTGGGCGACCGGACGTTCTGCTTCTCATTCCAGAATATACCGTACCCCGCGTCGGATAATGCGCCGGCGATCATCTTCGGAAACCACCAGATGCAGGACAACCTGGTGCAGTTCGACCTGGAGAAGAACACCTTCGGCTTCAGTGGGCTGCTCTTAGGACGGAGCACGCACTGCGGCAACTTCAACTTCAACACGGGGAGCTCGTAGAAGCGCTAACCAGGAGCCCTCTCTTTCCATCATCTTCACCAGCAGTTTAGCGCCAGGCCACGCGCCATTTTCCTTTTTCCATGTTTGAAAATCACCGCCGTGTCTGTCATCCACTTGCCGTGTGCTGCAGTACGGTTTCTATGACTCGTCGTGTTAGCTGAGGGAATAAAAATGCTTCAGCTGAGTTTAGATCAATGGTACCTGCAGTGATGGTCACTCTAATTTTCTTAAATTCCCCATTTTTATTTTATTATTTGTAACCTATTTTCTTGGGACTGATAGCTTTAGATGGTCACTTTTTGTTTTGGGTCATTTTAACACAACCTAAACTTGATATTTAATGCTTGGGAATTGTATCATTTCCCAAAACTAAAAGTGATCATCTAAAGATTGACTGAACTATGTTTTGAAGTAAAACCTCCTAATAGCATTGCTGATATGTTTGGGAATTGGATTAGTGGCTTTCAGCCTAGAGAAAGAAATTTAATGCTTGTTTGTATATAAGCGCCATATGCTGAGCTCTATATGGTTAAGCCGGAAAGATGTTGTTTTCGACAAAACCACCATTCTAACTTCTATGCAGATTATCTACAAGGGAACTTATGGGATGTGAACATGGTCTCTTGTTCAGAAGGGGACATCTATGTTGAAGGCATGCTGGCTTCTAGAGACCGAGACTACGAACATTTTCTACTAACATGGTTCGTAGTTTATCAATAGGTTGTGTTAAGATGAACTACTTGCTTTACTTATACCTGTGGTTTGGTCACATCATCTATATCCTATGCAAAGATGGAATCTACTCATGCAGCTTTGTAATAATGGACGTCTAAATACATCAAATGATGTAGAGGTCAGGGATGCTTTCATTTGCTTGATGAAACAAATTTACTTTTATCTAAAAATGCCACAAATTAAATCTTCACTGCTCGAGTTCAGTTTGGTCGGTTCTGGCAGGCAAATATATATTATAGGTGTCTGACCAAATTAATTTCACTTCCACTCCAATCCATAACGCCTAGCCTGTGGATACTCGGATACTGTTAAAATACTAACAACTCATAAATTGCAATTTCAAGAGAGTTACCATGAGAGATGAAAGTGCAGGGTGTGGCACTTATTTTCACTGTCCTCACTTAACATAGTGTGATTTTTTTTCCCTAAACACGGACCAGGCACTACTATTGTACATTTTGATCAAAGATTTCAAGCAAGTTGAACAAATTTCACAGGGATGTGGAAATCTACCCTTTTATCATTGTAAATACGTTTTCCATGTGCTGTTAATCAACGCCACAGCTGCGTCACAAGAAACTTGGGAAATCATTTTCTTCTGAATAACAGCGTTCAGTCTAGTATCTCAACTTGATGAACACAAAATGAGCTTGTAAAATCTCCTGGTGCAAATACGCACATGGACACTCTAGTATACTCAGCCAGTGGAGAAATATAAAACAACAGGTGATACAGTTCTTATTCAGTGAATCTATGCAGGCACGGACACCAGAGCGTCGGTGCTCCAGCTCCCATGGCGGACACCGATCGGCGCGAAGAAAGGACGCCTTCTGCCTCCAGTTTTGGCTACACGACGCATGCGAGTTGCTCGACCGTCCATGCTTGACTCTCAGATCTGATCTTTTCCCATGCAATTTGCGTCGCGTTGCACCACTGCCCCCACGTCGCCGCGAACATTTCTTTAAGACCACGGCCCCGCTCGATCCCGAGGTTTTGGAGGATCCCAAGCCCCTGAGTAGGTGCGTCGGAGGCACGCCGCGCACTGCTAGCGCGCGTCGAAGCTTGAGAACAGTTGGATCACGGCCAGAAACCACAAGAAGCACGTGTGTTTCGCTACCGGTAACTCGCGTCGAAGCTTCGGGGTGTCTACTAATGCCGATTGCCCCCGGACACATGTCACATGGCTTGATCAATGCAATCAGAGCTTTAAAGTTTGAGCTCACGTTGTGGCTGCCCCTGGCACGCAATTTCAGAAATGCGCGCGGTTGACCAAATTAAACTCTGCTACCCGTGCAAGATACTATCCACAAATTAAACTCATCGATCACCAGCATGCACTCGGCTATAAAAAGAGCACATCGACATCGATCAACTCATAGCAATCCACTGCTAGCATCAGTAGCAGCACGTAGCAAACCACGTTTCCAGCTAGCATGGCGCTGCCAAGCCGCAGCTCACTTGCCATCGTGCTCTCCCTGCTGGTGCTGTCGCGTCCTGGGACGGTCGCCGCCGATGGCCAAGCACCGTCCAAGCCCATCGTGACCCCCATCACAAGGGTTCCGTGGTTCAGCAGTCTCTACACCATCCCCGCCAAGAACGGCGCGCCGCTAGTTGTCGACCTTGCCGGCTCGCTGGTGTGGTCAACGTGCCAGCAGGGACACCACACTATCCCCTGCAAGTCCAGCGTGTGCAAGGTCGCCAACAGGAACCGTCCGGCCGGTTGCGCATCGGCCAACGGCGGCGAGCCCGGCAACGCGGACCCGCACTGCGCGTGCACCGCGTACCCATACAACCCGGTGAGCGGCCAGTGCGCCAACGGCGACCTCACCATCTTGCCGATTGCCTCGAACGCCACGGACGGCGAGCACCCGCTGTTCCCAGTGTCGTTCAACGTCATCGGCTCGTGCGCGCCACAGGGGCTCCTAGAGTCTCTCCCCGAGGGCGTCGCCGGCGTCGCGGGGCTGTCGAAGCTGCCGTTGTCGCTGCCTTCCCAGGTCGCGTCCAAGCTGAAGGTGGCGAAGCAGTTCGCGCTCTGCCTCCCCAGCGGCGGCAACACCGGCGCGGCCGTCTTCGGCGGCGGCCCGTTCGTGCTCCAAATGGGTATGCCCGGACCCGCGAATCTCGCCCAGGGCCAGCCCTCTCTGCCGCTCGTCAAGAACCCCAAGAACCCCGGCGCCTACTACTTCCGCGTCCGCGGCATCGCCTTCAACCAGGAACTGGTGCCCATCGCGCCCGGCGCCTTGGACCTCAACACCCACACCGGCCGGGGCGGCGCCGTGTTCAGCACAGTGACATCGTTCACCATGCTGCGCCCCGACATCTACGGCCCGTTGCTCACGGCGTTCGAGAAGGTCATTAGCGGCGTCCAGTGGGTGAAACCACTCCCGCCCCTCTTCCGGTGCTTCGACGGGTCCTCCTTCGGCTCGACTCGGCTCGGCCCCGCCTTGCCGAACATCGACCTGATGCTCGACAACGGCCAGAACTGGACGCTGCCCGGCGCTAGCTCGCTCGTGCAGGTGGGTCAGGGGGTGTTCTGCTTCGCATTCCAGAGTATGCCGTACCCCGCGTCGGATGCGCCCGATGCGCCGGCGATCATCTTCGGAAACCACCAGATGCAGGACAACCTGGTGCAGTTCGACCTGGAGAAGAACACCTTCGGCTTCAGTGGGCTGCTCTTAGGACGGAGCACGCACTGCGGCAACTTCAACTTCAACACGGGGAGCTCATAGAACCGCTAACCAGGAGCCCTCTCTTTCCGTCATCTTTACCAGCAGTTTAGCGCCAGGCCACGAGCCATTTTCCTTTTTCCATGTTTGAAAATCACCACCGTGTCTGTCTGTCATCCACTTGCCGTGCTGCAGTACTGTTTCTGAGTCGTCGTGTTAGCAGAGGGAATAAAAATGCTTAGTTGAGTTTAGATCAATGGTACCCTGCAGTGATGTTCACTCTAATTTTCATAAAATTCCCCATTTTTATTTTCCCTTATTTTTTATAGTGTAACCTATATTTTCTTGGGACTGAGGGCTTTTTGGGCTAGATAGATTTTGTTTGGATTTCAGACCGTTTGTTTTTGGTGATCCAGACACGTAGCATTTTTCTACCACTTTAGCAAATTGCTAAGGCGAGTCATTCGATTTTTTTTCCCCGAAGTAACACAGTACATAAGCTTACACTCATAAACACGCACAAGTAGTGACCCCCTATGAACACACGCATGCACATCTTACCCCTATGAGCGCCTTGATCTTGAGATTCACGAAGTCACCACAGACATTTCACTGTTTACAGGGATGTCGTCTCTCACTGAAAAAATAATTAGCCATAAATGCAGCACCCGAACCAAGTCTGGGACTTGAACCCTATGGTTTGGTTCCACGCCCAGTTGCCATTGATTTGTTTGGTGTGTATAAAACAAAAAATAAAATATGAACATGACATAATAGAATAAAGCTATATGTTAGATAAAAAGACCAAAATAGAGAGTGAGATAAGAAAACTACCAACCTATATTGTTATTTATAAACTTCTAACTAAAAAATCCATAAATAAAAAATACTTTTAAATTTCTGTTTAGATGACTCAAGTACATTTGAATGTCGAACATGGTTATTTCAAAATGTATCGAACTAGATATTCACAAGATGTGGAGCTTGGTTTCAAAATATTGTAAGTGTTGTGGCAACTTGCATGCGTTTAAAGAGAAATATTTAAATCCAAATTATTTGATCAATTTATTTAAGAACCAAAAAGAAAAGTGAGAAATACAAAGGAAGAACTCCGAATTTCAGAAAGTAGTCACTCATCTGTATTTGTCCCGGGTCTTTGACTATACACGTAAAGGAGTAGAACAAATAGCTAGACAAATACTCTCCGATCTGAAATTGTTGACGTTTTAGACCAGTTCATTAGTTCTTATTTGTGCTATCAGCAGGTCTAAAACATCAACAATTTCAGACGAGAGCGAATACATGAAAAGATGTACAATGGTAGCTAGAGCAACATGGCTATGCAAGAAGATTAGCAATGCCTGCAAGTACTATTGAGAAGACGGCACTACAGGAAGTTAAAAATGTATGCAAGAAGATTAGCAATGCCTGCAAGTACTATTGAGAAGACGGCACTACAGGAAGTTAAAAATGTTCACAAGTCTAAACTTTTAGGGCCGCGAGAATCGATTATCTCTTCGTAACCTGGAGCATCGGTGCTCGAGAAGTCGAGCTTCCACATGGTGGACGTCGATCAGCGCGACGAAGGACGATTCGATCGTGCGTTCTGCGGCCGGTTTTGGCAACACACGCATGCAAGTTGCTCTTTGATGCATTTTTGTAACAACCTCGGGTCTCGTTTTTCATGCAACATGTGCGACCACTCCAACAACGCCCCATTTGGCCGCGAGCATTGACCATGGCGCCAGCGCTGCTAATCGCGAAGGTTTGGAGAATCACGTAGCCCCAGGGACGAGTGGGTCGATCCAAGGCACGTCGTGCGTTGCCAGCACGCGTCCAAGCTTCATGTGCAATGGATCATATCATCTGACACATCACATTCTTATATAATACGGTGATTGTAGATCCAAGTCACAAAGCTTCAAAGTTTGAGGTCGATCATTTTAGCCGCGAATGGCAGCCAAGTATAATAAGGTAGTTGACCAAATTAACTTCACTTCCACTCCAATCCACAAGGCCTATGGATCACCCGCCATCGGCAATGAAAGAGCACAGCGAAGTACATCAACCCACAGAAATCCAGTAGCTGAAAGTATAGCAAACCACGTCTCCCAGCATGTCGCTGCCAAGCAGAAACTCTTTGGTTCTGCCATTGTTCGTGCTCTCGCTCCTGGTGATGTCGCGTCCAGGGACTGATGCCGTCGATGGCTACCAGCCGACCAAGCCCATCGTGACCCCCAATCACCAAGGACACCTCCACCTCCCTCTACACCATACCTGTCTAGCTAGAACGGCGCGGGGCTCGTCCTCGACTTCACCGTCTAGCAGGGGCACCGCACCATCCTAAGGATGCAAATGGGTATCTAGTGGGTCACCACCTTAGTACACTTGCATGATGGATTTGTTAAGGTGAGATAGATTTTTTTAGTTCATTAGAGGGTGTTTTTGGGTCGACCCATGGCCCATAACTAAAAAAAACTTGCATCTCCACACCATCTCGTGCAAGTCGAGTATGTGCACAGTCGCCAACATGCATCGTCCCGCCAGCTGCGCGTCGGCCAACGACGGTTAGGCTGGCTCCGCGGACCAGCACACTGTGGTGGCGCCGTGTACCCGTACAACCTTCGCAAGTGTGAGAGGATAATTAAGTGGCATGTTGAAGGAGGAGACAGGGACATCTATGTTGAAGGCATGCTAGCTTCTGGCGACCGTGACTATGGACATTTCCGCCTAATATGGGTGAAAGCTTAGCAATAAGTTGTGTTAAGATAAACTATCTGCTTTACTTATAGTAGTGAAGCTTTGTAATAGAGGACTTTTACGGTAGACCATGATACCGGTGGACAAAAAGTATCATAGAGATAATCTAACCGTCCATTTAATTAGATAATATGTAATTGATCCACATTTTAATTAATGAGGCATTAGGGGTAATTAAGAGAAAGAAAAAGGAACCGGTATTCTTCCTTTCGCGAAGTCGACGCCGCCAGCTGACGCCACCTGGATCGTCGCCAGCGTCTTGTCTTTCGGACGCCGGAGTTCCCCGCCCTCCCCAAACCGATCGGTTCCTCAACGGCACTGTTCTTCATCCAGCCCACGATGCATCTGCCTGCCGCTGTCTATCCCATCTGTTTCGTTGACGGGGTCATCATCCTCGGTCCTCCGTCCAGCCCGCTAGCTCCAATTGGACCAGCACCAGTGACGTGCTCCATGGCCACTGCCTTCCGTCCCCGCCTGGCTTGCCATGCCAATCGACATGCAGAATGATTTAGAAATATGCTCGGCGTGTGCGTTCGTGATTCATAGGTGATTTGGTTTTTTTAAACAACTAAACTCGTGCCTTCGTGATTCCAATGCAATCAGATTGTATTCCTTTCGGATACAGATTACAGGCCTGATTCCCATGGCCCGCCGCCGTATACGCCTTGGCCCGGCAAGGAAGATGAGGACGGGCGCCGGTCACTCTCGCCACCGTCTTCACATTCCGGCAAAACGCAGCTCGCGCCGCATCTCTGCTGCGGCACATCGATCTGCGACTAACCTAGTGCACTTTACCTTTTTGAGAAAAATAATTTGCAAGCTTGTCATCCTCTTTTTCTCACAAATGCTCCATGATACCTCATCATGATCCTTATGATACCGGTGGAAGCAGAAGGTATCATGATTAAGATCTGAACCATTGGATGAATAAAATAAACGGTATGCATTCATTTGGGTCCATCGTAAAAGAGCTCTTGTAATAATAGATGTCTAAATACACCAAACAATGTAGAGGTCAGGATGCTATCATTTGCTTGATGAAATATATTTATTTTTATCAAAAAATGCCACAAATCTTTAATGCTCGAGCTCATTTTGGCCGGTCCTGGCAGGCAAATATTATAAGGTGTCTGACCAAATTAACCATTTCCACTCCAATCCATAACGCCTATGGATCACCGACACTCGGATATTGTTAAAAGACTAAAAACTAATAAATTGCAAAAGAGAGCTGAAACGTTTACCATGAGAGATGAACACATCAAGTAGACTGGCACCAGTAGAAGCCTATTTGAAGGGGTGCAAACAGAGCTTTTATGTCCCTTCCCCACAGCACATACATGATCGCACATAGTTTGCTTGGTCACCAGTGGACACCGAAATGGCTGTAAGACTGATGGGACAATCTATAGTAGGAGAACTTGCAGTTTTTTTTTTTTTTTTTTTTTTTTTTTTTTTTTTTTTTTTTTTGAGGGCAGGAGAACTTGCAGTTTGAAGAACATGACTTGTATCTATAGATGAAACATGTTTATCAGGGAGTATTGGACATATGGATTTAAGATTTCGAGACCAAGCTGAACAACCTGCACAGAAACGATAAAGGTGGAGATCCATTTTAATAGTAAATACGTTCCCATATGTAATTGTTTTAACAAACTGCCGGGACACACGGGCAATTGTTTTCTGCTGAACAGCATTCAATCAGCTAGTATCTCAGTTAGATAAACACAAAATGAGATTGTAACATTTCCTGGAATGCAAAAAAAGGCACATGGTAACTCAAAGTATTCTCTCCCAAGAGTAGAAAACAGCAGGTGACACAATGCGTTTTCAGTGAATCTCTGCTGAGTGAGTGCTGGCACGGACAACAGAGCGTCGACGCTGATCGGACAGAGTGGTCGGTGCACCGGCTCCGATGGCGGACGTCGATCAGCGTGAAGAAAGGACTGCTCCATTTAAACTTCTGCCTCAGCTTTCGGCTATACAACGCGTGCAAATTGCTCGTTCGTCCATGCGATTCTTTTATCTCAGATGACTCATCGTTTTTCATGCAACCTGTGGACGACGATTGTGTTGCTTGCACCGCTGATTCATCTCGCTGTGGACATTTCTTTAAGACCACCGCAACTCTGGATCGCGAGGTTTTGGAGGATTCCTAGCCCCTGGAGTAGTTGCATGGAAGGCACGCCGCGCACTGCTCCAGCCTGACGCGGACGTCGATTGGCGCGAAAAAAGGACAACTCTTTTTCACCTTCTGCCTCCGGTTTTTGCTACATAACGAGTGCAAGTTGCTCGTTCGTACAGCATGCAATTCATTTAGAGCAAGGTCAATTAACCTTGTCTGCTCGCAGCATGAGACGACGCAAGCAACGAACCCATACAACAATTTGTCTAACATGGCTGCTAAAACTAGTATTTTATTGCTCACCGGGGAAGAGGACAGGCACTGCCAGGAGGGAAAATGACCCTAGCACGTGGGTTCAGCCTTGACAAACGCGCTCAGCTCGTCGACGCCAGACGCGATAAGCTCCCTTTTCTTTCTCCTCCACCTCATTTTATTACTGACGTGTTGGTCGATTCGACCATTATTGAACCTGCTCTTACCACAGATTGCATCGTTTTTCATGCAACGACTGTGTTGCACCACGGCCCCATCTCGCCACGTACGACCGGGAGCATTTCTTTAAGACCACGGCGCCGCTTGATCGCGAGGTTTAATGTATCTCCGCAACCACATGCGGTTGCATACCTTATCGTTCACCGTTAGGCATGCGCTAAGATTCGGGATCCTGGCCCCACAATGCGCATGCTTAGACCGCTTTGCTCACCGTTTTCTGCAATCTGATGCAGTGCTGCAGCTATGGGACCCAGCTAGCTGTCTGGATTGGGGAAGACCAGAGAGAAGGGCTGCAGAGTTTCAACAGTTTCCCTGTTCTCTGCTTCTCTCTCTTTCTCTCTCTTGCTGCATGCAGTCTGTCACATCTCTCTCTCTCCCTCCTTTTCTTATGTCCAACTCCCTCTCTCTCTCTAATTTTTAACACTTCTCACATTTTGCATTTTCATTGCATTTATTTATTGTTCAACACCCAAATACAATATTTATTTTGTTCTCTCACATGACAATTTTTGTACTTCTCAGAATGAAAGTAAAAATTGTTATCGATCTACAATAAAAATGTATATAGATTTTTAATGCAACAAAAAAAACTAAAAATTGATGTGCAATAAAAATGTAGATCAATTTTTAATGCAAAAAGTTAAATAATGTAATATCACTTTCCTATACAATTAAAAATGCACTTCTGATATAAAAATGAATTGTTGATTATTAGTACAGTAAAAAATGCATTGTAGTAGTTACAAAAGACATGACAACTTGTTATTTTGTACAGTTTTCATTGTACTAGAATACATTAGCATTTTTTACATGACAATTTTTGTACTTCTCATAATGAAAGTAAAAAGTATTATCGATCTGCAATAAAAATGTATATAGATTTTTCATGCAACAAAAGAACTAAAAATTGATGTGCAATAAAAATGTAGATCAATTTTAATCCAAAAAGTTAAATAATGTAATATCTCTTTCTATACAATTAAAAATGTACTTTTGATATAAAAATGAATTGTTGATTATTAGTACAATAAAAAATGCATTGTAGTTACAAAAGACATGACAACTTGTTATTTTGTACAGTTTCCATTGTACTAGAATACATTAGCATTTTTTACATGACAATTTTTGTACTTCTCATAATGAAAGTAAAAAAGTATTATCGATCTACAATAAAAGTGTATATAATTTTTAATGCAACAAAAAAACTAAAAATTGTGTGCAATAAAAATGTAGATCAATTTTTAATGCAAAAAGTTAAATAATGTAATATCTTTTCCTATACAATTAAAAATGCACTTTTTGATATAAAAATGAATTGTTGATTATTAGTACAATAAAAAATGCATTGTAGTTACAAAAGACATGACAACTTGTTATTTTGTACAGTTTCCATTGTACTAGAATACATTAGCATTTTTTTAGATGACAATTTTTGTACTTCTCATAATGAAAGTAAAAAGTATTATCGATCTACAATAAAAATATATATACATTTTATGCAAAAAAACTAAAAATTGATGTGCAAGAAAAATGTAGATCAATTTTTAATGCAAAAAGTTAAATAATGTAATATATTTTTCCTATACAATTAAAAATGCACTTCTGATATAAAAATGAATTGTTGATTATTAGTACAATAAAAAATGCATTGTAGTTGCAAAAGACATGACAACTTGTTATTTTGTACAGTTTTCATTGTACTGGAATACATTAGCATTTTTTTCATAGTCTGATCTTTTTTTTTGACCGAACTGATCTTTTTATTGTATATGGTACAAATATTTTTATTGTACTTTCATTGTGGGAAGTAAAGAAATTTGAAGAAGAAAAAAAGTTTACTGTGATAGAGAGAAAAAGAGGATGCGGAGAGAGCATACAACTGCAAAAGCATCTTGGGACAGAGTGTGTGTCAGATAGAGAGAAGGAGAGTGTAACTGCAAAAGGAGAGAGAGAGAGAGAGAGAGATGGCCAGTGTGCGTCACGTGAAGCTGCAGCAGCCCGAATGCATGCGTTGACTTGGCACACATCGTAAAGATTTCCTAACCGCACGATAAGGAGTGCGCCCGCATACGGTTTTGGGAAGTGCGGTTTGTTTGAAGAATCTCGAGCTGAGCTCCTGGAACTGGGGTAGGTAGGTTTGGAGGCACGCGGTGCACTGCTCGCGCGCGTCAAAGGTCATCGCTAGCTTGCGATGCAACAAGTCACCTGCCTGCATCAATGTAATCGAAGCTTCAAAGTTTGAGCTCAAGTGGCAGCTGCTCCTGGCACGGGCAAATTTAATTAACAAGGCGCTTGTCCAAATTAACCCCGCTCCAGTGTAAGCACGCGTGTTTCGCCACTGGTTACTCGCATCCAAGCTTCGGGATGTACTACTAATTATATAATGGCGGTTGGTCCAGATACATGTCACATGGCTTGAGCTCACGTTGTGGCTGCCCCTGGCACGCAATTTCAGAAATGTGCGCGGTTGACCAAATTAAACTCTACTACCCGTGCAAGAAACTACTATCCACGAAACTCATCAAATCACCAGCATGCACTCGGCTATAAAAAGAGCACATCGGCATCGATCCTCGTAGCAATCCACTGCTAGCATCAGTTGCAGTACGTAGCAAACCACGTCTCCGGCCAGCATGGCGCTGCCAAGCCGCAGCTCCCTTGCCATCGTGCTCTCCCTGCTGCTGCTGACAGCCGATGGCCAGACGCCGTCCACGCCCATCGTGACCTCCATCACCAAGGACCGCTCGACCTCCCTCTACACCATCCCTGTCAAGAACGGCGCGCCGCTCGTCCTCGACCTCGCCGGCTCGCTGGTCTGGTCGACGTGCCAGCAGGGGCACCACACGATCCCGTGCAAGTCCAGCGTGTGCAAGGTCGCCAACAGGAACCATCCGGCCGGCTGCGCGTCAACCAACGGTGGCCAGTCCGGCTCCACGGACCCGCATTGCACCTGCAGCGCGTACCCGTACAACCCGGTCAGCGGCCACTGCGGCAACGGCGACCTCACCGTCTTGCCGCTGTCCGCGCAGGCCACAGACGGCGAGCACCCGCTGTCCCCGGTGTCGCTCAACGCCTACGGGTCGTGCGCGCCGGACGGCCTCCTTGAGTCTCTCCCGTCGGGCGCCGCCGGCGTCGCGGGGCTCTCGAGGCTGCCGCTGTCGCTGCCTTCCCAGGTCGCTTCCAAGCTGAAGGTGGCAAAACAGTTCGCGCTCTGCCTCCCCAGCGACGGCAACACCGGCGCGGCCGTCTTCGGCGGCGGGCCGTTCGTGCTCCAATCGGCCCATCCCGAGAATCTCGCCCAGGGCCTGCCCTCCCTGCCGCTCCTCAAGAGCCCCAAGAACGACGGCTACTAGTTCCGCGTCCACGGTATCGCGGTGAACCAGGAGCTGGTGCCCATCGCACCCGGCGCCCTGGACCTCAACACCCACACAGGCAGAGGCGGCGTCGTGTTCAGCTCCGTGACACCGTACACCACGCTGCGCGACGACATCTTCGGCCCGTTGCTCACTGCGTTCGAGAAGGTCACCAGCGGCGCCCGGGTGGTGAAGCCACCCCCGCCCCACTTCCGGTGCTTCGACGCGTCCTCCTTCGGCTCGACCCGGCTCGGCCCCGCCGTGCCGAACATCGACCTGATTCTTGACAACGGCCAGAATTGGACCCTACCCGGCGCCAGCTCGCTCGTGCAGGTGGGCGAGGGTACGCTCTGCTTCGCGTTCGACAACATGGGGTGGCCCGCATCGGACGCGTCCGATGCGCCGGCGATCATCTTGGGAACCCACCAGATGCAGGACAACCTGGTGCAATTCGACCTGGAGAAGAACACCTTCGGGTTCAGTGGGCTGCTCTTAGGACGGAGCACGCACTGCGGCAACTTCAACTCCGGAAAGCGTTAGAGAATCAGGAGCAATCTCTTTCCATGATCTTTACCAGAAGTCTAGCGCCACAGCACCGCCATTTCCCTTCTTCTTTGCGTGTGTTTTATTATTAGTCACCACCGACCGTGTCCATCGTCCAATTACTCTCGAGATGTGTCGTTTAGCTTTGAGTACTTGTCAGGCAGCAGTACTGTTCGCGTGCTGTCCTTGTGTTAGCAGTGAGAATAAAAATGTTCTATTTAAAAAAAAACAAAGGAGTCAAACCCGTGACCTCTGCGGTTGAAGCTTTATCTATTCTGCCCCGGACCGGCATGTTTGGCTAATTGATCCGCCTGTTGGCATTATTTGTAACACCTATAACTCTGTTGATTAATAAAGAGAGGTGCTTCTGTTGCTAAAAAAATAGTTTTTGCAAGAAAAAAATGGATATTTTCATAGGCAACAGCAATTTAGAAAAAATAAATAAGTTGAATTTAAGACTCAATAAATTAAAATAATTCAGGTAACAACATTAATTAAAAAAAAAGATATGTAGTTGCCTGGATGCACATGTGAACGACAAAAACGACCTCGGCGGAAACACACATTATAGCAGGCCAAAAAGGATAAAAGAAAAGGCTTCAAACAATTTAAAAGAAATTCATGTTCAAATAAGTGTTTTTTTCAAAGGTGAAAAAGTGGTGAAGCATGATTATATAAATATATGATGATTTCCTTTTTCAATTTATAATGGTTACCCGGCCAAGACTCGTCGTAGAATTGCCCCACAAGTAGAGGTCTGGGTGGGCCATTATTTGTATATATGTGAAGAAAATGTGTGTTCTTCTATGGAGTTGTTTTTTTACTTTCGTCATAAATTCGTTGTGTTGAAGCTCCGTCACCAATGTTCCATGGCGAACCACAAAACTTTCATCATAGATAGGCGTTGTTCAGTGACAAAATTTCAGAACATCACGATGAAAACATCACGAATGATCGCATTTTTTATTAGTGATAATAGAGGAAAAAATTGACCATTTTCCCTCTCATATAATTTAAGCTTAGCCCACCAACCTACCACCATCAAATTAAATGCTTATATTTAGACGTGAATCTCAAATTACTTATATTTGGAGACAAGTTTTGAACAACAAAATCATTTATATATAGAAACGGAGAGAGTTCAACAGCATGTGAGAAGATCTAGCAGGGTGCGAGAGACGCTAGTGAGTGTTGCCTAGCTAAAGAGCCAAACAACACCAAGTAGATGATGTGCTGGTTTGTGCACCAGCAAGCAGATTGTTTTCACGCCAAACAATCAAAGCCTCCTTGCTAACGTGAAGGATGTCGGGTATTTTTCTCGGCAAAATACCAAAGGCAATACGAAGGAAAGAAAAACTAAACGTAAACTGATTATTGAATTGTGTTCGATAGTCTTCCTATTACAACTCTTAGCTATATATAAGCTATCTCACGAAAAGCAAAACGTAAGCTAATCTAATCTCTTAATTTAAACAAATTATATCCTATCTCTTAACTGATGCCCTTGCCAGCAATCTTTCCATCCGATCAGCCTTCTCCAGAACTTCTACGTATCTTCTCTTCTCTCTTAACCGAGTCCTTTGCCAACACTTTCTTGCCCAACCGTCTTCCCCACAAAACATCTCTTGGCAATCTACGATTAGTACCACACCTTGGCTAGTACGTCTGACTTGAACGCATCAGCACCGATTGCCCCGTCCACAACACCATGCAAAGCCCCACCGACCAGCTGCCGCAATACATTCCTCATCGCACGACTGCACCAAATTTTATACTCAACACATGCCCCCCTGCCTCTTTGACAAACATATCGATTGTCAAAAGGCACCTCTCAGTGCTACCTTCCTTCACGCAGCTTGCCAAACACTAGGGAAATACTTTTTCAAATACCTCCCGTTCAATGCTTTAGGTAGACCTTTGCCTTGTAAATCTTCAACAAAATAAGCATTACCAGGCACAATACTTGTCACCCGAAAAGGCCCCTCCCAGCTGGGAGACCATTTGCCAAACTTGTTGTTACGATGCCCCACCGGCAAGATTGTCTTCCAAACTAACTCTCCCACTTGAAAAAACTTTTCTCGTACCTTCTTATTATATGCTTTGGCCACCCTCAACTTCTCCTTCTCTATCTCCCTCCATGCTTTCAATCGGTCTTCATGAACTCCATCTATGCGCTCCATCATGGCTTCACTGTATTCTTCTTCTGTCAACTCATCCTGCTTCATCACCCGGACAGATTGCAAGTTAATTTCTATTGGCAACACTGCTTCTTGCCCATACACTAATTCAAATGGCGTTACTTTAGTAGCTCCCCTCTTAGACACCCGATAAGCCCACAGAGCTTCCATTAGCACCTCATGCCATCTTCTAGGACTTTCTTCTATCTTTCTCTTAATTAATTTTATCAACCCTTTATTACTCGCCTCAGCCTGCCCATTAGCTTGCGCATAGTAAGGAGATGAATTCAGCAATCTAATACCCAATGATCCAGCAAATTCTTTAAACTATTGGGACATAAACGCTGGCCCTTGATCAGTGGTTAATGATTGCGGGATACCAAACCTGTACACAATATGCTCCATCACAAACTGAATCAATTCCTTATGTGTCATGTTCTTCAACGCAACCGCTTCTGTCCACTTAGTAAAATAATCCGTGGCCACCAAAACAAACCGATGTCCTTTCGACGATGCCGGATGAATCTCTCCCACAAAATCCAAACCCCATCCTCGAAACGGCCACGGCTTGACAATTGGATGTAACATGCTTGCCGGGGCTAACTGAATATCTCCAATTTTTTGACATGCCTCACATCCTCGAAAATACCGAAAACAATCATCCACCATGCTTGGCCAATAAAATCCCGCTCGTCTCAACGCCCACTTCATCGTATGTGCTGATTGATGCGTGCCACACATACCTTCATGCACCTCGCCCATGGCTACTTGCGACTGTTCTTCTCCCAAACATCGTAGCAACACTCCATCAACAGTACGCCTATATAACTCACCATCCATCAATGTATACTTCAATATCTGTCGCCGCAACTTCCTATCCTTGATTACACCGGGATCTTCTAAACCCTTAACGAGAGGCGTTCTCCAATCAGAAACTAAAACTATTGACGATGGCTCGGTCTCTTGCTCTAGTTGACCTGAACCAACGTTACCACTGGCTGCACCACCCTTTTCACAAGATAACCCAGCCTGTTGCTTTCCTAGGCCTGAATCACCATCTGAATTCTCCGTACAAATGCTCTCAACCTGCAGCAGCTCGACCCATTGTCCCTTTCGGCCTGAACTGCTATCACCGATCAATCCTGAATCATCTTTCCCTATCAACCCAGCCACTTGAATATCCTGGCCTGAATTACCTGCTCTCAGCAATGGCTCAGCCTCTTGCATTCCGTGGCCTGAACCTTCCCATTCAGCATGCTCATCTTCTTTCAACAGCCCGACCTGCAACATTAACCGGCCTGAACTGTCATCCAAACTTTCGATTTCCCATCTCATCGGTAGCTCGGCACTGCTCAATTGTTTGCCTGAATTACCGCCACCAACTAACACATCAAGTGTCCCAATTCGTTGCTCTGTATCACAATCCATCACCTCAGCGTGTAATTGCCCAGCCTGACTCGTATTTAGGCCTGAACAATCACCATCACCGAGACACCCCGCCATCGAACGCCCGACCTCGTATGATCGTCGGCCTGAACGCCCTTCGTCATGCTCGCTATCCAAGACTTGCTCGGCCTGTTTCGTACTTAAGCCTGAACAACCCTTTGCGCCTCCTTCTTCCTTGTCAAAAATGCCACCAAAACTTTCCTGCACAACAAAAATACCGCACCCAACTCGGAAACCCGAAGCTTGCTGAGCCAACATATTAGCCATCTCATTCTTATGTCTAGGAATATGTTTTATATAAAAAGTATCAAACCCCTTTATCACGTCCAAGCATTTGTTTAAATATACCCGTAGAGTACTATCAAGACAATCACATCCCCCTAAAACTTGTTGTACTACTAACATAGAATCACCAAAAGCCTCCACATCTTTTACTCCGATATACTGCAAATGCATCAAACCCAACAACAAGGCCTCGTATTCAATTTGATTATTAGTGCAATCATACTCTATCCTGACCGAAGCCTCATGTACTAACCCAGCAGGTGAAATTAAAACGTAACCAGCACCTCTCCCTTCCTTGCACACTGAACCATCAAAATATAATTTCCAAGGCTCCACACTCACAACGTCTAATTCTATTCCCATATCAACCCAATGATCAACTACAAAATCTGCCAAAACCTGTCCTTTCATAGCCCGCAATGGTGCATAGCTCAAATCATACTCTATCAAAGCATAAGCCCACTTGCCCACTCTACCACTTAGCACCGGCTTATATATCATATGTTTGACCACATCAGCTTGACACACCACCACACATGAACTTGCTAATAAATAATGCCGAAACTTGGTACATGCAAAATACAGCGATAAGCACAATTTCTCAATGAAAACATACCTGGTTTCTGCATCAATCAACCGACGACTTACATAAGCCACTACATATTCCCTTTCCTCATGCTCCTGTATCAGTACTGCTCCAATCGCCTTCTCCTGTGCTGCAATATACAACTTAAACGGCACCCCGGCCTTGGGCGCTCTCAACACGGGTGGCCGGGACAAATATCTTTTAATTTTTAGCAACGCTTCCCTCTGTTCTGCCCCACAAGCAAATTCTGACTCTTGTTTCAATCTCAACAATGGTGTAAACGCCTCTATCTTACCCGCCAAATTAGATATGAACCGCCTTAAGAAATTAATCTTTCCTAACAACTTTTGCACATCTCTTTTACATGTAGGTTCTCCAAGATCACTAATCGCCTTCACCTTTTTGGGATCTATTTCAATGCCATGCCGATGTACAATAAATCCCAAGAATTTACCAGCAGTCACACCAAATGCGCATTTAAACGGGTTCATTTTTAAATTATATTTTCGCATCCTTTCAAATGCCAAACGTAAATCAGCTAAATGTCCATCAAACCCCTTCGACTTAACAACGATATCATCAATATAAATCTCAACTACTATCCCCATAATATCATGAAAAATAAGGTTCATTGCTCGTTGATACGTCGCCCCAGCATTCTTTAACCCAAAAGTCATTACCACCCACTCAAACAATCCAACAAAACCTGGACACCGGAACGCCGTCTTATATATATCCTCTCGCGCCATAAAAATCTGATTATAACCCGCGTTCCCATCTAGAAAACTAATCACATGATGCCTGGATGCTTCATTAATCAATGTGTCGGCTATGGGCATAGGGTATTCGTCTTTTGGTGTAGCACGATTCAAATTTCTAAAATCTATACATACTCTAATCTTCCCTGTGTCCTTCTTTTCTACCGGCACTATACTAGATATCCACTCCGCGTACCTGCACGGCCGTATAAATTCAGCTTTCAGTAGTCGGTCTATTTCTTCCTTAACCTTATCGTTAATTGCTGGATTAAATCGTCGGTTAGGTTGTTTATAAGGCAAAAAACCATTCTTAATCGGCAATCGATGCTCCACTAAATCCCTGCTCAAACCCGGCATCTCGGTGTAATCCCAAGCAAAGCAATCTCTGAATTCCTTTAATAATGCGTACAATTTCTCCCTCTGTTCGGCCGGCAACCCCGCTCTAACAAAAGTTGGTCGCGGCCGGTCTCCTTCCCCAATATCTACTTCCTCTAATTCATCTACTGCCGTAAACCCATACCCCAACTTGCCTAGCTCATCGAAATCGTCTATCACCTCGCACGCGCCGGCACTTTTCGATCGATACTCTTCCACCCTTTCCTCCAACCACCTCTTAGCATCGAATTTATCCATTAAACGTGATGGCATTGAGCCTGGCTATCTCACCCGGCTGTACGTGAATAGGAACAAACCCGTCCTTCTCCACGCTCACAAAGTCAAACCCCGACAAGTCCCTCCTGGACAGACAAGCCATCTCCCCTCGTTGCCAGTCCACTGCGTCCACCACTGCAACACAAGGCGTGTCTTCCGCATGAACAATCTCGACCTCGTCTCCCACCCACTGAATAAGACACTGATGAAGCGTAGAGGGAACACAACAGTTCGCATGTATCCAATCCCGGCCTAAGAGTACGTTGTAACGTCCTTTAACATCTACCACAAAAAATGCGGTTGGAATCGTCTTGCTCCCCACCGTTAGCTCAACTGAAAACACACCTCTCGTCTTCGACGGCTCTCCCGAAAACCCACTGAGGCTCATATTAGTCTTAAGCAATTCATCCTCTTGAAAGCCCAATTTTGAGAACGTCATCAAAGGCATGACGTTCACAGCGGCCCCTCCGTCCACTAGCATACGCCCCATAGGCTGACCACCGAGATGTCCCCTAATGTGCAACGGCTTGAGATGTTTGCTGGGTTCTTCTGGTTTGTCAAACGTAGCCCTCTCAGCCCCCAGTGTAAGTTCGGCAACATCCTCTGGTGCCATGAATTCTGCCGGCAAAAAGAAAACCATATTGATACCGGCACTCTGCGATTCCACAACCCCGTCACTCTCTATCAACTCATTAGTACCGCTCTCGGCAACTCGTCAGCACTGCCGTCCATGCTTGGCGACCCATCGGCACTCCCTCCGACGCTTGGTGACTCATCAGCGCTGCTCTCACCCTCAATCTTGTCTTCCTTAGCAATGCGCTTCTCTCTCCAGGTCCTTTTTGGTTTCGTCATCGGCCGATCTTAGTTGAACCAAGCATCCCGCTTTTCTTCAGCTTGCCGGGCAATTCTCTCTTGCGTCCTGAGTCGTTGTACTCGTCTTTTCTGCCCGCGGCTCATACCTGGCGGGCACCAAGCAGGCTCCGGCTGAGTCCCTAGCGCCGTCCATCGCCCTCCCCTACGAGCTACCCGTGTCCTCGTATCAGCTATTTCTAGCCGCTGGCCATCGCTCACGATCACGCCTCAGAGTTGAACGTCTTCATTTAACCTGATCTTCTTCTGTACTTTCTCATTTAGGCCCGTCCTATCAGGTGAGTGCATGCCTTGTATGTTACGTTCCACCATCACCGAACCAATCGGCCCATAACTCGGCATCAATCCAGGCCCGACAACACGCCTTTTCGCTATCAGGTCCACCCGAGCCGCCCTCTCTGCCAGGACTGGGCAAAAAACCAGTTACCCGAGTCCCGAACCCAAAAAACCTGACCCCGAACCCGAAAGTCCTGAAACCCGATGCCCGAATCTTCTTCTCGGGTCAGAAGTCTGAAAACCCGAATGAATCTCGGGTTAATCGGGTGTCTTACTCCGGTACCCGTACTGCCTGAATTAACCCGAACCTCTAGCAGCCCATCTACTCTCAGACAAATGGCCCAGTAGCCCATTCAAGCAACACGGCCCAGCAACAACACGTAACACAAGCAGCTACGCCTCCTACAGCTCCCAGCCAGCAGCCGCAATCCTCCCGTCTTCGTTCTAAAAAAAGAAAAAAAGCAGCCGCAATCCTCCATGCATCTCTTCCCTCTCTCGATCTACTGCCAGCGTCCAGCGATCGTGCTCCTCCCGTCGTGGCCTTCTCACGAGCGCCACCACCACCGCCCTTCCTCCGCCGCCGCCCTTCTCTCGCCATCGTGCGCCGCAGCCACCGCCCTTCCTCTCGCCGTCGCGCGCCGCCGCTTTTTCTCACCGTCGCGCCGCTGCCACCAGCTGGTCGCCCACCTCACAGATCGCGCTCCGTCGTCGCTACGGTGGCCTCCCACTTCTCACGCGCCGTACGTCGTCGTCCCTCTGTTCGCACGGTGTCGCCGCCTCGTCGTCCATGACTCGGGTAGTTCGGGATAACCCGACCCGAAACCCGAACTATCGGGTACCCGAGCTGTCGGGTATTCCTTTTTTCGAGCCAATTTCGGGTGTCATTTTCTAAAACCCGAACATTCATAAACCCGAACTACCCGACCCGAAATAGTCGGGTAACCCGAACGCCCAGTGCTACTCTCTGCTGCGTCCTCGCCGGCCATGTAATTGTCCCTATCCCGTGCTCGCTTTCTGTCTCTGCCGCACACGCCTTCAGATGCGCCATCGAATGTGCGCTGTACACGAGGCACAACGCGACACGCGACCTCCCCTACCGTGATGCTAGCAGTCGTGTTTTCTATCTTTGCCGCTGATTTCATCTTGCTCAACCCAACGGCATCTTCATGGCCCTGTAGCACCCGGGGGTTATGCTCGACTCGTACTTCTCTCGCGTGCTCAGGCTGTCGATCGTCAACAAGTCACTGAAAAACACTCCTCCGATTCTGCGCGACGTACTTCTGCATCAGGTGGCTAGACGTAGGTTTGACAAAACGTCGCCGCTTCTCTCCTCCGTTTACTTTCCACTTGCCAATTTCCGGGCTCTTTGGTTTGATCATCCTAGCCTCGACTCCCTTGTCCACCACAACACTCTTCCCTTCTAAAGATCCACGCACTTGATTTGACCGCAGTAGCACCCGTTTCCCTTCAAAACTAATCGTGTTTACTGGGAAGGGGTCTTGATCTAAGCGCATCTTTCCACCTTCACCAAAAGACAATCTCCCGTCGTTCAGCGCCGCCTGTATTTGTCTCCTAAAATAATTACAGTCATTGGTCGAGTGCGAGTAGGAGTTGTGCCACTTGCAATACGACCTTTTGGCAATCTGATCAGGCGACGGAATTACGTGTCCTTCTCGTAATCTAATCACATTACTTTGCAGCAAGATATCGAACAGCCTATCACACTTGGATACGTCAAATGTATACCGCATCTCATCTTTTCTCCCTGTAGTAGGCTTCAGCATCGGACATGCAAAAGGCTTGCCTTTTGGCACGTCCACCCATTCAGCGACACACACATCATGTTCCTCGTCGCTTCCCGATTCCGGCTCTACCAAATTAACACCTGACTTCTCCCTCTCCTTGCTATTGCTATTCTCCCGGAATCTGGATTGCCGACTGTCTCGAGATCGACTCTCATGAACTAGAGCTCTCTCCACCAAGTGGTTCACGTTGTCAAAAACTTGGTCCTCTAATTTATCCCTAAGGTGAGGCAGCATCCCATGGAGAGCTAAGTCAGCTAAATCCCGATCGCTAATAACAAGGCTGTAGCATCTATTCCTGGTCTCCCGGAAACGCTTAATGTAATCAGCAACAGACTCGTGGTATCTCTGTCTAACGGCCGTAAGATGTGATAACCTATACTCCACTTCGCCGCTATAAAAGTAATCATGGAATTTCTCTTCAAGCTTAGACCAGGTGTCTATCGTGTTGGGTGCTAGCGAAGTAAACCAGTTAAATGCTGCTCCAGACAAGGACAATGGGAACAACTTAATTTTGTGAATATCGGTGATGCCAACATCGCTTACATGAACCAGAAATTGTCCTACGTGCTCGTAAGTAGTTTTACCATCCTCTCCACTAAATTTAGCAAAGTCCGGAACACGAAAACCCCTAGGATATGGCACTGTATCAAAATATTCTGGGTAAGGTTTCTGATATACCTTAGCACGAGTTCTAGGCGTGAATCCGAGCTCCCTGAGTGTTGTAGCAATTTGATCCCGCATTCGGTCATTCAACGCTGCGCCACCTCCAGCTATATTATTCGTTAACCCATAGGTGGTCTGATAAAAGGGCTGTTGTAGATTGTGATTAACAGGGTTCGTGCCGTAGCCTATGCCCCCCGAGCTGGAAATCGCACCACTACTGGAAACGTTTGGCAACACCGGACTTGTACTACTCAGACCCTGCTGTGCGCTACTACCCAGGACATTTGCTAACACAGGTGTAATGCTGGCCCCAGCTGCACCTTTTCCCAGCGCTTCGTCGTAAACCGCATGTGTAATAGTTCGCATCTGTCTAGGCAAACTATTTTCTAAATCTTGCTTAAAAGTACCAAAAGCACTGCGCATGTTCTCCCCCAAAGTATGCGTAAGGTTAGTCAAATCGTTCCCATACTTGCTAGCCACGGAAACATCGACAAATTTAACTAAATCTTCAGGAGAGATTAATGGAGTATTTACCTTAGTTGCAGAAGCGCTCGCCGTGTCACTTTTCTTGATGACGCCACTTCGCGTTTTCTGAAAACACGCCAGCTTGCGCTCCAATCTTGCAGCCATATCATCCTTCATCTCCTGATCGAGGTCAAGCTCGATCGCCTTCCGATCCTCGTCCGTGAGATCGTCAAGCGTGACCGGGATCACGTGCTTGCCGTCAATCTCGGAACTAAACCCATCCACCGCCTTCCCAGCCATGGCGTGTGCTGAGACGTCGACGGCGGCCGTCGTCCCCAGCGGAGTCGCCAATTTGTGTTGCCTAGCTAAAGAGCCAAACAACACCAAGTAGATGATGCGCTGGTTTGTGCACCAGCAAGCAGATTGTTTTCACGCCAAACAATCAAAGCCTCCTTGCTAACGTGAAGGATGTCGGGTATTTTTCTCGGCAAAATACCAAAGGCAATACGAAGGAAAGAAAAACTAAACGTAAACTGATTATTGAATTGTGTTCGATAGTCTTCCTATTACAACTCTTAGCTATATATAAGCTATCTCACGAAAAGCAAAACGTAAGCTAATCTAATCTCTTAATTTAAACAAATTCTATCCTATCTCTTAACTGATGCCCTTGCCAGCAATCTTTCCATCCGATCAGCCTTCTCTAGAACTTCTACGTATCTTCTCTTCTCTCTTAACCGAGTCCTTTGCCAACACTTTCTTGCCCAACCGTCTTCCCCACAAAACATCTCTTGGCAATCTACGATTAGTACCACACCTTGGCTAGTACGTCTGACTTGAACGCATCAGCACCGATCGCCCCGTCCACAACACCATGCAAAGCCCCACCGACCAGCTGCCGCAATACATTCCTCATCGCACGACTGCACCAAATTTTATACTCAACAGTGAGCATGAATGACAAGGTGGCGCATCAATGAGAACAAACCATTGCACGACAGCATGACGTATGCACAAACAATTGCATGACAGCGATGCCGTCGCATTAGAGGGCGAGGAGTGCGGGGATGGGCGGCGCGAAGGCTGCAGGCCATCGCAACGGGGAAGAAGGGACGCGGAGGCAAGACACTTGCACAGACAGTTGGGTGCTGCTCTATCTCCGGGTAGCGACCTCAACGAATCCCACAATGGGTCTCCTCTTGGTTCACCGGTGTTGGAGGGCAATTTTTACACTTTCACAACCCATTTTGAATATCACCATATGAGGCATCAGATGGAGATTGCCTTACGAGCGATTGCAAATACCTTTTTTGTAGTAGTGATCCACCCTTATTTCAATACAATATAGTAAACTCGCCCAACAACAATCACTACTACAAAAACGAAATCCACAGACGGGGCTTAAAGTTCATCACAAACGGGAAAGGGCGTGACGGCGTCAGTTGTTTCAGACGGGGGTTCTCCAGCCCCGTCTGAGGTAGTGTTGTTACATACGGAGGTTCTCCAGCCCCGTCTGAGGTAGTGTTGTTACAGACGGAGGTTTTACCTCGTATGAGAAGTCGTGTTTGTGATATTCGAATTCGGTTATGTAGTGAATGTAGTATCTCAATTAGAGCAAAAAGTGAGCTCGTGTTCGCAGCCAGTGGAGAAGTGGAAAAATGCTAGATGGAACTCGGCAGCCATGCCCCCCCCCCCCCCCCCCCCCCCCCCCCCAAAAAAAAGGATACTCGGCAGCCACGGGCACCAGAGCGTCGGTGAACGGTGATTGTGTGCTCAGGCTCCCGTGGCGGATGTCGATCGGCGCGACGAAGAAAGGACGAGTCGATTTTACCTTCTGCCTCCGGTTTTGGCGACACAAGTACACATCGCGTGCAAGTTGCTGGATCGTCCATGCAATTTGTATGCCTCAGATCGCGGACTCAAGTCCCCAGCATTTCTATAAGACCATGGCGCCGCTCGATCGCGAGGTTTTTCAGGATCTCGAGTTGCTGGCCTCTTGGGGTAGATGCTTGGGAGGCAATTGCTCGAGCGCATCGAAGCTTCATAAGCGTTGGGTCATCAGGGCAGGCACCGCAACAACCACGTGCTTTGGCATTGCTAGCTCGCATATATACATGCATACGGTATATAATCAAGCTTCGGGATGCAAATCAGATCACGTGGAGATTGGCCCTAGATACCACTCACATGGCTTGATCAATGCAATCAATTAAAGCTAGCTTCAAAGTTTGAGCTCAAGTTGTAGCTGCTACTGGGACGCAAAGTTTAGCAAGGCGGTTTACCAAATTAACCCCACGAAACCCATGGATCACTAAAGGTCCAACATGCACTCCGCTGGCTATAAAATGAACATAGCGACGTCGATCAACTCACACAGCAAAACCCATTCTTACAGTATTAGCAGTACGTACGCAGCACCCCACATCTCCAGCATGTCGTCGCTGCCAAGCAGCAGCTCACTAGCCATCGTGCTCTCGCTGCTCCTGCTGCTGTCCTGTCCGGGGACCATCGCGGCCGATGGCCAACCGCCGTCCAAGCCCATCGTGACCCCCATCACCAAGGACCCCTTCACCAACCTCTACACCATCCCGGTCAAGAATGGAGCGCCGCTGGTCCTCGACCTGGCCGGCTCGCTGGTTTGGTCGACTTGCCAGCAGGGGCACCGCACTATCCCGTGCAAGTCCAGCCTGTGCAAGGTCGCCAACAGGAACCATCCCGCCAGCTGCGCGTGGTCGAAGATCGGCGGCTACCCCGGCAACGCGGACCCGCGCTGCGCCTGCTCCGCGTACCCGTACAACCCGGCCAGCGGCCAGTGCGGCATCGGCGACCTCACCGTCGAGCCGCTCGCCGCGAACGCCACAGACGGCAAGCACCCTCTGTTCCCGGTGTCGTTCAACGTCATCGGCTCCTGTGCGCCGGACGGGCTCCTGGAGTCTCTCCCCTCGGGCGCTGCCGGCGTCGCGGGGCTGTCGAGGCTGCCGCTGTCGTTGCCTTCTCAGGTCGCGTCCAAGCTGAAGGTGGCGAAGCAGTTCGCTCTCTGTCTCACCAGCGACGGCAACACCGGCGCGGCCATCTTCGGCGGCGGCCCGTTCGTGCTCGAAACGGGTATGCCCGGACCCGCGGATTTCTCCCAGGGCCAGGACTCCCAGCTGCCCCTCGTCAAGAACCCCAAGAACGGCGCCTACTACTTCCGCGTGCACGGTGTCGCCGTGAACCAGGAGCAGGTGCCCATCGCACCCGGCGCCTTGGACCTCGACGCCCGCAGCGGCAAGGGCGGCGTCGTGTTCAGCACCACGACACAGTACACCACGCTGCGCTCCGACATCTTCAACGCTGTGGTCACTGCGTTCGAGAAGGCCACAAGCGTCTTCACGCGCGTGAAGCCACCCCCGCCCCACAATGTGTGCTTCGAGACGTCCGCGTTCACCGGGACCGCCTTCGGTCCCGGCTTTGCGAACATCGACCTTATGCTTGACAACGGCCGGAACTGGACACTTTTGGCCGCCAGCACGCTCGTGTCGGTGGGCACGGAGAGGTACTGCTTCGCGTTCCAGAACATGGGGTCGCCCGCGTCGGAGGCGATTGACGCGCCGGCGATCATCTTCGGAACCCACCAGATGGAGGACAACGTGGTGCAGTTCGACCTGGAGAAGAACACCTTCGGCTTCAGTGGGCTGCTCCGCGGAGCACGCACTCATTGCGGCAACTTCAACTTCAACGTGGGGAGCTCCTAAAAGGAGAGCGTCTCTTTCCATGATCTTTAGGCAGCAGTTTAGCGCCAGCCACGCGCCAGTTGCGTTTTCCTTTTTCCGTGTTTGATTCGAAAATCACTACCGTGTCTGTCATCCACTTGTACTCGAGATGTACTGCAACGTTTGAGCACTTGTCGTGCGGCAGTACTGTTTCTGTGATGTCGTCGTGTTAGCAGTGGGAATAAAAATGCTTCAGTTGAGTTTAGATCAATTGTACGTGCACTGATGTTCACTCTAGTTAAGTATGTTTACCCAAGTTACACAAACGATTCTACACATTACTGCTTTGCTCCCGAAAGGAAACGTAAAAAAATAAATAATACAAAACTCACCGTGGAAAGAGCTGACCAGTTGCTTGCTTTTGCTATGTGCCTCTATCTAGTTTTTGGGCAGAAGCACGTTGCGGAGCAGCTCATCGAAATCGCGGTGGGACGGCGGTCCGGCGCCCCGGCCTGCAGCGCCTTGTCCCTCCACTCCCGGGCTTTTCTCCTCATCTCCTTCCCCTGCTCTCCGTCCATGAGCTCCGTGACGAGGCTCGCCACGGCGTCGCGGCGGACGTTGCTGTGGATCTCCACGCCGACGCCCCACTCGTTGCACTGGTACCAGCAGTTGGTCTGCTGGTCGGCGAAGAACGGCCAGCTGATGACGGGCACGCCGCCGCACATGGCCTCCAGCCAGTGGCGTAGCCAGCCGGGTGGACGGGTGGGCCTCGGCCCACCCTGAGATCCAGCCCAACGCTCGGTTCTAGCACTGTAGCACTACTACAGTAGCATTTTTCTTTTATTTTTGCTTTTATTTTCCTTCTTTGGCCCACCCAAACCAGCTCAGACAACATTCGGCCCACCCTACGTCCCGGGTCTAGCTCCGCTATTGCCTCCAGCGTGGAGTTGCACCCGCTGTGCGTCAGGAACGCGCCGACGGCCGGGTGGGCGAGCACCTCCTGCTGCGGGCACCAGCTCGCCATGAGCCCGCGGCTCGCCGTGTCGGTCACGAACTCCGGGGGCAGCACGGCGGTGTCGCCCTTGACAAGGTCGCGCCGGATGATCCACAGGAACGGCCTGCCGCAGCTGGCCAGCCCCCACGCGAGCTCCAGCAGCTGCTCCTTAGTCATCACGGCGATGCTGCCGAAGTTGACGTACACGACGGACCCGGGCTCCCTCCCGCTCCTTCCACAGGCTGAGCGAGATGGAGGAGCGCGGCGTCGGCGGGTCCTCGCGCTCCACCAGCGGGAGCGGACCGACTGTGTACACCTTGGGCACCATGCCGAGCGCGTCGATCGCCGCCACCACCTCACCCTCAAGGTCGTTGAAGGTGTTAATGATCAGAGCCGAGGCTTTCGCCGTACGTGCGCCCCATCTCCTGGAGAATGTAGCGCACCATGTAGTCGTCCGGGTCCATCGCCGCGTGAATGAAGTTTGGTATCCTTATGTTCCTCAGCACCTCCTCCTCCACCGGCGTGTCAAGGGATCCGCTCGTCAGCTGCTTGACATCTGCGCACGTAAAGTAATTAAGGACGATCAATGATGGAGCCAAAAAAAAAACTGTTACGTAACGCCGATCAGAAAAGTTTGAACCTTTGAGTGGGGCATGGCCACGGCTCATAAGGAGACGGTAGCAGAGGAATCTGGTGGCGCTGGCCGTCCAGAGCTGGACGTAAGGGAGGCCGAGCTCCTTGGCGGCGTCGATGGAGAACCCCATGACGACGTCGGAGACGACGCAGGTGACGGGCGGGCGGCCCGTGGCGGGGTCGTTCAGGTTGGCGAGGAGGCGGCGGAAGAGGCCGAGGCATGTTTTCGTGGTGGAGCGGCACAGAGAGGGGATGTCCTGCGTGACGTCGTCGTCAAACGGCGGCAGGCCGTCGGGGATGGTGGCGAAGCGGAACCCGGGGATGCCGGCCACGGAAGCCGCGCCGCGCGTCCGGACCAGGCGAGCGTGATTGTACTCGGTGTTGACGAAGGTGACGTCGAAGCCCCGGGCGTGGAGCAGCTTCGCCACATTGAGCATCGGGGTGATGTGGCCCTGCGCCGGGTACGGGAGGCACACGGCGTGCGGCGTGCCCATCTCTGTTCTGCCTGTGCTTTGCGAGCGTATGTGAACTAAGCTGATGCAGCTCGGCGGGCTTTATTTTCGCTCGATGTGAATTTGATGGGGGGACTTGATCAGCATCAGGGAGAGGACATGATATCAAGAAGGGCTGCCTAGTTGTAATAACTGGAGCATGTTCGAAGGTCCCTGACACCCGATTGTTTCACAACACATAACACTCGATTTTGTGCTATTTGACAATCGGTTGTTTCTGGCATCCATGATGCCCGATTTTAATTTATGATCACCAGATTCTCAATGAAAGGATCAGATCCAAACCCTAACAATGCTTCCAGAACATATTTATATCAAACTGAGCTTACATAATAGACAAAAAACCCAATACTATAAATTTATTATGCTCAAGCTGGTACTATACAAACTTTAATTTAATAACCTCCTGGAATCCTGGATCACATGCATGTGCTCAATTAATTTGAGTCTACCTAAGAGAAGGATAAGCATGACAGGTACGATCAAATCAAAACAGGAACAACTAAGAAAGCTGTAAAGAAGGTTTAAATAACATGTTAGTTGCATACGTAAAAGATGGTTCATAACAGCTTCAGAGGACCCGACTGATCCTTAACAACTCAAAAGTACTCCCTCCGTTCCAAATTAGATGTCACTGTTGACTTTTAAACATCACGTTTGACCGCTCGTCTTATTCAAAAAAATTATTCAAATATAAAAACAAATATGTCATGATTAAAATACATTCAATAATAAAACAAGTTGTAAAAAAATAAATAACATTTGTGTAAAAATTTTGAATAAGACGAGCAGTCAAACGTGATGTCTAAAAGTCAACAGTGACATCTATTTTGGAACGGAGGGAGTAGCATATAGGAGCATAACATTTGACTATTGCATTATAAATAAGTAGACCCCACAAGAAAAGTACTTGAAGCCTTATGGGCACAAAAATAAGGATCATTTTAAATTCCTAATAATTCTAGCCACACATCTCTGATCATAATAATAGTAAACCTACTGGACAGCTAGGTTACCCTCCTGATCCTCAACATGATCCCTACATCCTCAGTCTATAGAGCTGGCAGTTTTGGGCTCGAGAAAAATTTCAACATGAGCTTTTATAATCAAAACATGCAAGCTGTTCAATCAGAGGCAGATCTTCCAATAGGGCAAGGTAGAGCGGCCGCCCTACCAAACCTCTCTTGCGTACGAGCCTGTTCGATTATTTGCCAGGCCCAGCCCATTACCAAATTTCCCTTCTTCTTCCCCGATTTGCTGCGACGGCCGCCTCCCCACCGCCCGGAGGCCTGCCACCACGGAACGGTGCTCCCCTCCGCCTGATGTTGTGCCGCCGCAGCCCCGCTTCCTTGCACCGCAGCAAGTTGCCTCCCCGCGCATGCTGCGAGCTGATGCGACTCCTCCTCCCATGCGTCTGGCGCCAAGCAGACCCACTGCGTCTCTGCCTCCCTGCCGCCGGGAACATTTGAGGTTCCTCCGTAGAACAATTTCATATTTTCATAGGAACAATTCTTTTGATCTGGGGAACAATTTCAAGATTCTATGGGAATTTTTTTTGACCGAGGGAACAGTTGCAGGTTATCGCCGGAAAATTCTCAATCCTTCTCGTTGGAGGTCATCGCAGGCTCCGGCGAGCGGCGGGGTAGCGTGGCACGACGGCAAAAGGAAAACACCGAGCTATTTCCTGGGTTGCCTTGCTACATGGGCCGGTCGTTCTGGGCTGCAAGTGGGGGTCGATGTATCTACGCATAAACCCGATGACCTGTTACAAAATACAAGACATAAAATAAATTTGATCGAAATACAAAGGAGCAGAAACGATCTACAGACTTTCAACGAAAACCATACTAGCAACATACTGATTATAAAAAAAAAAACAGACAAGGTGCAAGTCACGCGAAAGCATCAACCAACCAACCTTATATCTTGAGATATATTCACCAAGATGGGCGTATAAAAGAATTCACCCAGTCATCTCTTTTACACCACTGTGGCTTTTCAATTGAATTTGGGCATCTACAAAGGCTGCCGCATGGGCTGGCTATTGAGGCCTAAATTCCAACACGACCCCTACCCTTCCTTCTCTGGAGCTCCGGCCCTGCTGCTCTAGCGCTGTCAGCCAGGCGTGCTTGTCCTCCTGCACTTGTGTGGAATATGACCTCATGTACAGTATTTGGGCCTAGAGGCCTGTGGACGCTGCTGCTGCGAATTTTTTTTATTTCTAATCGATTTTTTTATTATATTTTTATTAATAACCGCCTGTTTCGAAAATTTACAGAACTAGTCGCCTAGTCGCCTGACAAAGGGGCGATTAGGCCTTGTCGCCCGATCAAAGAGCGATTTATGCCATAATCGCCCTTCAAAAAGGCGATTAGGTGTCGGTGGGGCCTAATCGCCCGGACAGCGGGCGACAAGACCCTAGTCGCCCTTTCAACGGGCGACTAGGCTACTGTAGCGAACTTGCTACTGTAGCAAATTTTTATTTTTCAAATTTTTCTGCGTTAACAACTAAGCCTCTCAAAATTTAAATTAAAAATACTTTTGCACATATAAAGTCAATGATGATTTTAATGGTGGTGAACAATATGTTGATGCAACTATTTTAACACAGAACAGCTCAAAAGTTGTTGATAGTTTTAAACTAAATATCTCTGAATCAGGCTAGCTGTTAAGCGCTAATTGAATTTTTAGACCATCTTAATCTTCTCTAAAAATTAAGAAAAAATTACCTAAATGCATTGTTTCCTTAGTGGTACCAATATTTTTTTTAGCGTTAGTTTCCATATAAAATATTTGAATTTAATTCGAATTTGAATTGAATTTGAATTTGAAGTTACAAATGACCATAATTTAAAATCTAATTTCAAACTATAACTTTCAGTTTGGTTCCATATAAAATATCTCAAACTGAAAGTTATAGTTTGAAATTAGATTTTAAATTATGGTCATTTGTAACTTCAAATTCAAATTCAAATACAAATTTAAATTCAAATTCGAATTAAATTCAAATATTTTATATGAAACCTAACGCTAAAAAAATTATATTAGTACTACTAAGGATACAATGCATTTAGGTAATTTTTTCTTAATTTTTAGAGAAGATTAAGATGATTTAAAAATTCAATTAGCGCTTAACAGCTAGCCTGATTCAGAGATTTTTAGTTTAAAACTACCAACAACTTTTGGGCTGTTCTGTGTTAAAATGGTTGCATCAACATATTATTCACCACTATTTAAATCATCATTGACTTTAGATGTGTAAAAGTATTTTTAATTTAGATTTTGGGAGGCTTAGTTGTTAACGCAGAAAAATTCGATTTTTTTTGCTACAGTAGCAAATTCGCTACAGTAGCCTTCACAGGGCGACTAGGGTCTTGTCGCCCCGGGCGATTAGGCCTCACCAACACCTAATCGCCTTTTTGAAGGGCGATTATGGCATAAATCGTCCTCTGATCGAGCGACAAGGCCTAATCGCCTCTTTGTCGGGCGACTAAGCGACTAGTTCTGCAAATTTTGGAAACGGGCGGTTATTAATAAAAATATAATAAAAAAATCGATTAAAAATAAAAAAAATTCCTGCTGCTGCTGCTTCTATCGACACAGAACAGAGCCGTCCTTTCTTCTTCGATTGGAATCAATTTGCCCCTAAACCATTTCAAAACAGAACTGCCCCCCAAATCCAAAATTTAACTCAACATATTGCGCTAGTGCATGGTGCTGACGAAAGGCGGCAGCAGCAAGCAATGCCTTCTTTTTTTTAAAAAAAAAAACCCAAAATCGTGGGATAGGATTGGTAGTTCCTTAAGAACGATTCCTTAGCAGTGAAAGCAATGAAGAGCATGTATGGTAACATCTTGCATAGTGTGCATGCCACAAAAGAGAGATTAGCATGTATCGTAACATCTTGCATAGTGTGCATGCCACAAAAGACTTTGTGGCTTGTTCGGCAGGCTGCTTTGCAGCCGGTGCAACAGCCGCTACAGTGTTCGCAGTTATTATTTTAGCATCTACTATAGTATTCTTTTCTATTTTTACCAGCTGCAGTTACAGTAAACAGCCGCAACGCAGCCTGCCGAACAGGCCGTTTCTTATCTGAAACCAAACAAATCAGGTAAATGGACTGCACAAAGCGCCTACAAGTATATTCGTGGAAGCAAACTTTCAAATTCGGTGAATGCTATTAATTTTTCCCCTGAAGCTAAGCATGTCATTGATCTCTCTTGGAAAAATAAGAAAATCATTCCTAGCCTACAAATAGGAGAATTCATAATGTCTCCTCTTTATGTGCGAGATGTAATGCTACTGAAAATGAGAAATATTTGTTTTTTTCATTGCAGTTTTGCTAGAGCTGTGTGGTTTGCCTCTCTCCTTTAAGCATTAGGACTAATCAACGTCAAGGTTTTTGTGCTCATATCCTCTACTATATTTTCAGTAATTTATCTTCTTCAGAAGATATCGACCTTGCTTGTTACATGTCGGACTCTATTTCTGGAATCTATGTGTTTACCGTATCAATCCCTGGATCAGTAGTTGGTACACATAAACAAAGTGTTCCATTGCACATACACGGATAATTATTACATCCCATAGGATTCAGATTATGGTCTTAAGTTACAAACCAGATAGAGGCTAGCATACTAGCCTAGATGCAATAAACTTAAAGAGAAAACACTACTAAACATCACAGGCAACCTTGAGCAGACGTTGACCCTATTTGTCATTATCGTTACCAGTGTCTTCTTCTTCTTCTTCTGAACGAATAACAACAAGAGTGAGTACATAAGGTACTCAACAATCCCTATACTACTCAAAGGTATGTATACATAATGCATATTTGGTCTTAGCAAGGGAATAAGCCACCATATGGTTCATTTGCAGAAAACGCATTTTATGCAAGATTAAGAAATTCAAGGATCATAGATCAAAACAGCGGAGTTTGATTGTTATATTTTAGTTGTTTGGCCCTGAGGAAGAATGATTCGATCCCGTCAGTTTCTAAGTTTTTGGGCCGTCTGACACAATGTCATAGCGACCCGGCATACTTGCCAACACTTCCAAAACACGTACGTCTAATACACCCACTCACACGCTAAAGATATATAAGAGGGTGGCTAATCAATGTGATCTCATAACATAGATGTGTCATATGCCGTGACAACGTCCAATCGACTGAATTTTACACCCTGCAGAGGTTGTACATCTTTTCCAGAGGCTATGCACTCTTGCGCTAGAGAGTAACATAACGCCTCATCCATCTTCTCCGAGTAGTCCCACAATCTCACCACGGAGGGTCAAGGGCTAAGGATTAAGCATGACACTAAGGTCACAATGTGCGGGGATTTCACTCCCAAAAAGGCAACGAGCATTCAATACTCGATGTGTTTCCCCCAACCAGTCCGCTGCTACTACTAGCCACTAGGTGAAACTTACTTGTAGGAGTAGCAAGAAGATAGGAGAAAGTCCTGCCCAGGACATGTTTTGTGGTTGCACGGAAATCATTATGTTTGCAGTCACAAGAACCGGTCCTTATGCGGCTAGGGAGAGCACCTGACATTCCATATAAGATGTGCTACTCCCAACCCCATATATTAACATACACCACCAAACTTATTTTAACGCATTAATAAAAGTAAATATGCGAGTAATGTGTGGCAATGTAGTAACATTGCAAGGGGTCCTAAGCATACTAATAGCAAGGTAATTACGCCATCATTTAATTAATAACATTAAATGACAGTGTATCCTAGGGTTAACAAGGTAATGGTACATCAAGGGTAATCAAAGACTAGATATTCATGCCTATTTAATTTGCATCAATATCATTAAGCAAGTGGGATAATAGCTACTCAAACAGTAAAATAACAAGTGAATGCATAATAAATTCGGACGGCCATATAGATGCATGCAAAAACAGTAGGATCAATCATGATCAAGGAGAAGTAGAGCTTGCCTTCAAAGTTCGGGTCTGAATCCACCTCGTATCCCTCATTCTCGGGGTCGTCTTCGTGCTCCTTGTAATCTACACGTAACGACACCAATAAATACTAACGCAACAAATCAATAAAACCAAATGGAAATACAAATAAGAAGAAAATGAATTAAAGAGAAAGATCAGAGGGGTTTCTAGAGAAACCAAGGGTGGAAATGGATTCTACAAGCTATTTCCTATTTTTGGGTATTTTTGGGGATTTTTCTGATAACGGGAAAGGATTGAAATAAACTTCTGTGTACACAGAGCTGGGTGGCCTTAGCATTTTCTAATGCGTGCAGTGGCTGGCAGGTTGGGCCTGCATGTCAGTGGCACGGGTGCGCGGCTCACGGCGTGTGCACCGTGGCCGTTGGTCCACGGTCCATGTGCCTATGTGGTTCATGTGGACCGTGTCCACTCGTGTGTGAGTGTGTGTGTGCGGTCCACTAGACCGAGTGAGCGTGTGGGCGTGGCGGCGGGTTGGCGTGGTGGCGCGAGCAGGTGCGCGGTGTTGGCTCACCGGAGATTTCGCCGCCGACGCCTGCGATGCTCGGGGAAGGGCGCGGAGTGGCCGTGCATGAAGCTCGCGTCATGGCGGAGCTCCGGGGCGACGCGCGCATGTGCGGAAGGGGGCGGAGCTGCGGTGGCGAGCTCGCTGAAGTTGGCGGCACGACGACGTGATGGCGGAACTATGCGCAGAGCGGGTTTCGTGATGTTTTTGATGGTGCGCCAGGTGTGCGAGAGGATGGCGAGTGCGGGCGGCATGGTGACGAGGCCGGGCTCGCCGTGGTGGCGGCCGACGGCGCTGGGTGGCGCTCGCTCGGTGCACGCGTTGTTGCGGCCCCAGGCTTGTTCGCGTTGGTGCTGGGGAAGGTAGTGGAGGCCACGAGCTACGCGTAGGCAGTGGGGGTAGGGTAGGAGATGGCTCGCCAGTGATAAATCTCGTGGCGGCCAGAGTTGGGGAAGAAGGAAAGGATTTAGCAATTGATGGGCTTTGGGGGCAGATTCTTACCAAGAGGTGGTCACGGGAGTGCACTCGTGTGCGGCGGTGCTCTGGCGGGGGGGGGGGGGGGGGTTAAAATAGCGGCACGGGTGGCCAGAATGGCGGGAACGCCGAGCGCGGCGGTGAGGGCACGTGTCCACGTGCGTTTGAAAGGGAGTGGTCAGGGGCACGGCGTTTATGAGCGCACGTGCTCGGGGCGCGGCGTGGGGCCCGTGCGGAAAAGATGGACGTGGCGGCTCGGCAGCGCTTGGCGCGGAACGGCGACACGCGGCGACGCGTTTCTGCGGCGCGGCGCGGGGAAGACAGCGACGACGTCGTCCGCGCGGGCTCGGGCCGGGCTGGCTGGGCACGGTTGGGCCAGGGGAAAAGGAAGTGGGGCGCGCGCGGCCCAGCGGAGCGGAAAAGGAGTCGTGGGCCGCGGAGCGGAAAATTGTTTAAGCATTTTCAGAAACAGATAATTCAAATGAAAATCCAAATCAAGCTCAAATCGGCTCAAATAAATTCGAGAAAATTTGTAAATTCAAATCTCAGATCTAGCAACGATGTTGACAAGTTCCACTTTTAATTCCTTTCAGAAATTCCCACTTTTCTATATTATTGAGCTTAGAAAGTTTGAACTTTTATTTTCAAAATTTTCTAAATGTGTTCTTAAAATCTATGAAATTATTTTTCATGAGTGATTTTTGTTAATCTTTAAAATTTGGGATGTGACATTACATTCTTTGGTTTCTATGGAAATCCAGAAATGATTTTAGATTTCCAAACAAGCATGGCTCGGTTCTTTCGGTCATTTTTCAGGCGAAAGCATCACAGAAGGCACGATATGAAGCATTCAATGCTAATGAAAATACACAAATCTTTGAAAATGAAAGCCGAGCTGGCCCTTATCAAAGAAGTTTTTCTTCTTTATCTATTTGTGAATGCAGGCCTGATGAATCTTTTATCAACAATGAACATGTTGGTCTTGGAATTTCATTCAGTAACTTTGGTCATGAGGCCAGCTGGTCCTTACACATTTCAGGCAAAAACAAGCTTAGCATGCTCTGCAGTTCATGCTGAATCCTTGAGCATGCTCCTGGGAATGATTGTGGCTCAAAAACTGCAAGCCAAGAACTGCATTTTTCTGTCAGATTGCTTGTATCTGGTTAAATTGTTGCAGGAACCTCAAAATCACTTCCCAGACTGGAGGATTATTCATGCGGTCAAGGACAGGAGGCATTTTTTGAATCAGATGATAGGCTCTATCAATCGCATTTTCTATCCTTAGTCAAGATGATACAAGTGTTTCTTTTAATTGCTCAAACTATTGGCACAATGAAGGTTGTCCGTTAAAGGTTAATCTATGTAATATGCCTTCTTGGGCTAAAGTGATCTCTTGCATTTAATTGATTCAATCCTTTTAAAAAAAACATTTTGTCGTCGCTCTCATTGGCTTATGTCGAAGGTAAGCCATTTTGAACCTGGGCCAGAGGCACAGTATAATGCTCCGGGCAAGGCCCATGCACGCCCTTATTACAATACATGTCGCGTGATTCTTCTCTGTTGCAAACACACAAGCATCCAACTAATTTTCGTACAAAAACATTTCAAAAATATTTGTACAAAAAGGTAATGATAGGTTGCGTTTCACCGAATCTATACAAAAACGTCCATCTGGAAACACCGAAACCATTGTGTTTTCGACGGCGAGCGAAGGTGTTGCGTGAGATCAAAGAGGAGGGCAATCTTTGGTGCCTCGCTGGCGCGCGACGGCTCTCAGAGATACTACCATGACTTAGTACTGTGCGTTGGGTTGTAAACAAGTCAAGTGGCGCGTAGATCATAAAAGACTAACTTCGGCCGGGTAATGGCAATGTAAACACAAACTATTTTCTCCTTAATACAATGACATGCAATTCTCCTCCGTGATCGAGAGAAAAAAAAAACAAAGGATGCACATCAGAGCGTCGGTGCTCCAACTTAATTCCATGTCGACAAACATTGATGGACGTAAAGAAAGACGATTAATTTTTTGAATGTCGGTGCACCACCACTCACCGAATCGATAGACTGAACCTAAACGTCCTTGGTTTTGGAACACGATGCATGCTAGTTGCCTCGTCGATGCATTTTATAACATCAGATCTCATTGTTTTTCATGAGTGATGATAGCTCCCCCAGTTACGGCAAGATATCACGAGTTACTGTTAGCGTATAGGATTTGTTTCCTAATCTCGTACATATCTTAACAGCTGTAACCCGATCATGCGATCGTTGTAATCTCTGATTGACTCCATTGAGTCTTTATATAAACGGAACCCCCGGCTCTCAAGCTGTGCGAGGCTTCCCCCAAACCACGTCTACGTTTCTACATGGTATCAGTTTAGGTTTTTCTTTCCTGTGCCTAAACCCTACGCCGCCGCCGCACCTCCTGCCGCCGCGGTTCTCTCCTTCCGCTGCCTATCATGTCTACCGAGTCTACTACCTCCAGCTCGTCCTCCAGCTCGATGAGCAGCACCACCGCTAGCACGATCTCTGTGTTCAGTGGCCATGTCTCCGGTGCTGCCTCTCTCGCTGCCGCAAGTCGGCCGCCGCCTCCGGTCATCCTTGACCTGGAGAACCACAACTTCACGAAGTGGAACCTCCACCTGCGTGCTCTCCTTGGACGCCATGGCCTCCTCCACCACATCGACGGCTCCGTCGATCCCAACCCTACAGATGTAACTTGGTCTCAAGATGACTATGCTGTCCTCACGGCCATGTTCGGCCTGATCAACCACGACGTTCTCGACCTCATCACTGACGACGAGGACAAGACGGCGCGTGAAGTCTGGGTCGCTGCTGAAGAACTCTTCAACGACAACAAGGAAGGCCGTGCTATCGTCCTCCTCTCCGAGTTCCACAGTCTTGTTCAAGGCGACATGACTGTCTCTGCCTACCTCAAGGAGCTGAAGCGCCTCGCCGATGCGCTCCGCGACGCCGACTCCGCCGTCGATGATCGTGTTCTGGTCCTCAACATGATTCGCGGTCTGAGCCCACGCATGTCCCAGGCAGCGTCCTACATCTCCATGTCATCCACGCTGCCGACGTTCGTCAAGGCGCGTTCCATGCTCCTCTCCGAGGAGCGGCGCATCGAGAATTCTGCCAAGGAGGCCGCAGCTCAGGCAATGATGGCCACAGCCGCCAAGAGCACTCCCTGCACCGGCTCCAACTGTCGCACGTCGACTCCTGCGCGGTCGTCGCACACCGCCTCTCATGCCTCGTCCGGCTCCTCCAACAACAACAACCGGTACAAGGGCAAAGGGAAGAAAAAGGGCGGCGCACCCAGTCCGTTCCGCTCCTCCGGCGGCCCTGGAAATCTTCCCGGCGGTCCCTGGATTTGCTACAATCCAGCGACCAACACGTGGGCTGCACCTGGCCTTGGACGTTCAAGCGTTCTTGGGCCGGCGCCACAACAGGCACTCACCACGACGGCTGCTCCTCTACATCAGTCGCAGCCGGCGCCCAGGTCCTCATCGACACCGTCATGGGACAGCTCTGGCCTTGTCGCTGCTCTTAACAACCTCACCCTCAATGGCGGGTGGGTTGTCGACTCCGGCGCCTCCTCACATATGACCTCCAACGATGGTATACTTCGCTCTGCTCGTCCCCTTCATACACCACATTTTGTCACTGTTGGGAACGGCGCCTCCATGCCCGTATCCATTGCTGGTCGTACCTTTCTTCATACTCCTTCTGGTCTTTCCTTTACACTTAACGATGTGCTTCATGTTCCCTCACTTGTCCGTAATCTTTTGTCCGTACGAAAGTTTACTCGTGACAATTCTTGTTCCATTGAGTTTGACGCTTTTGGCTTCTCTGTGAAGGATCTTCGGACGAAGGCCGTGATTTTTCACTGCAATAGCTCCGGCGACCTTTACACTATCCTGCCGCAGCCCACTACCGCCAATAAAGTCTTCGCCTTCTTATCCACCGTCATCGATGCTGAAGTATGGCACCGGCGCCTTGGTCATCCTGGTCGCGACGCCACCACCTCGCTGCAGCGCTCGTCGGCGATCCCCACCAATAAACTCAGTAGCCATTTGTGTCATGCTTGTCAAATTGGAAAGCACGTCCGTCTCCCATTTAGTAGCTCTACTTCAGTTTCTAGTTGTGCTTTTGATTTAATCCATTGCGATTTATGGACATCTCCAGTTTTGAGCACTTCGGGTTATCAGTATTATCTAGTCATTGTCGATGATTACTCACATTTTTACTGGTGCTTTCCCTTGCGCACTAAGTCTAGTGTTTCTGCTACACTACAAAATTTTTTTGCTCTCGTTCGCACCCAGTACAATGCGTCAGTTCGTTCTCTACAGACTGATAATGGCAAGGAATTTGTCAACAACGTGACTAGCAGCTTCTTTGATGCTCATGGTGTTCGCCTCAGGCTCTCTTGTCCATACACCTCACCACAGAATGGTAAGGCGGAGCGCGCCATTCGTACCATCAACGACACAATGCGCACGCTCCTCCTTCAAGCTCACATGCCGCCGTCCTTTTGGGCTGAAGCTTTAGATGTTGCTGTCCATGTACTCAACCTACGCCCATCTCGCGCTCTCCGTATGGCCACTCCCCATTCCAAACTTCACGGCACCAAACCCTCTTATGCACACCTTCGAGTGTTCGGCTGTCTCTGCTATCCAAACACCGCTGCCACCACATCCAACAAACTCCAACCTCGGTCTGTCGCCTGTATCTTCCTTGGCTATCCTTCTTGCCATCGCGGGTACCGCTGTTACGATCCTGTCTCACGCCGTGTCATCATCTCGAGGCATGTCACCTTTGACGAGTTTGTTTTCCCTTTTGCGTCGCTATCCTCACCTCCACAATCAGTGGAAACTGCTTTGGATTTTTTGCAGGACCCTTATGTGCTTCCTACGTCAGGCCACCAGCACCGGCCTAATACTTCGTGTGGCAGCCATGCACGTTCGTCACCTGCAGCACATACTCCTGCCGCGGTGCCAACGTCCCCGTCCTCTCCTGGGCGTACCACACCTGCAGCTACGGGGCCGACCTCCACTACGGATGGTTCGGCACCCGTGCCCACGTCCGACGACTCCCGGATCGTGCCCGCGCCCGACGACCATCAGGTCGCTTCCGGCGCGGCCTCCCCGGCGCCTGCAGCAACAGCGCCCCCGGAGTCTCCACGTGCTGCCCCTGCTGCTCCTCGTCGCCGCGGCCCGTCTGGTCGCAGACCTGCGGTTGTCGCTCCGCAGCAGCCGACTGCCCGGCCTGCCCCCGGTCCGCATGACATGCGCACCCGGGCTAAGGCCGGCATTGTCCGCCCTGTTGACAGACTCAACTTGTCGGCCTCGCTCCACGCCACGGTCTCTCCTGTGCCCAAGACATATCGTGAAGCTCTTCTTGATGGAAATTGGCGTGCTGCCATGGAAGATGAGTATAAGGCTCTCCTCGCCAATGATACTTGGAGCCTTGTACCTCGTCCGTCCGGCGCCAATCTTGTCTCGGGCAAGTGGGTTTTCAAGCACAAGTTCAACTCGGATGGCTCTCTCGCCCGGTACAAGGCACGATGGGTTGTGCGCGGCTACTCCCAACAGCCCGGCATCGACTACGACGAGACTTTCAGTCCGGTTGTGAAACCGGCCACCATCCGCGTCGTCCTCAGCATCGCTGCCTCCCACTCATGGCCTATAAGACAGCTTGACGTCAAGAATGCTTTCCTTCACGGTAACCTTGATGAGACGGTGTTTTGTGCTCAGCCTTCAGGTTTCGTCGACTCGCGACATCCTCACCATGTCTGCAAGCTACGGAAGTCCCTATACGGCCTCAAGCAGGCGCCCAGGGCCTGGTACCAGCGTTTCGCCACTTACGCTCGTACTTTGGGGTTCTCCTCGTCGGCTTCGGATACTTCTCTGTTCATCCTCAAGGATGGTGCTAATGTCTGCTACCTGCTGCTCTACGTCGATGACATCATCATTACGGCTTCCTCGACGGCTCTGCTGACTCGCCTGATACGTCGTCTGCATGGCGAGTTCGCTATGACGGATCTTGGCGACCTCCACTACTTCCTCGGCATCTCTGTGATGAGGTCTGCGTCTGGGCTCTTCTTGTCACAACGCCAGTATGCGACGGACCTTCTCCAGCGAGCCGGCATGGCCGATTGCCACTCTACCACAACTCCAGTGGACACTCAGGCCAAACTCTCCGCTACTGATGGCGCCCCAGTGGAGGATCCATCCTCCTACCATAGCATCGCCGGCGCTCTTCAGTACTTGACCCTCACACGGCCCGACATCGCCTATGCCGTCCAGCAGTGCTGCCTTCACATGCATGAACCCCGTGAACCGCATCTTGCGTTGATCAAACGCATCTTGCGATACGTCAAGGGGACACTCGGCTACGGACTCCAGCTGCATGCTACCTCGACCTCGACACTTACGGCCTATTCCGACGCGGATTGGGCTGGCTGCCCTGATTCTCGGCGATCTACCTCTGGCTTCTACGTATACTTGGGAGATAGTCTCGTCTCTTGGTCCTCCAAGCGTCAGACAACTGTTTCTCGCTCCAGCGCCGAGGCAGAATATCAGGCGGTCGCTCATGCCGTTGCTGAATGTTGTTGGCTCCGTCAGCTGCTCCAGGAACTACATCAACCTCTGCGCTCCGCCACGGTGGTATACTGTGATAATGTGAGTGCAGTTTACATGTCGTCTAACCCCGTTCATCATCGGCGAACCAAGCACATTGAGATCGATATTCACTTTGTGCGGGAGAAGGTCTCCATTGGTCAAGTGCGCGTCCTTCACGTACCCACGGGACTTCAGTTCGCCGACATCATGACGAAGGGCTTGCCGACACAGCTATTTCTTGACTTCCGGTCCAGTCTGTGCGTCCGGGCACCTCCCGTTTCGACTGCGGGGGGGTGTTAGCGTATAGGATTTGTTTCCTAATCTCGTACATATCTTAACAGCTGTAACCCGATCATGCGATCGTTGTAATCTCTGATTGACTCCATTGAGTCTTTATATAAACGGAACCCCCGGCTCTCAAGCTGTGCGAGGCTTCCCCCAAACCACGTCTACGATTTCTACAGTTACGACCTGTCCACCATGCACTGGGTTGCGCCGGTGCGTCGATCGAAGGCACTCCGTGCACTGCTAGCTAGGAGCATCGAATCTTCAAAAGCGTTAGATCAGGGGCGGCGCCATACTAACCACGTGTGGTTTGCCACTGCTAACTCGCATCGAACGTTCGGAATGTAGTAATGGAGATTGGACCTAGCTAGATGTCGGCAAATCGCATGGCTTGATCGATGCAACGGAATCATCAAAATTTGAGCTTAATTCGACCGCCCCTGTCAAGCCAATTTAGTAATGTGGTTCACCAAATTAACTACACACTTCCACTCCCATCCAAAAGGCCAACGGGGCACCGGCACTGGGCTATAAAAGGAGCTCAGCAACGTTGATTAACTCACAGCAAACCACTGCTATATCTAGCAAGTAGTTTCACGTAGTAAACCAAGTGTCCAACATGTCGCCGCCCAGCAGAAGCTCGGCGGTTCGGCCATTGTTCTTGCTCTCGCTGCTGGTGCTGTCGCGTCCGGGGACAGTCGCCGCCGACGGCCAACCGCCGTCCAAGCCTGTGGTGACCCCCATCACCAAGGACGGCTTGACCTCCCTCTACACCATCCCTGTCAAGAACGGCGCGCCGCTTGTCCTCGACCTCGCCGGCTCCCTGGTCTGGTCGACGTGCCAGCAGGGGCACCACACGATCCCGTGCAAGTCCAGCGTGTGCAAGGTCGCAACCAGGAACCACCCTGCCGGCTGCGCGTCGGCCAACGGCGGCCAGCCCGGCTCCACGGACCCGCACTGCGCCTGCACCGCGTACCCGTACAACCCGGTGAGCCGCCACTGCGGCAACGGCGACCTAACCGTCTTGCCGCTGTCCGCGCAGGCCACGGACGGCGAGCACCCGCTGTTCCCGGTGTCGTTCAACGCCTACGGATCGTGCGCGCCACAGGGGCTCCTAGAGTCTCTCCCCTCGGGCGCCGCCGGCGTCGCAGGGCTGTCGAGGCTGCCGCTGTCGCTGCCGTCCCAGGTCGCGTCCAAGCTGAAGGTGGCGAAGCAGTTCGCGCTCTGCCTCCCCAGCAGCGGCAACACCGGCGCGGCTCTCTTCGGCGGCGGGCCGTTCGTGCTCCAGTCGTCTCGACGCGACAATATCGCCCAGAGCCAGCTCTCCCTGCCGCTCCTCAAGAGCCCCAAGAACGACGGCTACTACTTCCGCGTCCGCGGTATCGCGGTGAACCAGGAGCTGGTGCCCATCGCACCCGGCGCTCTGGACCTCAACACCCACACAAGCAGGGGCGGCGTCGTGTTCAGCTCCGTGACACCGTACACCACGCTGCGCGACTACATCTTCGGCGCGCTGCTCACTGCGTTCGAGAAGGTCACCAACGGCATCCCGTTTGTGAATCCACCCCCGCCCCACTTCCGGTGCTTTCCTGCGTCCTCCTTCGGCTCGACCCGGGTCGGCCCTGGCGTGGCAAACATCGACCTGATGCTCGACAACGGCCAGAACTGGACGCTACCCGGCGCCAGCTCGCTCGTGCAGGTGGGCGAGGGGACGCTCTGCTTCGCGTTCCAGAATATGGGCTCGCCCGCGTCGGAGGCGCCGGATGCGCCGGCGATCATATTCGGAACCCACCAGATGCAGGACAACCTGGTGCAGTTCGACCTGGAGAAGAACACCTTCGGCTTCAGTGGGCTGCCCTTAGGACAGAGCACGCACTGCGGCAACTTCAACTTCAACTCCGGAAAGCATTAGAGAACCAGCAGGAGCCCTCTCTTTCCGTGATCTTTACCCGCAGTCCAGCGCTACACCACTGCCATTTCCCTTCTTCTCTTCGTTTGTTTTAGCAGTCACCACCGTGTCCATCGTTCAATATTAGTTGAGTACTTGTCGTGCAGCATTCGTGTGCTGTCCTCGTGTTAGCAGTGGGAATAAAAATGTTTCTGCATGAGTTTACATAGATACTACGTGCATTGATCCTCACTCTAATCATCTCAATCCACTTCACCTTACTTTTTATTTTTACGGGTAGTCTAATAATCTAATTCTTTTGGGACTGTGGCAGAGATAGTCTTAATTAGGATGGCCCAATCTTCACAACATAACAAGGATAACTTGTCTTGAAGGGTGTGACCAAATGACGGGGAGAGAAGCGACAAAACTTTGACCACTTTAACTCCATCTCCGAATAACAACAGAACTACAATTCGGAACTAATTCCACACAAAGAAAAACCTGAAGCCTAAAGCACGAGTTAAGATCCCCTAGAGCACCAATTCTCACAAGTCATTTGAATCCTTCCTTTTCTTTAAACTCGTAGATGTGCTGCCTTTTGCTGAGGCTTTGACACGTTGCGTCCTCCCTGCCCGACACGTTACCCGGCACCTGTAGTTTCTACAGTTCGATCCCACTCTGATTTCTCCACTGGTCCGGTGTTGGGGAATGATCGAACAGGCCTCAATCCCTACCTATCCCGTTTTCTCCTCCGACAGCAACAATCCCTAAATCCGGTGGGGATATGCGTGGGAGCTCGACCGCCGGCCCGGCGCACGGATGGCGGGGGGCGCTGCTCGACAGCGAGCCGGGCACACGGACGGCGTCGGCGTCGGCGGTTGCGAGGAATGCAGAAGGTCGACCGCCGGCTTGGAGCACTGATAGCGGCGGCGCTGCTCGCAGCCAGCGCGGCGCGTGTGCTGCGGCGGCGTGGCTCGACGGCCAGCCCCACAGCGGGGGGCGGCAGCACTATTCAATTGCCGGCGCTGCGGCTTGCGCCATGTAGGTTCGCCAAATCTTCTTCCTTTCCACGAAATCTCCCTTCCTGACCTGGGAGCCGACCAAGGCCATCTTCATTCACCGGTGCCAATCCCCTCTGCACTTGCCTTTAGATTCGCAATGTCTTCCTCACGTTTTCCCCTTGAATGCATTCATGTTTGCGTACTTGACTGAATCATTCCTGGTGGCAGCCAGAATACCAGATTTAGGATTTCGTTTCTATCTTAATAATTTGAGATTATATTTTCAATGGTACTGATGTGTTCGCCAAACCTTAGATGTTTTAATTATTTTTCTAACAATCTGAATGTTACGATGTACATGAAAAATATTTGTGATTCATAACGACTGACTGCTATGTGCAGGTCACGCAAGCACCTAAGCTAATAAGTTTATGAGGATTAAGGAATTGAGGTTGTTTAATTATGTACCTGTTGAAACTTTAAAACAGCATAGTTAAATGCTTTTCTCAGAGAATAAATTGCACCCTTTTTTTTTTACGAATGCATCCTATGTTTCATGAATTGAAGAATGTATTTTTCTGACATGTTTCTTACCTGTTCAATTATTTTACAACTATGTCGAGGTCGCCCAGATAGCCAGGCACCTAAGCTGATAATTTTATGAGGGTTAGGGAATTTTGAGATTGTTTAGTTCTCTACCTATTAAAAACTTTAAAACAACACAAGTAAATGCAGCAATGACGTGTGCTAAGCTTTGTCGACAGGCACTACTCCAGAAAGTAAATGACCTAGGCAAGCCATCTTCAAGTGAGCATAAGAACTGCGAGCTCATGCTTAACAGGGCATCGTGATCTCGATGATTTTCTCAGTTCCCCCCTAAAACGTATGCTTCAAGCATTTAAACATAAGCTCTGCTGCAATTACATGTTAATGTTGTGCTTTTATTATTTTATTTCATCATTGCAACGGTTGCAAAAATCATGTGATTTTTGTGTTTGCTTGAGCTGTTATTGGAATGTGAACTGAAACCACAATCAATTGTAAATCATCGTTGGTGCTTATCCGAACTGTATCTGAAAGCTGATGTTTAGGACTATGATTGCAGCTGCCTGTCGATTTGATTTAGGTCATTTTCAAGCTTACTTCTCTGGTGCTCTGCCCAAAGTGCTCTTCTGATCATTCAACAGTTTGTGCAGCCTCAAATGTAGTGTTAAATGAAGCTTGACGTTGATTTGTCAAGGTATTTCTTTCTGATGCTCTGCCAATGTAGTTTGTGGGCAATTCAACAATTGGTGAAACCTCAAGTATAGTGTTAATAGGATGATTCAACAACTTTTACAGTTTATCTCCTTTGTTCTTTTAGTTTATATTTGCATGAAGTTCCATTGAGCCTACAGCTAACTGATTTTTTTTTCTATTGGTTTGTTTCAAATGAAATATGTTTGTGGTCATCCATAGTTCAAGTTCCATTCTTCCAGTTGATACATGTGTTAGATATCATTTTTACTCCATGTTTTTTTGCCTCAAGTTTATATACTACTAATCATGTAAACATGCTAATTACAAAAATCATACAACTACGAATAGGAGTCTAAGGTTTCAAGAAGAAAAAAAAAGATTGAAGAATAGGAGTGTAAAGTATTAGGAAATTCTTGCCACTTTATACATAAGTCGTGCAGTGTAAAAAAAACGCATTACCATACTATATAGAGCTTTTTAGGAAACTACCATTGCAAAGGTTCTAGTGTTGGAGAATACTATGGCAAAGAACTGGAGCTGCTGAATACCATTGCAAAGCATTTTGAGCTGCAAAGTACCACTGCCGTGACGTCTTTGGGTTAAAAGCTGATAGAAGCAATTGAAAAGACGAAAATACCCCTTAGCCTTGGAGCACCAGGCGTCACTTTTTCAGTTTTTCAGCATGTAAGATGTCTACTGTTCAAAATCTCAGCATGATGCTTTCTTAACCAAAAAATTGGAATCACATTTGAATAATTTCACGCACATCTGGACACAAATAAGTATCATACGATGGCCGCACACATCAGGAGCCTAATTATACCAAAAAAAAAAAGTAAGACGTCTCATACGAATAACGTAGTCTGTAACCCAGCCATTGGAACCATTCGACAAAGAATCTGAATGTCGCAGCTTGTACTGCTCCAAAAAATCGCCATTAGAGGATTTTGTTGGGCTCAGCTCGCCGAGATGTCCAGGCCGCCAGCTACGCTCCGTGCAGAGCTAGCACACGAGCTCTTCAACCTCATGGCGACGTGGTACGGCCACCGACGCGCAGGTCGCGCTGGCCAGGGACGCCCACGCGTAGGTAGCATTATCTTGGCAGCGTCCGGTGTTCCTGCGCTAGCGAGGCAATTTAGGGGCAACGCGATTTGGAAACGAAAGGGTTGTTCAGTTGAACGAGTAGGCAGGGGTAAGATTGGGATTTTAGAAAGTTTCTCTCCGTATATGCTGGTTGTGCCCAGCTTTTGACGGAAAATGTCACGGCAGTGGTACTTAGCAGCTTAAAATTCTTTGCAATGGTATTCAGCAGCTCCATTTCTTTGCGATAGTATTCTCCAACACCCGAATCTTTGTGATGGTAGTTTCCTAAAAAGCTCTACTATATAATATATCCTTTGATTATAATCACCAGTCTATTATCGTCATGCAGCAGCGTTGAGTTTCCAGGTTCACAAAATTCAATACACTCTTCAAACCAAACATCAGATTTCTACTTCAGTTGATATATAGTATATTATTTTCATATATATGCATATCCTTTTTCTGAAAATTCATAATTTTCCACAAGTCCACTTGAACAATAATAACTCAATCAATTTTTATTCTTGAAAACGCCTGCATGCTTATAAATTATAATGTTATTTTATACAAATGAATATAAAAGTTTGGCTTCCATGTGTTGCTATTACCCAAATAGGTACAGTTGAAGAATAAATTCATACTGTCGTGACCTAGCGTAAAATGGATATTTCTATGTTCCAGCTATTTTACACACATTTTTTTTTTGCGCATTTCTAATATAACCCGCGGCAACGCGCGCGGTGTCTACTAGTTCTATAGGATTATATTTGGAACAGATGAAAGTACACGATTGTCAAAGCAAATAAACATAAAAAGATATATAATAGAAAATAATGAAAAACACATATTATCACATATTTATTTGAAAAAAATAAGGAAATCCTTAGTAATTAACATATTAGTTAAAAGCGAAGCGGTGGAGCTCCGCCCAGCACCTGGATGGCGCTTAAAAGGTCTAAGCGACCGCTTTTTTAAACACTGATCACAATATGAAGATTATCTTAAGTTGTCACATCAACACGTGAAGAATTCATCTAGTTCATGTTATTCTACGAAGATGATATAAGGTTAAAAGAGAACAAGATGATCTAAACGGTTGGATATGCATCCAATGGTCGAAAGAGATAAGCAAAATCTCAATCATATGAGAAAGAGACAACTCCAAAAAATAAATATAAAAATAATAAAAGAACCCTCTCCTTTTTATCTGTTGAATCACTTTAACACTTTAGTGAACTCAAACCTAAGAGGTGAAAAGGTCTGTAGCCTAATGGTTAGAAGGGTTCGACTCTTAGTGAGAGCAATTTTTTTAGAATTTAACGACGTTGTGCTTTCAGGTGTGACTGTCGACAGTGAGGTGTCAGTGATGACTTCGTCAATTTTGAGGATTTGCTAGTTTTCAAATATACTCATAGAAGTAGAGTTTGTGTATGTGTGTCATAGAGGTGAGTGTGCGATGGGTGTAGTCGAGAACGATACTCCAGCGAATCTCTACCAGCGCCTAGTACACCGGAGCGTCGGGGCTCCAGCTTCCACGCGGCGGTGTCGATCCGCGCGATGAAAGGACGATTCGATCCTGCCTTTGGCCGCCAGTTTTGGTGGCACGACGCATGCAAGTTGCACGTCGATGCAATTTTGTAAAAACCTTAGATCTCATCGTTTTTCACGCAGCACGCGCAAGCAGTCCACCACTAGCCCATTTCGCCGCGAGCACTGACCACGGCGCCGCTAATCGCGAAGGTTTAGAGGATCCCGAGCCCCTGGGATGGGTGCGTCGGATTCCAACGCGCATCGAGATGCGTTGGATCATCTGGGCACGTGTTTTACCATTGCTGGTACTAGCTCGCATCGAATCTTCTTAGAGCAAGTTTTACGGTTCTGCCTGCTGCCGGCGCCGAGACTGCATGCGGTGGTGGCGGACCCCGCTAAGATTTAATGCTCTGCAGGGAGCTCAACGAATGGGAGCAGCCGTAGCGCGTTTGCGCCCGCTCAAGCGAGCGACTCGCGGGTCGCCGGCTTCACTCTCTCTCTTGCTTTCTCTCCCCGCCAGGTAGGATTTCGCCGGCTCTTCACCCTCTATAATACTTGCTCTTAGTAGTATACTCTGAGTATCTTCTGAGTATGTAATGGCAATTGGCCCCAGATAGAGGTCGCAAAGCTTCGAAGTTTGAGCTCGATCAATCTGGCCGCCCCTGGCAGGCAAATATAATAAGGTGGTTGACCAAATTAACTTCACTTCTCGCTCAAATCCATAACGCCTATGGATCACCGGCACTCGGCTATAAAAGAAGCTCAGCGAAGTCGCAATTCACAGCAATCTACTGTTAGCGAAGTAGCTACAAGTATAGGTAGCCACGTCTTCAGCGTGTCGCCGCCAAGCAGTAGCCCAGTGGTTCTGTCACTGTTGGTTCTCTCGCTGCTGGTGCTGTCGCCTCCGGGGACAGTCGCCGCCGATGGCTACCAGCCGTCCAAGCCCATCGTGATCCCCATCACATGGGACACCACCACCTCCCTCTACTCCATCCCAATAAAGAACGGCGCCCCGCTCGTCCTCGATCTCGCCGGCGCGCTGGTCTGGTCGACGTGCCAGCAGGGGCACCGCACCATTCCGTGCAAGTCTAGCTTGTGCACAGTCGCCAACAGGTACCGTCCCGCCAGCTGCGCATCGGCCAGCGGCGGGCAGCCTGGCTCCGCGGACCCGCATTGCGCGTGCACCGCGTACCCGTACAACCCGGTGAGCAGCCAGTGCGGCAGCGGCGACCTCGCCGTCGTGCCGCTCTCGGCGAACGCCACGGACGGCCAGCACCCGCTGTTCCCGGTGTCATTCACCACCTACGGGCCGTGCGCGTCGGACGGGCTCCTGGCGTCGCTTCCGTCAGGCGCCGCCGGCGTCGCGGGGCTCTCGAGCACTACAGGAAAACAGTTATTTGCCGTGCAAGGAGCACTCGGCAAAACCCTAAACCCTCTCGGCAAAGGGTTTGCCGAGAGCCAAATGTCGGGCTCTCGGCAAACCCTTTGCCGAGAGCTACCATAGCCCTCGGCAAAATAAAGGTACGCTGACGGCCCAGGGTTTGCCGAGTGCCTCTGACACTTGCACTCGGCAAAACCTGGACATTTGCCGAGTGCCAGGGCCAGGGCACTCGGCAAATAATGGTTGCTTTGCCGAGAGCCTGGCCCTGGCACTCGGCAAATAATGGTTGCTTTGCCGAGTGCCTGGCCCTGGCTCTCGGCAAAGGCCCCAGACACTCGGCAAAATTTAATTCCAGGATGCAATATAATGTTTATTTTTGCTACAACCTGGACCACAATCACAAATAAACGACACATATATTATCAGCATCATCAGATACACATATTGATCATCACCATCACAAGCATATAAAATGACCACAAACACTAAACCACATCACATTCACCTCAAGTCCACATAAAGTGTCACATAGTTCAAATACAAAGTGTCCACGTAGTTCAAATACAAAGTGCTCGACAACGACAACTAAAAGTCCATGAAATGCAAGCTAAGGATAGTAGGTTCATGAAATAGAAATACAACTACAAGTTCATTGAGGTGGCCACCCCGCCCAAGGGCTTGTAGGCGAGATCGGAAAGTTGGATGCCTCGGATTGGTTCTGCAAAATCAAAAGATTGCATGTGACACAAGATTCATAGAAGCTAATACATTGGATATCCTATTGCAAGGGAAAAAATGAAAGTCCAAGTATCTCAAGTGACTCACCGGAGTGCCGGCTGGAGAAGCGCCGATGTTAGGAGTAACGCCGCCGGGAGGAGGAACGTCAACGGGAGGAGGAATGCCGGCTAGTCCCGGGAATAGGTCTGGAGGCGGCGGCGGCGCCCCGGTATGCTGAAAGTACGTGAACATTGCCTCCATTTGCGACCTCATCACTGCCTCATACCTCTCCCGCTCTTCCCGCAACTTCTCCTCTATTTTCGCCTCCATCGACGCCTACAATATGACATCCCAATGTTACAATGCAAAGCAAACATATGTCGAAATCAATGAACGTCGAATGAAACAGAAATAACCTGGACTTGCTCAATCTGGATCTGTGTCGTGGTCGGCCGTGGGCGTATCGGCGGGGCTGAGTCCGTGCTCCTTGCTCGGATCTGCGAGAGGGTCGGAGTGGAGGCCGTGTCGAGTGTGCTGTCGCCAATCCAGTACCGACCATGCTTCTTGCCTCCACTCACCCTCATCACGAGCTCTCCATCAAGGTCGTGGGTGCTCGGGTCCCAATCTTCCCCATGGACCTGCCTTGCCGCTGCTGTGTACTGACTGATGCGACTGTGGACGGTGGCGTTGCTGTACGCCGAAGGGGGGTCCTCCGGGTTGAAGTTGACCTCAGACTCTGCCTTGCCCTTGTGGGCCAAAGCAAACGCCATGAACTGGCCGCAAGGCTGGCCACCATGTGCCGCCGACTGCAAAGAAAACAGAGAGATGATAAGAAATTATGTTGATTTGAAGAGTGTCATAATGAAGAATTCAAGTCACGTATCCATTTCTTAACGTATTGGTTAAGTCTTTGGCTGCCTTGATGGTGTGCTGGCCCAGCCATCTTCAAACGCCGCTCCCGAGCAGCCTTGTGCGTCTGTTCCCAACACATTTCAGTCCAACAATCTACACATTGGAGTCCAACAAACTAACACATGGTCCTTGATCCATTTCATTTCCAAGCATTTCACAATTTGCAAGCAATTCATATTTGCAGTTCCATTTTCAAACATCTAATTCAAACGTCAGTGCACATTTCACACCATTTTCATTTAACCGCAACTGAAAAGACAAGGGAAAAAAGCATTTTCATTTCATTTCACACCTAGTCCATTTTCATTTCACACCATTTCCATTTTCATTTCACACCATTTTCATTTCCATTTGCATTCAGTCCCCATTTGCATTTGAAGAGAAAAACAGGAAAAAAAAAAGGACAGCAGCTCGGGGCAGCTCACCTGCGGACGTCGAGGTGCGGTGGTCGGCCAGCAGTAGGCCGCGAGGACGTCGAGGCAGCAGCGCGCGGACGTCGAGCTGGGGAAGGGGCAGGGCACGGCAGCGCGGACGTCGAGCTGGGGCGGCAGGGCACGGACGTCGAGCTGGGGCAGGACGCGGATGTCGAGCTGGGGCAGAGCGCGGACGTCGACTCCGGATCTGGGGGCGGGTCGACGGCGGCACGGGACTCCGGGCTGGAGCCGAGGTGGGCGTCGGGGGCGGCGTGGACGACGAGGTTGGGGTGGGGCAGGACGCCGAGGCCGGGAGCACCGGCCTCGGCGGCGCCGGGGCCGGATCCGGGACCGGCGGCGGGTGGGGACGTCGGGTTTGGCGTCGGGGAGCCGGGGGCGTCGGGTTCGGCGTCGGGGAGCCGGGGCCGGGGTCGGGTCGTCGGGGTACGGGCGTCGGTGGCGGCGGTCCGCGGTCGGGGGCGGGAGGCGGCGCGGTCGGCGGCTCGGTGGCGGGCGGGCGGGCGCGGCGGGGGCAAAGGCGGCAAGCGGGGGAGAAGGCGGCGCGGCGGGAGCGCAGGGCGGGCGCGGTGGCGAGCGGGCACGGTGGCGGGGGGGCGCGGTGGCGGGGGGGCGCGGCGGGCGACGGCAAAGTGGCGAGCGGGGCGTGGAGGAAGAAAAGGAAGAAAAGGGAGAGGAGAAGAGAAGGAAGAAGACGGCCGCGGCTAAGTCCCCAGATCCAAACTTTGCCGAGAGCCCGAGATACAGCTCTCGGCAAAGCAATTCTATTTTTTTTTAATTCAATTATTGTTTGCCGAGAGCCCCAGATAAGATGCTCTCGGCAAAGAAATTTTTCTTTTTCAAAAAAACTTCCATTTCAAGCGTACTTTCGTTCACATTTTAATTTCAAATTTAAAAAAATTTCAACTACCAAGTTTCATAACTTTATGATATCTACCACTTTTATTTTTACAAATTCTCCATCTGATATCATTTTCAAACTTCAAATTGTCAAATTTGAACGTATTTTTTATTGACAATTTGAGTTAAAATAAAAAACTTGTCAACTACAAAGTTATGTGAATTGTCAAGAGCTAGAACTTTTATTTGTACTATTTCTCTACCCGAGGTCGTTTGGAAAATTCAAATTTTCAAATTTAAGAAATACAAACATACTTTTATTTTCGTCGTTGACATGAATTATTCAAATAAAAGAGTGTTCAACAGGAAAGTTGTGTAACTTATGAAGATCTAACACTTTTATTTTGGTATTTTTTTAATCTGACAAAATAGATTGAGATTGTTCACAAATTATAAGTATACCTCTTCATGTTTCTATGAACTCTACGGGACCTTTATACTTTGTGAACAAGTTTACCATCACTTTGTCCAATGAAAAAATGACCCAAATAAAAAGTGTAGGTCTTTAGAATTAAGACAACTTTTTAATTTGAAGAAATCCAATGCGTGAAAAAATTCAATGAAATATAGTTTGCCGAGAGCCACTCTCGGCAAAAAAATTTTTGCCGAGAGTAGCTCTCGGCAAAGGCCAAATATTTTTGCCAACAGTCCTCTCTGCCGAGAGCTGCGGCGTCCACCCTCGGTAAAAAAAAATCTTTTTGCCGAGTGTGCGGTGCGGCTCTCGGCAAACTGTGGGCTCTGGGCCCACATTTGTAACGGCGTCACGAGTTTCGGACGGCCGTCAAATATTGCCGAGAGTCCGGGGTTTGCCGAGAGTCATCGGATGGTTTGCCGAGAGCATATGCGAGGACTCTCGGCAAACAAATTTTTTTTTTGCCGAGAGTTTTTTTTTTGCCGACGGTTTAGTCTCGGTAGACTTGGTGGCGCCGGGTGCCCAGTCTTTGCCGAGAGCTACTCTCGGCAAACGCTGACTTTGCCGAGTGCCCGATGGAATGCTCTCGGCAAAGCCTCGGCCACCCGGCAAAAATCGGTTTTCCCGTAGTGCGAGGCAGCCGCTGGCGCTGCCGTCCATGGTCGCATCCAAGCTGAAGGTAGCGAAGCAGTTCGCACTCTGCCTCCCGGGCGGCGGCCAGACTGGTGCTGCCATCTTCGGTGGCGGCCCGTTCGTTCTCCAGTCGTCTCGTCCCGTGGATCTTGCCCAGGAACTCCGTCAGGGCTCCCTGCCCCTTCTCAAGAACCCCAAGAACGGCGCCTACTACTTCCGCGTCCACGGCATCGCTGTAAACCAGCAGCTGGTGCCCATCGCACCGGGTGCCTTGGACCTCAACACCCGCACCGGCTCGGGCGGTGTCGCGTTCAGCACGGTGACGCCGTTCACCTCCCTGCGCGCCGACATATTCGGCGCGGTGATCAGTGCGTTCGACAAGGCCACCAGCGGCATCCCGAGGCGTGAGGCCACGTATCCTTTCATGATGTGCTACGAGGCGTCAGCGTTCGGCTCGACCCTGGTCGGCCCGGGCGTGGCGAACATCGACCTGATGCTGGACAACGGCAAGAACTGGACGCTTCCCGGCGCCAGCTCGCTGGTGCAGGTGGATGAGCACACGCTCTGCTTCGCGTTCCACAGCATGAACTCCGAGGTGGGGATCCCCAACTCGAAGGCGATCCCCGAATCGCCGGCGATCATCATTGGAGCCTACCAGATGGAGAACAACTTGGTACAGTTCGATCTGGAGAAGAGCACATTCGGGGTCAGCGGGCTGCTCTTCGGAAGGCGCACCACCTGCGGCAACTTCAACTTCAACACGGGGAGCTAGTTGAAGCGCTTGCAGAGGAGTCGTCCTATTTCCATGATCCTTACTAGTCTAGCTCCACGCCGCCGCTATTTCCTTTTACCGTCCTTGTTTGAATAATCACCACCGTATCCATCGTTCACGTGTACTGGAGATGGATATATCGTAACGTTGAGTAGCAGTATTGTTCGTGTTGGCAGTGGACTAAAAATGTTTCTAGCTGAGTTTAGATCAATGATGGTACGTGCAGCCAAGGATTGACAAACCGACGGTAACCGCTCGGTTACCGCGATTACCGGACTTACCGGTCCGGTCCGGTAAGTCCGGTAGCCCGGTTTTTGAATTTGAAATTTGAAAATTTTAAAAAATTTAAAAACTTTTGAAATAAAAAATATGTAAATAAACTAGACATTATATGCAGCACATTGATGGAAACCATACATGAAAGCGAGTTCGTTTGATGAGTCAAAAAAATACCGAAAGATTTCTGGGTGAAAAGAAATAAAAAAATAACAGTTTAGTTTATTTACATATAAACTGTCTGACAAGCTCTTTTTTTTCCTCTCTTTTCCCCGTTTTGGCATTTCTAGCATGTGCGTTTTCCACTCTACAAGTTTCTACTCGAGAAACAAAATGGTTCCGGCATACCTAGCCATGGTCGTTCATTGCAGAAACAAATGTGCGTGTCCTGCCTTCCTCTTCCCAGACCGGCTTATTGTGTGCTTTATTTACACAAAAATAAAAAAATACCGGAGCCGCCGTTCGACGCCGCCGGCCGCGAATCGAAAGGGAACCACGTCCGCCGTCCTCAGAATCGCCAATTTCCTCTCGGTTATGGACGGCTGGACGTTGGTACTTGGCGAGGCTTGGGCGAGTTGCGGAGGGAGCCCAGCGCTGCGGCGGCCTCGGCTAACCGGCGTCAAATCGTTCGGTTAGCCGAGCCCTAACCGCGGTAACTGTTGGAGGCCGGTCGATTTGACGCCGCGCGAGGCCGCATGAAGGTGAGGTCGCTGTTGTACCTTTTTTTTTTTTGCTGTTTTCCATTTGATTGCTGTAGAGCTTCAGTTATTGTTGACCGAGAGTTGCAATTTGCAATGTATTATGTTCAAAACTATGTTGTATGTTCAATTTCATCGAGAACTATGTATCGGGCAATTTATGTTGAACTCGGTATGAATTGTGGTATGTTGTATGAGGTGGATTGGTACTATCTTTTATGAATTCTATATTGTCAATCTGTGGCTAAGCATTTTTAGAATATTTAGCAAAGGTCATGCAAAAAATTCCTACATTTTTAGCCTCTTTTTCGCAATTTCTAGTCAAACCGGTAAAGCCGGTCGGTTACCGACCCAAACCGATCGGTTACCGATGAAACAGGTCGGTAACCGAGTTTTCGAATTCAAATTTTGATTTTTGAACTTTTGTCCTGTTTTCGAGCGGTTACCGCGGTAATCGGTGAAACCGGTGTTACCGGTGGCGCTTGGTTGGAGCGGTTACCGGTGAAGCCTGTTCGTTTCGCTGCAGCTGCTGCAGCTGCAGAAAAATAACTGCGAACACTGTAGCAGCTGCAGAAACACTGTAACTGCTGCAGAAGAAATAACTGCGAACACCGTAGCCGCTGCAAAGCAGCCGCTGCAAAGCAGCGAGACGAACACTGCCAATGTAATCCTTGCGTGCAGCAATGAGTACTTGGCATTTATAGTCTATTTGCAGCTACATGCCACATTTTATTTTGTCAGGATTCAGGACATACTTGTCATCGTTGTATCTTAATTATTTTTTACATCTGAGTTTTTTTCTGAAACTACCTATATATACTAGCATCGTATGATAATTACAAACATATTTTTTAGTCTGTTTTTTAAATAATACAAACATAGACTCTTGCAAACACACACGAGTACTCAATTCTATGAATACACGCAACCTCTACAACGATGAGGGCATGCGAAAAACTGGTCGGTTGATCCTGAAATTCACGAAATCATCACGAACGCCTCATTATCGACGAGGATGTCACCTTCCATTAAAAAAATAAATATATTTTTATCTTATTTATATTTTTAAAGAAACTTTTTCTTGTCAAGCTTTGAAGGATTGTTAGAGCGTCTCCAACAGTCACAACATTTTCACTCTCAATAATTTTGATTAGGGTCTTAAAAACTTAATGAAGAATTAGCATGGTAAACACAAGAATCCTAGAAATAAAGTCTTACAGATGAGCTGCAACCCAGTGTTTTATCAGGCACAAAAAGAGTCGTCCCTGTGGTTTGGCTATTTTACACTCTAAACCTTGACATTATTGCTGTTTACGAGTATCAAATGTGAATTTGTTGTAACTATGTGCATATTTTTAACCTGAATTTAGGCATGTTAATTGAGCCAAGATGACGTAGAATGAACGAACTAAATTCATCAGCTGGCTGTTTCGGGGTAAAAAAAAGCATCGACTGGCTAATTAAGCTCACAGAGTACAGGAGGGGCCAAATGCATCTGCTAATGGTAATTAAACTACTAGAGACTTTTGTTATCTTTTAAAAATATTTTGCTCTGTCGTAATGTACGGAGAATTTGTTAAAGTTACGAGGGTTTGATCCTAAATATTTTAGGAAAATGTCTATTTTACTACTTTCAAGTATTCATGTAGTTCACTTAACCCATTAAACTAATTTTTAGTCTAATTTACTACCCTGAACTATCTAGATTGGTTCAATTCACCCCCTCATGAATTTTTATTTTTTTTTCTCTTTGTATGGGTTATATTTGAAGCTTAAATTTTGTATGATGGTAGATGACATCATCCTCTATGCTATAAAAATTGTTTCAGATTTTTTTAAAATATTTTCTTGCATTATTCTATCTTATATGTCGAATTTGTATTGCACACTTTCCGCATAGAAAAAAAATTTAAAATTTGTTTAAAACAATTTTCTAACATAAGGTATGTTTTAACCTATAATCTCACAAAATTTTACACTCAAACATGATGTGTATCTAGAGATACAAAAAAGAAAAAAATCATGAGGGAGTGAATTGAACGAATCTAAATAGTTGAAGGGAGTAAAATGAACTAAATATTAGTTTAGGAGGTTACGTGAACTACATGAATACTTGAGGGTAGTAAAATACACTTCTTCTAATATTTTAATCTAGCTCTGTGTTTCTTAAAGCCTCAGCCTCGAGCAGCAGCTGCACACGGACATCCACCCGAGCCAGCCAAGTCCACGCATCCACCACCAGCTGCCGGCATGTCCTCCGTCGCCGCGCCGGAGCCTCGCCCTGTGCGGTTCGGCATCCTGGGTTGCGCCACCATCGCGCGCAAGATGGCGCGCGCCATGCTGCTCGCGCCCGGCGTCGCTGTCGCCGCCGTTGGCAGCCGCTCTGAGGAGAAGGCCCGTCTCTTCGCCACTGACAACGGCCTCCCCGCCGCCGGCCTGCGCCTGCACGGCACGTACGAGGCCCTCCTCGACGACCCGGACGTCGATGCCGTGTACATCCCGCTCCCCACCAGCCTCCACGTGCGCTGGGCCACCGCCGCCGCCGCGCGGGGCAAGCACCTGCTCCTCGAGAAGCCCACCGCTCTCTGCGCCGCCGACCTCGACGCCATCCTCGCAACCTGCGATGCCGCCGGTGTCCAGTTTATGGACTCAACCATGTGGATGCACCACCCGCGTACCGCCAAGATGCGGGATTTGATCAACGGCAAGGACGCCATGGGCGACATCAAAGTGGTGCGTTCTCTGAAACCTTCACGACTGATAGAATTCGATAGAAATATCGAATGTCGATCTCGATTCTCCTTTACAAATGCGAAGAAATGGATTTCTAGCTGAAACGAAACGGTGATTTTCCCTAGTATTGTTTATGACCACTTGTTTGATTATGATTCTTTATCAACAAAGTGTCTTGTTTTATTAATTTTTTTAATGTGTGATAAGATTCCCTAGTGAAGCGTACCTAAGTGCAGTTTGTCCTATTATATTGCAAGGGCTCGTTGCTAGTAACCCATTAAACAAAAAACTCGTAACTTTGAAAGCGCATTGGGAACATGGAAGGGACCCGCTGACGTACTGCACGCCTGTGTGCAATGGTCACTGACTTGTGGGGCCTGGCCCCTACGAGGGTGGTCCGGGTGGACCCTGATCCCTCCCTAACGCATGGAAGCGGCTCCGCTGCCGTACTGCCCAGTCACTGACATGCGGGCCGGGCACGAGCACGGCCCACTGTCAGTGACAGGCACGGCATGCTGCCGTTCGGCAGCGGATCCTGGTGCCTAACGGAACGCATTCATTTGATTAGGTTCAGTAGCACTTGTCACATTCATTTCTGGTCACGTAGAAAAAAAAATAGCACATATTTGATTCAGTACAGAGAATTTGGCAAGTTCTTGTTATTATTAGTCAAGTTTCTTTCTTTTTTTTTTTTTGCGAGAGTGCTATTAGTCAAGTTTGGGCATTGCAGAAAGCAGCGCTTATGTGATTCTTGATTTAGGCACATGTATTTTTTTTTCAAACCACTAGAAGCAGGCCTAGGAATGGCTAACTGCAGTATATCATTCCACTTTGCTCACATGTATGTGAATCCTGATCTACGTATGGTTATAGTTAACTGCATTCATGTTCCCCTACTATAGAACAATGTTTTTCATGATACAACGTATTGTCACGAAGACTCCCGCTTTCATCTAACTAATCCTGCAGAAATTTATCGCTTAACTATAACCATTATGTTTCTTCTTTTTTCTGCAGATAAATAGTGTGTTCAGTTTTCGAGGAAACGAAGATTTTCTCCAGAATGATATCAGGGTAAAGCCAGACCTTGATGCCCTGGGTGCACTTGGAGATGTTGGCTGGTATTGCATCCGTGCAATCTTGTGGGCTGTTGACTATGAGCTGCCCAAGACTGTTATTGCATTGCGTTATCCTGTCAAGAACCAAGCTGGGGTGCTTCTTGACTGTGGAGCAACATTATACTGGGCAGATGGCAAGACGGCCACCTTCAACTGCTCCTTTCTCACCAATCTTACCATGGACATCACCTTAATCGGCACAAATGGTACTCTCCATGTCACTGACTTTGTCATTCCATATCAAGAGAAGTCGGCCGAGTTCAGTCTGGCCTCAAAATCAGAAGAGCTCGACAATGGGTGGGACCCACTGCCGAACAAACATGTTGTCATGACGGACCTTCCACAGGAGGCTCTCATGGTCCAAGAATTCGCAAGGCTCCTGCAGAACATCCGGGACAGTGGCAGCAAGCCTGAGGGGAAGTGGCCGGCTATAACCCGGAAGACACAGGTGGTCCTGGATGCCGTGAAAGCTTCTATTGACAAGGGATCTGAGCCAGTTGAGGTTGTTAACTAAATGCAACAAAGAAATGGTCATCCGATCCTGATGACCTGTTTGTGCCCCATGGCTTGTACTGAGTTATATATCTACTTAAACTATTTCTGTATCCTACACAAAACTACTTATTGCAATAAGTTGATGTAATTTGGTGAAATTCAGGTGAACATTGCAACGTATCAAGTTGGATGTGATTACGTATAATTGTTGTAATATATGGGGAGACAGGAAGCTTAAGTAGTCCATAGATGATGGTCATGGGGATACCCAGCTCAAAGGGGATTCCTGAATCGCGGCCATCATAATCGGAGCCTACCAGATGGAGAACAACTTGGTACGATCTGTAGAAGAGCATGTTCGGGGTCAGGTGGCTGCTCTTCGGAAGGAGCACCACCTGCGGCAAGTTCAACTTCAACAGTCAACACGGTGCTTGCAAGAAGCAGGACCCCTTTTTCCATGTTTGATTTGAATAAGATAATCGCTACCGTGTCCATCGTCCACCTATGCTCGAGATTATTTTTTTTCTTTTAGACAACCTATACTCGAGATGACGAATCATCGATGTATGGTTGTGTTTGAGTACTTGTAGGGCACTAGTATTGTTTCTGTCCTGTTCTCGTCGTGTTGGTTGTGGGAATAATACTGTTTTAGCTGAGTTTAGATCAATGGTACGTGCAGCAATATCAGTTCGCAGCTACGTGCCACATTTTATTTTGCGATCACCGTTATTAGTCAACATTTTTCTTTTTCTTTTTTTCTATGTTTTTCATATTTTGCCCGTTTGCCGAATCCTTTTCATCAACTCAAGTGTTCAGAAACCATCTAGTCATCACCTCAACTTTGTTCACTGACTCATTTCACAAACTTGAGACGTTCTGATCCAGGCCTCTGGATTCTGGAAGCCCAACTGAGCAACTGGCACATATAAAAGGCCGGAATCTTATTATATTGGGTTGGTGGCCTAAATTTTAGATCAAGCAGAAAACGAAAACACACACACTGCCCTGCCATGGCATCACCAGCAGGGAGGAACAGCGTCCACTCCTCCAAGATCCCGGAGTTTCCCCCCGGCCCAGACGGGCGGCCGGTGCCGGCGGTGGGTGTCGGCATGATGTCGTACCCGTTCGTACTGGGGGACGTCATCGGGGCCGCGGTGCTCGCCGCGCTGGAGCTCGGCTACCGCCAACTCGACACCGCCATGCTCTACAGCTCCCAGCGAACCGTCGGATCATGGCGTCCAGGCAAGAGGTGTTCGTGACGACCAAGGTGTGGTGCACACAGTCCAGACCTCGTGCTGCCTTGCGGTCAAACAAAATTTGTGACAAAAAAGGTTTGATTGTGGGTCCTATGAAGCCTGACACAGAGCTCCCCACTTGCTGACTGGGATGCCACGTGGGCCAGAGACGCCTATGGAGTTGGGTTTATGACAAAAATTATGGGCCTCCAAACTCGGTCAACGAAATTTGTGACAAAAATAGTTTGACCGTGGGTCCTACGAAGCCTGACACGGAGCTCCCCACTTGCTGACTGAGATGCCACGTAGGCTAAAAATGCCCGTGGGGTTGGGTTTACGATGGGTCCCCGTTGGTTACCGTATTCAAAACGGGATTTTAGTGACGAATCGACCACCCAAAACCTGCCCAGAATAGTCAACAGGCAACACCGGACGATGCTGTTCATCGATTTATACAATGTTTTGTCACAAATATGCCATTTTAGTAACGGACCACGAAAACGTCATAAAGTTGGCCGAAAACGAAAAAAAAAACCTCAAAATAGTGACGGATCTACAATAAATTCGTCATTAAACAGCATTTTGGGCGGATTCTCAATCTCATCTTGATTATGAAGCATTCAGGGACGTGGTTGTATTTGACAGTACATACAGGACCAACCATCACCCTTTGTTCCATTTGTTGGATTAAATCACCATAGGAGCACTGTTGTGTCTACTTGCGGCATTATTTCAGAAGATATAGTTCAGAGCTATGAGTGGCTACTAAAAACCTTTTTAACCGTGATGTCTAAGAAGCATCACATATCAGTTATCACTGATGGTGATCTTGCCATGCAGACTGCTATTAGGAGTGTCTTGCCATACTGTAATCATAAGCTGTACACTTGGTATATTGAGCAAAATATGATTAAACATTTCTATGATTCAGATATTGTCAAGGAATTGAGAAAGTTCTTATATGACACTTGTTCAACACAAGTGTTTGAGAGTAACTGGGCAACATTTAGGGAAAGAAATGAAATTTCTAGTGAGCATTCGTGGTTCAACATGATGTTTGATCTGAGAAATTTATGGGCTGCAGCATATCAAGTAGGGAAATGTTTCTTGGGTTTGAAGAGTAATCCGTGTAGTGAGAGCCTCAACTCCACACTGCATAATCACCTTGATCGTAAAATGACATTGTTTGATATGTTGTGGCACTATGAACATTGCTTGTTGAATCTTCGTACAAAGGAGGCAAAGAAAGACACTGTAGGAAACCAATCATGGTCATTTACTGATCCAAATGCTGAGAAATTCGAGGAAGATGCAGCTCTTGTTTATACACCCACCATTTTTTCATTGGTCAAGACGGATATTGAGGAAGCAAAAAACTTTGTGATTAATGAAATATTAGATGGATTTTAATCAACAACATACATCATACCATCTAAGGAAAGAAGGGATAGTATGTTTGAGAAGTTGATTGTGTAGTCACGGGAAGTGAACTGGATAGTGTTATTAGTTGTTTTTGTCTTAAGCTACAATGTGAAGGCATACTATGTGCGCACATATTTTCACATATTTTCTGTGATGAAAGTCTTGCATTCTGTCAAAATCCCAAAGCGTTGTGTATTTTACAGGTGGACTATGAGGGTAAAATCAGACTTTTCATCCATCAGAAATACAGTAGCATGCATGAATGGTCAAAAAGTCTTGAGAGGCACCGTGAACTACGCAATCTGGGTAATGGAACATCTTTAATTGCATCCCAGTCTGATGAAGGGTTTATTGCAATGAAGAATTGCATGAGTCAAATAATTGAGAACAGGGACGAAAGTCAAGTGCCAAATATGACAAGGCATTATTGCCCGTCAATAACTCAATCCTTCCAACCTGAAACAAATGATGCAGGGAAGGCTCTTGATCCACTGCCGGTTAAATCAAAAGGTGCACCGAAGATAAAAGAGTTGAGGCTTTCGGCACAAAACGAAGAAAGATCAAATGTAGTCGTTGTAAGAAACTAGGACATCACAATGCACGTACATGTGAAGAGTTACAGGATAGGTAAGCTACATGTGCATTTATTCTTACCCCATATGATTGATGTAATGCTACATTAATACTAGTTACTCCATTTAGCACGTTAGTGCAAGATTACCTAAATTCTCTTTGTTTCCTCTGTTTTGTGATTCTTATCAATCAACGCATGGGTAAATTTATAAGACATTGATTTTGATTGGAATGGTTTAACCATTGTATTCTTGTTGCTTTATGTGGCCCAAAGATTGTTTAATTTTATAACACAATGAAAACATTCTTTCTCCTAATAATATACCCAAGATGGAGTCCTCTTAGGTAGTGTTTGGTTTGTGGTATGGCTTCGTCCTGCGTCAAATGGTACTGCATCAGACACCGTCACAATGTTTGGTTGCTTGAATTGAACCATTCTATACCGGATGGCCTCATCCAGATTCCAGGAATATTCCCATGAGATGCTGAACCGAGGCATGCGGTGAAAAACAGCGAACCACGCCGTTCAGGATGAGACGCGGGCGTCGCTTCACCGCCTGACCCCACCCGACGTTCTGCCAGGACAGCTTTGCTTCAAAAATTCATCTTTTCTTTTCTCTTTCAAAAATTTAAAAGGTGTCCTTAGGTAGCTCCAAAAATCATGCCGATTTAAGGAACCATAGAACAGATAACAAAGAATCCATTTTGACTGGAATCACACAAATAGCTATTGTAGAGATTAAACTAAAAATGTTCAAAGTTGTCTGAAATCATGCCGATTTGAGGTTGCTTCACTTGTGAATGTAAGACAAGAGTCTTTGTCACGTGCGTCTGGTTATTCAGTACTTTTTTAATGCATGCTCATATATGTTTCAAACACGATTTTTCTTTTCTTAAATATAAATTGATATTAATCAAAATTAAATTATTAGGAATAAATTGTGGTGATCATAAATATGGGGGTAAAGCTACCATATATGGAAGGAAGGTTACCATACATGAATCATTCAATCAACCAAACATGAACTTGTACCATCCTAAACCATTTCATACAGACAACCAAACAAAAGCATGAACTATCTCGTTCAAACAACCAAACACCCTACTTGAACCATCCTATGCAGTATCATTTCATCCATTGAACCATCCCATACGGGATGGAATTGATTCAAGCAACCAAACACTACCTTAATGTTCATGAATCCTCCGTGATACAGCCGTGATTGACAAATGCAAAAAGAACAATCACATCAACTTTTCATTATACTTAGTAAATGACACAAAATAGGAGACCTTTAAATTGTATAACTTTTTCTAAATCTTCACATCGCACCTCCAACATTTTTTGAGCATGTATTACAACCCAAAAGATTAGCTTCGATAAGCTTTCAAATCTTTGTAAATATCATGCAACCATGTAAGTTAAGAAATAAATATATCCTGTTGGATCCTGTACCCTAAATAATACGACTGTCCTACCGTATTTTTGGATTGACGACCGTCCTACCGTATTTTTGGATTGCCGACCTTTGAAAATCAGTGCAGATATATTTTTCAATTGCCGACATTAAAATACATAGTTGACCCATAATTTACGAATATAACTGAACCAAAGTTGCCGAAGTTTTTTTTGAATATTTTACACCCTAAAATTTTGCTGCTCCTGTGCAACAAGATTACAACCCGGTAAACTTGCAACAATTAAGTTACCGAACAAATCACGAAATTCCCGGATCCTGCACCTACCCGTCTTCCTCCTTACGATCTGGTGTCTCCCATTGTCATGGATCTGACGATCAAGTGTTGAAACAAATCATCGCAGCACCGCCATGGCTCCTAGCCGCAATCGCTCGCAATATCTGAATGACACGGAGTAAATTCTCTAAGAAACAAGTAAACAGAATTTAACCACCACCATGGCCCCTAGCTACACCGCCTCTCTTCATGGCACCTCACGGAATCGCCTTGCCGTGGCCTGTACCACTGCTAGCACCCGCTCGCTATGGCCCCTGGCGTCATGGCCGACCGCACCGCCTTGCCATGAGACCTCTCGCTTTCTTGTTTGCCCCCTCTGAAGAAACATTGAAACCAAGTAAACGACAATCAAATGATGTAAACTCTGCCTCACCATGGAAAAACTCGTCGCGTCGTGTTCTTGTTGGCCGATATTAATTTTGCCCAACCGTTCCATATTAGCCATCATATGAAATTACCTTTCTATCTTCAATACTTAAGTACTTTCATCAATACTTTTGTACCTTTTGGCTGGTACCTTTCACGGTGGAGCGTCGGATTTAAGGCCATGGATGGCCCACATTAAACGCAAACACCGGAAGACTTCTCATAAACTTTTATCTGGTACATATAGCTTCATGTGTACAGTACTAAAATACACTAACGTTTTGCAACATTGATGTTTTCGCGTGAATCAACTTTTGCAGGTTGAATTGAATCCATCTTGGCAGCAGACTAATAGTGTTCTGTAAAGCCAAAGATATTCATGTGACTTCTTATTCTCCATTAGGCGGCCAAAGTATATTCAAAATCAACCGAGTACTGCAGTCTGAGGTTCTGGAAGAAATTGTGATGGCTAGAGGGAAGTCAGTGGCCCAGGTATCATCACTGTTCTCTCAGCTTATCTTGATCAAAATTTAGCAGTTGGATTTCTGGTCGTAATTCAAGATTTTTAGAACCTCTGACATGTTTAGTCTAATCAATGTAGTACCAATTGACAAGGTTTGAGAAGTTTGTATGATTTATAAGGTTTATTCCATTTGCAGAGCAAGAAAACCTTTAAAGACAGAGCACATCACAGCAAAACCCTCTTATACAGAATCAAACAAAAAGTAATACATCTAAAAAAACAGTAATAGCATCATGAATCCCATACTGTCAATCTGTATGATTGAGCGTACTAACTGACACACCATTTTCCGTTCAGATTTCACTGAGGTGGATTTATGAGCAAGGCGTAAGCATGGTTGTCAAGAGCCTGAAAAGCGAGAGGCTTAAGGAGAACATGGAAATCTTCGACTGGGAATTGAGCGACGAAGACCGGGCTAAGATTAGTCAGATACCGCAGCAGAAAAAAGTCACAGTGCTTGGCCTCCTATCCCCCGAGGGCGTCTCTAGCGTTGATATTTACGAGCTCGATATTGTTGAAACGTAGCTTTCGTCACCATCTACAGTGGACTCAAAATTTTGTTGTATAATGTGTTTGTTGAAATCCGTAATCAGGGAGGTAGGAACTCCTGCAAGGCAGAATACCTGGTAAAGTATGCAAAGAAGTCAAAAATGAGGAAGAAAAAAGAAGTATTAAACTAATTGAACAAACGTTTTGCTGTATAATGTATCGTTAAAGATATATCAAACTCATGGAGCCAACATTTTGCTGTATGGTTGAAGAAACCCTCTTTCATCATGAACGTTTACCGTTTGATCTTTAAACATCCTGATGTTGTGAGTTTTCTGGGGGATCAAAGGGGGGGGGGGGGGGGGGGGGGGGGGGGGGGGAGGGAAAGAATGTGGAGTGAATATCAGATCATGAAATCAAAAGGTAGAACTGTCTTTTGCTGGTGGCTTTTCGTCCAACTGAAAGCAGCCGTCGTCAGGAATTTATTCCGCTAGAATGCTTTTGTTGGGATCCTTTCAATGCCTCGGAGACGGAGCCATATTTCCATGGGGCCAGGTTCGTCGACGCATAAAAGTACACTACACCTGTAAGAGCATCTCCAGCAGCAGCCCTCAAAACTGGGCCTTTAAAAGCTGTATAAGGACTGGCCTTTATTTGTAGGGGCTCAAAATGTGCAGCCATCTCTAGCAACGGCCTTTATATCTTGGCCCCCCTCATTTCCAATCTGACGTCCGGGTCCTAGTTGTCATAGACTAATGCAGCATCAACCTTATCCTATCCCTCACCTCTCTCCACCAGCAAAACAGAGTAGCAGCAAGCGAATGCGGCATGCGAGGAGAGCTTGGGTGGCCATGGCGGTGAGTGCGCGGGTGCACAGCAACGCAGCATGGCGGCCTCGAAGCGGGGGCAGGGAGCGGATGGCTGCGCGGCGAGGCTGGCGGGCGGCGTGCAGGGCAAGCGCGCGGTGGCCTGGGCGAGGCCACGGCGCGAGGGGTGAGGGCAGGCCGGGCGAGCGTGCGGGGCATGGCAGGTGCTGTGCAACGAGCCGGGCGAGGCATGGCGCACGCTTGGCGAGCGCGGCGAGCTACAGCGCCATGGCGGCTCGATGCGCCATCTCGCGGCCATGGAGGGGGCTGGAGGCCGGAGCACGGTGGGGCGCGTCGGAGCTCTCGCAGGCCGCATCCGTTCCGTCGCAGGTCGGGGAGGGCGCTGTCCATGGCGGGGCCGGGGCGGCGTCGCGAGGCCGGGGGCTGGCGGCGCTGCATTGGCGTCCGCGGCGGCCATGGCGGCAACCTCCAGATGCAGCGCCATGAGGGCAGGGGAGGGAAAGGGAGGGACGGCGAGTTTGCGGCGTGGACTACCGGCGGCGTTGGCGCGCTCTGGGGGCCGGATGCGTGGACGACGGCGGGGGTGGCGCGCGCTGGACAGGCGGGGATGGAGCGCGCGCGCGAGAGAGAAGGAGTAGTTGGTCGTGGGGCCCAGCTAGCTGTCATTTGAGGGCCTGAAGCATCGGCCTGAAAACAAAAGGGTGGGAGGGGTGATTTGAGGGCCTGAGCAAAATAAAAGCCACTATAGGAGCCATGGTGGAGTTCATTTTTTGCTCCGGGCCTTTAAATATAAGATAGAGCCTGTGTTTAGGGGCCGTGCTGGAGATGCTCTAAGTTCTCCCAAGCTCTAAATTCCAAACTGATGGCCGGTGTGTTGCAGCTTGTAGCCATCAAATGGTGTCACATCCACACCTTTTTATTTTCCCTCTTTTTTAACTTTCGGCTAGTATTTCCACGTTTTCTTTTCGAGGAGCTGCTAAAAAAAGACCTTGACAGCCTCTACTGATTCCTCAATTATTTGACGTGTTAACAAACGAAAGTTCTAACAGGAGAAGAACGTGACGGGTGATCGAGACACCACCGCATCCACAACAGCTCTCCCTCTGCTCTCTAGAAACGGACACCCGCGCCGATATATAGGTATACGCCATAATCTGAGCGGCAGAGCATCTTCCTCCTCTGCTCCGCATCCACGCGTAAGCTGCACCTCGGCGCGCAGAGGAAGTTCATGGCCTCGAAGAGGACAGCGGTGCCGGAGGTGGCCCTGCCGTCCGGCAACGCGCGGCCGATGCCGGCGGTGGGCCTGGGCACGGTGGAGTTCCCGACGGTGCACGAGAACACCAAGAACGCCGTGCTGGCGGCCATCGAGGTGGGGTACCGCCACATCGACACCGCCTCCATGTACGGCACGGAGAAGCCGCTCGGGGACGCCGTCGCGGAGGCCGTGCGCCGCGGCCTCGTCCAGTCCAGGGAGGAGGTGTTCGTGACGACCAAGCTGTGGGGCTCGCAGTGCCACCAGGACCTCGTGCTCCCGTCCCTCCGCGAATCCCTGCAGTAAGAGTCCAGATTTGTCACGCGGCGCCGGCGCCCTGTTCATGATCAACCCGCTTGTGAGAAATCTCAGTATTTTTTTCCCCTTTGCATCCTGTGACTTGCGAGAGCAGGAACCTGCAAATGGAGTACGCGGACCTGTACCTGATTCACTGGCCGGTGTGCCTGAAGCCGGGGCCCCCGGGGTTCCCGAACAAAAAGGAGGACGCGCTCCCGTTCGACTTCGAGGGCGTGTGGCGCGCCATGGAGGAGTGCCAGCGTCTCGGCCTCGCCAGGGCCATCGGCGTCAGCAACTTCGCCACCAAGCACCTCGAGAAGATCCTTGCCGTCGCCACCATCCCGCCGGCGGTGAACCAGGTTGAGCTCAACCCGGTGTGGCAGCAGCGGACGCTGCGCGCCTACTGCGCCACCAAGGGCATCCGCGTCGCGGCCTACTCGCCGCTGGGCGGGCAGAACTGGGACGGGCAGGGTAACGCCGTGTTGGAGTCGCCGGTGCTCGCCGAGATCGCCAAGGCCAGAGGGAAGACCGTCGCGCAGGTACGTTCGAGATATAATATGATGTTAGTTGAGCGGTGGGATGTTGCTGTCAAGGAGTAGCTGAATTTTAATTACTGGGTTGACAGACTAGTAATCTGTTCATACGGGTAGTTTCACCGTAGCTTTAATTTATCCCTATGTGTTGACACACTCGTTTTTTCTTTTGTTCAGGTGTCGTTGCGATGGATATACGAGCAGGGCGTGACGTCGATCGTGAAGAGCTACAACAAGGAGAGGCTGAAGCAGAACCTTGAGATCTTCGACTGGGAGCTGACAGAGGAGGACCGGCAGAAGATCAGCCAGATCTCGCAGAAGAAGATCATCCAGGCTGAATCCCTGTTCACGCCGGAGGGCGAGTTCACGTCGGTTGATCCCGCAGACATGGACATCGTAGAGGAATAGGCATTCCCTACTGAGAGAAGAAAAAAAAATCCAGCATCAGTCTTGCTTCTATCAAATGGTCAAGTGTGAAATTTCACTAAAATATTGTACCGCAATGTTCAGACCTTGCAGTAGTTGATAGTTCAATGCGATCTGTTGTCATTCAGAGGAGAGGATGCTCGCAGCAATTTTCTTGTCTGCCCGATCAGTGTCCCAGAATTTCCACATGCTGGTTTCGTCCGTTTCTTCCGCTACGTGTTTTGAAATCTGAACCGTGCCAAAAACATAGTGTTTCCCACATGTTTTTGCCGTTGTAAATGTAACAATAAAAAAAAATATTTGTTCAAGTTCAGAGAATGCTCAATAAACCTGATACAAAGATAGAACTATATATATTTTGAAACAGAAAGAATAAACAATAAAAGTATCTAGTTTTCATCAGAAATAAAAAACCAAAAACATGAACCATGGTTTGTATTTAGCTACATACATCCAAAAGTGGTCTTGCTCTGCAGCTTATTAACCTATAACCTCCGCGATCTACACCTTTGTGAAGTGCTCATGATCAAAGTTGCTCTTTCGTTGTCATTTTTATTTTGCCAACAATAGTGGAGGCACTGCAAAAACAACTGAATAGCTCTCGCTATCATAGCACGACTACAACCCAGATCGACACTACACCCCTCCGGTGGTCACCGAGAGAGCCATCCAAAATTTGCGTCTACGTGCCACATTTTATTTTGCAATGAAATACTTGTTACTGCTGTTTGTCAAAGTTTTTTTTTCTTTGTTTCTCATACTTCGCACATCTCTAGTGTTCTGAAACCGCTTATACTAGCCGTGTAAGAGCATCTTCAAGAGATTTCTATAAAATTATCTTTATAAACTTATTTTTGGGAGCAATCAAAAAATTATAAGGGGGCAATTTTTCTTCCCTCACCAGTCCTTCCTAAAAGTGGATCAAAACGTTTTTGATTGGGCCACGTCAGCATTTAGAGCCACCAAAACATTAATTTCATTGAAAAAAAAAGGAATGGGAGCCCCAATTCTTCTCCTATTAGAGCATCTCTAAGAGGCTCCCATAAAATTAGCCCCATAAACTTGTTTTTGGGAGCAACAAAAAAATTATAAGGGGCAACTTTTCTCTCCATCTCCAACAGTACTTCCTTAAAAGTGGATTAAAACACTTTTGATTGGGCCACATCAGTATCTGGGGCCACAAAAATATTAATTCCATAAGAAAAAGAAGAGATGGGAGCCCCAATTCTTTCCCTGTTTGTAGCTACAAATGATGAGAGTTTATGGGCTATGAAAAAACCGGAGGTGGTTTTAGGGGCCTGTTGGAGATGGGTTTTTTTATTGAATCCCAATATTTTGATTTAAGACAGGTTTATAGGGCTCTCTTGGAGATGCTTAGCTACAAATGAGAAGAGTTTAGAGGCTATGAAAAAACTAGGGGTGGTTTTAAAGTGTTGTTGGAGATATTTTTTTGATTAAATCTCAATATTTTGATTTAAGAGAGATTTATAGAACTCTCTTGAGATAAGTGTGACAAATAATTGCCGAATTCTTTTCATCCTCTCAACCTTGTTCATCAACTCATTTCACAAACTTGAAACGTTCTGTTGGCCCATTCTAAACTGATCCAGGCCTCTGGAAGCCCAACTCAGCAACTAGCACATAAAAAAAAAAAAAGAGGCCAGAATCTTATTATATTGGGTTGGTGGCCTAAATTGTAGATCAAGCGGAAAACGGAGAACACCGCACTGCCCCGCCATGGCATCACCAGCAAGGAGGACCAGCGTCCACTCCGAGATCCCGGAGTTCCACGCCGGCCCTGCCGGGCGGCCGGTTCCGGCGGTGGGTGTCGGCACGATGTCGTACCCGTTCGTGCCGGGGGACGTCATCGGGGCCGCGGTGCTGGCCGCGCTGGAGCTCGGCTACCGCCACCTCGACACCGCCGCGCTCTACGGCTCCGAGCGCGCCGTCGGCGAGGCCGTGGCCGAGGCGGCGTGGCGCGGGATCGTGGCGTCCAGGCAGGAGGTGTTCGTGACGACCAAGGTGTGGTGCACGCAGTGCCATCCGGACCTCGTGCTTCCTTCCCTCAGGGAGAGCCTGCAGTAAGTTAATTTCGTGCTCAGTATTTGCGTTCAACTGGTATTTATCAAACATTAAGTGTGCAGTTGAATGCTCGATTATTAAAATGGAGAGTATAATTCGATACTTAATAAATCCGAATGGATTATGTTCTTCGCGTTGACCAAGATTGTTTCCTATTCATTTGTAGGAACCTTCAAATGGATTATGTTGATCTCTACCTGATTCATTGGCCGCTTGCAATAAAGCCCAGCAGGCCCCATTTCCCAATTAAAAGGGAGGACATCATGCCCATGGACTTGAGCGGCGTGTGGGGCGCAATGGAGGAATGCCATCGACTTGGCCTTGCTAGAATGATCGGTGTTAGCAATTTTACCACGAGGAAGCTGCAGGAGCTGCTTGCCATTGCAAAGATTCCGCCAATGGTAAATCAGGTCTGTCTTCAGACTGGATTACTATTAATCATGAGCTATCAGTCTTTGCTTTCATGATTTTTGTGGCCTTTTTTCCTTTGTGGGTCTATGAAAGATATTATACTTTTTTCTAAAAGAAAAATAAGATATGTATAACAATATTGCGTAGAACTCTTGAAGGTGACTTCACGGTTATCATTTGTTTAACTTTTATCTAGTTCAACTTCATGTGTACAGTGCCACCTGACATTTTGCAGTATGGATGCTTTTGTATGAAACTACCTTTGCAGGTTGAATTGAATCCAACTTGGCAGCAGAAAAAACTTATCGAGTTCTGTAAAGATAGGGGTATACATGTGACTGCTTATTCTCCCTTGGGAGGCCAAAGTATATCCAAAATCAACCCAGTGCTGCAGTCTGAGGTTCTGGAAGAGATTGCGAAGGATAGAGGGAAGTCAGTGGCTCAGGTATCATTACTGTTCTCGCATACTATCTTGATCAGAATTTAACAGGTTTATTTGGTTTCTGGTCATAAATCAAGATTTCAAAACTTCTCACGTTTAATCTAACCAGTGTACTAGTGAAGTGCCAGTTGACAATTTTTGCAGTTCTTACCCCTTTTAAGGTTTTTCAGTTTTAGGGCATGATAGAGGCCCTAAGAGAATCTTAGCAAAACCATCTTATACAGAATTCAACAAAAATTAGCAGCATGATGAATCCCATACCGTCAATCTATGTGATTCAGCATAATAAGTGACGCCTCATTCTCTCTTCAGATTTCACTGAGGTGGATCTACGAGCAAGGCGTAAGCATGGTTGTCAAGAGCCTGAAAAGCGAGAGGCTTAAGGAGAACATGGAAATCTTTGACTGGGACTTGAGCGATGAAGACCGGGCTAAGATTAGTCAGATACCGCAGCACAAGAAGGTCACAGTGCTTGGACTCCTATCCCCCGACGGTGTCTCTAGCGTGGATATTTCCGAGCTTGATATAGTTGAAATGTAGCTTTTTGTCGCCATCTAGAAACAGTGGACGGAAATTTGGTTGTATAACGTGTTTGATAAAATCCGGAAGCAGGGAGGTAGGAACTCCTGCAAGGCAGTTACCACTTTGAATTGTTAGAATACATGGTAAAGCATGCAAAGAAGTCCAAAAATGAGGAAGAAAAAAGAATTTACTCAGTAAAAAGGATGAAAAAAGAAGTATTAAACGAATTGAACAAACGTTTTGCTGTATGGTTGAAGATATCATACTCATAATTGAACAAACATTTTGTTGTATGGTTGAAGAAACACTATTATATCGGGCTTGTTCGCTTCGCTGTTCTACGGCTGTTTACTATAGCTGCTGCTGGTAAAAATAGAAGGGAACACTGTAGCGGATGCCGAACACTGTAGCGGCTGATTCGCAGTAGGGCTGACGAACAGGCTGATCATGAACTTTTACCGTGTGGTCTTTAAATACCTGAATATTGCGAGTTTTTTTCGGGATAAAAAAAAAAAGCAAGAACATTGAATGGATTATGAAATAAAAAGTTAGAACTGTCTTTTTGCTGGTGGCTTTTCGTCCAACAAAGTAGCTTCAGTTTGACGAATTTATTCCGCCAGAATGTTTCCGTTGGGATCCTTTCTATACCTCGGAGAACTATTTCCACGGGGACATGGTCTTCCACGCATAAACAAATACGGAGCACTCTACAAATTTGATCTGTAAGTTCTCCCAAGCTCTAAAGTCCAAACTGAAAGATAGCTAGTCGCCAGCAAATGGTGCCACGTCCACTCGAGGACACGGTAATGGCTCTTCTCTTTTTCTTTTCGAGGAGATTCAGGAGAATGAAGCCGCATTATGCAAGCAATAATTAATCCTCGTCAAGAATCCGTAATCACGCTACTAAAAAAAAGACCTTGACAGCCAGTACTGAGTCCTCGAGTATTGGACGTCACGTATTACGTATGCACTTGGCGAGTGCGGCTTACGTGTTAACAGAAACGATCGAAAGTTCTGACACGAGAAGACGTAACGGGTGACGCCAGGACTGTAGAGTCCAGTGGAGTGGAGACACCATCGCATCCCCAACAGCTCTCCCTCTTCTAGAAACGGATACCGGCGCAAGATATATACGCCAGGAGCTGAGCCGCACGGCATCTTCCTCCTCTGCTCCGCATCCACACGTAAGTTGCAACTCGGCGCGCAACAGAAGCGCGGACACGCGCCATGGACTCGAAGGGGGTAGCGGCGCCGGCGGTGCCGGAGGTGGCCCTGCAGTCGGGAAACGCGCGGCCGATGCCGGCGGTCGGCATGGGCACGGCGGCGTTCCCGATGGTGCACGAGAACACCAAGAACGCCGTCCTGGCGGCCATCGAGGTGGGGTACCGCCACCTCGACACCGCCTCCTTGTACCGCACGGAGAAGCCGGTCGGCGAGGCCGTGGCGGAGGCCGTGCGCCGCGGGCTCGTCCAGTCCCGGGAGGAGGTGTTCGTGACGTCCAAGCTGTGGGGCTCGCAGTGCCACCCGGACCTCGTGCTCCCGTCCCTCCGCGAATCCTTGCAGTAAGAGTCCTGAAATTCCAACTGATTTTCACTTGGCCCGTTCATCATCCCCAGATTAATTCGTTTTTCTTGAGATCAGCTGAAAGTCTTGTAATAAATTCGAACGTAGTGTGTGAAAAACGCATAGATGAGAAACTATTTTTATTTTTTCTTAAAAAAAACATTCCCATATGTTGCCCCTTAAAAATAATTCCTCTAAAAAATCCATCCCCATGTGAGAAATCTCCCTAATTGTTTTCCTTGTTCCGTGATTTGCGATCTTGCAGGAACCTGCAGATGGATTACGTGGACCTGTACCTGGTTCACTGGCCGGTGTGCCTGAAGCCGGGGCCGCCGAAGGTCCCGAACAAGAGAGAGGACGCACTTCCCTTCAACTTCGAGGGCGTGTGGCGCGCCATGGAGGAGTGCCAGCGGCTAGGGCTCGCCAAGGCCATCGGCGTCAGCAACTTCACCACCAAGCACCTCGAGAAGATTCTCGCCGTCGCCACCATCCCGCCGGCGGTGAACCAGGTGGAGCTGAACCCGGTGTGGCAGCAGCGGACGCTGCGCGCCTACTGCGACGCCAAGGGCATCCGCGTCGCGGCCTACTCGCCGCTGGGCGGGCAGAACTGGGACGGGACCGGCAACGCCGTGTTGGAGTCGCCGGTGCTCGCCGAGATCGCCAAGGCCAGAGGGAAGACCGTCGCGCAGGTACGTCCACGGGACCAGCCGACGGGCTTGATTTGTCGCTTTGTTCATCATCTCTGATATGATGTTGGCTGAATGGTGGGGCTAAGATTCCATGGCAACCACAGAAGGTTGATGGGTCCATCTACGTATGTCGTTCTCAGATGTTGCTGTCAAGGAGTCGCTGAATGTGTTAATTACTGTGTTGACTAACTAGTAATATGTTCATACGTGTAGTGTTCACCGCAGCTTTATCCCTAAGTGCTGATACACTCTCAAATTTTTTTTTCAGGTGTCGTTGCGATGGATATATGAACAGGGCGTGACGTCGATCGTGAAGAGCTACAACAAGGAGAGGCTGAAGCAGAACCTGGAGATCTTCGACTGGGAGCTGACAGAGGAGGACCGGCTCAAGATCAGCCAGATCACGCAGAAGAAGATCATCCAAGTTGAATCCCTGTTCACGCCGGAGGGCGAGTTCACGTCCGTTGATCCCGCAGACATGAAAATCGCAGAGGAATAGGCATGCACCGAGGGGGGGGGGGGGGGGGGGGGGGGGGGGGGGGGGGGGGGAAATCCTCAGCATTAGTGCCGCTGTGTAGACGGAGCTTAGTATATTACCTTTTGAATAAGGATCCGGTGCTGTCCGTCTTGTTTCTATTCGATGGCCATGTGTGAAAATTCACTAAAATATTGTACCGCAATGTTTAGACCGTGCAGTATTGGATACGATGCGTTCTGTTTTCATTCAAAGGAGAGGCTGCTCGCAGCAATTTTCTTGTTTGCCTGATCAGTGGCCCAGAATTTCCCACTTGTTGTCTTCGTCTGTTTCTTCTGCCACGTGTTTTGAAAACTGAACCGTGCCAAAAACATAGTAGTTTTTCCCACATGTTTGTGCCGTCAATAATAATAAAAACTAAACAAAAAGAGTATCTGGGTACTGAATTTTCGGTATGTGCATTTATAGAGATGAGTGTGTGTGCGTTATGAGTGTCTGAGTTGTACTGTGTAATCATAAAAAATAAACTATTTTTTTGTAAAAAAAATAAAAAAAAACTAAGAACAGAATATTATATTCTGTAATGTGCTTAACCCAAAAAAAGTTCAAAGTGTCTCAACGAGACCTTAATATGCATCTAATTGCAATAAAAAATAAATAGATAAAAATGCAACTATCTACCATTATGCTAAATTTAAAGTGCAACTGAAAATCATGCAAAGGGGGATAAAAAAAGAAAAATTAGCCTATGAAGGGTACAAGCTGTAATTGTTCATCATAGATCCGCAAGCCGCTACTATTCACAAACTGTTTTTCTTTTCTTTTTTGTTTCTCCTTACAAAAATATAAGTTGCGACTCAATTTTGCACAATACTAGAGAATTACATGCTCTATCTATCCATATTTGTTTTAAAAATTTAGATGCACATTTGAAGGTACATATCAAGTGCTACTATGTTACTAAACATGATAGCATCTTGATATGCACTCTTTTGAAACTTGATATGCCCTCATGTGACACAGATTCAGGAGCTCAACATCATGGCCTTGGCCATCTTCTTAGCCTCAGTCATGGGTTACAAGGGCCCCTTTACTAGGGCTATGATTTTGCTACCTGTGGTTGTGTTTCTAACTTCTTTCCAAAAAAAAAAAAAAAAAAAAAAAAAAAAAAAAAAAAAAAAAAAAAACCGTTGCGCTAGTTGTGGTTGATGTGTCAGAAAATGCTTCGCATAATAGTTTTTTTTTCATTTTCTTTTTATTTTCAAAGGTAAATATGTAAAGCAAAGGTGTAGTGGACGAAAGAGCCGGTGAAGCTACCATTTCATTGCTTCTCATTTCACCCTTTTTTTTAAAAAAAAGCCCTAAACCCTTTTAATAAAAAGGAAACGAGGAAGCATTATCTTTGGTTGAAAATCACTAAAAGCCGCCGGAGAAGCCTTGCTAAAATTGATATCTTTTAACCTCGACGTCTGGATGTCGGCCAACAGCTCCTCATTGTCCGAACGAGGAGACCAACAAGCATCAGTGCTTCCTCATGTCCAATTTTAGGCCACCGAGCTCCTAGTCGTGTTGCATGGGTGGCCAAGGAAGCTTCGCGCTCCTAGTCGTGTTGCATGGGTGGCAGGGCCGGTTCCTGGGAGAGGGCCAACGCGGGAGCCGCCCAGGGCCCCCAAATCTGAGGGGCCCCACCTCAGTTTTTTTTTTGGACAACCCCCACCCAGGTATCTGTATACGTATATAGATATCTCTGTCCATGGCATTTTTATTCCAGAAAAACTGTAAATACTCAAGCTGCAATGAGCTAATCACCATCTGCAGTCCAGCAGGTTGTTGTTGGCTTGTTGCCTGCAGCCTGTTTCCCTTCTAGCCCAACACGTACGAGGTACGGCAATAGCAGTCGAAGAGGCACCTGACAGGCAACGCAATTCTTTGTGCCGTCGCTGCAAGTTGCCGCAACGGAGCAACGATGATCGTCGATGACCAACAATCACCGCGTGATCTTGGCCGTGCTACCTAGTGTTGCACTGTGATCTTCGATCCAAGCAGGCCCCTTTCTTCGTTTTGTCTGGCTGCGCTGACCAAGCTTGGATATACGTATGTAACGTATACAGGAAGACCTTAATAAAATGCTATCGCTTAATTGGTTTGATCATTTTTTTGTTAAAATTTTCAAAAAGATCATGTCGTCGTCGTGCAGAAATTATCCTTTTGGTAGTGAAAGGAGAAAAAAAACGGCTATAGGATCTTATTTACCATGATTGTGGCGTCAGCTGAAAGAAGCTTCTCAAAGTTGAAGTTGTTGAATTTATTTAAGGTCTACAATGTCTCAAGAGCGGTAAAACGGCTTGACCACTTTATGCATTGAGGGACAAGATTGACATCGGTACCATTATCAACGACTTCTCATCTAGAAATGTTAGAAGAAAATTTTAAAGTAACAATTATGTACAAACACTTCTATATAAATATTTTTTGTGATACATTATTCATTTTACTTGTAATAGAAATTTATACTTATATATATATTTGTGTGAAAATTTAATTCTGATATAGAGGGCCCCTGGCAACTAGAGCCGGGCGCCGAAAATCCCAGGACCGGCCCTGATGGGTGGCCAAGGAAGCTTCGCGCGTATAGTTTGTGAAGTGCCGTCCAACCAAATGCCATGTGTGGACGGCATGATGCTACCATCCAAGGTCGAGCAAGGGGTCAACCCTGAAGGCCAGAACGAAGCTGTTGGTTCACGTGCACAAAATGTTAGAACACCCATATGACCAATCCGAGTACAATGGGTCAAGGGAAGCAGCATGGATGGATCCACGGATGTTCGGCGCCCATGCTTTAAACTATATTTTCATATTTTTAGAAAAAAAATATTCTGTGATACAACCCTTAAATCTGAAGTTTTACTACTATACAAGGGCATACTTAAATCTGTAATTTTATGTTACACCTTCACAATATATTGTTTTGTGAAAGTTTTGATAAACTAATTGCAGTTTTGTGAATTTTACTCATCAAACTCTACGAACAAATTCAGGTCTAGAACAAATAATATTTTATATATTATTGATGGGTCTTATTTGTAATGGTTCAAAAATCTGAAACGTTGGGGTCACTATATTTTTTTATATTAAGTAAAGCATGTACGCTTACAAAACTTATTTTCTTACATATGTGTATGTATAATCATCATAGTAGAGTTCCTAAATCAAGAATGTTGAGAAGAAACAGAAAATAATAGATATTTTCCTCATTATTTGGGAGATAAAAAGAATCCTATAGAATTTCAAAGCATCACAAAAATAAAATCCTAAACTTAAGAAACTACAAGAAAAACCTCAATAGAAAACAGAATTGATTGCATCATTTGATGGTTAAGGTTTAATAGTTATGTAAAAGTTGATCGATAATATTAAGGTATTTTCTATAAGAAAAACTTTTGTAATTTTGATATCTACAGATGTTGTTTACAGGACCAAGTCCGAATCTCGACTAGGAATAAAGGCGGTATCTTCCGCACATAAATATGTAACCACCCCTTCAAGAAGGGTGGAGACGTGCACAATTATAACCTTGGCACAACCTTGCATCAAGAGTTGTCAACCAAAGGTGTTGTTGCTGCCTCTCTTATGCGTCCAGGTGAAAGACAAACAAAACTAGATTCACCGACGATGGTCCACATAGGCAGGCTACAACCTCATGCTCATGCTTATGGCAATCGAGGCCCTCCTGACGACTCTTCGGGGACCAGCCCGTCGATGGCCGCTTATGTTGTTATATGTGTAAGATTCATGGCCATTGGAGTTGGAAACCCCAAAGTATAAATGTTTTGGTGAATGGATGAGAACCATGCATGTGACTAACATATGCTTTGAGTATCTTATCCTTAGGTCACATGGAAGCAAGTACGACACAAACCAACCTCTTACCTCAAGTCAAGGATGATTGGTTGCCTTGTCAACTCATGGACGGACTTGATGGAGTCGCGGTCGAGGAGATGGATCAAGACTAAGGATATGCTAGACTCAAGCAAGTGTTGGCTTGGTTAGATATTAGCTTGAGTCCATAGGAAAATCTGGACTATCAAGAGGGTTTGAGTTGGTACTCTTCGGTAAACACTAGTGTAGAGATCGTTTTGATGCATGGTGTGTCTCTCAGGCGTTAGGGTTGCAGAGAAAGAGTGCAGGAACCAAGGAAGAAGGTGTTGAAAGCGAGGATCAAAGGAGAAGATCAAGTTTCAGCTAAAGGAGAAGTCACCGTATGATACGGTGCCAGTCACCGTATGATACGGTGACTGCAGGGAAAAGATCAGTGAAGATCAACTCAGCAGAAGTTACAGGAGAAGCAGTCACCGTAAGATACGGTGATAGTCAGCGTATGATACGGTGACTATGGATAGGAAAATCCAGAGAAAGGAGAGTCTCTGGTAGAGTCACCGTATTATGGTCACCGTATGATACGGTGGGTCACCGTATAGTTTCCAGGGGAACTGCAAAATCGACGAAGTTGAAGAGAAGAAGGAAAAAGAGTCACCGTATGATACGGTGCTAGTCACCGTATAATACGGTGACTACGGACTGGAAAATCCAGAGAAATGAGAGTCTCTGGTAGAGTCACCGTATGATAGTCACCGTATGATACGGTGGGTCACCGTATGTTTTCCAGGGGAAGTGCAAAATGGAAGAGTTGCTGAAGCTGGAAAGAAGTAGTCACCGTATGATACAGTGCTACACGGTGATTAGGAGAACAGTGCCTCTCGTAGGAAAAGAAAGTCCCAGTCGACCGTTGGATAGTCACCGTATCATACGGTGACCAGAGAAATCTGGGCAGTTTTGTTGCAACGGCTAGTTTCGTGGGTGGAGCCTATAAATAACTGGTTGCTTGCCTCTTTGAGGTGCTCTTGGACAGTCCAAATTAGGGGAGGTGCTGTCAAGAAGCCAAGTAAAGGAAGAAGAAGCACTTTTAGGGATTTGAGTAATCCAAGTGCTTGAGAAGAGTGACACCATGTGCATCCTATGATCTCTAGGCTAGTGAGTGTTTTAGAGGGCTGACTTGGGTTGTTACTCTTGGTCTATGGCAAGACCTAGACCGGTTAGGCGTCGTTGGTGAGCTTGCCAAGAGTGTGGAAGCCGCCGCAAGTTTGTACATGGTCTTCAAGCTTCCCGTGTGAAAGAAGTTACGTGAAGAGAGCGCCCTTTGGACCGCATCACGTGCGGATCCTTACCTTTGGAAGAGCATCCGGAGTTGCCGGCGGGACGTGCCGGCGTCTTCACTTGGAGGGTGAAGAATGCTCTAGAAGGAATCGCCATCGAGCGGAAGGAGAGGTCGAGACTCCGGCGGGAGTGACCCAACATGGAGTAGGGGGAGGCGCCATCCTCCCGATACCACGGGAAAAATTATGAGCATTTTTATCCCTTTCTCTTTACTACTTGCATTTACTTATTGCATTTATCATGCTTGCTAGTAGTACTTGAGATTGCCTTGTTCACTTGTTGCTCTAGTTATTTGTTTGGTTTATCCATATGCTCTCTAGTTGCTTCTATCATATGGTTGCTTGTTGACTTCATGTGTAGCTTGCTTGCTAGTTGATCTAAGGACTCTTTCTTAGTGTGCTTATCGCCTAGTAGATCTTCTAGTGCCTTGTGCTTAGTTGCCTAGCTTGTAGCTTATCTTAGGTTTGCTCCTGCCTAGTGAACTAGTTCATATCTTGTGCTTGTGTTTTATGTTATCTCTAGTTCACTAGGTTAAGGACTCTTCTTAGTGTGCCTCTTTAGATATACTAGAACTACTTGCTGGGAGTTGAGTGGGTGATTTGTGTTAGGAGAAAAATTGATAGTGTGCACCGATTCAACCCCCTCTCGATCACACGGTCCTTACAATATGTACTCTGCTCTTCGAGAGCAATGTAATCCACACCCGCTTATGGGTGCTTCTTCTTAAGGGTGTTCTCGCTCCAGTGTTTGTAATCTTTCGTTGAATGAATACAAGCACGAACAATATCAAAAAAAAAATCTTGCATCAAGAAAAATACAAGCACAAGTGAAGTAAGATATTATAACACAGTTTTTTTTTAAACATAACACATACGCATTAACGCATACACTTAAAAAAAAGGCACGAGTACTCCCCATGAACATATGCAGACAATCTCTATTTTTGAACGCATCCAAAAGACAGGATCGGCTGATCTAACTCACTGTTTCTTTTTCATTGCTTTCACTAAAACAATCCCTTGCCGACTCAACGATATCTCCCCGCAAGCCTCCAAAGAGAACGGTATGAGCCTTCTTCCTCCCAAGTCCCAACAGTAAAACACACCCAGCTTTCCCCGTCGCCGGCCAGATCCGGCCCCTCCCCTCCTCCTCCGGCCTTCTGCCGGCGTTGGATTGGGTGAGGGACCCACTTGTACATTAGTTTAGTAGTATCTTGTAGTTTAGCTGTAGTATTGAGCTTCTCTCCGGCTGCCGTCGTCGCCATCGTCTGGCTGCGACTTGTCCTCTCCGGCGCCGGCTTCGAGTGCTCCGTATGTTTCTCTAGTGGTGTTGCCGTGATGGCCTTGTTGTCCCCGTCGGTTTCCTTCCCGGTGGGTGTCCTCTCTCCTTTCTTCTTCATTTCGCTGGACATGGTGTTGCCTCTTGAAAGATCAGGTTGTGTTCTGCCATGGCTGAGGACCATCGAAATCGATCTCCGTGGCGGTTAATGGCGAAGCCGAGTAGATCTCCGGTTGATGCTGATGCTGATCCCTGGCGTAAGCTCACTTCAACCTTCGCTCCTGACGAGCATTGGAGGCTTTCTTGCTTCCTTCGCCTGTCGTCCATGCAGGTCCCGAGCTCATCTCGGGTGGAGCTCTCGCTGCGATCTGAAGCTCATCGCTGGTGTTGGTGGTGCTACTATGGGAAAGGCCTTGATGTAATTTTTATTTTCTTTGATATCCTTTCCCTTAGATTAAATGGCCTCAATGTAATTTCTACTTTCTTAAAGGGCCTATCTGTAAAAGAGGCAGCTGTACTGATTATGCATCCAGTGTAATGGAGAAGCTTCCAGCCCCTCGGGGCGTGTTTCCTTCACACAAAAAAACGATATCTCCCGATTTGGTAGCATCAACACCGCGTACTTTTGTCAGGTAAAAGAAAAATGGTGAGAGGTGGACTAAGAGAACGTGACATCTCAAGAGACAGTCAATATGGCAGCTACGGTTTGCACTGAATAATATTGGTAGTCTCAATGCGTCCAAGGTCTACGTACGTGGACTGTAGCTATTTTTATGAGATAATTACCGAACTTGTAGCTGCGTTGGCATGCGCCTTAGCAGCCACTACTGAGCTGACAGGTGCAGAGCGTAACGGGTTACGCAATTTGACGTCACGGGTTACGCAACCACCTAGCTTGACCTTTCTATTTGAAGAACGAGCCCCAGCATTTTCGTCACAGGTCATCGCCTTTCCACCGCCCGCCCTATATATACTCGAGGATCTGGCCAGCACAGCATCAACATCTTGGGAACTTTCCATTTCAAAGCATCCCTGTGTAAGTTTGCAACTCGGTGCAGCCGAAAATCATGGCCGCGAAGGGGACGGCGGTGCCGGAGGTGGCCCTGCAGTCCGGCAACGCGAGGCCGATGCCGGCGGTGGGCATGGGCACCCTGGCGGGCCTGGCGGTGGATGAGAACGCCAAGGACGCCATGCTGACGGCCATCGAGGTCGGGTACCGCCACTTCGACACCGCCGCCGTCTACGGCACGGAGAAGCCGCTCGGCGACGCCGTGGCCGAGGCGGTGCGGCGCGGGCTCCTTCAGTCCCGGGAGGAGGTGTTTGTGACGTCCAAGCTGTGGTGCACGCAGTGCCACCCGGACCTCGTGCTCCCGTCCCTACGTGAAACCCTGCAGTAAGAGTCCAGAAACTCCAGCATGTACATTCACGTGGCCCGTTTCAGCCCCACGAGCAAAATCTTAGTATTGGTTTCCCTTGTTCTGTGATTTGCGAGAGCAGGAACCTGCAGATGGAGTACGTGGACCTGTACCTGATCCACTGGCCGGTGTGCCTGAAGCCGGGGCCGCTGGGATTCCCGAACAAGCGGGAGGACGCGCTCCCGTTCGACTTCGAGGGCGTCTGGCGCGCCATGGAGGAGTGCCAGCGTCTCGGCCTCGCCAGGGCCATCGGCGTCAGCAACTTCGCCACCAAGCACCTCAAGAAGGTTCTCGCTGTCGCCACCATTCCGCCGGCAGTGGACCAGGTGGAGCTCAACCCGGTGTGGCAGCAGCGGACGCTGCGTGACTACTGCGCCGCCAAAGGCATCCGTGTCGCGGCATACTCGCCGCTGGGCGGGCAGAACTGGGACGGGCAGGGTAACTCCGTGCTGGAATCGCCGGTGCTCGCCGAGATCGCCAAGGCCAGAGGAAAGACCGTCGCGCAGGTACCGAGTCCACCTAACCAGCGGTGCTCTGGGTTTGTCGTTTTGTCATGTCTCTGATGCTAGTTGAGCATTGGGGTAGATTCCACGGCGACCTGAGCCGGTTGTTGGGTCCATCTACGACCTCTTAGCTTGCATTTTCGAGACGTTGCTATCGAGAAGTCGTTGGATTTCAATTAAGGTTGACTAGTAATCTGATCACACGTGTAGTGTAGCTGACACACTCGTTTTTTTTTCCTTCAGGTCTCGTTGCGATGGATATACGAGCAGGGCGTGACGTCGATCGTGAAAAGCTACAACAAGGAGAGGCTGAAGGAGAACCTCGAGATCTTCGATTGGGAGCTCACGGAGGAGGAGCGGCTCAAGATCAGCCAGATCACACAGAGGAAGATCGTCCAGGCTGAAATCATGTTCGCTCCGGAGGGCGAGTTCACGTCGTCTGTTGATCCGGCGGACATGGACATCGTAGAGGAATAGGCATGCACTGAAAAAAAAAATTCTGCAGCGTCAGTACCGATGTAGACGGGGAATAAAATAGTACTAGTGGAACATTTGAATAAGGCATTATCCGGTACTGCCAGTATTTTTTTTATCCAATTGTCTGTCGTGAAATTTCAGTAAAATATTGTATAGCAATGTCCATACCTTGCAGCTTTTGATATAGTACGACGCGATTCGTTTTCATCCAGAGGAGAGGATGCTGGCAGCAATTTTCTTGTTTGCACGATCAGTGGCCCAGAATTCCCACATGCTGTTTGAAATCTGAACCACACCGAACCATTGCAAATTCCCACATGCTGGTCTTTCGTAATTTCCCACATGTTGTTCATGATGTCGTAAACGTCCAAAGAAAAAAACAGAGAGAGTATCTTTATTTTGCGAATGAAACAGAGAGAGTATCTGGGAACTGAATTTCGTAAAAAAGAAATAAAAAGCTGGGAACTGAATAATCTATGCTGCATACTTGACAAGCTGGTGCGTACGTATATTCTCTGCCGTCCAGGGTAATAATCGAATAACTACGCAGCGCCAGGAAGCAAGTGAGCCCAACAAGTAAAGCAGCAGCGACAAGTAAGCATGACGTGGGAACGAAGCAGAGTCGCTTGGCAGGAAAAACATGGGACAAGCAAGGCACACACAAGTAACGTCGCTCAAGTTTCCCCCCTCCTGCTGCAGTATATAAGCGCATTTGATAGATCCTAACATGAACAGCAACAGCTCGGAAGGGGGAAACTTTGTTAAAACAGAAGAGGAAGAACGAAGTGATCAGGAGAGATGGTTCTGACACACGTTCAGGAGCTCGATGACGCCGCGGCGGCCTCGGCCGTCGTCTTCGCCTCTAGATACGTACAGGAGCCGCTTCCAAGGTTGGACGTCTTTTCTTTCTTGACCTTTTACATTTCGACCAAAAGCGCAAAACATTTTTTTTGTGAGGAAAAGGCACAAATTTTTTATTTTTTTTTGTGCACGTGCGACGTCTGCAGGTATGAGCTCGGGAGGAAGTCGATATCCAAGGACGCGGCGTACCAGATCATCCACGACGAGCTGCTGCTGGACAGCAGCCCGCGGCTGAACCTGGCATCCTTCGTGACCACGTGGATGGAGCCCGAGTGCGACAAGCTCATCCTCGAGGGCATCAACAAGAACTACGCGGACATGGACGAGTACCCCGTCACCACCGAGCTCCAGGCAAGCGTCCATGCCTCCTGGTCTTCTCCAGGTGAAGCGTTCGTCTGAAATCCCCTTGTAACTAAGTGAATTTTTATGTGTACGCAGAACCGGTGCGTCAACATCATTGCGCGGCTGTTCAACGCGCCGCTGAGCGCCGGCGAGACGGCCGTCGGTGTCGGCACGGTCGGGTCCTCGGAGGCGATCATGCTCGCCGGGCTGGCGTTCAAGCGGCGGTGGCAGAACCGGCGGAAGGCTGCGGGGAAGCCCCACGACAAGCCCAACATCGTCACGGGCGCCAACGTGCAGGTGAACCCATGAAACAGAGTGCGTTTTCGTGCCTCCTACGTCGCACGAGATCGAATTCGTGTTCTGAAACAGATGTGCTGACGTGCAGGTTTGCTGGGAGAAATTCGCGCGGTACTTCGAGGTGGAGCTCAAGGAGGTGAAGCTGCGGGAAGGGTGCTACGTGATGGACCCCGACGAGGCGGTGCAGATGGTGGACGAGAACACCATCTGCGTCGCCGCCATCCTCGGTTCCACGCTCACCGGCGAGTTCGAGGACGTCAAGCGCCTCAACAACCTCCTCGCCATCAAGAACATGCGAACAGGGTTGGTTACCAACTTCTCGTGCAGTCAATCGCTTAATTCTCCTCTGTGATTTTGCTCTACGAAACGCGGTGGTGATGCGGCGAGCCATATATCACTTGCCACACTTGCAGTTGGGACACGCCGATCCACGTGGACGCGGCGAGCGGCGGGTTCATCGCGCCGTTCCTGTACCCGGAGCTGGAGTGGGATTTCCGGCTGCCGCTGGTGAAGAGCATCAACGTCAGCGGCCACAAGTATGGCCTCGTCTACGCCGGCGTCGGCTGGGTCGTCTGGAGGAACAAGGAGGACCTGCCCGAGGAGCTCATCTTCCACATCAACTACCTCGGCGCCGACCAGCCCACCTTCACGCTCAACTTCTCCAAAGGCACGTAAACGCTACAAATAAATCAATCAGGTTTTGCGAGGATGTTAAATTTCAATTGTTTCTTGTGACTTGACGTGTGTTTCATTTTGCGCAGGGTCTAGCCAGATCATCGCGCAGTACTACCAGTTTCTTCGATTAGGCTTCGAGGTACGTGCCTCAAGATTCATTGTTCCATTCTCAAAATATAATCTCAGTAACGTATAATGGCATCATCGCTCGCAGGGGTACCGCAATGTGATGGAGAACTGCATGGAGAGCGCCCGGATTCTGCGCGAGGGGCTGGAGCGCACGGGCCGGTTCACGGTCATCTCCAAGGAGCGTGGCGTGCCGCTGGTGGCCTTCACGTTCAAGGGCCGGGACACGGCGCTGGCGTTCAGGCTCTCGGCGGCGCTGCGCCGGTTCGGGTGGATCGTGCCGGCGTACACGATGCCGGCGAACCTGGAGCACATGGCGGTGCTCCGCGTCGTGGTGCGGGAGGACTTCGGCCGCACCATGGCGGAGCGGTTCCTGTCCAACGTGCAGATGGTGCTGGACGAGCTCGACGACGAGGCCAAGGGCGGGCCCGTCCCGCGGATGAGGTTCACCATCGAGCTGGGCCCACCCGCCAGGGGCGCCGGCGAGGAGGCGTCCGTGAAGGTGGTCAAGAGGGAGTCCGTCGTCGCCGTGCACAGGAGCGTGTCGCTCGCCGGCGGGAAGACCAAGGGCGTCTGCTAAGCTCTGTAAAAGAAGTGATCGATCGATGAAGCAGACATAATGGGCTGCGAAACGATCCGACCCTAACGTTTAGTAATCCGTGTAGTCATGACCAAAAGCAAGGAACAAAGCTGTCAAAGCATGTGGCCAGGAAAGAACACTAATTTAGTCATGTTATTAAGCGTACCCTCAATTGTGTCCCTTCCTTTCCTGATAAAAATGTGTGTCCTAATCATAAATATATCATGGAAACGATGCATGTCAAATCCATTGTTGTTGTTCTCGCTCAAAATGATTGTTTGATGTCACACCTGAATATGATTTTGAGTTCGTTTGGTACAAAGTTATTTACGCCTCACATGCTGCGGCAGACTTTAGGCGTGTACCACTTTAACTCGGACCTCACATTCGAATTCAAATACTCGTTCCTTGAATCAGTCAGACTGGAACGTATAGGATATGAAATTTACATGGTAGATCAGCAATGAGATTTACATGGTACGTGCACGGTAAATTGCCCACAGACAGGCTCACCAACGTTCGTGTGTAACAAAACAGAGAACGACGCCAGTACACCTCCTATGTCGGATGACTGGTTGTGTCGAGTTTGCCAGGATATCTTTCACGTTGTCCTGCAGAGTCTGATACACCTTGCTTTTTTCAAGGCTCTCGACACCTCTTGTCAGGTAGAAGAAAGATGGTGAGAGAGACAATAGTGGACCATGAGAAAGTGACATCTGAAGAGAGTGAGTCAGGAGTAGGGGGAATAGCTACGGTTGCATTGAACATTGGTACTAGCTTCAATGCATCCAGGTATACGTGTACTGTAACTTTTTTATGAGAAATCACCGAAACTTGTAGGTGGCGGTGTACACGTCCTTAGCAGCCACTACATTACTGAGTCATGAGTATTTGACATCACGGGTTACGCAACCAACTAGCCTGAACTTTTTTTTCTATTACTAAAAACAAAAAAGAAAACCTTTGACAGGTGAAGCGTAACGGGTGACGACTGACGAACGAACCCCAGCGCAAGAACAAAGGTTCACGTCGCAGACGCAGTCCACCGCCCGTTATATATACACGCGAGAATCTGGACGACACGGCATCAGGCGTCAGCATCGTCCATTCTTCCGCACGCTCGCTTTTGCTCTGCATCCCAGAGCAGCCGGAAATCATGGCCAAGAAGGTGACGGCGGTGCCGGAGGTGACCCTGCGGTCCGGCAACTTGAGGCCGATGCCGGCGCTCGGCATGGGCACGGTGGCGGCCCCGACGGTGCTCGAGAACACCAAGAACGCCGTGCTGGCGGCCATCGAAGTTGGGTACCGCCACTTCGACACCGCTTCCATGTACCGCACGGAGAAGCCGGTCGGCGACGCCGTGGCCGAGGCGGTGCGTCGCGGGCTCGTCCAGTCCCGGGAAGAATTGTTCGTGACGTCCAAGCTTTGGTGCTCGCAAGCCCACCCGGACCTCGTGCTCCCGTCCCTCCGCGAAACACTGCAGTAAGAGCCCCGATACCCCAATTTTTCAACATTCGCTTGTGAAGAAATCTCAGGTAGCGGTCATTTCCGATCTCGCAGGAACCTACAGATGGAGTACCTGAACCTGTACCTGATCCACTGGCCTGTGTGCATAAAGCCGGGGCCGCCGGTGTTCCCGAACAAGAGGGAGGACGCGCTCCCGTTCGACTTCGAGGGCGTGTGGCGTGCCATGGAGGAGTGCCAGCGTCTCGGCCTCGCCAGGGCCATCGGTGTCAGCAACTTCACCACCAGGCACCTCGAGAAGCTCCTGGCCGTCGCCACGATCGCGCCGGCCGTGAACCAGGTGGAGCTGAACCCGGCGTGGCAGCAGCGGGCGCTGCGCGCCTACTGCGCCGCGAAGGGCATCCGTGTCGTGGCCTACTCGCCGCTGGGCGGGCAGAACTTCGACGGGCGCGGCAACGCCGTGATGGAGTCGCCGGTGCTCGCTGAGATCGCCAAGGCCAGAGGGAAGACCGTCGCGCAGGTGCGTCTTCGTGACCAGCCAGCCCAGCCGGCTGGATTTGTCGCTTTGTCGTTGTCACTGAATATAGATGTCGCTGAGGATTCACATACGGTCCAAGCGTGTAGTGCTCGCCGTAGCTCTATCCACTCTGTTTTTTAGATAAAAGAGCTCTATCCATTCTGTGCTGACGCAAGCTCGTTTTTTGTTTCGTCAGGTGTCGTTGCGGTGGATATACGAACAGGGCGTAACGCCGATAGTGAAGAGCCACAACAAGGAGAGGCTGAAGCAGAACCTGGAGATCTTCGACTGGGAGCTGACGGAGGAGGACAGGCTCAATATCAGCCAGGTACCGCAGAAGAAGAACATCCAGGCTGATATCCTGTTCGTGACGGAGGGCGAGTTCACGTCGGTTGATCCCAAAGACATGGACATAGCAGAGGAATAGGCATTCACCGAAAAAAGAAAAACTCCGCAGCGTCAGTGTCCATGTAGACGGTCTTGTTTCTACCAAATTGTGTGGTGTCACATTTCAGTAATATGTACCGCAAATATTTCGCAGTACATAAATTGGGTACAATCCACTTGTATGTCAAGATTAGTCTTATTATAGGCATGTAATGACATCATCAGTGATAAACAATTCTCTATAAATAAAACAATTTTACTGAAAACTAACTTGTAAACTTATCAGCGGAAGAACCTCTGAGGCACTCTTCAATGGAGTTTTAAACTTTTGTAATATTATCTTAAAAAAGTATGAAAAATACGACATGTTGGCTAATACTATTAAGAAAGGGCTTAAGGTTTTGTCTCGGTAGCATCCTAACCTAGACACATTTATGCAGAGCATCTTATTTACGAAATGTCATATCTTCATGCACCGACAAGCTCAACATCAAAGATAAAAGCTCATTGGTTGACAGTTCGACTAGCGACTTATCAGGTTCTCACCATCTAACTACCTAAATATACCAATCAAACCAAACCTCGCTAACCATTAATAAGTCTATAGGTTGCTCTTCACCATGAGAGCATCGGTAGTGTTGGTTCGATTTTGGATTATGAGTTGGTGAGCTTAGTGCGAATGCTTGTGATAGTTCGGTTTCTGTACTGTGAAGTTCGGTTTGGTGGGACCCACAATCGAATAGAAAAAAAGAAGAAAAGAGCATGCACCCTTTTCTCTGTGCCCCCCACAAGCAGGTGCACCAACGAGGACCTAGGAGATCTAGCAGGGGCCATGCCCCCCCCCCCCCCCCCCCCTCCCCAATTGATTTGTCAAAACTTGTCGCTAGGGTACTTAGTACTAATGTTCTAGCACTTAGCAAAGGTGGTCGAGCGAGGAGCAGCGCGCAACAACGGCAGGGGAAGGAGATGGAAGAAGAAGCGACGACGGTCCGATGTGTCTAGTGCGTGAATCTTAAAGGTGGGTCTCCAGCTGTTGGTGGCACGCGAGTGTTGTATAGGAAATCATGCTTATTGCTCGCCAGCGGGAAGAGTACAAGCGAACCATACCTCAGTCTCTCTCTTCTCCCGATTCGATTTGGAAGCACATTGCGGGTGCTCTGAGTAATGTTGCACACAATTCAACAAAAATCGGTGCTTCCTATCTCACTGACACCTCCAACGCTTGCAATCAAAAAGGCCACATTACCAAGCATCCGGCCCTAAGCTTTCATTGTAGCAACCACTCTTGTTCCAAAGAGCGAGTTGAAGCCCCCCACAAGGTGCACCAACGAGGACCTAGGAGACCTAGCAGGGCCACCCCCTCCCCCCCCCCCCCCCAAAAAAAGAATGATTTGTCAAAACTTGCCGCTATGTTCTAGCACTTAGCAAAGGTGGTCGAGCGAGGAGCAGCGCGCAGCAGCGGCAGGAGAAGGAGGTGGAAGAAAGAAGCGACGATGGTCCGATATGTCTAGCGCGTGAATCTTAGGGTCCGTTTGGCAACATGAATCGTTTCAGATTCTCAGGTGAAACACTTGAAACGGTGCCAAACAGTTTTTTTGTGAAACGATTCACTACCGAATCGGAGAGAAACGATCCTCGTTTTTGACCTACGAAGCCGGAACGGCTCAAAAGGTGTTCCACGAATCGAAACGCTTCGGCCTTCCGCACGTCCCCTGGACTTGTTCGTATTTACGTGAAAATGCCACTTGCCTGCTGTTCGGCATCAATTTGTCTACTACCCCATCCAGGCGTCCGTTGCTCTAGGATTGTAGCAGGAAGCAAAGTCAAAAGCTTTTAGCCTTTTCCAGATTGATTGAATTCACACGGATAATGACCTATCCTCACATATAATTGCCAACCATAATGAAGTAAATGAGTTATGTGCATAATATACTTGTATTGGCTTTTCATGAAAACATGTATTTTCTGATGACATTTTATCATGATGAAAAAAAAAACTAGAGTACAACCAAGGGCATATAGGTCAATTCAATCCTTCTCCTTTGTTTAGAGAATCTGAATCCAGAACTTAGCCAAACGGTTTCACGAGTGATTCTGTTTCACGTTGAGAAACGTTTCTAAGGAGAAACTGAAACGTTTCTGATTCTTAAAGAATCTGGAGCCGTACCAAACGCACCCTTAAAGGTGGGTGCTCCAGCTGTTGGGGGCACGCGAGTGTTGTATAGGAAATCATACTTATTGTTTTTTTTTCTGTAGGAGAATCATACTTATTGCTCGCCAACGGGAAGACTAAGGGCGTCTGCTAGGCCGCCCATGATGGAGGTGGAGCAGACGTAACGGGCTGCAAGTCAGCCCGGCCCAAACGCTTAGTACCGTAGTAATTATCTGGACCCGAAGAAATCCAGTACTACGTACCACCCACAAGGCTTGATCCGATGAGGCACGCGAGTGTTGTATAGGAAATCATACTTATTGTTTTTTTTTTTTGTAGGAGAATCATACTTATTGCTCGCCAACGGGAAGACTAAGGGCGTCTGCTAGGCCGCCCATGATGGAGGGGGAGCAGACGTAACGGGCTGCAAGTCAGCCCGGCCCAAACGCTTAGTACCGTAGTAATTATCTGGACCCGAAGAAATCCAGTACTACGTAACACCCACAAGGCTTGATCCGATGAGGCATCAGCACCACACTGAACTAGGTGGTACAAAAGCAAGGAATAAAGGTAAAGCATGTCGCCACGAAAGAACACTATTTTTTTTTAATTCATGTTAAGCCTTGTGTTCCTTCTTTTTCTGATAAAAATGTGCGGCCTAATCATAAGTGTATCATGGAAACAATACGTGTCAAATCCATTCAGCTCTTTTACAAATTCAAATGAAAAAAGGCAGGTTTGCTATTTGTGCGTTTTACATACATGAATATGAAATTGAGTTCGTTTGGTAGAAAGTTATTCACACCGTCACATGCTGCGGTAGACTTTAGTAGTGTATTTTCACATCCGTGGTACCTGTTCCTTTGATCACTCATACTGAATTCATGTATAGGATATACTATATGAATATTTACATGGCATCGATCAACATTGTTCCTGCACTTATTGTGAGCCCATATATTGAAAAGCAGAAACAAGGATTTAAATCAACACAACTCATTATGTACATGCATGGCAAATTGCACAAAGCTACATAGGCAGATCAACATTCTGCGTGAGAAGAGGCTGGTGCAAACCAGAGGGGAACACAGATACACTTATTATCACTCCGCAACAATAAATAAAATGAATAATTTCTTAACCGTGGGGGTGACTGGTTATTGCGTCCAGATCCAAATCACAGGCCGATTAATTAAGCTTCGTTCAAAACAGCTGCTTGCAAGAGAAGAGGCCGGAGCAAACCTCGTGGAAGGCCTCGAGTATGGCGGCGCGGTGCTCCCTCGCGTTCACCGAGACGTAGCAGTTGAGCAGCGCCCGGAGCTCCGCCGGCTCGGCCATCCGCTTCGCCGCGATCACCTCCGCGATGGACCGCCGGAACTCCTCCCGGGGGTCGTACGTCCGCCTGTCCTCCGCGAGCAGCACGACGCACGTCCGCCGAGCGCTCTTCTCGTAGCATCCGCCGCCGCGGGCGCCCCACGCGCACGGCCGGCCGCGGTGCCGCTCGGCGAGCTCCGGCGGCGCCCGTCCAGGCACCGATGGCCGTCTGGTCTCCGCGGCGGCGTCGATCATGGACTGCAGCCTGTCCTGGACCATCCCGTGCGCGAGCTTGGACAGGCCGCGCGGCTGCGGCGGGAGCAGTCCTGACAGCGGCGCGTCGGCGGACGAGCACGACGCCGACGAGGACACGCTGAGCCGCGACGCGCCGCAGCACAGCGCGCGGCACTTGCCGCTCCTGTGCTGCGTCGTCGTTGTTGTCGTCGTCGCCTCCTTCGTCGTGGCGGCCGGCTGGCACTTGCGGCCACCGCCGCTCTTGTGATCCTTGCCCCGTCCCGCGAAGAGCTGCATGGTTGATCTCCCTGCGCCTCTCGCCGTGCTGCTTCAGCGCCCGGCTATATGCAGCCGCTCCGGCACTGGAGGCAGAGAGAGGCTCTAGTAGCAGCAGCCAGCAGCTCGTACTAGCAAGCAAGCTGGTGCAGAGCAGCGAGCACGCCGTGCACTAGAAGAGGACAGTGCACGATTGTAAAGCGATCAAAGGCGCCGCCTTTAGGTGCGCTGTGATTGAGCTCAAGTTTTTCAATCCTCGGGAAAGGGATCGTAGCTAGCTCGCTTTAGGGATGTAGCCGGATCATGCTGTCTCCTTGCTAGCAGCAACTTGGCATCTCCAGCATGCCGCTTTACTCCCTTGATCCTGAGTTCTCGAGTAGGATCACAGATTAAAAACGTGATTAGCTGCATATTTAAAATCCTAGGCGTCAATCATGTTTCGTAGTTGCCATTGCGTGATGCTAACCGGTCATAATTACAGCGACACGCGGCGAGCACTTTAATCAGACGCAGAGTTCTGGATTCAGCTTCTGAACGAAGGCAGAGTGTATCTACCCAACTGACACACGGAACATTCACGTATCGGCTTTAGATTGCACGTATTCTTTCTAATAATCCTAGCTTGCAATTACCTGTCCTGAGCTACGTGTTCAAATGAAGATTAGTTACATCTGCTTGAGTAATTCAGCTTCCTGATACCAGCATTAGCGGCTTGTCTATAAAGTTAGCATGATGACTACTCCCTCCGTCCCTAATTAGGTGTCGTTTTAGAAAAAAAATTGTCCCAACTCCCAACAATAGGTGCTGGCCTGAGCAAACTCACTTAGCTAGAAAAAAAACACTGGCCAAACCAATCCCGAAAGGGGAGACAGAGAAGCCTAAAGAATCCAAAAGCAAAAACAGGCTCCCGGCTGGTGTAGTGGCCGTCATGTGGCTATCATCAAGCTTGGCCATCGTCAACAGCTTTGGCAACTTCCTCTCTCTCTTTTCTTATCGTGTTCTGTACATTTCTTTTCCTGTTTCCCTTTTGGGCAAGCTAGTTAGAAGTGTGCCGCCAACTATGCCGAATACGGAGTAATAATTTGGAGGCTGGTGCATATGCACCCAAATTTATAGTGGTTCATTGAACGCAATTTCATTGAGACAAAACTTACAAAGATCGACGAATGTTGAAAGTTATTCACTTGGAAGTTAAAAATTTTATCATACGCGGATGTTGCAGAGAAAGGCGAATCAATGTTGTCATATGCTTTGTGTATATACAAAATCTTCCGTAAATCTGCAATTATATGTTCCCGTCATCAATTTCTGAAACATATGCAGTTAGGCGCAGAAAAAGGGAAGGACGAAAGGCCCGCACTCTTCCCCCATCAACTGTAGCACTTGATGTTTCAGCAGCTTCGTGATCATGTTGCAAACTCGTCTTATTGGTTGACTAGTATGCATCAGTTTCACTTTCACTCTTCCAAATAGCCAACAGATTTCCATTTCTGATCTTGACCAGTCGCAGTGACGTCGTGCCAAATGACATGTAGTGACAAGCTAGTGAACATGGCAGTAAGTATCAGTGCTCGATATGTATACCTGCGTGATGCATACACTAGGCATCAGATGAAAGACTTTGGACGCAGTACTGCAATTGTTAGTGACCAGCAGCTATGAACCAGCAGGGTCTCTGCCCTGTGCCTGTGTTTTTCGTGTCACACAGGGTGTCCTGCATGCTACTGTGCAAATTAAACTCCTACTTTGTCCATGCATCAAGATTAAGAACGCTATGAATGCATCGTCGTGCTGGCATGAAACATCCAAACCTGAATCTTTGAGTGCACCTAGCTGTGCAGATGACGCTATGAATGGATGTTTTTTAGGACACGGAAATACTACGCATTCCAGATTAAAATTCCCGCCAAATTTCAGTCAGATTCTAGACAGGCCATCTGCGGGCTAGCAATGGCCAGCCAGCCAACAAGACACATCGGGCACGAAATCTCCCGCCCTCCATAAATCTGTTGCGGTATGCCGCCGGTATCACCAGCCCATCACGCGCATGCATTAGCCCTCCCTAAACAGCAGGGCGACCGGCAAAACGAAAGCCTAATTAGACAATAGTAGTAGGCGGAGGAGGAGCAGGAACGAACACGAGGCCCCAAGGAAGGAAACCGCGCGCGCGCGCAGCTAGCGATGGTCCAGGCGCCGTCGCCGTCGCCGGCGGCCGCCGGGGAGACGGAGGCCGTGTCGACGCCGCTGCTGCGGCGGAGGGGCTCGTACGCGCGGAGCATGTCGCACGCGCGCGACGAGCTCCGCAGCTTCCGCTCCTGCCTCCGGTGGATGTGCGTGGTGGACCGCTCCGACGCCGCGGCCGGGAACGCGGCGTCGTGGCTGGTGTTCGCGCTCCTCGCCGTGGCCGTCCCGGCGGCGGCGTGGCTGGCCCTGCCGCGCCGCGCCTACGACGCGCAGGTGCAGGTGTCGCTCACGCTCTGCGGCGGCGCCGCCTACGCCAGCCTCTCCTCCTTCGTCCGCCGCCTGGGCCTGCGCCGCCTCCTCTACCTGGACCGCCTCCGCCACGACTCCCAGGACGTCCGCGCCGGGTACACCGTGCAGCTGGCCGGGTCGTTCCGCCTCCTCGCCTGCTTCGTGCTCCCCTGCTTCGCCGCCGACGCCGCGTACAAGGCCGCATGGTACTGGGCGCACCGCCCGTTCCCGTCGTGGTGGTCCGCCGCGGCGTGCGCGCTCGAGGTCGCGTCGTGGATATACCGCGCCGCCATGTTCTTCATGGTGTGCGTGCTGTTCCGCATCATCTGCTACCTGCAGATCCTGCGCATGGCCGGGTTCGCGCGGGAGTTCGGCCAGTGCACCGACGTCGCCGCCGTGCTCAAGCAGCACCGCCGCATCAGTGTCCAGCTCCGACGGATCAGCCACCGCTACCGGAAGTTCATACTGTCCTGCCTCATCCTCGTCACGGCAAGCCAGTTCTCCGCTCTGCTCGCTGCCACGAGGGCCCACGCGCTGGTCAACATCGCCACCGCCGGCGAGCTCGCGGTGAGTACCATGCATGCGCCCTGACCAGTGCTTGTTCTTGGTGTCAGATTACTACTGTTTACCTGAATTTTGTCATAACATGTTCTTGTGGATGCGTGTGCTTGCGGTTGCAGCTCTGCTCCATGAGCCTCGTCACGGGCCTGCTCATCTGCCTCCACAGCGCCGCCAAGATCACGCACAAGACGCAGGCGATCACCAGCGTCGCCGCGGCATGGCACGCCGACGCGACCATCAACTGCACGGACCGTGACCAGGAGAACCCCAGGACGCCCAGCAAGGCGTACCAGCTGCATCCGCAGGCGGCGCCCACGAGCCCCCATCACGCGGGGAGCATGTCGTCCGGCGAAGAGTCAGACGACGACGAGTCTCGGAGCGAGGACAGCGTCGACCCCTCAAGGTTCACGTCCTTCCACGTCACCAACATCTCCTTCCAGAAGAGGCAGGCGCTAGGTGAGTGTACTCCGTTCACGTCAATTTGTTACAATCCTGTCCTTGCGTCCCGTACTCACTGTACCTGGTCATGCCGTTTTCAGTGACGTACTTGGAGAACAACCGGGCGGGGATCACGGTGTTTGGCTTTGTTGTCGACAGGACATGGCTGCATGCGCTGTTCATGATCGAGTTCTCGCTTGTGATGTGGCTTCTAGGGAAGACGGTCGGCATATCTTGAACCTCGGCTTATGATATGACTGTATATACCTGTTTGTGTATGATATAATCAAGAATTGATCGCTTGTGATGATCATGTACAGCATAATGTAAGCTTGCATGTAGATTCTGTCTTTCTGGAAGTATAACCATAAGCTCTCCTTATTGTAGATTTGACGCAGCAACGTCAGAACATGAGGGCAAACAATTGCTCAGCCAGAAGCAGCGTTCTTGGCTTATGGCAATCCGCATCATGGTAGGAGACTAGAGAAGCGCAGCAGGTCCCATCAATTCATAGGGAACACTGAATCAGTTCAAGAAATAAAAAAGAAAAATCAATTAAGACAAGCATGCACAATGGACAATCAGACACGTATAGTGACTTTATAACTGAGACTGGAGATTTACAGGTTTGTTTCTATTCTATGACATAATGACGATAGACTTGACCAGACTTTTGCTATAAACATAACCTATTCCTAACTTTGATGACAAAAGAGAAGTGCCAACCAGATGATCATTCACACATCCAGCGCTCCTTCGATCCTAATATGCACAAGGGCACATCAGACAGAGGAAGATGGCTCAATAGAACTGAAATGTTCTTTAGATGTCACCCTCCGCTGACAGATATGCAAACGAACAAACTAAAACAACTCATATCATCACCATCAGCTTCATTAGAGTCCGAGAACAAAACAACCCCACAAAGGTCTTCAAGAGCTTGTTGAGATTGATTGGTCTTACCCCATATCTCCTAGAACCTTCATGTCAATCGAAAAGATCATGGCCACCGAAAGATGCGTCGGAGTCAGTGTCATCCTCATCATAAGAGTCATCGCTAAAAGAGTCGCTGCTGGTGGTATTTGGATCAATGATATAGTCCCCCACGATAACAGATCCTGGATTCAAGGCACTGACAATGCTGATTGCATCTTGCCTCTCTTTTTCACATTCAAACTCCTCCCACTCAGCTATACGCACAGGATCAACTTTACGAGGCTTTGATGAACAATGCTTAGACTTCACATGCTTTCTGAGTTTCTTATATGTCCCGACAAATGAGCAATCCTCATGCATGCAAGTTCTCCTCTTGCGGTTCAGGAATCGTCGTGCTGGTTCAACCACTGTCCACCCTTTAACTTCCCCACGGCAGATAGGGCATGCAAGTGCCATTGCTTTTGCCTTCTTGTTAGTTGGTGTCACCATGGTAGAGATTTCCTGGGCTGTTTTTTCCCTCGAATAAGCATTTTTAAACAGCTCAAGACAATTAGAGTGGTTATAATTGGTACGACACATGTATGGCCGGCAACCTTTGTTATAAGAAGAACAAAGGAGCAGGACAGCACGATGTGGGCGCTCCAAGCATATTGAGCATCTGGCATGTTTCCAGTCCTTCTCCTCCGTGGTTGGTCGCGATTGCTTGGCTCCCTTTTTTGCTTTCTTGTAACTGTGAGGTACAGAACGGGAATCTGACCTAGGACACTGAGAAGTCATGTTACGGTTTCTTGGAGTTCTTGCCATGTCTTCAGAACAATGGTGAAGTGAACCTAGGAGAATGATGCAAAAAAAGGTAATATAAGCTACAGATTCTAAGAACAAGTAAAATTTTATTCACATGATCATGAAAAATGCAGGAACGGTTGATATGAATTTTCTAAGAAAATCACATCATAAAACAAGCAAAGTACTTAAAACACTTTTGTATTTCCCATGAATTACCTTATTCTCATAGCTAAAGTGGCAAACATGAAGGCAGACAAATTGTTTTGCTAAGTGTCCAGGCTTTGTTTCATCTTTTATTAGCTTATGTGTACTTCCTAAATCATGTAACATTGAAGAAGATTTTCACTGTTTCACAACATATTTCAAGTACAACCAATAATTCCTAGCACAGCAAAAGTAAAGTGCAAACTTCAAGTAACTTCATTTGGTAGTGAGCATTGGCATATTCAAACTGCAGATACTTAAATTCAAATAAAACAGCTGAATTTGAATTTAAATAAATGGCAACAAACATGTCAAGTATTGGGAGAAGACCGCAGATGCTTAAATTTAAATAAAACAGCTTCATTTAAAAGGGTACATATGACAATAGCTATAGAATTGCTGCACTTTCAGTACAACATAAAGCTGTGATCATAAGTGTCAGAATCATGATACACTGAGTGGCAAATATTAGCATGTTGATTCATTCCTCAGTAAGGCAAAAGATATGAGACAGCCACACGAGTTACATATGAGTACATGACCAGCATAGCTAAGCAAGAACAGGCACTGCCAAAATACATCAGACATTGACAAGATTCTCTAACTCCCATTGGGTGTCAAATAATTGAAACAATGTACCTCAGAATTGGTTATCAAAATTCAACTTGCCAATCCAAACGTATGGGGCAGATGGAGGGTATTCATTGAAAGAAATTGTTCCCAAAATTCAGAGATTAGCATGCAATTATGCGACCGGTGAATGTGACTATGCTTGGAGACTAGAAGAGTTATGCTAAGGTTGTCACTCATTGCCATTAGTGTTTAAGTATAACCAACAAGAGTGAATGTGACTCAGTCAAAGCAAGCAGGAATGTTTTCTGTATAATCACGTGAAGAAAGCTAAATAATAAAATACTAGCAAAATATGCATCAAAAAGGTGTTTCATTCCGAATTCCAAAAGCTAGCATCACAAAGTTGCAGTCCCATAATTATGGGAAGTTCTCACTTAAAAGAACCCAACCAAACAAACTGCAGTCAAACTATAATCAGAGTGAAGGACTTTTGCCTCCATATGAGAATACATAAATTTTGGGACGGGCGGGCATGTGAGCATGGGACATAATACAGTATCGACATGGTATGCTTGTAGTGATCAGCACCGAGGAGAAAAGCTCTGATCAAATGAACATACGGCACTGTTCGAAAACAATAATAATGCAACTGCTCCTCCATCCAGGGGCGAACATAGCGTAGGGGAATCGGGATTCAGATTTTGGAAATTAAAACTCCCCGAATCACAAGTCAAAGGGCGTCACTTGGGATCTATCGATCTCGCGACCGCTTGAGAAGAGATTTCTCGAACAAAACACGAATGCACGCATTACCAACACTGCGCATTACACTAGTAATCCACAATGCAAGGACAATCTCTACGACCTAATGGACAGTGCTAACGATTTGGAGTGGGCTGATGCCCCATCGCATAACTCATCTACTCGTAGAATATTGCATCCAAACAAGTTCGGTTCCTCAGTTCTTACCAATCAGTCCCAACTCTGGGTGGATTTCTACTCCACACCAATCCGGTACGAGCCAATTGGAGAGGAGGAGGAGGAGCCAGTTCCTTCGGGGTGGCTGGCGTGCCTCCTTGGAAGGAGGTTGGAGGCGGGTTCGGCGGCGCGGGCGCGGCCGCGGGCGAAGAACACGATGAGGGTGCGAGCGAGCGAATGACCGAACCTTTGGGTTTAAGGTCAACCCTTGGGCCGGGCCGGGCCGGGCCTCATTTTGGCGACAAGCAGGCGGAAAGATTAGGCAACTATTACGCGCACCATCTTGTATAAAAGATATTTTTCTTTCTCGCACAGTGAGAATAAAATAATTTCCTCCTCTAAAATTTATCATTTTTCCCTTTTCTTCAAAAATAATTTTTTATATTTTTTTAAAAAATGCTTCCATGCCTCGTTTCTTGTACTTGTCCTGAGCATGAGAGTATAAAAATTTATTATTAATTTTTAAAAAGTATCCTAGAGGTACCTGAATGTTTGGAATCGTTATTCCAGCAATGCCATCACAAATTCAAAAGAAACCACCAAACTTGTCTTTTAAATTGTTCAATCTTTTAATGAGACCAATCAAACATCATATGCGTTACCAGTTCTACATGCCGTCAAGATTCTTCCGTTATCGCCTAGATCACGGCCTCGTGTTCCTTGTCACATAGCCATTCATTTATCTAATTTTCTGATTGCTATTAATAATCGAATCTAGAGTAACTCTAACTGTTGACATTAGTTACTTAGTGGCTTAAGTTATTATTTTAAAGTAGATATACGACAAAAAACATACATTATTAGTATCTATAATCGACGTTTGCTCACTCAGTAAATAAACACACCGATTCCAAGCTACAAATGACATGTTGTTTTTGTACTATTCTTGTGTGTACGTATGCCTACATATTATAAAGTATTTCTTGTCTCTTTGTATATTTGATTTTACATAGATTCTGATTTAATTACTATTTTGATTGTTTTATTCCAAAAAAGAATAAAGGTGATCTAGAGCTTCCTCATAGATTGCATCCCCCATCTAGAAACCAACAGATTGACCTCCATTGCCGAAAATGAGGACGCAGGACTGCAGGAGATAGATAAACAAAACCAGGGGGTGGATGAGCCACATCAGAGGAAGCAGTAACCGTCATTGAACTTGAGAGGGGGAGGGGCCAGAGAGGAAGAGAGAGAGGGAGGGGCGCTGAAAGCCACAGTTTGCTTAGGGTTTCTCTCCCCCGCCGAGACAGACAAGTACTCCACCACACACACCCACGCGAGAGCCCCCACGAAATTCACAAACCCACCGGAGGCACAGAAATTTTCCGAGGTACGAAAAATCCCGTCCGGAATCCGGCGCTCCAAATCCCTTCCTCCCGCACGGCGCTCCACCGGGACCGTGACGAATCCCTCGAATCCCCAGCTGAAATTCCCCAATCCTCCGCGTTCTACGCCGCCGCCGCAATCCTCCCCCGCCGCGCGTGGACGCTGCCGCTGCCGCGTGTTTTCCCCCGAGGGGCCCATCTCTGTTTCTCTGGTGTTGTGGCCACGAATTGCCGCGCCTCGTCATCGGGGACCTCCTCGAGCCGGCAGGGCCAGGGCTCCGTTCCGCGGTAGCGCCCCCTCTCGTCGAGAGGCGTCCCCCTGCGCCTTTCTCCCGCCGCCGCCGCCGCTGACTGGTACTGGAGTGGCCTGGGGCGGAGATCCAGCCGGGCGTGGATCGATTTCTCTCCCCTCGTTGGTGAGTAACCCTAGCTAGCTTGGACGGATTCGTGGGAGTTGGTTATGTCACGGAGGGCGTGCGGAAGATTCGTTTGCAACGTGACACACTGCTAATCCAATCCATTACATCCGTTGTATGTCAGGTTTTTTTCCCTTCAGCGAGGAGGATCAATCGACCCGAGGTGTGACGCAGTTTATTTCCCAGAGGAACCGGGGGTTCAGCTGAACCCCCATGCCCCACGTTAAGTCCGCCCCTGGTGGTGGTGGACTGGATTGGTGGGCGCTGGTGATTTCGTCACGGTGCCACCCGGCATGGAGCGAGGCGAGCCCTCGTTGAAGCCGGAATGGCTGCTGCGGGGGCCAAGTACAGTAGCTGCCACGCCTGTTCGGCCGGTGACCTCATCTCGTGCTGGTGAGCTCGCCATCCGTTTACGTATCCGTTCGTGCTGCTTTAATGGATAGCGTTACGGATAGAATTCGTGTGGTATTTATGACAGTAATGATAAGTTGCTCCATATTGATTTGCGGTAACGTCGGATAGTGGCACGATGGTTGATGTCTTATCAGGGCTTAAAGTTATGTTTGCAAGTATTGATTTTTATTTATGCATGCTGGAAGCTCGTTCAGTTCTCTAGTGAGTACTTGCTGCCTGCTAATTTTCTAAGATATGCCTTCCTCGGATGCATAGTTGTTAACATGATTATGGTATAAAATCAATGTTGCATGGTGTAAGTGATTTATGTAATGTACGCTGCATGTAAACTGTTGCGGTTACGTATGTTGCATTAGAAATTTATACTGACCGTGGTAACCGGCTGTGGAAAGCGGGTTAGGGTTTGGATACCACCCTCACTTGGATATGAAACCGATGTTCCTCATTTTGTTCTGTAACAATGTAACTGCAGTGAAGTTGGATTTTATAGGAAAATTTTCTCATAAACTTTTTAGGGGGGTCTTTGTCGGGGCCTTGGAGGTGATTCCAACTTCCAAGTGTGTGCTGGATGATAATGTTCCTTTTCTTATCTGCTATACTTTGTGTTCCATATAGCGATATCTGCTTTTTTAGATTAAGGAAGCATTGAAAACAGCTGACACAACCTTCTCTGTAAAACGTGCTCGAATGCAAACCGTGAGGCCGACTTGCAATTTCATATACTTGATGCAAACAAACATGCATATCCTGATGTTCACAAGGTTTGCTTATTTACGTCAGATGTTGGGATGTATGTTGAGAAGTAGAGCTGCAGAAGGCGTGAACCTAGGATGTGCAGTGTATAACCATAGAAAGGAGTGAAGATCAGGGATTCCTAACCACAACTGTTGTCATCTGCAGGCTAGTAATATACATAAATCAAGCCAATAGTGACTGTGAAAATGATTAAATATCAGCCCTTTACTGAATAAACCTATTCATCACTGGGCAATGCCTCCACAAATGGTTGATAGAATTGTAGAAGTACAAAATCGAGAATCCAGTGCCAAGGTATTGTCACTTACTCGAACTAACAACTTGTCATGGAGCCATAGAGCAACGGTCAGGCCTGGAACCTACTCGTTTTGGTGTAGAGGCGCTGAAACTAGAATTTAACTGCATTCCCTTGTTGTCCTGCAAGAGTGCGTAGAACTCCACGGTTTATAGCCTTGTTTTTGAGGCGTTGCCTAGGCATTGTGAGGGGGGTGGGTCGCTACAGGATGCCACAAAGTTTTAGTTATGCCGCAACGCCTAGGCACTGTGAGGGGGGTGGGTCGCCACAGGACGCCGGAACGCCATAGAAACATGGGTTTATAGGTGCAAGGATGGATCAACAGTCAACAGCATATGGTCTATGGCCATGATAAATCAAATATAAGGTTCTGGGCAATGGGCAATAGAAGTACATCCCATCCAGTTATGACAAGATTGTTTGAAATAGTATTCGGGAATCGGGTATTCTTTTTGGTGTCCCTACATTTATTGTTTTTTGCGACTGGACTGTTATTAAACCATCACCTGTTGTTCTTGCACTTCAGAAATGCTCTTATATAGTTTACATGTTTGTCTTTCTTTTTTTTACCTACTATATTTGTTTAATGCCTTCTCTATTGGTCATGTATACCTTTTAAGTGGTTTAATACTTCAGTTTATATGCTTTGTTCGTGACATGTTATTTAGTCCTCGTTTTTTTGATTGATGACACTTGGACAACAGATCCGACTCAAAATTAACTAAACATGTTGCATGAACATTATCGGTAAAGAACCGGATGGAGTAGTTATTAATTTATATCTTGACATTTTTGTCTTATTATGTGCTAAGAAGCTCTTTCTTGAATGATTTAGACGATCAAGGTAGGGGTGCTTCATCAAGAAACCGGTCATTAGGACGTGATCGTGATCGGGGTTCCCAGCAGTCCTCTTCACGGAGGGGTCCAGGCTCAAGTGGGTCAAGGCGGAATGATCGTGATGGTGCAGGGAAGTCGAGAGGTTATGCCAGTTTTGGAAGGCACAACAGGGAAAGGGGACAAGAAAAGGATCCAGATTTCCGTGAACGAGATAGTAGGTTGGTTCAGCCAGAGGATCCTCTGCGTGATGGCTTTGAGTCATTTAGCTCATGCAGATCAGAAAAGGACAGGCTGAACCGTACTCGTTCAAAGGTGGGCATATCAAATCGGGCAGTAGGAGTAAGTGTAGACAATGGCAATGTAACTAGAAAGGATACTAGTGGCGCATCTTTTGAGAGAGAATTCCCACACCTTGGTTCAGAGGACAAAAATGGAAAGCAAGACATAGGAAGGGTGCCATCTCCTGGAATTAGCACCCCAATTCAGAGCATACCATTGGTAAATGCACCTGATGTATGGAATTCAGTGCTAGCTGAAGTTCCTATACTTAGTGATGCAAGCAATAACCCTGTTTCCTCATCTTCACCACCCGCTGGCTTAAGTAAACAGACTGAAGTGTCAAATTCTGTAAGTGCATTAAGCATGGCTGAAACAGTGATGCAGTCGCCATTAAAGATTTCTACGGCACCTCAGGTAGTCAATAAATGTGATGTTTATGTCTTTCCCAATCCACATATCTATTCAATATTTCATTATCATTGTTTAATAACCTTTTTGTGCTAACTCTTTCCTTATCCAGTTATCAATTGATGCTCAGAAGATTGAAGAGCGTACCATGAGACAGTGCATTCTAAGACCTCTGACGCCATCATCAAGCAAAATTTCTGTGAGTACCTGATTTATTGTCTTTTGGCTAATTAATTCTTAGATGTTCTTTGTGTGATGACCATTGATTTGCACAGAAGCTCCTTGGTCTCATAGATCCTGTTAGGTAATTATTTTTGTTTTCAAGGACAGCAGAGGCATAAAATATGATTCGTAGACTTGTACTGTTTTATAAGGAAAAATATACAGTTACATGCAAATAATTCTCATGCTACAGCGCATAATTTTAGTTTCTTTTTAACTAGTACCATATCATTTGTGTCTGTACTTTTACTATTCAAAATGGTTAGTTACTCAGGTTGGTTTGATTGCCCAAAACTATATTTTGACCTATGGTTGCTTGATCTTTTGCGCAACCTTCAGCTTACCCATGAACTAGTATTTACAATTACCTTAGAGCTGTGTTTATGTTAGTCATTTATGAACACGAAATGCATGATATTCTCCATGTAGTGGTCCTACTGGATTACTGTTTGAATGATTGTTTGTATGTACATGTTTGGAGTTGGATTGCATTCATTTTCCTGTTTTGAAAATCGGAAATGCCACTGTTGCACCCAAACTATTTTGCAAGGAATATACTTCATTAACCCTTTCTAGACGAGTAGATACTTTATCTGAAAGTTGTAGCATTGGGTCATCAAAGTATGTTGATAAAAAGGTCTTAAATCAAACATGTCCATGCCACCAGATTATGTTTGTGTAACATGTGTTTTTCTGATGATCTTCACTCACATAGTGGCACCATCTCATTTACCCAGTGTAAATCAGGCTGTTATTCATAAAAGGGCTGTATAGTCGTTAATAGGAGTATCATCTTGTGTCTCCATATTTTTTTCAGAAGCCTCTGGTTGTGAATTTTATTGTCGACTGGATTACCTGTGGGCCGAGGCTCACAATGAGAATAGTTATTCTGTTAGCTTGTTAGTCAGTCGGTCAATATCCTTGACTTATCTATCTGATAATAAGTCTGTATCAGCACCGTCAATGCAATTTCTGCCCACCCAGATATAATAAAACTTCCTTTAGACGAATTTGCTTCCTTTGCATTTGTTATTTATTACATTCTCTTGTGCTGAATTAGTGACATATTGGTTTGAACTAATCAAATCAGAATACAACACAGGTATCAAGTTCTTTGGATAAGTTGAAACCCAAAGGTGCAAGAGCTGGAGAGTCTAATGGTCCTGTCAAGGTTGCACCACAGCTGTCAGTACAGCCTTCTGGCAGCTCTGTTCGAGCTCCGGTCAAAACTGAGCTTGTAAAGCCTTCTCAATCAGGCAGCCTTCAAGTCCTTAGCCGTGAGCAGAATGGCACTGTAAATACTGCCAAAGACAGTACCTGCAATCCTGTGAGTCCTGTTCTAGGTCGATCTTCTTCGATGGAACCTATGAGGAAGCCTGTAAACCAAAAGCTTAAGGTTGTCAGTAATGGTCTTCCTTTGCATCTATTACAAGGTTCATTTGGTGAGAGAAAAGCAAGTGCAAAGGACAAGCATAAATTCTTTGAATTGTTGCGTAGCAAATCTGTAAACGGTTCAAGCACTGCTATTGAGTCTCCATCTAGCTTAATTGATGATCAACAGAGCTGTCTTGATTTGTCCTTGTATAATTCTGGAGTCAAATATGAAAATGGGAGTAGTTCCTGTGAAGAAGCTAATTCTTGTGAGGGATCTCAGCGACACTTTTCTGACAACGAGGAAATCATTCCGCCTTCAGAATCTCATGATGTTTTAGATGAGGGATCTCTGGGGATTCTTGTTGACAACAGGGATGACAGCTCTTCATCAGCAATTGCTGACACAGAAGATGTAGCTTCTAAGAAGCCCCAGCCAGACAAGCCTGCATATATAGATGGTGCTTCCCTGATGTCCAACCCTGCTAACAATGAAGCCAAATTGCCTTTTGAGCCTATTACAGCAGAGAGGGTGGAATCATATCCTGCTCGAGAGTTTGAACACATTGAAGCAGGGGAGGAGGAATCCTATGCTGCTGAAGACTTTGAGCGCATCAGAGCAGGGGAGGAGGAACTCTGTTTTGCTCAAGACCAACCAAGTCCAGAAGAGCTTGCTTTCCTGCGATCTCTTGGATGGGATGAGAATGAAGTAGTTCCACCTCTTCAACAGGAAGAGATTGCTGATTGTGTAAGTTCTATTTTCTATCCTACTTGATCAGGATTATACTTCACTCCTGAGCTGTATTGATATCGTACAACATATTACTTAATTGTTCTGGCAATCTTCTAGTTCATGAAATATGGTGGTAGATTTTTATGGATCTCATCGATTTTGCAGGTAAGGCAGAACGTGAGGCTTCAGCAGAAGCTTCAGGAATGCAGGGGCTAATCGCTGAAGTTACGGAGCAACGTTACTGTGTCGTCTCCATGCTGAGAACATGTGGGCGTGAAGTTGTTGCATGATGAGTTTTGGTAACTTCCTCAGTCAACCGACAGGGAATGATTGTCTAGCATAGCAAATCGAGAGGTTTTTGTTTTCTTTGTGCTTGTTCAGCCACCTGTGGGGAAGGTTTCACCAGTAGAGCTGACATTTTCCCCTGCTGAAAAGAGGTTTTAGGGTTTTTCTTCCTCATTTTCCCAGAAGGAATACCAAATGAAAGTCTGTCTGGTGTTGGAGGCACATAGGTGTGGCGTTGCTCTGAAAGAATAGGTTGTCTTTTCTTTTCATGGTTTATCCTTTTTTCAGAAAAAAAAAGAAGGGAAAAAGAGATCGATCTTAACAAGAAAGGGTGCACAGGATTACCTTGGTCTTGAATTGTTTGCCTGCCTTCTCCTTTTCTTTTTCCTTTGTATGTTTGTTCGTCTAGTTTTTTTTTTTAAAAAAAATACAGTAAGGTTTAAGTCGGAATGCAAAATTTCCATGCAGTCTCGCCACACGATCCATCCCCATCCCCATTCATCGGTTTTATCTCCTAGTCCCGATTAGTCAGGACTAGTCAACTGATTCGGATCGCTCGTGCATAATGATTTTTGAGAGGTCCCAACAAATTATCACATTTCACGAGGACAATTCCTGTTATCCAATTAGTGTTATACAAGATTCCACCAATGCACGGGATCTTACATCATACGGTTGGGCACCTGCCCCCGCTACAGGGACCCATCAAAATGGACGGCGCTGATCTACGTAACGGATTCTTAGGGTCACTCGTCAGGGACATAATAATAATCTGGATGATGATGATGATGTGTATTTTGCATTTTTGCTGGTAAATGTTGCTTTCTCACCTACACCCATTGACGACTCTCAAAAGATTAGCGGATCATATTGTTTACCAAACCACTAGACGCCGGCATCATGAATCCATGATTCCCAAGCTCTCGTGCATAGCCCATTCTTGCTTGTCTAATTTGCGAAAAATAAAAGATAACTTTCTTTTGATTTTAATGGTTTGGGCGATTATAGCGTGCGCATGAGCACCTTAAAGAACCGGTGTCTCTAGGTACATTATATGTTTGAAAAGTTTTGCAGGATGCGAAAGAAGTGTATGACGCTGGTCAACTAGGCCTACCTGAATCCACTAAGGCCAGAGAAATCCCAATCATGAGTTACTTGCAAGGGAAACAAACCTCAGGTAGGCCACTCGTGTTGGAAGAACATGGCCAGGGGCCAAGCAATGCCTAGTCCCGGTTGCTCACCAACTTAGGCATCATATGCATGTTGGCTACCTAGCCAATGGATCAGTTTTGAAATCAGTCAAACAATACCAAAATTTCCTAGCAGAGAAGAAGCACAACACTTTACTAGGCCCGCATGTAGATCTGTACGCGTTTAGTTAGACAGGCGAAATGGAAAAAAAAAATACAGCGCTTCTAGAGAGGGTGTGAAGGCAAAAAACTTTTAGACAGGAACGTTGTAAAGTGAAATGGAGCCATCAACTTCACAACCATTTGGACCTAAAAGGCCACGTGGGTATCCTCATCAGCAGAGGAAAACGCTAACAAGTACAAACCAAACAACAGCCAAGGAGAAGCTTGCTGATGCTGTGGGATAAAGCAGCCACCTCCGATTACCAGTGTCTCCTTCACGGTAGCTTATTTCGCCTGGCCCTGCTGTCCACTAGCTTTCTTTCACACCTTGTCATATCTCTTTCCACTTCTTCCTCTTTGCTTTTGCATACTATTAAATTAGAATCATATGCATCGAGTCATCGGTTTGAGCAAACCTAACAGTAACTACCAAATCAGAGTTATATATACATGATCGCTGATATAAGTCTTGCCTCCGTCCAGTGGAAGAATTAAACACGCACTTGCTAGCTTTCTCTCGTCGCATTTCCAAGTTCCAAGGCAAAGGAAAGGAAAGGAAGGATGGGAGGCGGCGCGCGGTTGCTTCTGTTTGCGGCCATGGTGATCGCGGCGAGCTGCAACATCGGCGGCGCCCTGGCCGCGACGGGCCACGCCTCAAGGGCCTGCGCGTGCACCTGACGCACGTGGACGCGCACGGCAACTACTCGAGGCTTCAGCTGCTGCAGCGGGCGGCGCGGCGGAGCCGCCACCGCATGTCGCGGCTGGTGGCGCGGGCCACGAGGTGTCGAGCACAGCAAGGCCGTCGGCGTCGGCGGGAGCCTGCAGGTCCCCGTCCACGCGGGCAACGGCGAGTTCCTGATGGACCTGGCCATCGGCACGCCGGCGCTGGCGTACTCGGCGATCGTGGACACGGGCAGCGACCTGGTGTGGACGCAGTGCAAGCCGTGCGTGGAGTGCTTCAACCAGAGCACGCCGGTGTTCGACCCGTCGTCGTCGTCCACCTACGCCGCCGTGCCGTGCTCCAGCTCCCTGTGCAGCGACCTGCCCACCTCCTCGTGCACGGCGTCCAAGTGCGGGTACACCTACACCTACGGCGACGCGTCGTCGACGCAGGGCGTGCTGGCCACCGAGACCTTCACGCTGGCCAAGGAGACGCTCCCGGAGGTGGCGTTCGGCTGCGGCGACACGAACGAGGGCGACGGGTTCTCGCAGGGCGCCGGGCTGGTGGGCCTCGGCCGGGGCCCGCTGTCCCTGGTCTCCCAGCTCGGCCTCGACAAGTTCTCCTACTGCCTCACCTCGCTTGACGACACCGGCGGCAAGAGTCCGCTCCTGCTCGGCTCCGTCGCCGACATCTCCGAGAGCGCAGGCCACCTCGCCGGTGCAGAGCACGCCGCTGGTGAAGAACCCGAGCCAGCCGTCCTTCTACTACGTGACCCTGACGGGCCTCACCGTGGGGTCCACGCGCATCACGCTCCCGACCTCGGCGTTCGCGATCCAGGACGACGGCACGGGCGGCGTCATCGTCGACTCCGGCACCTCCATCACCTACCTCGAGGTGCAGGGATACCGCGCGCTGAAGAAGGCGTTCGTGGCGCAGATGTCGCTGCCGACGGCGGACGGGTCGGAGATCGGGCTGGACCTGTGCTTCAAGGCGCCCGCCAAGGGCGTGGACCAGGTGGAGGTGCCCAAGCTGGTGTTCCACTTCGACGGCGGCGCCGACCTCGACCTTCCCGCGGAGAACTACATGGTGCTGGACTCCGGCTCCGGCGCGCTCTGCCTCACGGTCATGGCGTCGAGGGGCCTCTCCATCATCGGCAACTTCCAGCAGCAGAACTTCCAGTTCGTGTACGACGTCGGCAACGACAAGCTCTCCTTCGCGCCCGTGCAGTGCGCCAAGTTGTGATGTGAGCGCGTTGCCGACGTGGCTACGTACATATGCCTGCTGTACTCTTCTCGTTGTTCACTTAGCATTACGTGTATGTATCGTTGTATACGTGGTTGTATTGGACGGCTTAGTTTGGAGGGATGGTCACTGATCAATCAACACTGATATGTTGGCATCGTATCATGTTCGTCCTGGAGCAATAGGTGCCGTTTGCTTTTTCTTGATACTTGTTCTGTTTGACGGGGAAGTCGCATAATGTTTGGGGTCAGAGACGGAGACCAATTTGGTCCATGACCTGGTCTGAAAAGTACGTGTCTTCCAAAATGCAATCCCCGCGTTTCAAACAGCGTTTACACGTCGTTCACTATAAGCTTTGCTTCCTTCAGTGCTCTTAAGTCACCTTCGAACTTTTTTCTCTTCGTTGTAAAGAAAGACTACGACTCCGATGGTTCCCAATTGCTCACTCATAAGAAATCAAGAAAAAGAAGCAATAAATAGTGACAATCTTGTACAAGTCACTGCCACTCCGTCAGGCGGCCATCACGGTTCCCAGTCAATTGGGCCACCTTTTGTTTACAAGGTGAGCTAATTCGACCACTATTAAGCAACGTAGAAAGGTCCATCGCAGAGAAGTCCCAGCCCAGAACCGCGCTACTGCCGCAGCCCAGGATTCGTATCCGCGCGCCGCGGCGCACGGTCCAAGAAGCGTTCCCGCGCACGGTCCATTCGAAGACACTCGCCCGTGGTTGGTATGGCAGGCACGGCAACGCGTCCCAGTCCCTTTCCTTCCGGTTCCTTGCTTCAGTCTTCGCGCCGTGACCATAGAGCGACGCCAGAAAGAGAGAATGCCTGTCTTCAGTCGTCGTTGAGTAACACCCTTTTACTGTGCTTTTTTTTTGGTAGCGTTCTCGTTGTGTTCCCCTGATGACCAAAGCTTGCAGCTGTTGCAAGTCGAAAGGTACAGCAGTTAACATTCTAGCCGTCTTAAATGAAATCTAGTCAAGATTTATGCTGGCAGAGAAAAACTCTTTTAAATGAAATCTCGTAGAAAAATGTTCAAAAGAACACAAGGATGTCATGCAGCAATGCTACCCGCAACCAGTTAGCCTTTGCAACACCGCCTTTCTGTGTGTCCCAGAAAGAGACACCAGCGCGGCACTTACCTACTTAACCCGTTTCACCACCAAGCAAACGAGCCCATGCTGCACACGTAGGAGCGTCTGAACCTTGCGCACGCACTCGGCAACCGCCGCGCGAGACAGCAGTGTAAGACGTCACCGACACCCGCCGCCGCCATGAGCGCCATACTGCTGCTGCTCTTCCTCGCCCTCCCGGTCCTCCCAGCTCGCTGCAGCTCTCCGCCGCCGCCGACGCCGCCGCCGTCGTGGCCGTTCCACCTGGAGCTGGCCCGCGTGGACGCCTTGCCGGGCGCGAACCTGACGGACCACGAGCTCCTCCGGCGCGCCGTGCAGCGCAGCCTCGAGCGGGCCGGGAGCGTGGTCGGGGCGGCGAACGCGGACGGCGGGCGTAAGGCCTCCGTGGAGGCGCCGCTGGGCGCCGGCGGGGGCGAGTACCTGGTGAAGCTGGGCGTTGGCACGCCGCAGCACTTCGTGTCGGCGGCCATCGACACGGCCACCGACCTCGTGTGGATGCAGTGCCAGCCCTGCGTCAGCTGCTACCGCCAGTTCGACCCCGTGTTCAACCCCAAGCTCTCCTCCTCCTTCGCCGTCGTGCCGTGCGGCAGCGACACGTGCGACCAGCTAGACGAGCACAGGTACGTACCGACGTACGTACGAACTCATGTGCACGGATGTTGCATTGCTCCAACTAAACATCCGGGAAACGGCCGCGTGTATGTACGTACAGGTGCCGCGACGAGGAGGACGACAACGCGTGCCAGTACACGTACAAGTACAGCGGGAACGCGGTGACCAAGGGGACCCTGGCCATGGACAAGCTGGCCATCGCCGGCAACGTGTTCCACGCCGTCGTCTTCGGCTGCAGCGACTCCAGCGTCGGCGGCCCGCCGCCGCAGGCGTCGGGGCTGGTGGGCCTCGGCCGCGGCCCGCTCTCGCTGGTGTCGCAGCTCTCGGTGCGCCGGTTCATGTACTGCCTCCCGCCGCCGCTCTCCAGGACGGCGGGGCGGCTCGTCCTCGGCGTGGACGCGGACGCCGTCCGCAACGCGACCGACCGCGTCGCCGTCACCATGTCGTCCAACCCGCGGTACCCGTCCTACTACTACCTCAACCTGGACGGGCTGGCCGTCGGCGACCGCACCCCGCGGCGCCTGACGACAAACCGGAACGCGACGTCGAAGACGGCGGCGGCGGCCGCAGGGGCGGCGCCGGGAGCAGCTGGCGACCGCGCGAACGCGCACGGGATGATCGTGGACATCGCGTCAACGATCACGTTCCTGGAGGCGTCGCTGTACGAGGAGCTGGTGGACGACCTGGAGGAGGAGATCCGGCTGCCGCGCGGCATGGCGTCGCGCCTGGGGCTCGACCTCTGCTTCATCCTGCCGGAAGGGGTGGGGATGGACCGCGTCTACGTGCCGTCCGTGTCGCTGTCCTTCGACGGCCGGTGGCTGGAGCTGGAGAGGGACCGCCTGTTCGTGGAGGACAGGACGGGGAGGCTCATGTGCCTCATGATCGGCAAGACCAACGGGGTCTCCATCCTCGGAAACTACCAGCAGCAGAACATGCAGGTGCTCTACAACCTGCGCCGCGGGAAGATCACCTTCGCCAAGGCCACCTGCGACTCCCTCAGCTAGAAAGCCTAGAGTTCCACATGGATCGGCACTTGTCCGCCTGATCCAGCTGTCCTCCGTACCACGATTTTTAGCGAAACTGCACATTGTATTGGGAGATTAGATTGTGATGTGCTGTATTGTCCTTTATCTGCAGATCCGTAACCATTCGTTAATCAGGTCCGTAACGATCAGATGATCATCATTGTCTCCAGCTGACACCTGCCTAGTAGTGCCTCCTCCAATTCCCTTCCCCTTTTTCATTTTTCTGCCAAACACCTTTTTCATTTTTCTTTTCTCCAAACGGAATTAGCGAAAAGGGAGAAATAAGATGACGAGGTGGTCTATGACATATGGGACCCACTGCCACGTAGCATAACGTCTTCCGGAAGTCCCAGCGGGCGAGCGCCGCGACCTTGCCGATCGAGAAGCCTGCTGCTTCACCCCGCCGCCACGACCCGAACTCGGCCCCGCCCACGCCTGGCCGCCCCGTTCTGTCGTCCTCGTCCGGCCGCGCGCTCGGATGCCAATCCTCCCACCTATTCCACGTCTCCTCCGAGGTCCTTACGTCGCCACCTCGGTTGGCCCAATGCACCGCCTTTCATCTCCCTCGCGGCCTCTTGCCTCTTTCATGGTAGCTGCTCAGCCTCGCTGGTGGCCACCAGCGCTTGCGCGGAGAGTTTTCCCACTCATGGCGGCCCCCAATCTAACTGTCCGTCATGTTTACAGGTATGTTTCTTTCTGATCCTAAAGTCTGAGGCTTTACTTGTTTTCCTATAGTGTTGGGCGTGGATTATGACTAATTTTGAGTTTTAATTTCCCTTCCCATGTTTTTTAAGGCAATGTGGGGAATGTGTTTTCTTATTCCTATGCTCAAGTTTGCACCTTTAGAATTTAGTTGGTTGCTTTAGTTTTTGGATCTGGGTTGTGAATTTGTGACCATTTGGTTTTGATTTACCCTTGTTATATTTGTTTTTTGCAAATTGGAAAAATCTTTAAGTTAATCCCATATCCATATGACTCGGAACTCCAAAAAAAAAAACATATGACTCTCATAATAGAGAGACGAGAGAGGAAAATAGAAATCAGTTTCAAGCATAGACTTACACTACGATTTCAATCCTTCCTGATGATACTATCTTATTCATGTGGAATGCTGAGATTAGCCCTTTATTCTCTTTGTTGATAGATTTTCTCGTGGAATTTGGAACGTGGCCACCATCAGTCGAGTCAAAGGCAGCGAGTCTGGTAAATCGTGCAGGATACTGCCCATCTCCACGCCCCAGGGAAGAAAGCATTCTGTTATCATCCAAGGCGTGAATGCAGAAAAAACGAAAAACATTGATACGAAGGGTACAGTCTCTAACATTGAGACGGACAGCACAGAAAAAACGAAAAACGACGAGACGAGGGGCACAATCTCAGAGGTTATAGATGAAGATGAGAGAAGTGATAAAGATACTTGTAGGACAACCGCTGAGGTTATAGATGGTAACATCAGGGGCCGAAACACGAACATCACTGGTTGCAAGGAACACCAAAGGAGAACAATCAAGGACCAAACAGCAAAAATCATTGTCAGTGAGGATGAAGAAGTCAGTGACGATGAAAAATATTTCCCTTTTAGTAATGTACTTGCAAGAAGCAGACACCGTGATGGTTCTATATACAGGGGTATGGATTTATGGTGGAAAGAAGAGTATCATATTGCAAACCGTAATGAGAGTAAGTGATCAATATCTCTTTTCTTGTTTTTATTTGTTATTCTTAGAGCTATGGTTTGTTTCCTTTTAGTGTACCTTTCTCCATTTCCTACTGCTGTACATATTGATTTGTAATTCTAGATGTCATTTTGTATATAAGGAGCCACACGCCACGTCCTGCCACATGTGACATTCCCCCAAACCTTCATCGCCTTGCACTTTACTTTTGCTGGCCCTTCAACTTGGCACTTTTAGCACAAATAGCATTTTGTGTTATTACGATGGGAGAGGCTGAGGTGGCACATATAGTTTTGATGACATGGACTAGGACCTTAATCCATGTTATATACTCCCTCCGTTTTTAAATATATGACACCGTTGACTTTTTTTTTGTTATTTTGACCATTCGTCTTATTCATAAATATTTGTGCAAATAGCTAAATGTATAAGTTAATCTTAAAATGCTTTTGATGATAGATCCAACAATATACATTTCACATTAAGCAACTAATTATTTTCATATATATTTTTTGTCAAAGTTCAACAACAAAGTCCACGATGTCATATAATTAAAACCGGAGGGAGTATTTGATTGCATAAATGTCCAATCGCTCAAGTGAGCTTATTTCTGAATTTTGCTTCTAGATCAAACTGTGCAGCAGTGATCATGACAGACACAGTCTCAACCTTCTATTTGAATGACAGGGTACACAAGCAAATGGCCGATTATAAGTGCATAGCCAAATAATAATCCAAATATGGTCGGTCACATTGTTCTGGCTACCTGTGGCTGTAAGTCTCTATTTATGCAGCCAGAAGCCACAAATAATACAGTGGTTTCAAGTCCACAAGTAGCCACACACTAACAACAACACAAGACATTAGTTGGTTCACATACTCTTCATAGCCTAAAGGACTACTAGGTATTAAAGGGGCAGCCAAACCCCCCTGTTTAACATGTGGTTTGGGTTGCCACTTCCCAAAATGTATTCCACTTCTATAGTTGGCCAAATGGACCGGGCCAAATGGGCAGGCACGAAGCACGGCGTTTTTGGCCCGGCCCAGGCACGGCACGGCACGAAATTACATGGGCCGGGCCGGCACGGCACGAAGCATCGGGCCGTGCTTGGGCCGACACCCCAGCCCAGCGGGCAGCACGGCCCGGCACGCATAAGAGGCGGCACGATGCAGCCCATCTAACAGTCCACCAAAGCATGGCCCATTAACAGTCCAGCTTGGCACGGCCCATCTAATAGCCCATTTCCCTCAAACCCTAACAAATATCCCCTCCCTTCCTCTTTCTCTTCCATCAAGCCGACACCACAAACTCCGCCTCCGCCCCTCCCCTTCCCGTCGCGGCGCCATCCCTCCCCTCAGCACCGCCCCTCCCCTCCCTGTCGCGGCGCCGCCCTCTCCTCCACTCCTCCCCGTCGCGGCGCCCCTCCGCGCCGCCCCTCCCCTCGAGCAGGCAGGCCCGGAGCCGGAGCAGAAAGAGGAACAGGAGGAGGCCGAGTCGGTGCCGCCCTCCCCTCCGCTCCTCCTCGCCGCGGAGCGCCTCCCCTCCCCGTCGCGGCGCCGCCCTCCCCTCCGCTCCTCCCCGCCGCGGAGCGCCTCTTCTCCGTCCGCGACGAGCCCGAGGTCGGCGCCACCGAGGCCTCCGACTCTGATGCCGGCGCCGACACGAGCAAGCTGCGGAAGACGCTCATGCTGCTCTTTCAGCTCGACGACTCCTGCAATGGCTCACCAACGCTCCTGCAGCTCCTCCATCCCCGACCGCCGTGGCTCACCGACGCCGGCAAGGTTGCCGACGGCCGAATCTCGCCTTTTTTTTTTTTTTGCCACCGTCGGCCTTTTTTCGATCTGATGGGCCTTTTTCAATTTGATGGGCCTGATGGGCCGTTTGTGCTTGATGGGCCGTTCGTGCCTGATGGGCCGGCCCGACCCTTGTAATAGCTTTAGTGCCGTGCCATGGGCTTGACCCCCCGCCCATGGGCGAGCACGGCACGGCCCATGTAAGCACCGGGCCGTGCCGGCCCGATGACAAATGGGCAGTGCCCTGGTGGGCCCGTGTCGTGCTGGGCCGGGCCGCCCATTTGGCCAACTATATCCACTTCCCAAAATGTTTTTCCTGCTGACAAAATTATTTCCTGAACAAAAAGAGGCACTGCCTCACTGATTTATATTAATTATTCTTGGTTGTTACGTTCTTCTTTGAACCGGCTTTTCTAACCTCCCTGCTTGATGTCGTGTGTGGAACATCAATTGCTTCTGACCTCATGTTGGATATGAAAGTGGAATTTGGAAAAGGTGCTATGCTGCTGAGTAATTGCTTGCTTGTAGTTTGGAGTGATGAATGCGGGTACAGGAAGCCTTTGTGACAAGGGCTAAAATAGCATTCTGTAGTCTAGAAGGCTGGAAAAGGAAAGAATATACCTGGGTTTCTGTAGATGTAATCTGCGCTTGAGTTACTATTGGCTCCTCGTCACCCCGCTGGTCTTCAAGGTTCTTTGTGGCTTTTCTCTTCCTTGTCTCTCTGAATTTGCTTCTTGTTGTGGTTCGGTTTGTGTTGCAATAGCTGCAATGTACTGTGAAACTCCATGTTTGGATATTTTGTTCTTCCTTGGCATCTCATGAGGTTGCTTTTTCAGTGGTCCTACCTGCCTTTTTTTCACTCACAGGTGGGTTTACAGGCGGGCCATTAGTCTTATCCCATTCAGTGGACTCTCTTAGGTGGACCGTGGAATAATCATATTGTCATATGCTTGTGGGTAATACTAGGAGTATTGTCCTCTTAGACATTCAGAAGAATGGAGGTTGTTCTCATCCCTCACTCTGCAGTGATACTAGATATTATTGAGCTATAGCACCTGTGGACTGGAAATAATCCCAGTCAACTCCTATCACACTTATTTTAGCACTATGCTCAATGCTTTTTCACGGTAATGTTTCCTTGGGTGTTCCTAAAGAAGTTTTTGAGGGAGCAAATTTCCAAATAAAAAGGATCATAGATAAGTTCTACTTTGATGGAAAGGAAAATTTCAAATAAGACAATGTAATCCTCAAACGGTATATTTACATTTTGAGTGGAAAGTGTTTGCTTACTGCATGAATTTCCAGTCACAAACTTACAATATAACTTTACTTTGATGAAGCTCGGTTGGAGGCAATGATGTTATCACATCCCACAGGTTGCAGTGTCCGTGATGGATTTTGCAGGCAACATTATGCTCGTCGAATGCTGCAAATTTTCTCACTAGAGTTGGCTGAAATTTGTTTGGATATGGGCTTATTTGAGTTGTATGGATATATCGCAGTACGTGATGGCCTGGATCCATTGCTTAATTATGTTGTCAATATTAGCAGGGATGATCCAATCATCGTGGAGCAGGTGCGCACTCATACTTAACCCCAATTATTTCAAGGAAAGGCTACCTAATGGTCCCTAGTATCGAGGTTCTTTTAAGTGAACCCCTCAAGTATAAAACCAGGGGTTTGCTCCTTAAAGCATCCAATACTATCTAAGTTACACCATGGAGGTTTTTCAAAGGTTGTTCCGCCAATGTGGCTTGTTTGATGGATGCTGCTATGCCAGAATCACCATCAAACCGTCCCAGAGAATCATTTAGACGGTAGATTCAGATGGTATGGAATACTTTGGGTGTCATATGCTCAGTTTTGTACTTAAGTTCGCTATTTGGACAAATCTTGAATCTTAATGGGGGTTAAGTAGGATTATTTCTTATTTTAAATTACATTACTCATTTCACAATATAAGACTAAACTTATGATAGGCGTAGAACAGATGAGGTTGCATTAGATAACTACATAGTACATATCGGCAGAACAATATCATTACTTTAGATTATATAAGCCATTGCTATATTATAAAATGGTGATTGGCTATGAAAACAGATTTAAATACGAAAATAAGGAAGTGTCACATATTCCCAACAAATGTGAATTTTGAACCCTTGGTTGCTACTTAGTACAAAACTACACAAAAGCAAACTGAATTGTTTTGGACTCATGGTTTGTTACTTGGTACACTACACAATTTATCTTCATTTGTTTATATTATATGCACAGAAGATACTTATTAGCATTAATGGTCCTGATATTACTGCAGAAGCCCTTTTTTTCTGTTTCCGTTTCACTCAGGCTTATCTAAATATTCAGGACCTAAGTTTCAAAAAGAAAAATAAATGTTCTGGATTTGAAACAAAATCAAATGAATGATGGCGGCCACCATCCCCTCTATCATTGTATTATATGCACTTTGTAACCGATTCTGTTTGATACGTCACAAACATATCAGTTGCAAAATTATTCCGTTAAGTAAACATTGTTACAAGTGAAACATCACAAGTTATTTACCTTTATATATTTCTTATTTTTATACGAAGAGCTACTAAATTTAAAAATTTGTAGGGTTTTCTCATTAACATGATTGGCCCTAAGCGAGGGATAACATTGTTAGCCCCTATTTTAATCGAATATGACATGAGGATCAAGAGAGGCGAACAGGAAGAAGATGACCTACAACTTATTGATGGTGTAACAATCATGGGCACCGAAGGGCCATGGGATCAGCCGTACACGATGCGCATCCCTGGCGATTGTGGTGTGATTGGCATAAACTTATCACGTATTAATTATGCACTTGAGGCAACTATAGAGGTTCACATATCGGAAGTACAAAGCAGATTCAGTTTGTCTCTCCTTGGTTTAACAAGTGGGTTGGATAAAGAAATCTGGCTCTTCAATGGTGCCATCACTCAATCACGCAGCTTAAAGAGGTCTGTGGTTGCTGTAGTGAGGAATTCGTTGCTAGATTTGAAGTTTGAGGTAGGCACATCGTCACCCACTTCTGACAAATATTGTTGTTGCTTCAAGGCAAAAACACATGGGCATGATACTCAAAATATAAAGACTTATTTTGCGCTAATCTCAGTGAAGGTAACTTGGTCGACTCTGCCTTCTTACTTCCCAAGGCCAAGAGACTAAGCACTTAGTCAGTCTACAAGCGCAGGCAGTGCTAATTTCTACCCCCGCTACGCAGGAAGCTTTCAGGAAAGAGTAAGGGAGTAAGCAAACCCCATGTTGCTTTTGTAAATCTCTAATGTGAAAATGTCTGCAGCCACCCATGGACAGGAATATAGTCACAAGATAGACACATAAAGGCAGATTACAAGGAAATAGCAATGTTTGGAATGAATGCATTCTAGCTTCCTTCAAATCTTAACTAGGCGTCGGAGTACTCACGCACAGCATTCGCCAATTCCAGAACATGAGAGTCTTCAACTCCTGCCAAGACATGTCACATCAACGATCAGGCCTCACATTGTTCTATTGTCCTTGAAAATTCTCTTAAATGATCAAAGATGATAACCTCATTACCTAATTTGTTTAAGGCATCCTCAAGTTTGAACACGTACTCTTTATTAGGTCCAGATGGGCCTACAGCAAGGTAAATTTGCCTAAACATGGCAAAAGGGGAGTCAGCAACAGTTTCAGCAGTAAACAAGTAACACGGAAGTAAATAGGACGAAATACCTCGCCATTTCTTCCAGAGGTGCAGGACCAAGATAGTTTTTATTGCTCTCCTTATTAGTTGTGGCTAAGTATCTGTTATCCGTGTATTTGGTTCCATCAGTGAAACTTTTGTTTGTATGAAAGGTTTATTCATAAATTACAGAACCACTTACACCATCACATTTTTGAGAGCTGGTACTTTGGGCGATGAATCCTATAAAAAATCACAACTATTAAGTAAACTGCACATTGAACATTATCATCGAACAAGGAAAATAGATACAGCAATATCTTACTGTATACAAGTCAAGGTAAACCTTCTCATCATACTGCTTCTCTCTTACTTCCAGGTACTGCAATTCAATTCTGAGGGTAAATGCCAATAGAATCATGGTAAGCAACTCAAAATTACTCCGTGCAAAGACTTGCTGCTATAAATATCATCATCAATAATTCATCCAAGTTCCCCAAGGTTTTTCTTTTTATAAACTTGTTCACGATAGTCATTGGCATCTCATAAGACTGTATAGAAGAGCATACGATTCTGGGCCATCAAGTCAGCAACTAATCTGTCTATCACCTCTATTAGACAGCATTATTCCAATAATAAAACTAATGTGTGTAATCATGGAACAATTGTGGAAGAATCAGGTTCAGTATTGGTGAACAAAGCAGACCGCACGTCATTTCAGATTACTCACCTCCAGAGCTACCTGCTTATCTTCCTCCCTTGAAATTTTGTAAGCAATTCCCCACTAGATGTGAAATAAAATGATTCAGTCGCAAAATCAATGCCCGCACAGAATATTTAAAGCAAAAACAGCGTAACATGACAAGGTAAATCTTAACAACTTGTGACTGAAGTGACTAAGAAAGAATCAGGGGAAAAAAGGCAAAACAGAGGGCATAGAGATGAGGAGGGGCGTACGCAGGTCGCCCCGGGCTGATGCTCGAGCGTGACGGTCCTTCCGGGGAACTGCGGCGTGCCCCTGTGGTCCGTGCTCCCTGTCCGGCGGCCAGAGCAAACGAAGAAAGTTGAGAGAGAACGAACTAAAGAAGAAGAGGCAAGTCAGGGACCGGCGCAGCAGCTGCCGGCCGACCAGAGGTCGGTTACCCTGATAGAAGACGCGGCGGTAATCCCTGACGAAGCCGATGACGCGGGCGTCGTAGTTGAACCCGGGGTTCCAGATGAGGGAGCCGTACCCGAACACCCACATCTCCGCCATGGCCTCCCTCTCGCGCCGGTGGAATCGATGACGGTTTTCTTTTGCGTGTACGGTGTTCGTTGTGTTGCCGCTGTGGACGGGACTGGGGACGGCGATGGGTAGCGGGATAGCTGCGGCTGCGGACTTTGCTCAGGTGGTTGGTGGTGTGCGAGGAGCTCGCGAATCTCGTTGAGACCGAGACGCAAAGGAGACAAGTGGCTGGCTCCGCCGGTCTTTTTCATTACTTCCCCCCTTTTCATTTTGTAGTACCATGACTGAACATGACAGAATTGATTTTCCAACACTCATTTTGTGTGCTTTAATACCATGTTAACATAAATCTAAAGTTCAAGTGTTGCAAATTTCATCTAACAGTTAAACGGACTATAAGTGTCCTAAACGTAAGTTCTGCTTATGAAACTTCACACCTCCAGTGTTTCTATGAACAAGGAAAATTATCATCTTCATATAACAAATTAAAACACCTAGAACTAAAATTTGTATATCGAAATCAAAGTAATTTGACCCCAAGATTTCTAAAACTTACTGTAAAATGGCTGGTACACTGTCAATCCTCTTCATCCACAGGCTATAGGGGCTCAAGCGCTCTGACTCGTATGCTCATCAGTGAATCAAATGCTTCCCCGCTGTATATACATTTTTTTCCCCTAAAAACAAGATGACCTTTTTCCACTGAGCAGAACCCTGTATTTGGAAGTAGTAGTTCCATACCCACAAACAGACCACGTGCAATTAGAATTGGAATACAGAAACACATATCGTCAAAACTCGTGCAAGACCAATCGGAAATACTGGTATAAGAAGCTATGTTATGCACAATGCAAAGAATGGACCAAGTAGGATGCTAAGCCAAGGATTTCAGTAGGCAAATTTGACTACCAACAGCAGTAAACAACAATTTATCATGTCTGCAAACACCGCTATCTCTTTACAGTACAGGTTCATTGTTTTCTCTGCATCAGCACCGGCATAAGAAGGTAGGTGTGATTCCAAAATAAAAAATGGTGGAGCAATATAATAAGGCGATGGATTAGCAATGGCTATGAGAGATAGCTGTGAGGATTGGCATCAGATTGCCATACCAAAGCTACCACAGAATCACCAGGTGAAAGCATGAAACCTCAAATGTTCACTGTTGTTTCACCCTGATGCTTTAAACTGAACACTGGCCTGTCAATCATCGCTGTCACTATCGTCGTCGCCATAGTCACCTCCACTGCTTGAGTCAGTACTGTACTCAGGCTCCCATGGCTCCCTGAACGACTCGAGCGCGCAGCACCTCTCCTCAATGTCACCTTCAAGCCTGACGTTCCAGCAGCCAAGACTATCAAGCGTTCGCAGCAGTGGGCACTTGGTCAGGATAGCATCAAGGGCAAGGTCACTAAACAAGCCATAGGCAAGCTCAAGCTGCTCAAGCATCGGCATGGTGTTCGCGACTGCCAGGGCCTCGTCCTGGACCACCTTAGCTGCTGCATTGTTCCCCTGTGGCGGCTCTGGAGGAGGCATGTTCCTCTTCAACTGAACAAGCTGCTTGCAGTGCCGGCCTAGCGCTTCAATGCCTCTAGATGTGATCTTTAGGCAGTTACTGATGTCCAACACTCGTAGTGCAGGTATGCAATCTGCATACTTCTCCACGGCTTGATCAGTGACCTCACTCATTGGGATCTGAAGGACATTAAGCAACCTCCCCCTGTTCAAAATAACCAACCACATGGCCAAACATTAATAATTGCAAGGAGTATGTTAATTCAGATCTCATATTTGCAGAGTACACAATTAACTGAAAACTGAAGTGACAAATATATAAGCCACAAAAATGAAAACAAGAAAGGATGAATCCCAAAACAATGTATTTTTATTACAAATTCACCATCTATCCCCATGCAGACATAAGTCACGAAGGTCACTAGAGAAAGGTTGTCATGTTAAGATGCCTCAGGAAACCCCAAAATAGTGAAGCTCAGCTTCAGTTAGAAAGAAATAAGGAGGTGTACGGCCAAAATTTTCAGTCAATAATGCACAAAGGGTGTCTTTGGTTTGTGGAGAACAGAGCACACAGATTACAGCAGTCATTATCACCCAATGACCAAAACAATCTCGAACACCATACACAAACGTGCTTTCATACAAAATGGATAATCTCATGAGGCATGTACGCGGTCCATCCACGACTCTGGGATCTACTTGGTAATATATTCACGTGCAGATGCAGCAACTGAATTCACTAAGGCAAACAAAAAATAGCAACAGCATACAAACTCTCACCGTGAGGTAAAGTGTGATGCACGAAACAGACAATGTCCAGTAGCAGCATTGTAGCAACCGCAGGCAGTGCTAATTTCTACTACCCCACTACGCAGGAAGCTTTCAGGGTCTAAAAGCATGTCGATGTGATTCACGCTCGTGAGGTGAACAGAAACGAAAATTTCAATGTGAAGCTGTTTTATCTTTTAAGGGCATGTCAATCTCCTAAAATTACGAAGCCAAGAACGAACGATTTAGCCATTTCAATGGGCAGCGCCACTTACGAGGCAGCTACGTAGGTGAGCGCGGCGTCCCCGACGCGATAGGCGGAGAGCCGCCGGATCGTGCCCTGCGCGCGGGCGATGAGGCGGCGCACGGCGGCGTCGGCCTTGGCGCGGCAGTTGACGCGGCGGCACCACGCCTCGATGTCGACGTCCCCCCACACGTCCGGCGACGCCGCGGCCGCCCTCCACGCCCGGCACACCCCCGCCGCGCCCCGCGCCACCTCGTCCGCCGGGAGCCTCCCGCCGAGCACCAGCGCCAGTATCTCCGGGCTCACCGCCTCCGTCCACCTCCAATCGTACGCCGCCGGCTCCTCGTCGCCTCCCGCCCCCACCTCTCCACCTCCGGCGTCGCACGGCTTCGATTTCTTTGCCTCCGGCTCCGGCCATCCCCACTCCCAAGTGCTCCCTCCCTTCTCCCCACCGGCGGCAGCGGTCTTCATACCCGCATTCTTCGCCGCCGAGTCCCACCAGCTCATCCCAAACCCTCTGCTCCCGCAGCTTGGGCCACTAAACCTTACATTTTGTTGCGCACCCAGAACCTCCCCCGACCACCCTCCTCCACCGCCAGCCACGACCAAATCTGCTCCAATTGTGGGCTTCTTCTTCATAGCCTCCGCGTGCGACCACCTCGCCACGGGCTCTCCCCTGCGCCAGCCGCCGTCACGCCGCGCCTTCTTCGCCTCCCATCCTTTCGTTCCCGTCCCCCTCCTCCACCCCCACCCTCTTCCCCCGCCGAAGCCGCCCCGGTAGTCATGTCTCGCACGCTTCATCGCCGGCGATCCCCGGCCGCCGGCTAGCTCACTGCGCCCCACTTTTCCCGGAATTGAGGAGCAGGGGTTCCGATCAGGGGGGCGCGTTTCTTGCCTCCCACCAGTGCGCAGTGGAAACTGCCAACTGGGAAGCTCAGAAGCTGGAATTGATGGCGCTCCAGCTGCCACCACGTTATGAAGCGGAGGAGCCGATGCGCGACGCGTGCGTGATCGAACAGTTCAGAACGCCTCGACTTTTCGACTTCCTGACTTGACAGCTGCTGCTACGCGCACGCCGCGGCACGACTCTCTGAACGCTGAAGTACAGCAGCCATTCACTTACAGGTGGGGTCCTGAACTTTGGTGTTTCCGCCTGTGACCGACGCGTGTCGACCTGGGAATGGGTAACATTCATTTGCTTAAGCGGGCTGAAATAGCTGGAGATCCTTGTTAATCTTGGCCCACAGCTCAATCAGGCCCATGAGAATGCCATTCCAAATTCCGAATGCGTTCCGTTATAAAAGGCCCCATCCCTCTCTGGTGGCGGAGAATCGGGGTGCCCTAACAACCCGCGCAGCCACCGGCCTCCCTCTCCCTCCGCGAGAGCGGGTGGCGGCGGGCCTCACATCTCCACGCCGCGGGCGCTCGCCGCTGCTCACAAAGCACAGCCACCTCTAGGCCTAGCCACCTCCACGCGAGCCCCGGGCAAAGCACTCGAAACCAGCCCGCTGCCATGGCCATCTCCGAGAGCTCGCGGAATGCCCTGCTCCCCGGCTTCCTCTACGCGGCCCCAGCCGCCGGCGGGGCCTCCCCATTCTCCGCCGTCGCAACCGCAACCGCTGGCGTTGGCGGACGCGCGGTCGCCGCGCCGTCGGCGGCTGCGGCGGGGCCCGCGGTCTGGGCGCGGGCGCCGAGTGAGCAGCGCCGGGGGATCGAGATGTACTCGCCGGCGTTCTACGCGGCGTGCACAGCCGGCGGCATCGCCAGCTGCGGGCTCACGCACATGACCGTTACGCCACTCGACCTCGTCAAGTGCAACATGCAGGTGAGCGTCTCTCGGTTCTCTTAGTGCTTTCTACTGTGGTTCAGTCCGGATCGATGATTGTGGTTGCGCATTTGACCCATTTCATGATTCGTAAGGCTAGTTGTGATGTGACCTGTCTGAGGGCGTCAGCATCAATTGTTTGATATGCGTAGTACTACGAAGACAAGTACTACGTTTACATATGCCATCACATTCTCACATATATATCGGATATATCATGTGCCTTGATTAAGCGTTAAAACACACAATTGGTTATACTGTTTACATCACGTTTATGCTCACGTTCAATGAATAAAGCTTTGAACTGATAGATAACGAAGTGTTGTTGAATTCTCAGATTGATCCAGCGAAGTACAAGAGCATCTCTTCTGGATTTGGTGTGCTGTTGAAAGAGCAAGGAGCGAGGGGTTTCTTCAGGGGCTGGGTACCTACCCTGTTTGGATACAGTGCTCAAGGCGCATGCAAATTTGGTTTCTATGAGTTCTTCAAGAAGTATTACTCAGACATTGCTGGGCCCGAGTATGCGGCCAAGTACAAGACTTTGATTTACCTCGCGGGATCTGCTTCGGCTGAAGTCATTGCAGACATTGCCCTCTGCCCCATGGAAGCTGTGAAGGTTCGTGTACAGACACAGCCTGGATTTGCAAGAGGTTTATCTGATGGTCTTCCAAAGTTTGTGAAATCTGAAGGCTATGCTGGGTGAGTTGGAGTGTGCCCTATTTCTGTACCTATGTAGTATGTCGACTATGTCCTCATTTTTCTAACAGTATGTGGCTTATGCAGACTGTATAAAGGACTTGTTCCACTCTGGGGCCGACAAATTCCTTGTAAGTACATATTTCCTGCCCATTGTCACAGAAGTTCAACTGTTTTCATTCTTGAATGCATTATAATGCTTGTGTTAGATTTGTTGTGATTGTCTATGTTACGATGATTGAACTTTTCTGGTGTAATTCAAGGGCTGCCTGTGCTCAAAGGAGCGGGATTGGAGCCTTTTATTGCCTTACGTATGCCCATGATCTCCTAGTAGAAACAACAGAACCAACGATCTCCTCTAGTTGAAAACAAACTGAACTCATATTTTCCCACTAAAAATGAAGCTTTTGTTGGAATGAGCGGAGCATTCCATGTATACCGAATGGGCACTCATGCCCACCCCTGTGCTTAGCTAGACTTGCTTACATCGCTATGATTATTATCTTGTCTGTTATGTCAGTGGTGCAATTAAATACATTAATGATGTTGCAGTCCCTATAGGATCATACAAAAATAACCAAGACCTATTTTAGTTGACATGGCATGCGATCGTGTGCATGGTTTTGAGATTAAACATTTTTTTCTGATTTTTATGTGTACATATAAATATTTCCACGCCGTCAATTCCAATGTTACCTTTGGTCTAACATATGGTTGATGCTTGTTGTAAGTGCATTTTATGCGGTATAATTCATCGTTCATCAGCTATGATGAATAATAGTCTCATTGCTTGCTGATGACATTGTGGCCTTCATTCATCATGCTGAGGTCCCACCTTATTTATACAACAACAACAACAATGTTTTTGCTATAGTATTATTTCTGGTGCACATAGTTCTTCTTGACATCGTATGATGATTTTCAAGATTTTCAAGACATCCAATGACTTGCCAATGACTCCAATGTGTATAATGTTTAATGAGTTGATTCATGTTTGTTTCTATTTCACTTTTATTATCGAAAACCTTGGTTTGTTAAACATGGTGCACATAGTTCTTCTTGAGGTCATATATGACCTGTCAAGATTTTATGTGTGCATATATAAATTATCCACACTGCTTGAGTTCTCTCTGCTATTATAGAGCTAGACTCCAATGAGATGGTGCACATTGAAGAAAACATATTAAATTTATGTTGTAGAGATCTTGATACTCTTTTTTTTTCTTTCAAAAACTTACGCATTGATCTTTGGTTTTTGGAATCTAGCATTCATCGTCCAATTTCTGGCTTGATGTCCCTAATTTGTATTGTACCTACATGATATGTGTCATGTTCGTGCACATAGTTCTTCTTGAAATCACACTATGATTTTCAAGATTTTATGTGTGCATATATAAACTATCCACACTGCTTGAGTTCTCTCTGCTATTATAGAGCTAGACTCCAATGAGATGGTGCACATTAAAGAAAACATATTAGATTTATGCTGTAGAGATCTTGATACTCTTTTCTCTTTCAAAAACTTACGCATTGATCTTTGGTTATCGGAATCTAGCATTCATCATCCAATTTCTGGCTTGATGTCCCTAATTTGTATTGTACCTACATGATATGTTTCATGTTCGTGCACATAGTTCTTCTTGAAATCACACTATGATTTTCAAGATTTTATGTGTGCATATATAAATCTTCCACACTGCTTGAGCTATCTCTATTGTTAGAGCTAGACTCCAATGAAGTGGTGTACATTAACAGCTCTCCCAAAGAGCACATGCGTCAGAGCATGCCATGCACACATGGTTCCTGGGTAGTACGTACCGGATTCAAATGGGTATTAATTATTTTATCTCTTTGTCTCCATTGTAGTGGGAGCTAAACAGAAATTAGTTTATGGAAATGAACGCAGTTTAACAAAGAATCAGACAGTACCTTGAGCATTCAAATCTGATCTAGTTGGTGTCCCTATTTTCCTTGCATTACCGCAGGATTCATTGATAATCATTTGGTAGTTAGATTTCAATTCTATATTTGGTGCTTCCAAGCTTTGTTTGAACATACAGCTTACTTACTGTCTTGCAAATGTCTCGTTCCTATCTCTTTGCTTCGACATTGAGCACAAAATATTTTAGAACTCAAAAGTGCTACTTTGCTTTGAAAATTGATTACTTAGTTACATTACTAGAATGTTTGGTCAGCATCTTATGAGCTACATTCTGCAGATACTATGATGAAATTTGCCTCTTTTGAGGCTGTTGTTGAGAATATCTACAAGTATGCAATTCCTGCCCCCAAGAGCGAGTGCAGCAAATCTCTCCAACTTGGAGTGAGCTTCGCAGGTGGCTACATTGCTGGGGTCTTCTGCGCAATTGTTTCACACCCAGCTGACAACCTCGTTTCCTTCCTCAACAATGCGAAGGGTGCAACTGTTGGCGATGTGAGTTTTGGAGTCACGTCTTCTCTGGTTATAATTGCCTATCTTTGATTTTGACTTACCATTATTTTTTTTCTTGCACAGGCTGTGAAGAAGATTGGTCTGTTGGGGTTGTTTACTCGCGGGCTCCCTTTGCGTATTGTGATGATTGGCACCCTCACCGGAGCTCAGTGGGGTATCTATGACGCATTTAAAGTCATGGTTGGACTGTAAGTATCTCTTTCCGTTTATACTGGCCCCATCTAAACACGTTGAATGTAAGTTCTTAAACTCATTTATATTCATTTGTTTTTCTCTCCGTTCAGGCCCACAACTGGTGGCGTAGCTCCAACACCTGCCTCCGCTGGAGAGCAGCTGAAGGCAAAGGCTTGATTCTATGCTGCTGAACTTCTAACAAACATTTTGGCACCAGTTCGCTGCCTTACCAAATAGCTAATTCAGCGTTTTATAGGAGCATATTTTTTTATTCTTTTGGAATGCTTAAATGCTTTCCTGCTATATATAATTCTGAGATGGGCCAACGAGCTCCGTCCTCCTTTGTAACTACTCCCTCCGTCCCAGTTTACTTGGCATTCTGGGAGGGTTTTCTAGTGTCCAGATTTATGGAATGTTCAATGAACCTGGACAGACAGGTTATCCAGGTTCAGAGAATGTTCAATGAATCTGGTTCAGAGCCAGAATGCCAAGTATTCTGGGACAGAGGGAGTAGAAGATTAGACATTTAGGAACATGTTCGTTAGATAGATGACCGTCAGATGCATGGTCCGATCGCCATGGAAACCATGGCATCCTTACTTTTTCCTTGTAACCATTTTGGGAAGTAGAAATTTGCGATGCCCCCTTGCTCAATGTTTGAGTTGATGTGGATCTCTAGTGTGTATATCTTTTTGTGAAGGGGTGTGGCTTGATGCCCATCAGGTTGTATCCATGCTGTTTCATGGGTATACCCATTGTATGTGTCCACTCCCCTTTTTGCACATCGAACAAACAATTGTGCCGTGACTTTTACATGTACAATGGTGCCAAGCAGATTTGTAGACTTTTGACGAGGGACGGACGCGTTGCAAAGAAGATCAAATATCTTTGGACTGTCACTCGCAACTGAGCCCGACATGAGTGGATTAATCGGATGGAAGCATGCGCCTGCAGGCAAAGATCTACAAACTCACCTATGACGAAGCAACTTGCCACGTCTCCGCGCGTGCTTCTCTGGTTGTCGGGTGATCTTTTGTGGCAGCTTATAACAATACATAAACGTGTGCCTGCTGTACGAGGTACGCAATCTTCAAGCTAAAATTGGAACAATCAGAACTGCACTAATACACTCTAAATTGTCATAACACATGAATATTACTGGATTTTAAGGACTTCGTCTGCTGACATTCGCTGTGCTACAGCCTTCATAGTTGCACCGAGCTGCTGACATTCACTAATCTTGTTACTGAATACTGGCGTCAGCCGTCAGGAATGGTGCTTACCTTCTTCTCTTTACGTTTTTTGGAACCGAAATGGCAGGCGTTCTTCCGTTGCATGTTGAGCTACAGAGTTGCCGGCACACCGGTGGTAGCGCAGCGCCCGAAGAGGATGGTGAGAGGACATGGCAAGATAAAATCCTGGGCCAGCATGATCCGACCTACCAAATGGAATCAGGTGATTGGCTGCGGTTCCTCCTCTGCTTACCGCCACCAGTCCCTCGAGCTCTCCCTCCTAGTCACCCTCTCCACAACCTCGTCCATTGGCGAAGTTCTAGAACTGGAAGCAAAGAAGCGCGGCCAGAACACTTCCCCTCCCCTCTGCTTCAGCGCTAGCTGATTGCCCAATCGCTTTGTCATTCGGGAAGCTTGTAGCGAGCTACCGATCGGTGCGCGCCCATGGCGCTGCTCTCCGCGACCTCCCCCGCCAAGGCGCACTTCTCGGCGCTCTTCCTCTGCCACGAGGAGTCGCAGCACCCGCACGGGCTCTCGGCTGCGCACCCGCAGTGCCTCGGCGCCGGCGTCGGCAGGCGGACGCGGGCGCGCGCCGCCCGGTTGGCGGCGGCGGCGGTAATGCGGTCCCCCGACGCCGCCGCGGCGCAGGCGCCAGCGACGGCTCCGGCGGAAGGGGCGAGGAGGAAGCCGCGCGTGCTGGTGGCCGGCGGCGGCATCGGCGGGCTGGTGTTCGCGCTGGCGGCGCGGCGCAAGGGGTACGAGGTGACGGTGTTCGAGCGCGACCTGAGCGCGGTGCGCGGGGAAGGGCAGTACCGCGGGCCCATCCAGATCCAGAGCAACGCGCTCGCCGCGCTGGAGGCCATCGACATGGCCGTCGCCGAGGAGGTCATGCGCTCCGGATGCGTCACCGGGGACCGCATCAACGGGCTCGTCGACGGCATCTCCGGCTCCTGGTGCGTCCGTTTCTCTTCTTCGTGTGCAGCTTTACACGCTGCTCTGTTTTGCTGTGCTCTCTGTGCTCGTCGCGTCGTTTTTGTCCGAGGACAAGCGTTCGCAGGTGCCGTTCAGAAATGCTACTAGTGAACCTGCGCTGCTCGAGCCTCTCACGTCCGTCACGGCGCTAGCAAGTAGTACAGGGATGGTTCATTACGTACGCACGCGGCACGCACACACGTTGGAGCAAGATTAAATTATTTGGATTATAAACCTGCTCAAACCTGCAATAACCTTCCTGCTCCCGCAACTAATTTGTCCACACGATTCTCTCAGCCTATCTTTATAGTATATGGATGGCATGTGAGATGTGACCTGTGCCGACCCCGCCTCGACCGCCACACGTGGTGCGCGGCCGGCGCGCAGGAGGAAGACCTGCCGGTCACGACGCGCCGCCGCCCACCCCGCCCGACGGGACCAAACGATCGAGTTGCGGCCTACTTGTCGTAGGAGCATGGGCGCCAGTGCGGTGCGGCACACCTGACCACCCTGACCCGGCCGCCGCGCTGGTGCCTGGTCGGCCGGTGAACGGCGCTCATGGCTTTCCAAGTTCCAATCGCCCGCCCCACGCGGTCCGCAACCCGCTCGCCGCCACGTTCCCGCCCCCCACACCGGCCGCCCAACCGCACTGAGGCAAAATGGACCCACCAGGCACCAATCCGCGGCGCTGGCTCGCCGGTGAGGCCTTCCGCACTAGATAGTACTAGGAGGGCCGAAAGCGACTGCGCAGATGAAAATTCCCTTCGTCTTGTACGCGCACGCCTCGTGTCCTGCACTAGGGGCTTTGTTGCTTGCATGATGCGTCACCCAAATCACACACACTGACCTCAGTTCTGCGATTCTGGAGCCTAAGAGCTTGGATCGCAAGCCTCTGTGAGCCTCCTCGAGAAGATCCTCTGTTTTCCCATGCCAGCTTCTCAAACTTGAGTCAGAGCTGCTGTACTGGAGTAGGACTGTAGCTCAGCTCGCTCGTCCCAGCTGAGGTTGACTTGAACTAGTACATGCTGAGCAGAGTGGAGTGTCCGCCTCACTGACTAGCAAAATCAGTCACCTGCCAAGCTTCGATCTTGATTATGCCACCAACAAAAGCTTCCATTTCCACCGCCATGCCGAGCTCCGCGCGAGCCTCGCCGGCGGCGATCTCGCCTCCGTCCACCTCTCCATCCCGCTTCCGCACGCGAACGCTCCGCCTGCTCGCCCTCCGCCCCGCGTCGGCGCGGCAACGGCGCGGCGGCGGCGGCCTCCCTGGCCGCCGCACGAGGCTCGTCGCCACCGCGGCAATGCCGGCGCCGGAGCCCAAGGCGCGCGTCCTGGTGGCCGGCGGCGGCATCGGCGGCCTGGCGTTCGCGCTCGCGGCCAGGCGGAAGGGGTTCGAGGTGCTGGTGCTGGAGCGGGACATGAGCGCCGTCCGCGGGGAAGGGAGGTACCGCGGCCCGATCCAGCTGCAGAGCAACGCGCTCGCCGTGCTCGAGGCCGTCGACGCCGACGCGGCCGACGAGGTCATGGACGCCGGGTGCATCACGGGAGACCGCGTCAACGGCATCGTCGATGGCGTCTCCGGCTCCTGGTAAGGAGGCAAAGGTCGTCATCCTGGTGTCACCGTGTCAGTCAGAGGCGAAATTCTTCTAAAACCTTGTCGCCGTGAATATGTTTGTTTGTGTCTCGTCGTGGAAAAACGTTGGACATTTTTTGGCTCGTTCTTGTGGAAATTTAGTGTGACAAGCATTTATTGGTCTGCAGTATTGACGGTTACTACGAGCCAATTGGTAGTCATCTATATTCACCTGCTTTGGTAGATCTTGGCGGGCTCTCTTTTTTAACAGGGTTTTATTAGGCACCGGCTTGGTAGATCTTGGCGTACCTATCGTTGACATGCAACTATGTTATTCGTTCTTGAAAATAAAATTTAGTTTCATAGCACAGTATTGCTTATTCACTTGTGTTGTTGTGAATGTTGTAGAAATCCTTTCTCGCTTATTCTACCCCATTGTTTGACTTTTCATGCTATGAATACATTTGCTGGAGGCATCCATTTGACAGTGCATACTATGGTATTCAGGTACATCAAGTTTGATACCTTTACTCCTGCAGCTGAGCGAGGGCTCCCTGTCACAAGGGTCATTAGCCGCATGACGCTGCAGCAGATTCTTGCTCGTGCAGTTGGCGATGATGCTATACTGAATGAGAGCCATGTGGTCGACTTTATAGATGACGGCAACAAGGTGAACGAGCAAACATATTTAAGCTGCCATGTTCGCAGAAATTTTGGGTGTCTTGCAGGTCTCAGACTTTGCATTTTGTCGGACGAATGCAGGTTACTGCCATATTGGAAGATGGTCGAAGATTTGAAGGTGATCTTTTGGTTGGTGCTGATGGAATATGGTCAAAGGTAATGTGATTGCTTCACCTTTTGGTTAGAAACAAGCACGCAAGATTAAGAGACCTGATTTGCTTGAGGGTTGCTCACTGGATAGGTGAGGAAGACATTATTCGGACAGACAGATGCCACTTACTCTGGTTACACTTGCTACACTGGAATTGCAGACTATGTGCCTCCTGATATTGACACTGTTGGGTATGTCCCATGGATTTCAGAATGAGTTGTATTATTTCAGATGTTGTGAATTTTCATTTGTGGTATAACAGTGTGCTCCTCGTTTTCTTCCGTTGAAGCTATCGAGTATTTCTCGGTCACAAACAATATTTCGTCTCTTCAGACGTCGGCGGTGGTAAAATGCAATGGTATGCCTTTCACAAAGAAGCTGCTGGTGGCACTGACCCTGAAAATGGTGAGCGTTTAAAGTGAAGTTTTGTGCTTAATATTAGTGAACTGGACTCGTCCACATTGTAACTTACGATGAAAATGAGGACAAAGTTATGTATACCACATACTTATCATCTGCTAACATTTTGACAGGCAAAAAGAAAAGATTGCTCGAGCTATTCAATGGTTGGTGCGATAATGTCATAGATCTGCTAAATGCTACCGAAGAGGACGCGATTCTTCGTCGGGACATATATGACCGTCCACCTACTATGAATTGGGGAAAAGGTCGTGTTACCTTGCTTGGTGATTCTGTTCATGCTATGCAACCAAATCTGGGTCAAGGAGGCTGCATGGCTATTGAGGTATGCAGTTTCTTAGTTTTTCATGGCTAGGGAAGCACCATCATCATGGTGGATATGTTTTGGTGTTAGATCTTGTACTTATCGCAGTCTTGGATTTGTCTCCATAGGATGGTTACCAGCTGGCTGTAGAGCTTGAGAATGCCTGGCTGGAGAGTGTCAAGTCTGGAACTCCCATGGACATAGTTTCCTCCTTGAAGCGGTAATTACTTTGTATATTGTAGCATTCTAATAGCATTTAGATAGAAATGATTTTAGCTTTCAATGCTTCAATCGAATCCAATTTCAAGGCAATCTATTTATTTTATGGGCTTGAGGTGTGGTCACTACTATTTAGTAAATTGACTCGCAGTTTGGCTTTGCAGTTATGAGAAGGAGAGAAGGCTTCGTGTTGCAATTATACATGGCTTGGCAAGAATGGCAGCAATCATGGCTACGACTTATAGACCATATTTGGGTGTTGGTCTGGGACCTTTATCGGTATGTGAAAAATTACACAGATTCATACTACTCAAATGGAAATTCTATTATGTGTGTCTGCCATTCAAAACTAAGTATGTTAGCAACATTTTATTCGATTTATCAAAGAAAGTTTGAAATTGGATTAGTTACCATTCCTTTGAGCTGAGGAGCTGCATGCTGAATTTAGTAACTGCGTAATAAAATTGTTGTTTTTAACTGGGAATATGCCGTTGTAGTTTTTGACCAAGTTGAGGATACCACATCCGGGAAGAGTTGGTGGGAGATTCTTCATCAAATACGGAATGCCTTTGATGCTGAGCTGGGTGCTCGGCGGAAACAGGTGAGTCTTTTGAGCTGTAATGCATTTTTTCTTCATTTGTTCTCATATCAAGTGCGCTTGCAATAGTAATAGCTTCTGCTTAGTATTAGGTACTCCATTCCAAAAGCCAAACACAACGTTAATTCTCTTTATATTACTTTAACATATGTTACTAATGATGGAGATGAAAATTCTCTCATTGATGAACAGCTCAAAGCTAGAAGGAAGACCTTTAAGCTGCCGAATTTCTGACAAGGTATGTTTCTATACGAACTACAAATATGAAATCTGTAATACCATTTCATCCTTGATTATGCTTTGACCATAACTGACATTTAGCATCTTGCTGAAGGCAAACGACCAGCTCCCTCGATGGTTTCAGGATGATGATGCGTTAGAAGAAGCTATGGGTGGAGAGTACGCTCTGATTCTTCTTAGCTAACAAAATATTTGATTATTCATTGATTTCAGTACCTTGGACAAAAGCACTTATTTGACTACCATTATTTGCAGATGGTACCTCTTCCCCACAATAGCAGGAAACAGCAATGGCTTTCAACCCATTCAGTTAATTAAGGATGAACAGAAGTCACTCTCGGTTGGGTAGGTCTACAAAGCAAAATCATTTTCTTTCCTTATTCCACTCAATATAACTTTCCAGAGTAAAATATATGCATTTTATTTTGCAGAAATCGATCAGATCCCAGTGACTCTGCTTCTTCCTTAACATTGTCACTGCCACAGGTTAGTTGCGCAAAATGATGCTAATTTTTTTAATGGAATTGTTTCAGACTTGGGACTGTACTCTATCTATGCAGCCACATGACAAACAAAATTTCAGTCTTAAGTCTCAGTAATATATTTTTTTCAATAACATGTTACCATAACATATTTTTTTGTCGGTAACCATGCTAATACTGGACCTTAACTTTCTGGACTTACTGCAGATTTCAGAAACTCATGCTACTATCACATGCAAGAATAAGGCTTTCTTTGTGACGGATCTTGGAAGTGAACATGGTACCTGGATTACCGAGTAAGCCCTGAAAGCAACATTGGCTCTATGGTCTTCCTCTACAAATTCAGTATACAATTTTTATTCATTCACCTTCATGAACTATCCAGCAATGAAGGTAGACGTTACCGCGTGCCACCGAACTTCCCAGTTCGAGTCCACCCCTGTGATGTCATCGAGTTCGGTTCCGACAAGAAGGTACTTCACTTTTACACCCTCATGTTGCCTTTTGCCCACATTCGCATTTCTTTCGTGCTCCTTATCTAGACGTTTATTCAGCTGATAGAGTTCATCTTGTTGATGCCTCATTTGTTTTGAACCTCTTCCTTCTGATTTTTGATCGGCTTGCACCAACCTACAGGCCGTGTTCCGGGTGAAGGTTCTGAACACGCTGCCGTATGAATCCGCAAGAAGAGGAGGGGAGCAAAAGCAGCAAGTCCTTCAAGCAGCATGAGCGGAGCCATCAGACCACTGTACTGTACAGCATTCAGTAAACACGTCGACACTGCATCACAGAAAAGGAGATAGAAAGAAGATACGTTGAAGAAAGATGTGGATTTTGCATTCATCCAGATCCCAAACAGGATTTTGAATTAGCTTCTAACGGATTGTAATTGCAGTTCTACGAAAAGAACTGAGTTGTACATTAGGAATCGGCAATTTAGCTGTTGCCGGATGTGTATATTGTTGTACCATCAACACAAATATTACTGCATCAAAGCAGAATGTAATTACAGAAAAACAGCGACCATGTAATATACTATCATGTAGTATCTACTAAGGATTCGCAGCAGGAAAATATGAAAAACATAGAGAATTGGGAGGCGACCACACGTATATTACTTCATCACAACATCGGCTACAGACGAACACCACGATGCAGAATTGGAGAGGACAGCGAGGAGCAGAGAGAGTTTTGAGAGGAAGAAAAAACAGGAACAGATATCCAGTTGCAATTTTGCTACCAGCGTTTTGGCTACTCTCTCCGTTCAACAATACATGTCATTCTAACTTTACTCATTTTCTTCAAATTACATTTCATTATTACTTTCCAATGTATGTTTCCCTCTTCTCAATACAATATTCTCTCTTTCTACTACACTTCTATCTCTATCTCTCTCCTCGTTTTCAGTGCATCTATTTTTTTTTTACTTTTCCTTAATTCTCGTGTCTAGAACTAAAATAACATCTATTTCTTAACGGATGGAGTACTTAACAACACTATTCAGTCATGTTTGGTTGGGTTCCGACTCCTAAAAAAATTGACTTCGGCTCTTCTGCTAAAACAGCTTCTCTAATAAAAGACGGTATGCAGAAAATGTTTGGTAGAGCATCTCCAACCGATTCTCCACTTCATGCTCTATCCTTTGTTTTAGAGAATATGAGAAAAAAACACCTTCCAACCGATACTCTACCTGGATTGCTATCACTGTTCCGATCCGTATCCGGCCCCCTCCATTCTCTAGAAGTAGAGTACCAACACGCGATCGCTATCTCAACTGTCGCCTGATTCAACCGTCTGCGCGCCATCTCATGCGAAGCGAAATTTCCATTCGTTCCTCTTCCTACTCGCGAGGTCCTCGATTCGGCTGGATTTGTGAGGGATTGACAGGTACGAGAGGGGAATTTTTCAGATATCGGCGGTATGGCAGTCGTCTTGCTGGTCGCGGCGGCGACGCTCGAGGTCGCGCCGTCCGCGTCCGCTTGCCTCGCGCAGCTGCTTCCTTGCTCGCATCCGCCATGGGGAGCGGCGAGGCCGTAGGGAAGGCCAGCATATCCTCAATCTGTGAGCCCGCTGGAGGTGAGATTATTGGCGGCGGAGGAGGAGCGCTCGGTGGTGAAAGAGGTCCACCGTCAACATCCGCGCCTGAAATTTGTCTCCGACCATGGTTTCTTCTTTTCCTACCGCAATTCCTTGAAATCCGCAACACATACCACAGAATAGATCAAATTGATTACATGATTGTCTTCTACATCTCCTAAAGAACCCATTCTAGTGGTCACCAACTCCTGCCATCCATCTTCTCCAGGCGGCCATCGATCTTCTCTTCTGTCCAGGCGGTCTTTGGTGGAGAAGAACGAAGTGGAGAAAAGGAAGAGTAAAGCGTATTTTCCTGATTCCGTTTCCTTCACGATATGTTAGTTACAAGATGCAAATAAAATAAGGATAAATAACATATAGAGATGCAAATCTAGAGTATCGGTTGGAGATGATGTTAAAATGAAGAGCTAAAACAGAATGAAGGATCCTCTATATGGAGATATAGAGAACCAAATTTGAAGTATTGGTTGGAGATGCTCTAAACGACCCTTCCTGATATGTGTTGAGTAAGAAGCGTGAGGACTGAGGAGCTACTATTCCTGGCTCTCCATTCGTATGCAGAAAATGTTTGGTAAACGGCTCAAACGACCCATCACAATTAGCGCTTGTACCGTGATAAAGATTTGATGTGTCGTTCTGCCTTGTTGGAGAACGGAAAAAGGAGATTCTGTGCATCTCGCAGAAGCTCGTCTTGTCGTGCGCCACCGCCAGGCATCGCGCCCATGGAGATTCTATTGCTCTGGCCAGGATCAGTCATGACTCATGGAGCCTGGATCACATCTCCTCGGTCCAGATTGACACAGATGGTCTTGTAGAAGCCCAGCGCCGCGCCACGGGGCGTCTACTACCATAACCCAATTCCCAGAACCATGTCGGCCGCCGGCGGCGAGGGCGGCCAACCCGGGACCCTTGCCAAGGTCTCGCTCTCGTCGATCTCGGCCGCAGCTGCGGAGACCGCCACCTTCCCCATCGACGCACTCAAGACGCGCCTCCAGCTCCACCGCAGCCCGGGGGTAGGCGTCATCCGCGTCGCCGGCGAGCTCGTCCGCGGCGGCGGGGTGTACCGGGGCCTCTCTCCCGCCGTCCTCCGCCACCTCATGTACACCCCGTACCGCATCGTGGGGTACGAGTACATCCGGTCCTCCCTTGCAAGAGGGGGGCGGGAGGTGGGCCTTCTCGAGAAGGCGCTCGCCGGGGGACTCTCCGGCGTTGCCGCGCAGGTACAAATTTCTCAGGCACAAGCTACATTTTCCTACCCTAGCATGCAAATACTGTGGTCAGGAAATGTCATTTTATTTATTTGAAGAAGAAAAGGCCCAAAAAATCGAGCGACTCACGAGCAGAAAATTTCTCCTAACGCACACAAGAGGCGTTGTTTAATTAGTCCAATATATTCAGGCATGAAGTTTGATTTGTCATCTAGGATGGTGAAATGTGGAACCTGGGATAGGCTGTTATGTCCTCACTTTGTGAGGAGTTAGAACTTTCTTTGTAGTAGGTCTTAAACCTTCTAATGGTACTTTTTCCTACCCTAGCATGCAAATACTACTGTGGTCAGGAAATGTCATTTTATTTATTTTAAAGAAGAAGAAAAGGGCCAAAAAATCGGGCGACTTGCGAGCAGAAAATTTGTCCTAATGCACACAAGAAGCGCTGTTTAATTAGTCCAGATTCATGGATGAAGTTCGATTTGTCATCTAGGATGGTGAAATGTGGAACCTGGGATAGGCTGTAATGTCCTCGCTGTGTGAGAAGTTAGAACTTTCTTTGGAGTAGGTCTTAAACCTTCTAATGGTACTACGTGAGTTGCCACTTGCCAAATGTTGATTCAAACTGTATTTGATTGTGATCCACATGTTCCTGTTTATTTGGAGCTATTCACATAGAACAATGCTAATCATGTTTCTGTTAGAACAATGCTAAGCATCATCTTGGTTATTCTTTTATTTTACTACCTACTAATTGTATGCCCGTGCGTTACCATGGACTAAAAGAAAAACTTAACAAATAGCACTATAAGATAAATAAGAGATATCCAGGTTCAATTCCAAGCTTGCTTTTACCAATCATCCAGGACCATGTCAGAAGCACATGCATGACAAAGTAAGGAATGAGAGATGTCACTTATTCACTTGTCACACTCCAAGGCCATCAGATGAGAATTAATAAAAAAAATACACTTCTTGTGCACCACAAAATTACAGTTAAGAGGACTTCTGCTAACCATGTTAACAAATCATGTGTACAATACATTACACACCAATATTCTTGAACGGTTTACAACTTCCCAGCAATGAAAATTTGCAGAGTCAAGAGGTTAATTGCACCGCTAGAACCAGAAAAGAAAAGAAAAGGAATTTTTTGTACCTGACAACAACCTTAACTGAACATGCACAGGAATGCCTTCACCTTAATAACCTGAAAAAGGAAAAGTTAACACAAATGTGCTGGCCTAATCTATTTGATCTATTAACTAAAAAAGGATCAGAGGACTGCTGCTATATATCCTAAGCACTCACACAAACAATAAGAGAATGTGAGCTCAAACTCTTTTCACATAGTACCACATGCAGTGATGCTTAACTAGAAAACCTGCTAGAATTCATAGCTCTGCCCGTGCGTTTGGTTTGGGTGCCGTAGCATTGCCGTTCAACGTTTCTTTTTCTTCAAAAAGATATGAGTTACTGAACAGTGATAATCAGTCAACAAATATTAAAGACCGAATGGGGGAAAAGATGCAGGAAACAGAGGAATCAAGTCATTGCAATGGTCTTGCTAACATATTTTTGCCTACCAATCATACATAAATTGTTCTGATATTTAGGACGCGGAGTAAACTTCAGATCAATTATCCGGACCAAGTGTCATAAATGACATCTTGAAAATGACCCAAGGTATAGGATGTTGGGATCTAGATCTAGACTTGTCCAGAGGTACCTCAACGTGACAGTAGGAAGCAGATATAATGTTTGATGGGGTGATACTGGAGAAGCTGGTGATGCCCATGATGATGATGAGGTTGGACAAAATTTCAAAAGAAAAATAGCTTGACTAGGCTTCTTGTTCCTTTCAAGATTAGTCCCTACAGATTTACCTATAGAACATGTAAATCAGAAATAGCTATCTAAAATTTGATCTTCTTTTGTTTGCTTGAATGGGACGAAATAGGCCTGCATATCAGCATATGTATCAGTTCACCTATGATTGATTAGGCTTTCAGAATTCATTTGTAACATACGTGTGTGCGTGCGTGCGTGTGATAATATGACATGTATAGAAAAAAGACGATTCACAATCAGTATGGTTCTTGTAAAATAGTTGAGTGCTCGTAAAATCCAGTTCATCTATGAGTTGACTGCGTGAAGTAAAATGAATATAGTTTACAAGGTGATACTAGCTATGTAAGAGGTAATGTTGTTCCTGCTACTCTGCAGCGCAGGTGGTGGCAAGCCCTGCGGATCTCATAAAGGTAAGGATGCAAGCCGACAGCAGACTCATAAGCCAAGGTATTCAACCGCGGTACACTGGAATCGTAGATGCCTTCACAAAAATCATTCAAGCCGAGGGCTTCCTAGGACTTTGGAAGGGGGTTGTTCCAAATGCTCAACGGGCATTTCTTGTCAACTTGGGTGAATTGACGTGCTACGATCAGGCAAAACATCTCATCCTTCGCAAGCAGATTTGTGATGATAATATATTTGCTCACACACTGTCCTCTATGGCCTCTGGACTGTGTGCGACAACATTGAGCTGCCCAGCAGATGTGATCAAAACTAGGATGATGGGCGAGGGATCCGGATCACTTTACAGAAATTCGTTCGATTGTTTGGTCAAGACCATTAGACATGAGGGTGTGACAGCACTGTGGAGGGGTTTCTTGCCAACGTGGGCGAGGCTTGGCCCGTGGCAGTTTGTGTTCTGGGTTTCCTATGAGAGGTTACGCCATGCATCAGGTATTTCGTCATTTTGACGTGGATTGCTTTCATATTTGGGAGGCTTTTAAAGCGCAGAAATTGCGTCTGATACAATATAAACCTCTTCATGCTCATCTAATTGACTGGGCCTTGCCTTAAGTATTGTATTTTGACAATTTATTAATTTATATACTTCACATAATTTGAAGCAATTTACATTTCGTAATGTATTTTATTTGTTTCCTCAGTCAAACCAAAACAAATTTGTTTGTGCTTGATAACCTCACTTGAGAAGTTATGCCCTCCAAATTATGTTGTTACCTATGTTTATTTGTCACCTTTAATCGTCGTATAATGAGAACAAATGAATATACTATGTCTGGCGCGCCTTAAGGTCACTCGACCAATTGGACACCCTGCGGGAAGTCCTCGCAGTGCCTGATGTACCGGACCGTCTTGCCGGTGTCACCTCTGCCCTTGGTCCGGCAGTCATAGTTGGGTGGCGAGTGGAAGCACGGCTCCATGGTTGGAGCCAGTCGGCACGCCGTGTCGGGCGCCTTCCCGCGGACGGGGCGCGTGAGCACCCACGGCCTCCGGCCGGCCAGCCCCTGGCTGACGTACCCGAACGTCGAGGCCGCGGTGGTGACGGTGATGTCCGAGAAGCTGAGCAGCACCATCTCCGCGAACGCCTTCTGGTTCTGCTGCCGGTCGCCGAAGTGCTGCGCGCCCAGGTGCGTGGGCTGGAACACGCTCACCGCCTCCCCGCCGGCCGCGCCGTGCTGGCCGTACAGGTCCCTGAGCTTGTCGGAGTAGTCGCTGTACAGGGACGCGAAGACCACCGCCTTGCGTTTCGCCGGCGGCGCCCCGGTGGCGGTGGCGTTGGCCTTGGCGCTGCCCGGGCCCGGCAGGATGTTCTCGCGGTGCACGCACGAGAGGATCTGGCCGTAGAGCTCGTCGGTGGACATGGGCGCCCACTTGAAGACGCGCACCTGGACGCCCACGCGCTCGTCCGCCTCGGCGAAGTGGGAGGCGCCGTGGTAGCCGGTGACCATGCCCCACACCGTGTTGCTCGGGTGGAACAGGTAGCGGCCGAGGTGGTGGAACACGGCGTCGCGGCGCGGGAACATGCGCGCGAGCTCCGGCTCCAGCCGCGGCACTAGGAACAGGCCCGGCGCGAAGTAGTTGTCCGCCATGACCTCCAGCCAGGGCACGCGCGACCCCAGCAGCAGCTCGCCCTGCACGTCGTCGCAGAAGAAACGCCGGTCGTCGGCCTTGTAGTCGTGCCGCAGGTGCACGAACAGCCACCCGCGGCCGCCGGGCGCCTCGCCGCGACTCAGCAGGAAGCCGAGCCTCTCGGGAACGCCGTCGCTGCCGCCGCCGGCGGGGAGGCGCTTGGCGTAGTCCTCCGGCGGCAGGAGCCACGTGGAACCCGGGAACGGCTCGCAGAAGACGTCGTCGAGGTCGCGGTTGTTGAGGAGGAGGACGCGGCCGGTGAGCAGCGCGTAGAGGAAGGCGGAGGTGATGGAGAGGATCTGGTTGCCGAGCCCCGCGTTCGGGCTCCACACCAGGTAGCTGCACTCGGCCGGGGAGGGAGCCGCCGTGGCGTTCGTCGCCGGCGAGCGGAGGCGGTCCACGGCGCGCGCGTAGGCCGGGGTGCCGGGCCCGCACCGGCGGTGGAGGGACTCGTAGCGGCGGAGGGCGGAGACGAGGTGGGAGGACAGCGCGTGCATCGACGCCCGGCGGTAGCTCGCGGCGCGGTAGCGGCTGAGGCAGGAGCGCTCGTCGGAGTCCGGCGAGAGCAGGCCGCCCAGGAGCCGGTCGCTGGGGTCCGGCACCGTCGCCAGCGGACGGACGGCGTCTTGCCCGGAGTCAGACACTGCCATGCAAAGAGAAAAAAACTATACAAGATTAAACTCAGAAACCGCGCTAACAACCACATGCACATGCACGTCGTTTAGCTAGCTAGCTAGTCTCTTCATCCATATGCAACCCATTAGATTTAATAAATGGAAGAAGTGCACGTTTAGAGACGACATGCTTGCGCATCGTAACCACGTTTATTAGCACTCCAATTATCGGCTCTGCAAACACCCCCAGTGTTGACAATCGATGTACTATGCATAATTGCATCATTTGCATGTACTACTGTATTACCGTGCATGTATGAACCGGCGTTCAGGACGACGCGGACTCCGGCCGAGACCCAGGTGTAGTCGACGCCGCCGGAGGGCGTCCACCGGGTGCCGAAGAGGACGGCGGCCGTGAGAGCCACGGCCACCACGCTCGCCGCGACCACCAGCACCATTGGCCGCGCTACCGCATGCCGTGTCGCCATGCCAGGCAACGGCGACGAATGGGATCTCTTCTTCTTCAGATCCATCAATCACTCAGCTGGCTAGGAATAATCAGGAACGTTGCTGACTTGTGGCAGTGTGGTGCAGGCCTTTCCCGGCTTCAACAACGGCCTGCTCTGCTCGTAGCCGTCGGCATGCGCTTATTAGCGCCTTCAAGTCGCAAGGTTTAGTGAACTGCACGGCAAGGCATGTTTAGCAGACTTACAGGGTCAATGCTTCGATTGTTGCAATGTTCATTCATTAGTTAGCTATATCATTGCTAGGTGGCACTCATTTGTTGGTTAGAGTCTTTGTGGATGAAATGAAAGACTCTCAATGCACTTTCTTTTGTCTTTCATCGTGTTGGAAACAACGCCGGCATCCTTTCATGAGGATGAAAGTATCTCCCTTCTTTCATAACAAATTTCTTGTCATGTCACTATTTTTGCTGATGTGGCATCTAATTAAATGCAAATGAAAGAGCCATTGAGAATGGCCTAAGATCTAAAAATATATCAGTGCCAGTAGACTATAATTTACAACAATTTGAGCGTAATTTATGTGTCGGACCCGGTCTCCTCCAATAACCGTCCGAATGAAGCAGCTTGGCAAATTAGCAAAGAGGCATGAGACCGATTCTTCGTCGTATCCAAATGCTGTCTTGTCCGTATTGTCAAGAGGAACTCAATAACCAGAGTATGCACCACACAGGGGACCATCCTGCAGAGAATTAGAGGGACAGAGTATAGGCGAGCATAGCTTATGCACTCAACAAGCAGCGTACCTTTACGGAACTTGCACTCCTAAATTCACATACTAAGCCAATGCAGTCTAAAACAACTTGGCATATCGGCATATTTACATTGTCTTCCTGTAAAATGTTGTCTTGCCCAACAATAGAAGCGCTTTGCGGCGACATCCCTAGCTGTTAATTACAGTGTTGAATCATGAGTAACATGGCGAGATTCTAAAAAGGAATTACAGGACCTCAATGCCTAATCCTACCCGGGAATTACAAAGCCTCAGCTATTCTGTCACACCTCTACACGATGAATACTATACATGGTTATTGGCGATTGTGGGGTCATTGCTAACAAACTCTTGGCCTGTATGTGTAATAGCCAGAAGCCCCGCTGAAGATTTTGGTATCAAGAGGCGAATTTCTTCCTACACTCCATTACTGTATAGCCTCTTTGGTATGGCACCTCACAACATCTGATTCAGGTCCATGACAATCCAAGTAAATGAGGACATGGGTCGCCAAATGCCGGAAATGCATTAGCTTGACCTGCCGTTGTGAACATCTTTAGGTCGTTGCCCCAAGATGACCTTGCTCACTATTCACTTGACCCACTATTTCGTGACGAAGAATCTGCAGATATGTGAACATTAGTATTTGTTAACAAAAGCGGCACTGGACTTCACAAATTAAGTGAAGCAAATGGATCTACCTCGTGACTGACGCTTTCCTTCCATTGCCTCTTTCTTTTCCTGACAACTGTGGCAAAGAAAAGGACCATCCCAGGGACGCAGCTTTCCTGGCTTTGAGAGACCCTCGTGTACAGATATCCCCTGTCCTGATTGTAACTCGGATTGACAAATTGCACATACGAAGAGTTTGAACATATTCCGGACTGGATATTCAGAATTTAGCCTGCATTCACCAGAAATCGAATATAAGAAACAGCACTATGATCTAAAACTGTGGAAGCTCATGGTCCTACAAACACGAGATGATGTTTAAAAATACTTTCCAATCAAACTTGCAGTGACCCATTTTGGGATTGTCAAAGTTTACGATGACATGGAAGTAAACATCCAAGCAGTTAGGCTACATTAAGAAATGTGGGTGCAATGGCATGCTTGATGAAATGTCAAAATAGCAGCACGCACTAAATTAAGAACAAGTGACTTGGACCTAGAAGCCCAAACTGTACAGTACTAGTGTGAGCTCCGTCAAGTGACTAGGACCAAAAGTGCCACACCCTAGATTTACTTGAATCGGCTTTGCCGGAGTTATATACTTGGCTACAACATTCATTTTAAGAAAGTAAAAGTTTCATAATAGAGGCATGGTATCCAGCATTATCAAAATAATCTGCATCAAGATAAGATCACTTTCCGTTGAACATGACAAGTTGTTCCATGGAAAGTAATTACTTCCAGCCTATCGCATCATACAAATTAAATAACTAGAAATATCAAGCCTTTTTTACAATCTTACTTGCTACAGGGCTACAGGCAAGCACCACTAGTGAAAGAGTGCTCAAATGATAATCAATATATTTATTTTTTCGGAAAGCTTGGATTAACTATTGTTATATTGTGCATTCATCATCAAGATAGGGTAGTGTACAAACCTCCTTGAAAGGGAGGGGCATCCATCCTCAAAGACTTCTTCCACCAGGTCTGGCTCGCAACGAATTTCCTTATCAGGAAGAGATACTGTATCGGATGTTATTTTCCTGATAAATAAACTTTTGAGAAGGCCAAGGCCTTTTCCTGGCGTTTTTGGAGATTCTATGGTGCATTTCGGTTTTTCTGGTGGTACTATGTCAACGACAATACAAGTTGTATCATCTCTCAATCCTTTTGATTCAACTGCTTCCTGTAAACAATGAACCAGTAAGGAACAGTATGATTGAGTATTTCAGGATTAATGTCGAGAAGGGTTAGCAAGTAGTACTGTACTTTGACAATTCGTTCTGCTGCAGCATCTGGAGGAAGCCCTCGTGCGCAATTGAAAGCCATTTCGGCAGTTAAAGCGTCCCAAACGCCATCACTTGAAATAATAAGACGACCTCCAGCACTAGACAACTACAGCCAGCATTACAAGACAATATTATGTTTTGAAATATGGTTTAAAAAATCAAACGAATACACAGTTACTTCAAAAAGAATGAAGAAAGTAACACTGAATGATCCTTACGAAATATAATTGCAGGGCTAAACAATGGAACAGATTATGCAAACAAAGTAAATGAGAATGAAAAAACTTGCGGTAGGTTCATAATACAGCAAGATATCTAGCTTCACAAAATGAAATAACATCCGAATGACAGCTTAAGAAACAATTTAGCAAAGTTACAAGGATTATCTTACAGAAAAAGGATAGTTGAATCTGATATCACTATGTTCAGAAAGTTTACGGTTCATTTATCCATAAATGTGAATGCTGTGTACCTTCATCTGCTTTACATACGGGACCGGAATGATAAATTCACCAACATCCTGATCACCAATCGACCTCGATAGACACAAACCACCTGGCCAACATCTAAGTGGGCCAATCTGGATGGATAAAAAGGAATCAAGAAAACGGCATGAATCAGACCTACGAACAAAATGATGCTACTGTACAGGAGAACCTATGGAGGATATACAATAGTAACAGAAGTTCGAATAAGGAATAAAAAATTAGAACTGAGAGTGGTTGCAGAAGCGTAGGATGGCGAGTAGGTGTAGTAGAAGCATAGATTTGTAAGTCATTCCAAGACTGCATCCAGCTACCATCCAGCACATATTGAGGGCCCACTCACTAACGAAAATATCAAAAATACTCTGTATGTAACAGACAGCAAGCTATCCAGGGCTACAACTAAAAACATAGTACCGAATATACTGCACCGGAAACAATAGAAAACACATTGGCTGTTTTTCGAGAGGAAAAGGAAAGCTCTTGGGCTGCCAACTGCATAACCAGATTGACAACGTTTTTTGTTTTTGAGGCCAGAGGCCAACCTGAACTTCCCATTAATTGGTGTGGTAAATCCATACTTATTACAACAGAAGCTGCAATTGATAAGACGAAGGACAAAGAGCAAACCTCAGCTCCACCGACAACATTAAGCCTTCCAACTTCACCTCCACATTCCGTTACACGACCAACCCTGCAAATCAAAACTAACAAGTGATGAGAGACACACATATATATTCCAGACAAGGCAAGGACAGTACACCGGTTGAGAAAGCAATCTTACTCCTCTTCACTAGCATCGAAGCGATGGTCAGCCGACAGATAATGGATGGAGCCCTCGGCTTCAAGGACGCATCGCGAATCGCCGACAGACGCAACAGTTACAACGAAGCCATCAATTACGACGAGCGTCGCGGTCGTTCCGGAGGAGTGCGCTGAAACACACAAACCGAGTAGTAGACAAACAAGGCTCAGGTGAAGTACGTACACTGAATTTGAATCAGCACCTAATTACGGCTAACCACAGATGTGTCGGTACAGAAGTGTACTTGGTGCGTGGAAGGAATTTGAGTCGGCACCTTTTGTCTGTAAATCCTTGTCGGTCTTGACGAAGCCTGCGACGAGCGCCCTCGGGAGCGCGGCGAGCCACTCGTCCCTGGTCAGATCGGGCGGGACGCAGCGCAGCACATTGCCGAGGAGGTGCTCCTTGGCGTACACCGCGGCGGCGCTGCCGTTGTGCCCGTCGAACAGCTGCGAGACAACCCAAAAGCACCGGGGGTCCCGTCTCAGACCAGAACGCGAAGATGGAATCGCGCCACGGAAGCGGGCGGATCGAGAGAGAGGAGACAGAGAGAGAGAGCTTACGGCGAAGGCGGAGAAGGAGGTGGAGGGCGCGCCGGGGCGGCGCTCGCAGGCGGGCTTGAGCAGCGCGAGGTCCTCGCCCTTCTTGGCCCGCCCGGCCTGCCCCGCCGCGACGGCGGGCGGCTCCCCGCTCGCGTCGCGCTCCGCCGACGCCTCCCGCCGCAGCAGGTCTCCGAGCGCCACGCTCCCGGGCCGCCGCCGCACGCCGCACGCCGCCGCCGACATCCTAGGCAGCTCTCCTCGTCTCAGATCCCCGGCATCGGCCGGTCGGGGAGCGAGCAAAGCACAACACCACTAGCTGGCCACCCCTTTCCACCTGCCGGCTGCCGCTGCGCTGCCTTTTCCGTGTTCGGCCGGGACCCCCCGCTGGCTGCGAGGAGCAGCGCTGCTGCTGTTGTCGCGGCCGCTGGCTGCTGCTTTGCGCGGACGGAGATGGGGGGAGCGAGCGACCCGTCACATGGGGCGCGCGGTACAGGACGCGCAAATCCAGCCCGCTCCCACGCGCGCCGGCCTCGCCTCGCCTCTAGTCTCCTCGGGTAAAATGAAACCTCCCAAAAGTGGAAGCGCGCTTGCTCGCTCGCTCGCTGCTGCGGCTGCGGCGCGGCGCACTAATGACTGCCGTTGCTGTGCCGAGGCGCGCGGGCGCGGGCGTTTTTAACCAACGGCCGCGGCGCGGCAGGTGGGGAAGGGCCGAAGCGAAACGAAACGCGCGCGCGGTGGTGGCGCCAGTTGGGCGCGGGAGCACAGCCGCGGCAGGCAGGCAGCACGGCACAGGTCTTCGGCGCCTGCTTTTTTAACGGTCTCGCCTCCTCCGGCACTCCGGCCTGTCGACTACTCGACTGGGTCAGTCAGTCAGACCGCCACTGGGCCAGGTCCTCCCTTCTCGTGACAAGGAATACCGGGCGTCAGCACGAGCACGACCGACGCCCGGTTTTGTGGCTGCGCGCGCGAACGGTATTCGCCAACGTCGTCAGATTATTCGTGACAACTTTTTCCAAAGCAAACCTCAAGTGTCTGTCTGCTTTTCTTTGGAGTCGTTCCAATGCCACTGCATGAATCCCGGGATCGCGTTCGCGTGGAGGGCTAAAACAATCAGATTGCATAGTATACAAGGGCGCGTTCGGCGTTTTAGAGGCTAAAATTTAGAGGGGTCTAAACAAAAAGAATCTTGTTTTAAATAAACTTTAATTACAAAACTAACTGCAGAACCTCCCTCTAAATCGCGAGACGAATTTAACGAGGGTAGTTAAGCCGCGATTAGACGATATTTACTGTAGCATCACTGTAGCAAAACATAGATTAATTAGGCTCATTAGATTCGTCTCGTAAAGATGTACCCATCTGTAAAAAGGTTTTGTCATTAGACTTTATTTAATACTTCTAAATAATAAGATTCTCTTTAGAGCTAAAGTTTAGAGGCTCTAAAGTGACGCGCCGAACGCGCCCCAAGTACTACTGCTGCTGAAGTTTCTGTTCTGCAGTGCTGAACGGGTTATCTAGACTAGAGTCAAGTCCACCGTCTTTCATCATCATCTCGTCATGCCACGGCATATGCGATAGGAAGATAAGAAAAGGTCGTGTGTTCAAAAAAAAAAAATTGTATAATGATGGGAAAGCGAATTGATCCGGCGGAATTATAAACCCAAGCGTACGCTCTCGAAAAGGAGATGAACCTAGCTTTCTCCGGATGATCCAAGGCTGAAAGCACAGGGCAATTGAGGAGCGCTTTCGTCCATTTGTGTGTTGCGTGGATGCAACCGCGGGAAGTTTCTGTCTCATTTTGGCAGTTCGTTGCTGACTTCCTCTCTTGTTTCTTGCTTCACGTCAACTTGGCGGGATCGATGCGGCCTAGCTGCCTCTGTGACTCGATCCAACAGAAACGTCTGTGCTATGCCTGTCACTTCGTTTTCGAGCTCGGAACTGTGAAATTTCTTGTGTATTTCTGGTTTAGCTTTGTTGTTTCCTGCGTGCCTAGGGGTTGCCTCCGTTTACGACGACTTTAGACCTGCCTATGCTCACACGTACTGCCCCTTGTGTGATGTATAATGATTAATGGATGATGTGATGAGAGTTTGTCAGATCGAACGGTAATCTGCTGTACTATACTAGAAATCGATTTCATTTTTTAGATAAAGAGAAATCGATTTCATAGGAGTTTCAGTCGGCGAGAACATTTCTCAGTGACTGCAGCTGCGGGACAGACATAAGAGCAAGGCCATTGCTAGCCCATCTCGCGACCACGCATGCGCCAGGCCTTCCAACGCTGCGCCTGTTAAACGCCAGCCCAGGGGTCCTACCACGTTCACGTGAGAGAGGTTTGGGAGAGGAGGCGGGCCCGAGCAGTGCACGACGCGATCGTCGCTCGCAGCCGCGACAAGGGATGTGTCAGAAGGCATTTCTCTCTGACACGAGACGGCTACCAGACGAGCGATGGGCTTGCTCTAACAAGAAGTTTGATTTTGTCAGAACTTTCAAAAACAAATCCTAGTTCACCAGCTGGCATTGCTAACGCAGTACCCTCCAAATGGGCAGGAAAAAAGAATGCTACTTACAGAACGTGACCTAGGAATGGATAACAGTCTTCATTTCCCATCTCAAAAAAAAAAAAAACAGTCTTCATTTCCCGTGAATCTCGACAAGATTGGCAGAACGGAGAGGAAATCCGTCCACGAAACCGAGATGTTTAGACCTAGGAATGGATAAGACGGATCCAGCTATTGGATGGCAGCTGGTTGCTTTGAATTAGAGGCACGCAAGCGCGTGTTTCCTCTGAAGTTTTTTTTTTTTTTTTGAAGGCTGAAAATTTTGTTTGGTTTTGGCACCGTCAAAGCCCAACGCGTTCTTGCTTGTTGCTGTAATGCCAGGTGGCACCGTGCCAGCTTCAGACAGTCACTAATCACTCATTTCTTGCACAGGTAATGAACCGCGGGGACAAAAAGTTGCAACTTTCAAGCGGTAAAGAACAACACATGTGACAAGTACATATATGTACAAAAGATGTACAGAGCAATTGCTGACTTATGTCTGAAGTTTCGGCACATGAAAAGGCCTCAGCATGTGCAGCGGAACCCTTCTGGTGATATCTACTAATACAAAACCTCCTAGTTTGAAACACACAGGCAGTGACAAAAAATGGTGTGCGATATTTACCGAAGAAAAAGAACAAATAAACTGGAGCTATCCAATTCTAAAATGGTTTAATTACACTTCGGTGGTGTTTCACAAATGGGAAATGCGGAGTGGCTTCCAAATTACACTTCGAGCTGTGTTATTTCGAAGAAAGAAACCGATTGACTCGATGCAGATGATCTGTATGAGCCATCCCTCTCGATGGAGTAGGCAACGAGCAGCTTGACGACGTGCCTGTATCTCCTCCTGTATGTAGGAAACTTCGACAAACTCCTCACAATTCCAACCAACCTGCGGATACAGAAGCATTAGAACACGGTAGCAAGGAGCACTGCCACATTTCTCTCTCAAAAAAAAAGGAGCACTGCCACATATAAGAAAGATAAACGCATGTGTTCTCATTGACACACATGTGACCAAGAACAATGTTGATTATACCCGTCATATCTGATGCATATTGCATTAAATAGTTCATTAAGCAACAATGTGTCAAGATATCAAGAAAATAAAGTATCAAGATGTATATTGAAATAACCCCCCCCCCCCCCCCCCCCCCACTCCCAAAAAAAAAACACATAGAAGTAAGAAACGGAGGCATACCTTCTACTGATCGCCTGAATTTGTGCTGTCCTCACAGGATCTTGAGGAATGGCGGCGCCATTGTCCCACGCACTAGCGCTTGTGGCATTGCCAACAAAAAGCGTCAATTTCTCCAATAATCTCACTTCTTCCTCTGTCATGTTCAGCACTTGTATCTGCTCCTTCAGTACCAGAACTGGATGGAAGAACCAATCTAGTAACCGATCTTGGGGTCTGTTATGTTGATTGACCTCGACATCATTCCCAAGCAACAGCCCTCCAGAACCAGCCCTAATTGATTGCATTACAGTGCACAACAAAGAATACGAAGGTAGGCCGAGGCCTATTGTTTCAAGGCCCCTTTCCTTTGCCTTCAACCACTCAGTCAGATCGATAGTTGTTATAACATTTAAATTCAAAAGATCCCTACCCCTCTGTTCACATGACCTCATCATATTTTCCCATATCTGCAAATTAAAAAAAAAGCTAAATTAGGACTTCAGGCATAACTCAAGTTGATTCAAAATGAAATCATAGCGAGGCACAAAGAAGAATGTTGCATACTGTCTTTAGTAGATTATATTCAAATTGTTGGAAACATCTATTGCAGTAGATGGAATTCTAGATTATAATTGTGCATCTAATCAGAGTTTTTCTTTGAAGTAAATACTAAAGTATGAACGGTTTTGCATCCATACATCTAATCATATCGGTTCAGACACGCTGTATAACAGAATACTGCCGATGTTGATTTGTAATTGAAATCGGAATACCAACACCTTCACCGTTTTGTTAGTACGAACCAACTGTATCTTGGATTAGGGTTGTGTATGCTCTTTACGGTTGCCAAATTACAATACAAACTCCCATAGAAAAATGCATAACAGTTGTTTCTGTTGTGAGTGTCCTTTCATTGATGCATCATGATATTGCTTCAGCTAGAACTAGCTCAGCCAATCTAAGATATCATCCATGTGACAATAAAAATTCTCTACCTGTACCTACTCTTGTGTGGTGCGTCCATTTCATTTATGTCATTTCCTCAATTAGAAACTAGCTCAGCTACCCAAGAAAGTTGGACCACAGCAACACAAATATGTCATACTGTCCCATATTTCACTGTTTCACAGCATGAACTTCACTACACTCCACATACAAACTGTACTACTACTGCCAAAGGGAAAGTGATACGGTACTAGGCCTAAGGTTTCAGAGTAATCTGCCCCAAAGATCTAAACTGTCTTTACTCTGAATGCAGGGAAAACATTGAATGATCTCAACTGAAAACACGAGTTGCAAAATTCCTAGCAGTACTGCGCCCTACGTACAACGGGATTGCGGACCCGACCATACGCAGAGCATTTGCTAATTCTTAGCTAGAATCAGAAAGTTTTTAATGTGCCTTAGTGGTTTGTATGCAGAGTGAAGGCAAGGTAGAATTGACAAGAATTGAAGTCATGAGAGGAACAGACCTGGACCATTTTCACTTCTTGTATAGCCTCTCTTACTGATCTTGCTGGAGCCAAATTTGGAACCAGCATTGCTGGTGCTTCATTGGGACCAGTAGGATGTTCAACTCCTTTGACAGACATATTTGTTCTGACTGAGAACTCTGTAGAGTTGGATGGTTTTCGCTTTCGGTAAGAAGGCCTAAATGCAAATGAAAGTAATAATCACAAAGTCAGGACGAAGCACCTAACAAAGTACTCTATATGAAAATATTCTAAATCAAATCAATTAGAGGAATGCAGTACTTTGGAAGAATTGTTCCTTCACGGAGGTAAAGCCAGTCATTGGTGTACTCATCAAACTCGGCAACCATGGCCAGCACATAGGAAACCCCTCTACGGAATGAGTTCTCCTGCAGCAGCGAGACAAAAAAAATTGTGAGTACATCACGCTATCTTTCACGTTGAATGGCAATAATTCATCATTGGCAATGCATCAACCTGGTAGACGATGACTGCTCCATAAAGGCCCACGAAAATGCTTGAGACAATAGCTAGTAGGACGCTCCCAACCACCGCCAGTGGCCAGAAAAGGATAGCCAGTCCCGCGATCGGCACACAAACTGTTTCAAGGAATGGACCTTCACGGCTTATAAGGTCATGCAGCAGCCTCTGCCAGCCTTTGAAGAGCATATAGGGGCTCTTTATCAGCGCGATCACCGTGTAAAGCGGTATGTCCACCACTAACCCCAAGAGACCAACAACGATACATGAGGGCACATCCAGCAGCCTGCACAAAATTAAAAATTTAAATTTCGAGCAACTGTGCGACGATCACGATAAGGGATTCAGGCAGAATATACTTCACCAACAGTCTAACAAGAGACATGACACATTGCCAGAACAGAGTATTTTATATGGCAACTGGCTAAACACGTCCCTCTCATGACAAAGCCATCCTTTTCAATGGGATTACAAGACGCACCTAATCCTAAACAAACTAAAGAGATACAAACTAGTAGGAGGACAATTACCTTATGGAATGCGGCTCACGATTCTGAGAGCTCTCGCGTAACTCCTTCAGGTAAACAGGGTACGAGTGGAAGCACAGGTCTGCAAAATCCCTAACCACCGTGCAGCTGCCTTTGATCGTCCCCCACGTCCCATCCTGCTCGGAACGAGTCATGTCAGTGCCGGTTAGTTTCAACATATATAATTGTGCAGGATGTGATCTCAAACCTTGTCTTACCACAATGCCATGCACAAATTTCTTCGTCTCGCTCTCCTGCCTGAACGCCTCAAAGGTGGAGATCCACGGCGTGAAGAAGCCATACCCGAGAGCCACCAGCGCGCTGCCAAAAATGCTCAACCCGAGCCAGAGACCGAACAGAACCGGCAGCGCGATGAGCACGGCTAATTTCAAGCCCGCGTTGATTCGGTCAGTCCTGGACGAAATTTAAAAAAAATGCAGGCCAGTAATGATCAGTCAAACTGCATTACCGATTATTCTCGCAACGATCATTTTACAAGTGGCAATAAACTGAAAATCGAAAATCAAGGAGAAAACGAAAACCGAAGCTAGCAACGAAATATTCAGGAGAAGAATCCAACTAAGAAAGAAAATTAAATGAACTTTTTCCAGCTAAAAAGGAAAAGAAAATCAAAGCTCTCACTGGCTAATACAGCAAGAACCCAACCCAAAGATGAGAGTTGAACGGCGGCTTACTTGACGAGCGAGTAGATTGTCCACCAGACGTGCGCCGGGAAGAGCAGGAGTATGACGCCGACGTTCCCCAGTATCATCAGCGCCGCCGCCACAGGTCCGACCACCATCGCTGCACATCCATTCCATTCCCCAACACAAAAATTAGCAAACAAGGAACAGAACCGCAAGCTCGACTCCAAGAAATAAAAAATGGCAGGGCGTGATTACAAGAAAGGCGTGCCTTTGATGCCGCCGAGGAAGAAGGCGGCGCAGAAGGAGAAGACCACGTACGCGACCTGCAGCGAGTGCTGCACCGACGCCATGGGCTTCTCGTAGTTGGCCGCCACCCACGCCTTCACCCCGTCCATCGATCGGTCGGGTCACCGCCGGCCGGCGCACGGTGGGCCGCCGCCGCGCTTCCCTCACCGCCGGCGCGCTTCCCTCACATCCAACGGCTCCGCGCCCGCCGCCGCCGCCAAGAACGCACGGGGTCGGTACCCCTCCGCAAGAACCAACAAAACAAGCGATTTCACAAAACACTGCGCGCCGCTTTGGCAGCACGGACGGAGAGCACAAAGGAAGGGGAGGGGAGGACAGGGAAAGAAGCGCCGGTCCTCGCTTTCCTTGGAGGGAATCTGCGACCCGAAAGGCAGCCGAAGCGGGAAAGAAAACTCAGCGACTTGCGGGGCAAGCCGTCCCTGCGAAACCTCTTATACTCTCCGGTGGCGGGTCAACCCGGCGGCTGCGTTCCCGCTCGCGCTCGCGTTCTTGCGGGAGCAGAGGAGAAGGGGAGAAGATAGGAGGGGAGAGAAGGTTCGGGGGGTTTTGCCTTGTTTCCGGATTTATTTTTTGCGAGGGAGTTAACTGCCAGAAGCAAAGCAGCCTTTTTGTTTTGTTTTGGGTAGTTCTGCACTTTCCGTGGGCCCTGGCAGAAGAGAGGAGAGGAGAGGAGAGAAGTTTTGCTGACGGCGTTTGGCGAGGATGGATGGTAAAAGTTGACGGCGCACCTGTGAGGATAAACTCTCTGGTGGAGTGGTGGTCAGTGTTTATCCAAACGCGTTGAATTAACACTTTGATAGGCATGTGATGATGTCTGATAGGGATTAATCGCAGGCTCTAGAGTGTTGCTGGAAAGGGCAAACTCTGGATAGTATGGTCATTTGGTGAACATAACATCCCTTTCCGGGTAAGAGTATAGTACTCCATCTTCTTTTATCTTGTCATTAAAGGACAAACATTCTTCCTGTGAAATGGTAAGAGGACAAACTTGACTATGTCGATATTTTCTAATTTGAGTTGTACTGGATCTCATTGTTCATGGTTATCTCGATTATATCACGGGTCAGCCTCCAATTCTTTGTGTGCCAACTGTCCAGTTCTGACATGTAATCACTAATTTGTGATTTGTTAATTTATAATTTTCCAAGGAGCTGGCAACCTTTGCATCCACTTGGTTGGGGCTCATATAACTTATAAACAAGCCGAATGTAGGAATACTGCTCTGATGCAACAGGTACCAGAAATAATGCCTACATCGACCTGTACAAAAGAGGAGTGAGAGAAACTTGACAATTGTCATTATCAGGTTAAACACACCGGTCTGTGACGGCGTCAAGACCTCCGTGCGTGTGGCTCGGCGCCCCGGGTCCTTGGAGGTCGGTTTGTCCTGGCCCTGCACGGTTCTTGTTCGCTTCTCACTGGCTTTTGTTGTGTCAGCCTACCCTACCAGGTGCTGGGCGCCCATGCTGCTGCTCCAGCAGCTACGGCTTACGGGCCGTCAGAGAGTTGACACGTTGCCTTTTGACATCGACAACTGTAGCATGAAACTTGTTGCGAGTACGTGACACTGTACCACCTGCTGCATGCCTCGATCGAGACGGGAGAATGCATCGTGACCAGGTGGAATCGGTAAAAACTGCTAGCAATGCTACAGGAATTCCGCGTAAAAAGTTCCCTCCACTCTGCAATATGGAGTAATTGTTATTTGCATAATCCTAAGCGTATCTTGCTTTTGAGGCGGAAAACATATTCTGGAATGTGCAGAGCATGTTTTCATTAAGAAGAAAAAACGTTTTCATTTCCAAAAGTAATAAAAAAAAAGTTTTCATTTCCAAAATAAGTAGTACTAGCACTGAAAACAACGGCAACAATTGTTATGTGAGAACTGGGTGTTGGCTATCTAGTCTTCAATTCATTGTTCAGGGGCTTGTTCAGGCAACACAAATAAGAGGAGCTGATTATTGTCACAAAGTTTCTGATTGAAACCTTGCTTCAATGAATGATTGTCCAACATTGCAATCGAGTCTGGTAAACAGTGCCTGACACATGATTCATTAGCCGAGCACTCAAAACATGCGAATTAGTATGAAAAATTCACATATAGCTAAGAATATTTTTCAAACAAAGAAGATGAAATATGTGATTTTTTCTTGATTTCTAGATCTGAACGCTCCAATAGACATTATTTTGGTCGTATTACTTGCATATATGTGCACCCGTGCCACTTACAAATGCATAATGCATTCAACTAAAGGCCCTTGAATCAAGGGATGTCCACCAGTGGTAAAACCCTAGGAAAAAATCCTCCTATTACCTGTGTAACATATAGGGCCCGTTTGCTTTGCTACCACAGCTCGCCACAACTTCATCTGCCACAGTTGCGGTGTGGGATGGTCGCGTTTGGCTGGCGCCACGGTTCTGGCGTGCCGAGAAACGTTGAATATCCGTAGTTCAATTCCATGCCAATTCTCGCCATAAGTGTGGCGGACGATTTGTCCGCCGAACTTTTGGCGTCGCCACATCTGCAGTGCGGCAGGTGCTGGACGCAAAGCAAATGGGCCCATAGCGCCAACTTTTCTTGCTGGAATTGTAATATATATGTGAAATATCCAAATCAGTTGAGTATTAGTCATGATATTTTTCCTTTGTAATAAAAAGGGGAAACGATTAAATTCTCACAAAGAATTGTGACGGCGTGATTTGGGCAAAAGAATATAGCGCCGCACTATGTAATTGAGAGTGTCTTTCTTCGCAAAAAAAAGGGAGGGGGAGAGAGAGAGAGAGAGAGAGAGAGAGAGAGAGAGAGAGAGAGAGAGAGAGAGAGAGAGAGAGAGAGAGAGAGAGAGAGAGAGAGAGAGTCTTTTCATTTGGGTATTGGCTCCTTCCGTTGGAGTACCAATCTTCCTCTGGCCACGCCTTCTCTCTCTTCAATAGAAGTCAAGATTGACGTGGGTTCTAGAAAACTAAAATTAATGATGATTGCGTACTATCAGAAGCTAACCACTGCAATCAGTTAAGACAACAACAAACTGCCGGCAGCTAGCACAAAGAATGAACAATCACTTAATTCTAACGGATGATGCCACGTACCTACGTTTATTGTCCCTCCCCAACGAAAACATCAAAACGCAAGCTGCCCTTTGAATTTTCTCCAGCTGCTCCTGTCACAAGTTGCAGAGAAGTTTCAGACACGTTTGCAGGCCGCTAGCAGCCTGCCTATGCTGACTTTCTTCAGTTTGTTTGGGGATGACGCGCCATAGAAGGTTCGGACGGCGTTTTACAATTCCTTTCCTGGGTTGACGCGCGTACGCGAGTCAGACATGCTGCGTAGGGCTTGACGTCTCGACGAGGTTTCGTACCTTGCTGCGCACTCCAGGCTCCGAAGAACGCGCGAGAGATGTGATCCAACGAGCGGTCCGAGGAGACCGACAACGTGAATGGCTGATAAATTCAGCACGGGATTTGCTGTAGGGAAAGGTCCGTACTCACGTCCGCCGTCTCTGTAGATGTTGCCGAGACGGCAGGAAGCTGTCGCGTCAGTGGAACTAGAAGCGGCCTCCCGCACTTTTAATCGTGGTATCCTATTCCTATTGACTCCCGATCTTCTTCAGTTCTTCTTCTTCTTCTGCTCCATGAAACGAAGAAGAACTCCCAGAAAACTGAAGGAAAAAGAAACTTCGTCTCTAGCAGTGCTGGTGTATGTACGTGTATGTGTGTGCATAAAGACGGATGCAAACATGTTTGGACGTTTTCTTATTCTTGTGGGATGGCGGGATGCCAATCCTTGAAGCATCATTGTACAAGACTCAAGACTCGCAAGCATGTAGTTTCTGCTAACTGTAACACGGACAGACAGCTCTCCACTTCGCCACTTGCAGGCAGGCTGTAGCCATCGCACGACACTTTCATCAGCAGGTGACTCGCGATGCAACCGAAAGTAATTGAAGGAATGTGAATAAACGAATTCAGCCGGCTCAAGTTGGAGGACATCAGCGCAATTAGGTTGATCACATACGTGGACAGATTAGATATAAAAACTGGAGGCTGATTTCAGACAGGGTTAATTAGCCGGTGGACCAGGCTGATTGCTGGCCTTCCAGGGCTCGCTAAAGCTAGACCCACCGCCAAGACAGGCACAGGCTGCCAACCAGCTATGCTGCCGGACCAAAGCGAACGATTAGGAAGGCCTGACAGCTCCAAGCTTGGCCGATGATTGTTTCGAAGAAGAAGCATGGGATGCGAGCTGGCCCTGGCTTCAAATCCGTCAGTCCATCAGTCAATGTTTTCTTGGGACGGCTTAGCTACGGGAGGGAGATGTCAGTGTCAGTGGAAGGAAGAGGACGAGGACGCCGTCCTCATGACAAGGAAATGGCCGGGTTTTTAGGGCGCAGGTGAGGGGCAGGGGAACCGAAGATGATCGCGCTTTCTGGACGCACCATGAACGCATGATGAGTGCTCGATCTGCCTTTCTCCCGTGTTTCTTGCATTTGGGGTGGCACCACACGTTACATGTCGCTGGAATTCAGCCATGTGATGCATCCACAGTATACTGTCTCGATCTCCCATTTTCGTGAAACACGCTCTATTGACTTGTTTGTTCAGCGGGACTACGAAACTGAAGTGCACGGTGCGCGAATTCTCTCCCTATCTCTCTCCTGGACGGAAAGCGACTCCCGGGCCATCGTCGTAGCGTATTTCACATTGCGAATGTTCTCATCAGGTCATGCACGTGCCATTGTAACCATATAAGTCGAGTGGTGCACCATGCATAGACATGTCATTATGTCAACATGGCAGGCCGGCCTTCTCTGTGAAGTGGTCAAAAGAGTCTAGACGACACTTTCAGGAATCAGGAGTCAGGACACGTGATCCATCGCAAAGAACTGTGCGGCATCTGCCAATGATCAGTACATATCCGCAGCGCAGATATGGGTTCGCCGCCTCTTCATGTAAGAAACACGGGATGGCAGAGTCAGCCGCCAGCTTGACATGGATGGGAAGCCCGCCGTCAAAGTTTCCAGAAGCACGCGATTCGATCCGTTGGATTATTTTTCTCGTTCTAGATCGAAGACATGAGCTTCGATCGTCAGCGCCATGGTGGGGATGATGCAAGTTCTCAGCGAGGTCCCTCTCGCGATTATGCAGGAAGAGATGCTGCTTTCGCACGTCGTGTTTCGTTGCCGATTGGAACACAGCGTTCGGCAGCTAGTGTTATTGCCGATTGGAACACGACGTGCGATTGACGCGGATCGTCGAACTCAAACAGGACAACAAATGGTGAGAAGGCCCGATTGAAAATTAATGAGGTATTATTGGGCCTGCACTTATAAACAGGCCGGCCTAAAAACTCATCGTGAGTGATGGGCTTAAAAAACATGAGTGGTAGATAAGATTAGGATTACGGCCCATCTCGTGCTTAAAAAAATGGACTAGGGGGCGCATGATCTTGCAGTTCGTGCTGATTCCGTCTCAGTCGGCTTGCGCGCCGTGACTGCATCATGTACCCGTACCAGGAGTCGGCCTGCGACCCGTACGCAGTTCGTGCTGATTCCGTCTCAGTCGGCTTGCTCACTGTGAAGAATTTGGTTATAAACACTATCAGGAAATCGGTATGTATATACTTAGGGCGCCGAACAGCCCGAAGCTGCCAGCTTACAACCAAAATGATTGCATCCTACGACAAAGCACTCCACTCGGCTTGTCCATATGCACAAAGATGAGGAGATCGCCGCCACCGTCACACACGGCCGCAGAAGGAGAGTGCCTGCCGTCATTGCCTGATTAGGTGAGCGCCACTGTCTTCGACGGCGACTGGAAGTAGGAGACCGCTGCCGGAAAGATGAGCCTACTGCAGCCCGGGATGCCGGCTTGCTTCCAAAGCTCATGGCATTCACGTGGATCCGGTCCAACCCGCGCGGCGCAGGGCAAGACCGACCGCCCGGGAATGCTAGCTCAGGATCGACTCATCTCCCGCGCCCTACCGGCCTCCAAAAAGTAAGATCTCGGCATGCCCAGACAAGTGACAACGCTCATGACTCACCTGCACACCAACACCCACTCACTACCCAACATGCAACTTCGTCATGCCGCACGCGCTCGTCTCCTAACCCTGCGCTTTACAAATACTAGAACGCGGCGGGAAACCCTCCAGCAACGGACGTTCACGGTCCGTCGTCGACGTGCGAGCGCGCCGAACAGTTTCAAATACTCGATCGCGCCCGCGCACAGAAATGTCGGACGGCAGGGTCACGTCAGGGAGCAGCGCTGAAGACGACGAGGTGGTCCACGACTTCGCGCCGCTCCTCCTGGTGTACAAGGGCGGCCGGCTCGAGCGGCCCATCCCGATGCCGCTCGTCCCGCCCGGCCGCGACGCCGCCACGGGCGTCGTGTCAAGGGACGTGCAGCTCTCCCCCTCCTCCTTCGCGCGCCTCTACCTCCCTCCCACGGCCGCCGCCGCGGGCAGGGGCAGCAGCAAGCGTCTCCCCATGCTCGTCTACTTCCACGGCGGCGGGTTCGTGATCGGGTCGGCCGCGGCGGCCGCGTACCACCGCTGCCTCAACGACCTCGCGGCCGCGTGCCCGGCCGTCGCGGTGTCCGTCGACTACCGCCTCGCCCCGGAACACCCGCTCCCGGCCGCGTACGAGGACTCCCTCGCGGCGCTCAAGTGGACGCTCTCCCGCACCGACCCGTGGCTGGCCGCGCACGGCGACCCAGGACGCGTGTTCCTCGCCGGCGACAGCGCGGGCGGCAACATCTGCCACCACCTCGCCATGCACCCGGATGTCCGGGGCGCCGGCGCCGGCGGCCTGAAGGGCGTCGTGCTCATCCACCCGTGGTTCTGGGGCAAGACGCCACTCGACGGGGAGCCCCGGGGCGGCGAGGTGGAGAAGGGCCTGTGGGAGTTCGTGTGCCCCGGCGCGGTCGACGGCGTGGACGACCCCCGGATGAACCCGACGGCGCCGGGCGCGCCGGCGCTGCGGAACCTGGCGTGCGCGAAGGTGATGGTGTGCGTGGCCGAGGGCGACGCGCTGCGGTGCCGCGGGGTGGCGTACGCCGACGCCGTGGCGCGGGCGAGGGGACCCGCCGACGCGGCAGTGGAGCTGTTCGAGTCGGTGGGGGTCGGGCACGTGTTCTACCTGCTGGAGCCCGCGGTGGAGAAGGCCGCGGAGCTGCTCCGCAGGATCGCGGCGTTCGTCGCCGCCGAATGAACGTACAACGCGCGAGTGAGTACTTACTGCGTAAAACTAGCGTACGTGGTGCGAAGCATCAGCTTGTTGTGTTCAGTGCGTGTCCTTGCATCGGATGTGCACGTTTGTTGCAGAAGAGAGGTTTACATATGGTACTAGACACGTATACTACAAGCGAGTGAATTTTTTTCTTCTTTCCGCATATTTTGGGCGATGGGATGGAACGTGGTATCAAAGAATGTGGACTATATATGGAGAATATCTGTAACATGCCAACTGTAAGTGCGTGCTGCGATGTGTGCCAAGCAGCTTGTAGGTCCTGTCGGATGACTGTGACTAGCTGATCGGCCGACAAGGCTTTGCAGTCAAACACCCGCTTGCATCTCTCCTTCTATGGGTTCCAGGTGATGTATATGATGGCTTGCGCTCGGTTTGGGCCTAGCATGCATCCTACCATCTTTTAATTCGTCTGTAATTTGTCCCCGCCAGTTGGGCAATGTTTAGGTCCATGGTTGCAGCCAGCGCCGCCCAGACGTGGTTGGAGTAGGAGCACGACGCCACCATGTGTGTCGCCGTTTCTGTAGTGGATCGGCGCAAGGTGTAGATCGGGTTGGCCTGGCCTCCTTTCGAATTGATTCGATCTGCTATCCACAACTTGTTCTGTAGTAGTAACCAACAGAAAAAGTTGTTCTTGTTCTCCGCCTTGGCTTTCCACACCCGCTGCAATCATGATTGGCAAAGGATCCCGCAAACTGTATCAGGTATATTGATTGTGCCGAGTAGCATCCGTTCGCTGTGAAGCGCCACACAATGTCATCATGTTGGTCAGTCAATTGGGTGACTGGGTCTGTTGTATTGATGTCCACAGTTGGACATATTGGTCTATTTCCAGGGTGTTCGGCTGGGCTGGAACCAGCTGGCTGGGCTGGAACTCCCTCACGGGTTACTGTAGTGCCAGCCAGCTGCTACAGTAGCACGTGAGAGGATTCAGCCAGCCCAGCCGATTCAGCCAGCCAACCGAACAGGGCATTCTTCTGTGGTGGAGAATCTCTGCAGCCCTCTTTTCCATCGTCCCTCAGTTAGTCCCATGGCCACCGTCCCGTTTTTCCTCCATGCCAAACAAAGGTACATACTTAAGTAGGATACATCATATTAAGTCGATTCATCTACACTTTGTTATACCAGAATAATTCTTTTTTTCTTCTTTTTTTTTTTTGTTGTCGAAGGTGCACTGCTTGCTGGAAATTAAATGATTGTATACTTGGATGGGGAAGTCCTGTATGGCGCCACATGCGCTGAGAACAATAATAATATTACTTTTCTAGTTTTAGTACTGGCTACTAACTGACAGTGCATCTTGAGTAAATTTCCCTGCATCTTCAGCTATAGCAAATTCACTACCAGTTGCCCCAAGGTATCTTCTAAAACATCTTCATGAATAGATCCAATTATCCATAAACTCAAAGCTGCTATCTCATGGAGCATGTTGTATCGTACATCATCTTTAATATCGATGTAGAAAGCTGCTTGGCTGCGTCGCTTTAGTACTACATATTAATCAAAACTGAACATGGTAGAGACTGAACAAAACATCAATTAAACACACTCATAAAGTTTTCTGGCGTGGCCCTGGCCGCCCCGTCCTGTAAACGCACTCATGCGTTGTTTTGTCCGACCTGTCTCCATGGTTTGACGAGTCGCTACCAGCGAGTCACTTACGTATGGAACTTCTTCACTTACCCATCTCCTGTCAATGGACGTATTTATTGATCTAAAAGATAGATAGCGAGAGAAGAACCCATCAAGAAGAAGAAAACATTTCCTGATCAGAAAGAAAGAACGCGATAGTCTACTAATTATGCACGTGCTGTCTATGATAAGTGAATCAGACAATTTTATTATACTAGCATGGTAGTGCAGGTATTTGCACGGGTAGTATTAACCATATATCCAGCTATTTATCTCTTCTCATTTCTACTACTGCCGTGTCCTGGTGAACGGATGGGAATCGATTGATTGACAAGCTTCCAACAGTTTGGCCACCACTGGACGCCCTGGAATTAACACCGCCGCTTAGAGTGACGACGCGTATGAGGACGGAGAACAGATGTCACATGATGAACGATCGTCGACAAACACAAGAGCCTAGACAAACACAAGAGCCTCGTAGTCTAATAGTCTAAACCCTTAAAGAACCAGTTGAGACAAAAATAGATTTTACCTGCCAGAATCCACCCCACTTGTATATTAACCGTTGATCAAAACTAAAGTTTTTTGATCTGCCATCAGATCCTACCATAATGGGCCCGGGTCCACGGAAGGGGGGACAAACCATGGGACATTGCATCACGCTCAGTACAATTGGTCAAGGGATCCGAATATTTTTGTTACCCAGGCAATCACACCACCCGCGGCCTCCAACCCACCTCCCATTATTCCAGCAATAAAGTTCATTCCCTTTATACGTGGTAGACTGATTAGGAAAAATACAGAAAGTTCCACCCGCCATATATACTTTCCCTTTATACGTGACACCATTATTACGTGAAAGTTTCTTCTTCCTAAAAGGATTAGGAAGGTTTCTTCTTCCAATCTTTTTCCAGGAATAAAGTTCATTCCCTTTATACGTGGTAGACTGATTAGGAAAAATATAGAAAGTTCCACCCGCGACACATGCTTTCCCTTTATACGTGACACCATTATTTACGTGAAAGTTTCTTCTTCCTAAAAGGATTAGGAAGGTTTCTTCTTCCAATCTTTTTCTTCGTAAAAGAATCAGGAAGGTTTCTTCTTCCAATTTTTTCCCAATCGTCGTAGTCGTCGGGGACGGTGGTCGTCTCGCGGCGTCGGTGGCAGAGCCGTTGTGGGGCATGTCGGAGTCAGGGACGTCGCCGCGGCGTCTTTGCGCACCCTTCCGGTCGTCAAGATCAGGTGACGTTTGTGCCCATCGCTGAGCTCTGTCCTTGTTTTCCTGCCGGCCCCCTCCGCACGCTATGCCGGCGAACTCCGCACCTCTTCTCCTCGTTTTCGTCTCTGAGCCCCTCTCCGTGACCCTCGTTTTCCTCTCCGATCCCATCTACGTGACCTTATCTTGCACCGAGAGCTTCATCTTCATCGACGGAAGTGTGGCTTAGCCCCTGCCGAGACGTGCCGCCGCCCAACCCCTGCAGCACCGGCGCGACGAGCATCGTTCACCCTTGCCGTGCCTCCGCGACGCGTCCTTCCATGCTGCATCCCTCCACTGACCGCGCGACCATGCGTCACTGGGGAAGGCAGGCTGCGCGTCCAAGGCCATGCCCCCGCACTGCCACTAGGGATGGCAGGTTGGCACCCGACTTCACTTGCGTCGTCGCGTTCCATAGGTCGTCGTGCAGGCAGACGCTGAAGCCACACACTGAATGGAGAGTCACGGAGAGGGGCTCAGAGAGGAAAACGAGGAGAGGAGGTGTGGAGGGAGGGTCAATTTTCTTGCCGAACCATGCATGTTTGCCTGCACCTCAATTTTCGTACGCGTTACAGTAATGGATTCAGTTGATTTTGTAGGCTGACTTCTTGTTTATCTGTCTGCTGGCTCACCCCATTGATTGGTGCAAGGCCAGAGGCATTCTTTTAAAAAACAGCTGTTTATACAACTGCTGTTCTTGGAATATGATGATTGATGAGGAATACAGTCGACATTGTCCGTGCTATTCTTGATCCTATTATTATCAGCGATTTGAACATCCTATCTATTATTATCAATGTACTAATTTTGTGAACATGGTTTCATTGATTTGAAATACCATCTATTATATCAATCTAATTTTGGGGACATGGTTTCATTTCAGTCATTATGGCCAAGCGTAAACCCGGTGCTTTGGATGATGAATTCCCGCCACTACGAGAATTTAATAATATCGACGAAAATGGTCAGACGTGTAAATCTGCTATTGTTCTCTTTTCAACTGCCCACCTACACATTAGGATTGACAATGGTGCCGGACACTGTCGGTTGTTTGCAGGTGCTCATGGAGGTCAACATGACGTTCAGGTTTCTTCTTGTGGTAAATCTCCTAACAAACCAGCCAGGCGTCGACATCTCGCTGATTGCACGAATGCCCTTTGGAATGGTTGGTAACTTCCTTTTTCCCATCATGGCGGCATAATTTTTTTCCATTGTTACACAATTTTGGTGGGTAACAAACATGTGTTCCCTTTTTTCTAGACCCAAAAAGAGGCCAGGTTGGTGAAGAGCTCGCTGCCAAACGTAAGAGAGAAGCTGAAAGGAAAAATGGGTAACAATGGAAAAAAATTATGCCGCCATGATGGGAAAAAGGAAGTTACCAACCATTCCAAAGGGCATTCGTGCAATCAGCGAGAGGTCGACGCCTGGCTGGTTTGTTCCGACAATTGTTTGCTATAATCATGGTTTTTTCTGAGGCAAATAATATTCGCAAGCTGTGGGAAAAGCATTTTGATTCACTCTCTGAGGACTTTCGGCGGACAATTTCCGATCCCCATGAGCTGGAGCAGCGGGTACTCTTGGATATTGAGCGATGTATTCAATCAATGGGCAAGGATCTGGATGGCTTCAGCCTACCCAAGTTGGACGAAAAAGGTATAGCTTTGCACACAATCATTGATATACATTTGAGTTATTTGGTTATCATAAATAAATTTTGATCGTGTTAGAAATCTGGGATACCGATTTACAGTCAACTGGACTATTCGAGAATGTTTGTTTATATAACCTCATTTTGCTCAACCTGTAGTGTCGGATTTAGAGTTAAAATTTTATTTAACATTAAGGGGTCCGCTCAACCCACTCGACATGAAAATTTAACGTAATAAGGTCCATTGTCAACCTGTAGCGCCCGGAGTTCACATTTTGGGTGGTCGCATGGTTCTTAATATGATTGCCAAGTATTATTATTATATCCTGAATTGGTGATGTTCTAAATGCAAGGTATGGTTGGTCGCAATTTTTTTATATAGAAACACAGCCTGTGTAAGTAACAAATCTACAGTTGAATGGTCATACAGCAGTTAAGTTGCATTAGCTATTGCATTCCTGTCACTGAAATGATTATGATATGAACCCGGTAGGGTTTGGGTGTCGATCTTTCGATGAGAGAAGGTAACTCGATTTGGGGATGGAGACGACGTTCACGGCTCGACTATAATCGTCCAAGGACGCTGCGCCTTAGCAACCGATACACCACCTCCAATGGTTGCCGCGATCTTGTGGAAGCGCGACCTCCGGCCACGAGGGCACTCGTCCTGCAAGCAATCGAAGAACTAGCAAGAACAAGTAAACAAGCACTGAATGCGAGATGAAATTGAAGGTCTCAAACAACTGAATTCAACTATGGTGGGGTTCCGAACACAAGAAGTCGGGCGGTTTAGTCAACACGCGCGCTTACAAGGAAGTAGCGAAGGCTAACTTTCAACTAATCAAAACCCAAACTGTTCTTGGCGGCGGCCAAGGAGTATAAGAACGTGGGAGGACGACCATAGGGGTGCTGGGGTCGTGCTCCAACCCTAAGACACGTCCTTAATGGACTCAACTTGATACATAGCCCATTGGGCCAAAACAGGGTGTCGCAGCACCGTGGACAGAAAAGGTATCTCCAGTAAATTGACGATTTCTGATGACTCCGAATAGATATGGATGTGAGTCCGGATCCGTTTGAAAGTAGACTTGATAAGCTTTCCATGAAGTACCAGAACGCCCCAATCGGAGTTCGGATGAAGCCGTGGCGTCCATCACAAGTTGACCCTGTCCTGCAGTCCGAATCCAGCACGCGCGAATCCCCTCCCCTTCTTATCCTCTCCATCATTCCTAAGCAAAACAAGAGTGCAGGTGTCTCCATGGTCTAAATAAGATGGACATGAGCTTAGGAATGAACTCACTTGATAATTAAGTTGGCGAGCTCGAGCGCGAGTAAGAGGACCAGCCGGCGATAGTGTTGTCGGTGTTGGTGGAGGTGTGGGTGTAACGGTAGTAGTGATGTCCTCATCATCCTCCCCTTCTTGCATTTGAGTCGTCCTCGACTCAAGCTCATCTTCTTCTCCCAAATATGGCTTCAAATCTGCAATGTTAAATGTGGGACTAACCCCAAACTCTGCAGGAAGATCAAGCTTATATGCATTCTCATTAACTTGTTGCAGCACTTTAAATGGTCCATCAGCTCTAGGCATCAATTTTGATTTTCTCAATTCAGGAAACCTATCCTTTCTCAAATGCAACCAAACCAAATCTCTAGGTTCAAAAATCAATTGCTTTCTACCTTTATCACCAGCAAGCTTATACTTAGCATTCATGCGCTCAATATTTTCTTTTGTTGTTTCATGTAACTTCAACATAAATTCAGCACGTTGCTTAGCATCAAAATTCAGTTTTTCAGAAGTAGGTAAAGGCACCAAATCAATAGGAGCACGAGGCAACAGCCCATAAACAACCTCAAAAGGGCACATCTTTGTGGTAGAATGCATCGAACGATTATAAGCAAATTCAATATGAGGCAAACACTCTTCCCACATCTTAATATTCTTCTTTAAAACAGCCCTTAACATTGTAGACAAGGTTCTATTCACAACTTCAGTTTGACCATCAGTTTGGGGGTGACAAGTGGTAGAAAACAAGAGCTTAGTTCCCAATTTACCCCACAAAGTTCTCCAAAAATGACTAAGAAACTTAGCATCACGATCAGAAACAATTGTATTTGGCACACCATGCAAACGAACAATTTCCCGAAAGAACAAATCAGCAATATGAGTAGCATCATCAGTTTTATGACAAGGTATGAAATGTGCCATTTTAGAAAATCTATCCACAACCACAAAAACACTATCACGCCCCCTCCTAGTCCTAGGCAAGCCCAATACAAAATCCATAGAAATATCTTCCCAAGGAACGCTAGGAACGGGTAAAGGCATATACAAACCATGTGGATTCAACCGTGACTTAGCCTTTTGACATGTAGTGCAGCGAGCAACAAATCTCTCCACGTCTCTCCTCATCTTTGGCCAAAAGAAATGACCAGCAAGTATGTCCTCCGTCTTCTTTGCTCCAAAATGCCCCATCAAGCCACCTCCATGCGCTTCCTGTAACAACAACAAGCGAACAGAGCTAGCTGGAATGCATAGCTTGTTAGCTCTAAACACAAACCCATCACTAACAATGAATTTGTTCCATGCTTTTCCATCTTTACAATTCAGCAAGATATCTTTAAAATCAGCATCATGCACATATTGTTCTTTAATTGCTTCCAAACCAAAGATCTTATGATCAAGTTGTGTCAACAAGGTATATCTCCTAGACAAAGCATCAGCAATAACATTTTCCTTCCCTTTCTTGTGTTTGATAACATAAGGAAAAGATTCAATGAATTCAACCCACTTAGCATGTCTACGATTCAATTTTCCTTGGCTACGAATATGCTTCAAAGATTCATGATAAGAATGTATGACAAATTCTTTGGGCCACAAATAATGCTGCCAAGTTTCTAAAGAACGCACAAGAGCATATAATTCCTTATCATAAGTAGAATAATTCAGAACAGGCCCACTCAATTTCTCACTAAAATATGCAACAGGTTTTCCATCTTGTAACAAAACACCACCCAATCCAATCCCACTAGCATCACATTCCAACTCAAAAGCCTTATTAAAATCTGGAAGTTGGAGAAGAGGTGCATGTGTCAACTTATCTTTTAACATGCTGAAAGCGTTTTCCTCTTTGGTGCCCCAACAAAAGGGCACTCCCTTCTTCATAAGCTCATTCAACGGTGCAGCAATGGTGCTGTAATCCTTCACAAAGCGGCGATAGAATCCAGCAAGTCCTAAAAAGCTCCGCACTTGTGTGATGGTATTTGGTACAGGCCATCCATCAATAGCTTCCACCTTGGCTTGATCAACTTCAATTCCCTGCGGAGTGACAACATAGCCAAGAAAAGAGACTCGATCCGTGCAAAAGGTGCACTTCTCAAGGTTACCAAATAAACGTGCATCACGTAAAGCATTAAAAACAGCACGTAAATGATCAAGATGTTCATCCATGGATTTGCTGTAAATCAAGATATCATCAAAGTAGACAACAACAAATTTTCCAATGAAAGCACGCAAAACCTCATTCATTAATCTCATGAAAGTGCTAGGTGCATTAGTTAACCCAAAAGGCATGACTAACCACTCATATAACCCGAACTTAGTTTTAAAGGCAGTTTTCCATTCATCTCCAAGTTTCATGCGAATTTGGTGATATCCACTACGCAAATCAACCTTTGAAAACACAACAGCGCCACTTAGTTCATCAAGCATATCATCTAAACGTGGAATGGGGTGACGATAGCGAATGGTGATATTATTGATAGCTCTACAATCCACACACATACGCCATGATCCATCTTTCTTAGGCACTAGAATGACCGGAACAGCACAAGGACTAAGAGACTCACGCACATATCCTTTGTCGAGTAGTTCTTGCACTTGGCGCTGAATCTCCTTCGTTTCTTCCGGGTTCGTCCTGTATGGCGCACGGTTGGGCAATGAAGCACCAGGGATGAGATCAATCTGGTGCTCAATCCCTCGAAGTGGTGGCAGCCCCGGTGGTATTTCACTTGGAAACACATCAGCAAACTCCTGCAAAATGTTAGCAACAGCAGGAGGCAAAGAATGCTGCATATCATGAAGGGAAATCAAAGCATCTTTGCAGACCAAAGCATAGGCAACAGAAGTGGAAGCAATCAATTCATTTATATCAGATTTGGTAGCAAGCATGCATTTTCCTTTCAAGGATATCTCATTGTTCTTATGACGATCAGATTTAGCATTTTTATTGTTCTCACTTTCAGCAAGCTCCTGAGATTTAACTTTTCTAGCTCTAGCAAGATCATCATGCACAATAGCTTCAGGAGACATAGGATGCAAAACAATTTTCTTATCATGGTATAAAAAGGAATACTGATTTGATCTACCATGATGCATAGAATCTCTATCAAATTGCCAAGGTCTACCTAGCAGAATATTGCAAGCTTGCATAGGCACAACATCACATTCAACAGCATCCTTATAGGAGCCAATAGCAAAATTAATTCGCACAAGTCTAGTTACCTTTGCCTTACCACTGTTGTTCAGCCATTGAATGTAATATGGATGTGGGTGTGGCTTAGTAGTAAGTGCAAGCTTCTCCACCATGTCGCTGCTCGCCAGGTTGTTGCAGCTACCTCCATCAATGATCATGCGGCACGAACGCTCTTTAACTACACACTTTGTTTGGAACAAGGTGTGTCGCTGATTTTGCTCCGCCTTCTCCATTTGTGCGCTGAGCACACGCTGCACAATGAGGCTCTCATAGTGCTCAGCCTCATGTGCACTTATATGTTCCTCTGGCTGTCCGTCACTACCTGCATGGTCAGCCGCAAGCAATGCAAGTGTATCATCATCAAAATCACTAGCAGATGAGTACTCACCATCATCTTTGACGACCATTACACGCTTGCTTGGACAGTCACGCATGACATGCCCAAAACCGATGACACTGAACATCTCTTGTTCTTCCCGTAGATGCAACCGATGAAGCGCTAGCAGCAGGGTTCAAGGCACTCTTCATCGCTGAATTAACGGGAGTAGCACGCGGCTTCTCGCTAGGAGCAGAAGCTGCTGCCCTACTTGGTGATGAAGATGGCGCAGGGGCACGAGCGGTTGGTGTAGTAGTAGAACGTGGCTGCCATGGAGAAGTCTTGGCTGCAGAAATATTAGTTTTTGTACTAGCACGCCGTCCCTGCACTTCCCTTTCAGCATTACAAGCAAGATGAAACAAACGGGTTATGGTTGTGTAATCTTTATAAGCAAGAATGTCCTGAATTTCACGGTTTAACCCCCCCAAAAATCTAGACATAGCAAGCTCTTCCCTTTCCTCTATGTTACAACGCAACATACCCATTTGCAATTCTTGATAATATTCTTCTACACTCTTTGTGCCCTGCCTCAATTGTTGCATCTTATTTATCATGTCACGAGCATAGTAAGAAGGAACAAATCTAGCCCGCATGACCCGTTTCAAAGCATCCCAAGTACGTGGTACAGTATTAGGATTTTTCTTAGCAAATTCCAGCCACCAAACAGAAGCAAAATCAGTGAACTCACTAGTAGCAGCCCTAACACGTGTATTCTCAGGAAATTCATGGCATGCAAATTTTTGATCAACAGCAATCTCCCAAGTAATGTAAGCATCAGGATCATATTTACCATCAAAAGGAGGTATTTTAAATTTAATCTTACTAAATGCATCATCTCGTACCTCGCGTCGGCGGTGACCTCCCATACCCCGACGATTGTGTTGTAGCCGTCGACGATCACGAACCTCCGTTTCGGTGTCAGCGGAGTAGTCGTTCTCACCCCAAAGATCCTCTTCACGGCCATCATCTTGTTTCTCATCCTGCTGGCTGTCCTCTTGATGACGGTTGTTGTCGTCGTTACCCGCAGCCATGAACTCATCAAAACGCCTCAACAAAGCAGCAAGGCTCTTGTCCATACGACCCACGGATGTCTCCAACACCCCAAGCTTGGTGTTGGTGGCAATGTGTGTTTGCTCTAAGTGCCCAATCTTCTCATTCGTCGTCTGCAAATCTGTGTCAAGTCCCTCCGTGTGATCCTTCACCTTCTTCTGAAAGTATGATATGATAGCCTTGGTGCGAGGAGTGTGTTGTTGCCCATCGTCCTCGTCCCCTGAACCTGCCATGGAAGAAAAACAAGGCCAAAACAGAAACAAGTGAAGAAGAACAATTTCCTACAGCTACTAGGATGTAACCAATGGAAGGTGCTCACTCTCAACTTGTTATACAAGCTCTTACCAGTTCTTACCGTGCAGCAGGAGAGGCCGGCAACCAACAAGTCAAGCACCTAGAAAGGAGTGTATCGGTGCTGCAGCACAACACCTAAGAAGTTGTCGTCGTATTTGTGGAGCTGTAGGTGGGCTGAACAATAAAGCACAAGGAAAATACTAGCACCACGTTAGTGAAAAAGCGAGTTGAGTAATCGTTCAACGGTGGTACTGTGCTGGTCCTAGCCTAGACCGTGCTAGAGACGCGAGCCTAGACACAAAGGAAATCACAAAGCACCAGTCGAAAACCAAGAAGAAACAATATGATCAGCCCCTTTCTTTTTTTGTTTTCTCTTTTTTTTTCTTTTTCTGTTTTTTTTTTTTTTTTTTTTTTGGCAACCTCAAAAACTGAATATATGAACAAAAGAAACCAAATGAGCAATTCACCACACACACTCTCTCTCTCTCTCTCTAGAGTATGGCCGAACTCAAATCTGTAACAGAGGCAAGTCGATCAATTGGTGGAAGGCACAAAGTGTAGTATGTCGAGTACAGATATGAGTCGAGTAGAGATATGAAGTAACTAGTGCTTGCCGAGCGCACAAATATGAATTTGAGTGCAGCTATGAAATAAATGATTCGGACTCAAGCAACAACTTGTATTCTACTCGGTTTCGAGTATAATTCAGAATAGAACTGAAACAAAGTGGTACTCAGCCTCGGCCAACAAGGATAGTATAAGATGCGCGGTTGTGACTGAAACGTGACCAGAACTCGAAACTCTAAGACCAAGAACTAGAACCAGCAACTCGACACAACCGATGCAAGCGAAGACTCAACAAGCCCTAACTAAGCAGTACTAGTAAAAGGCTCAAAGGGTCTATGGGATTGCGGAAGACTCAACAACTAATTTTTTTTTGGCTTTTCTGGACTCTAGGAAAATTGCGGAGAAAAAAAAAATAGAAAGTCTCTCACCGATCAACCTTGCTCTGATTACCAACTGATATGAACCCGGTAGGGTTTGGGTGTCGATCTTTCGATGAGAGAAGGTAACTCGATTTGGGGATGGAGACGACGTTCACGGCTCGACTACAATCGTCCAAGGACGCTGCGCCTTAGCAACCGATACACCACCTCCAATGGTTGCCGCGATCTTGTGGAAGCGCGACCTCCGGCCACGAGGGCACTCGTCCTGCAAGCAATCGAAGAACTAGCAAGAACAAGTAAACAAGCACTGAATGCGAGATGAAATTGAAGGTCTCAAACAACTGAATTCAACTATGGTGGGGTTCCGAACACAAGAAGTCGGGCGGTTTAGTCAACACGCGCGCTTACAAGGAAGTAGCGAAGGCTAACTTTCAACTAATCAAAACCCAAACTGTTCTTGGCGGCGGCCAAGGGGTATAAGAACGTGGGAGGACGACCACAGGGGTGCTGGGGTCGTGCTCCAACCCTAAGACGCGTCCTTAATGGACTCAACTTGATACATAGCCCATTGGGCCAAAACAGGGTGTCGCAGCACCGTGGACAGAAAAGGTATCTCCAGTAAATTGACGATTTCTGATGACTCCGAATAGATATGGATGTGAGTCCGGATCCGTTTGAAAGTAGACTTGATAAGCTTTCCATGAAGTACCAGAACGCCCCAATCGGAGTTCGGATGAAGCCGTGGCGTCCATCACAAGTTGACCCTGTCCTGCAGTCCGAATCCAGCACGCGGGAATCCCCTCCCCTTCTTATCCTCTCCATCATTCCTAAGCAAAATAAGAGTGCACGTGTCTCCATGGTCTAAATAAGATGGACATGAGCTTAGGAATGAACTCACTTGATAATTAAGTTGGCGAGCTCGAGCGCGAGTAAGAGGACCAGCCGGCGATAGTGTTGTCGGTGTTGGTGGAGGTGTGGGTGTAACGGTAGTAGTGATGTCCTCATCAGATTATTTAGACTAGCATAATTCAATTGAGTTTGGTTTTCTCATATGGCGTCATCCCCTTAATAATTATATATGTACCCTGCGAATTTGTATTTCGTTTGACATATGCTCTGTTCATTTTGAATTTGTTAGATAAATGTGCTCTGTTCTATACGGCAAACAAAATTGCGTGTCTGTTCATACAACATTTATCTGTTATATAGCTTTTGCATTCATGAAAGTTAAAGAATACCCGGCATAGCTGTAATAATTTTAGATTGTCTCTTAGTGACTATGCTATTTTAGCATAGTACACTTTTAACTTCCAAACTTTATGCCTGATGTCAATAATGTAAGTTTAGTGCTGTGCTGAAATTATCATCTTTTTTATAATTTGATAATGCTCCTCCTGTACCTATGTGACATGATCAATGATATGTAGGTGACCAACCATTATATTTAACTGATCTTGTCTGACATTCCTTCATTATGTAAAATAAATTATGTAAAAATAAATAGTTATTCATTCTCAATATGTGCTGGTGTTTGATAGCTACAGTCTACCACATAAAAATTTATTCTTTATTTATTAATTGTGTTTACTTTTTTTTATTCCAGGACGCAAAGAAAGAGACCACTACAGGGAGTTGAACGAGGAGTATGCACTCGGATTTGATGAAGACCATTTGAAAATTGTGGAGACACTCAACGCTGAGCAGAGGGCAGGATTTGATGAGATCATGGATCATGTGACTTCTGAAAAGGCTCGGGTGTTTTTTGTTGATGGTCCTGGAGGAACCGGAAAGACATATCTCTACAAGGCATTGATTGCAACTGTACGTTCCATGGGTTTCATAGCTATTGCTACTGCTACATCTGGGATAGCGGCTTCTATTATGCCCGGTGGTCGGACAGCACACTCTAGATTCAAGATACCAATTAAAATCAACGATGAAAGCATGTGCAACTTCACAAAACAGAGTGGTACTGCTAAGCTCCTTCGTTCAGCCCGTCTCTTGATATGGGATGAAGTTGCGATGACAAAGAGACAATCCATTGAGTGTCTGGATAGATCCTTGCAAGATATTATGGGTTGCGAGGAACCATTTGGTGGTAAGATTATGGTGTTTGGAGGAGATTTCAGACAGGTCCTTCCTGTGGTTCCGCGGGGAACTAGAGCTCAGATCACCAATGCCACCTTGCAGAGGAGCTATATATGGGATCGGATTCGCAATATTTGCCTCGAGCTGTTGATTTATGCTTCGAGGTCCTGATCCTGCTCTGATCTTCAGGTTCGACCCTGCCTCATCTTCCTCTAAGCTGCGGTTCCAGGTGCGATTTCATTCATCACCGTAAATCTTGTCTTTTCCTGATGTTTGCATGGCATCAGAATCAGATTAGGCCATGAGTTGTTGTCTTTTCCTGATACATCAAGTCGGATATAGGTATAGATAAGGTAGCCCTGCAGTTTGAATGGCATCAGAATTAGATTACGCCATGAGTTCTTTTTTCTTTTTTGGTTTCTATCTGTACAGTTGCCGATGGCAAAACACGGTCTGATAGCCCTGGAGTTTTCAGTGGTGGTGGTTTTGCATAGTTATCCTCCTACGTTTTATTGGACCGATGGCAAAACACGGTCTGATTTCTTTTACTTCAATTGTAAATATGAGTGTTCTTCCCAAGAATTTCACTTTCCCCCTTGGAAGATCGATCGCTTCCTTTCGAATTCAACAGGAAACAGTTGCCAGTTCAGTTGAGTGTTGCAATGACTATTAATTGGGTACATGAACAGACCATACCAAACTTTGGCATCTATTTACCAGATCCGTTTTCTCACATGGGCAGCCATATGTTGCATTGTCGAGAGGTATGTCTCGGCAAACCACTAGGATTCTTGCAAAACCAAACAAAGAAATTTATTTGACTGGAAAAAACACTAAAAATATAGTATATAGAGATGTATTTGAAGCATGCTAATAGATCGTAGATCAATGTATTATCCATATCCATTTTATTTAAAATTTTGTTAACCCGTTATTTCTATATCACATTTTAGTACAGAGGAAGGTGTGCGAGGTGACTTCCCAGTGACACCATGTTTGCATATCCATCAACTTGTGGAGTAGACCTGCCAGTTATTCTATTGCAACTCTTCATTTATTCTATAGTTTGCTTTGTAAAAAACTATTTTCTTGCAATGGAATGTAACCTATGTCTGTTAGAGAAATACTTTAAGATTCATGCCTGTGGGTGGCATTGCTTCCTGTTGATTGGAGAAATACTTTTACATTCTGGGTGGCATTACTTCCTTTTGATTATTGTTGAGTTCGTACAGGTAACCAACGATTATTTAGTCAAATACATCATAATGCTCATGTTCTTGCCAATTGATGCAATTTTTACACACATGCGTGGCGCACGTGCATTTTTACTATGTCATGTAGTAGTTTGTTTTTGTTGGTCATATAGGAGATGCCAGAGGATAATACAGTAGTAAGCAGTTCCTGTTGTACTGCTCGTTGTCTGTTCTTCCCAACCTCTTCGATTGAACGCGGTCAATTTTAGATGCTGCGATTCTCCTTTTACCTGCGAACAAGCAAAATTGATGACGAGTCGAGTGGGTGTTTCATGAAGAAAGTACATAAATAATTTTTAACATTGATCGAAAGGTGAAAAAGGGCAGAGTGTATGACTAGCCACATGTTTCCGCTGCAAGCTTTTCTTTAGTTGTTTTCTAGGTTTTTTTTTAGATTAATTGGCTAAATAACCATATGAAGGTTAAAAAAAGATATGACCGTTGTGTTGCTTGCGTCAATAACATTAACAATATAACATCTTATGACTGTCTAAATTGATTCAATTCAGTACCCATTATGTGCTAAATAAAATTGGCTTTGTACGCATCATCGTTGTTGTTAGATTCAGTGATATGTGGTTCAGGAACCCTATAAATTATTTTTTTTTCAATATATGTGATTTTACTTGATCTAACCGGTCTCCTTTCTAAATAACGTAGCAATGGCGGATGACAGGGTGCAACAAGGCGACGAGATGAATGAACCTGTTGTTGTGCAAGAAAACTATCCGTTAGTTCCTACCCCACATTTTAATTGGCTTAAATTCAAACTTGGTCAGATGTTTTTGCCTATTTTTGCATGTTGATGAACCCTGCACACCGGTGCTCACGACCACGTGTTTCTCCTTTGCAGAATGGTACTTTTCCGTGATATTAACCTAGATCTCATCACCAGCAAAATTAATTTCAGTGCAAAGGTCTACTTTAAAGAACATGTACGTTTGCACAAGGATGGAAATTACATAAGACTTATATTGGTTGATGAGGAGGTAATATCATCTCAATTTAGGTGCATTACATATTTTACTATGTAATTATTTGCATCACCTCTTTCGATGCATAGAGGTTCAGTGATGCAAATCTAATGTGAGATGGATTTTATTGCAGGGAACTAGGATGGAGGCATTGGCATTTGGCAGGACTTGTTTGGATCTGGCTCGAACAATCGTTGAAGGAGAGCCATATGATTTCATTGATGTCGTTGTTGGATACAGATATGATTTAAACTTTCTCAATGTGTTTCATGTATATGGCGCCGAATTCTTTGCAAGCATTACTTCTGAAAGCAGGGTTTCTAACTCTAGAAGGCCAATAGCATATCCTCTGTTCCCACGAACGTTCGAGTCGTTTCGTCAAATCAAGCATTTTGGGGCAGATAAAAACTTGACTGGTATGCTTGCCACCTTTGTTAGTTTACTAATACAACTGGATATTGCTTCTCTAACATAGGCCGTAACTCTTCCTACAGATGTCATTGGCGTGGTTGTCTATATATCTGATGTCCATGACACAAAACGCACCTGGAGACGACCAAGCAGGCATATCGCCATAATGAACACGTGGTACGTTGTGTATGCAATTGTTTAAAATACATCAACGCCTTTCTCGTTAAATATAATGTGATTATTTGATGCGCAGTATGCAGATTCTCGTCATCCATGTCCGCAGTCCACATATTTTGCGTCACGCTGGAGAATGGCGACCCGCGGCACAATACTTTAACACCATTGCTGCACTCCATGTGCAAATGAACACAAAAAGAGGTATGGAATGAACACATATTTTGAAGTGAACACATTATTTTTTCACCATTGCCTACTTACCTCTCATATCCTCAAATTATTTAAATGCAGGTGTTCTTGTCACTACTCGATATAGCAAAATTATTTTTGAGCCCGACAGGACCAGAAGCTGAGGCAATGAGAGGTAAATATAGCAACTTTGTGTTCTGGTTCATTTCATTATTTTTTACGTACACTTGAATTGGCGTTGATTTTTTTCGTCATTTAAATTGTAGGATTTCAAAGGCGTCTAACAAACGCGCCGAATTAAGCACGTCAGCTTGGTCGTGACCGCCTGAAAGATATGAATGTGCTTTGAGGGTGCAATAAAATCAAGACTCTCAAATAAATATGGTCGCTATCGTTACCAATAATGAATTAGAACTATGCGCCACATCATGTCTTTTATGTCTCAAAGTCAATTAATGTCTTTAAATTCAAAAATGTCGTTATCTTATCAGATTCTCGAGATTGTCGTGTTAATGTCGTGTTGGTAATTAAATGCAATGATGTGTCACAAAAAGTGTGTTTTTTTATTATACGTCCACAGTACATCATATTATTTTCTTTGTATCATAAAGTCCTGTCAAGTGAGGTCATTTGGGCGGACCCGTGCGTGGCGCACGCGTATTTTTACTAGTAAGAAGAAACGACGCACCCCACGCCATAAAGAGATCTACGAGATCTCCTCCTGTACGTGCATGGAAGAGGAACCGATTTGACCATAAAGAGATCTACGAGATCTCCTCCTGTACGTGCATGGAAGAGGAACCGATTTGAAATTGAACATTGCATTTCCAGCAAAGATGAATGGCTCAAACTGATTGAATTATACCCGTACGTTGGAACAATTCGCTTGCATGCAACCATGCAAGGCGTTTACAGGTGGTAGCTGGTATGGTGCGTGATGAAGCGCACTGTTTCCGCCACCCGCTCCAGTGCTCTGCGGACTGGCGCCATCCTGATCGATCTCTATCTGCACCGACGAGTGAGCAGTGTGAGTTCATTGAGGACATTCAAGTCTCAACCTGCCCACGACACCCATTCATTCACCCGGCACGTCCGTCGCCATGCAGCACCCATACCTCGATCCTCCTAGAGGTCTCTACAAGTAGTAGCAGCAAACTGGAGCCACGAATCCAACACAGCAGGCACTGCGAGGAGCGAGTGATCATCTTGCAGGCAATGTCGGGCGCCATGTCCACTGTGGAGAGAGCTTTCGGCATCGAGGTCAGCCACGTCTTCGGTAAAGAAAGAGCCGGCGACGTCGAGGTCGCCAACGGCTTCGTGGCCAAGGAAAGAGCGGGCGACGCCGCTGAGGTCGCCGCTAACGGCTTCATCGCCAAGGGAAGAGCCTGCGACGTTGAGGTCGCCAACGGCTTCGTCGTCAAGGAAACTGCCGTCGACGTCGAGGTCACCGACGCCTTCACTGCCGAGGAAAGGGCCTGCGACGTTGAGGTGGCCAACGGCATCATCGCCACGGAACGAGATGGCGACGACGTCGTGGCCACCAACGGCTTCGTCACCAAGGAAAGAAGAACCGGCGACGACGCCGAGGTCGCCCACGACTTCTCGCCGCTCCTCGTGGTCTACAAGAGCGGCCGCCTCGAGCGGCCACTCATCCTGCCACTCGTCCCGCCCGGGCACGACGACGCCACGGGCGTCGTGTCCAAGGACGTGCCGCTCTCCGCCTCCTCCTTCGCGCGGCTCTACCTCCCGCCCGAAGCACGCCGCCGCCGCCGGCGAGAAGGCCAAGCTCCCCGTGCTCGTCTACTTCCACGGCGGCGGGTTCGTGATCGGGTCAGCCGCCACGTGCGTGTACCACCGCTTCCTCAACGACCTCGCGGCAGCCTGCCCCGCCGTCGCGGTGTCCGTGGACTACCGCCTGGCCCCCGAGCACCTGCTCCCCGCCGCGTACGAGGACTCCCTCGCGGCGCTCAAGTGGGTGTTCTCCGCGGCGGACCCGTGGCTCGCCGCGCACGGCGACCCCGGCAGCGTGTTCCTGGCCGGCGACAGCGCCGGCGGCAACATCTGCCACCACCTCGCCATGCACCCGGACGTCAGGGCCGCGGGCCTAAAGGGCATCGTGCTGATCCACCCGTGGTTCTGGGGCAAGGAGCCGATCGCCGGGGAGCTGGAGCACCGCAGCCCCGTGGTGGGCAGCAGCCGGATGGCGAAGAAGAAGAGCCTGTGGGAGTACGTGTGCCCCGACGCGGCGGACGGCGTGGACGACCCGCGGATGAACCCGACCGCGCCGGGGCTGGAGAACCTGGCGTGCGAGAAGGTGATGGTGTGCGTGGCCGAGGGCGACCACCTGCGGTGGCGCGGGAAGGCGTACGCGGCGGACGCGGCGGCGCGCGCGAAGGCTAACGGGTCCGAGCCTTCGACGGTGGAGATGTTCGAGTCGATGGGCGTGGGGCACGTCTTCTACCTACTGGACCCCGACATGGATGAGGCCAGGGAGCTGCTCAGCAGGATCGCGGGGTTCGTTAACCCCAAGCTGACGAGCGAGCGCGCTGCTGCTGCTGCTGCCAGCTTGACGATCGAGTAGGAGAAGGCGCGCGTCGCGGGTACGCGTGGCGCGCGCGCGATGCGTCGGTGTGTTGTGTCTCAGTGTCTGTATTCCCTTCTTTTTTAAGCTGAAGGCTAAGTGTGGATGTGTTTTGTTTCGCCGAGTGACGCGTGCTGCCGCCGACCAGGTCGACGTGGACGTACTTTATTAGAGATGGCCATTTGAGTATTGTAGTGTGTTGTAGGAGGGCCCGGTGAATGATACTACTCCGTATGATGCTGGAACGGTAGATGGCGCGACACTAGGCTTGAATGTGTGTACGTACGTGTCATGTTATGGGTGTAGATGATCAGGCAGGTCCAAAAAATTGTAGTAATTTTTATCATAAGCTGTGTTGTGCCTACTTGTTTTTCCCTTGCGTGTTCAGTCCTGGAAGGATCGGAATCGATCGAATGCTAGGCTTCGGACAGGTGGCTTGCCCGACTGTCCCAAACTGCGGTCGTGCACCGCTGTATGCCTGGTTGAATTAACGGCGCTACTTGGGTGATTCAGGACGTGACGCCACGAGTTCGCATGAAGAACGCCGTGCTGCAAGACTGCAACTCTGCTGGGAAATGCAGACCTCCAAATTCCGCCGCTCGCGGGCCTGAAATTTGACTCGGTCAGGGTGGATCCACGGCCCTGGTAGAAGGAAGAACCAACCAGTCAGGGACTCAGGGAGCCCATGACAGGTGTACGTGCTGCATGAAACAAAATTAGGCTAAAAAAAGGTCAGTGCTGGTACAGTAATCCCGTGTCAGGTGCTGATGACTAATGAGGTGGCCACAGCTGGGGCAAGTGGGCACAGACTGGCCAACCAGAGGAGAATCGATCGATGGATCGATCCCACAGGACGGTACTACAGGCCAGGCGAGAGACAGGGCCCTGCACAGCATTGGATTCACCATCGTGCAGGCTTTCGCTGAATCTGGGAAAGATACCTGCCTAGCCTAGCCCTGAATCGGCAGCCGTGACACCCCTGTTCGTGCCGAACCGGATCCTCTGACGCTCGTCACCGTGACGATACAGTCACTGACCTGTGGGGCTGAGGCCACGGGTCAGTGACCGGGACGCTTGTCAGAGGATCCCTCTCGGTTCGTGCCGGCATGACCTGTGGTGATGCTGCGTAGCATACATAGCACGTTGCCAAGCCGCAAACCTCGGACCAAGACGATCCCTAGATTTGACTTTGACTCGCCGGGCACCGCACCAGTAAACCAGAATAGTACTATTATACTCGACCAGCAGCAAGGCCAGCCTCGAGAGACGTGGTACGTGGACGCCATCTCCTACCACGCGCAGCTTAGCAGGCCGGTCAACTAGTCGACCCGGCTCGTCGGCAGCGGCATGGCTCACGTACAAATTACAAAACCGTGCCCGCGACGTCGAGCAAATGAGCGTGCCGACGTGCTCGGTTGGTTGGTGAAATGGAGCAGAGGCAGAGCTGGTGCACTGATGGGGTTGGCGGAGCTCTGCGTTGGTTGGCTTCGGTTCGGTCCAAAATCCTGGGAGGCCAGAACGGGAAACCTGCCTACTAAGAACTCGCCTCTGCAGATACGGTGGACCAGAGAAATTTCTAACGAGGAGCAGGGACCTGTACTAGCTTCACATAAAAGTCAAGCAACACGGGCGGGAGAAGCAAAGCGCACGTTTGCTTGTTCCATCGACCGGGTGCATGGATGGGGGTTGTCATGGCCAGCGCTCGTGTAAAAAGCAGCGGCCCGTCACGCTCACGGATGCCTTTTCTTTCTGGAGCTGTTGGCGCGTGATGGAAGACCACGCCTGGGAAGGGGAAGACGCGAGATTTTAGGTTCTCTAACTTTCTAGTAACAAGTTGGCAAACTAGATGACCGCACGGAGTTCAATCATACTATGTTTGATCTTATGAGTGCTGGTATTTTAGGCATGTAGTACTTCTTTAACTACACTGTTTTACTGGTAGCAAACTCCAAGTATAGGTCAAATGGTGTACTAAATATAGCATATACTAAATAAGAACTATTCCTAGATCTTCTTGTCACTAAATAGAAGTCTTAACTTCCTTTTTAAACATGCCTAAGTATTTTGAACTAGAAAAATTGTGACATTGGCTGCGACCGAAGAGATTTTTACAACTGCTCTATGTTCTGCTACTGCTTTCAATCTTCATAGTATTTTTCCTGGTTGCAGTTGCTGCGCTGTGGCAACAACAACAGCCACAACAATCTGTTCAGATCGGATTCAATATTTTTGCTATTTTTTCCTGCAGCTACAACAATCTGTTCCGATCAAACCCAATATTTTACTATTTTTTGCTACAGCTACAACAATCTGTTCCGATCGGACCCAATATTCTTGCAATTTTTTATTTATCCCATAGCCATTGTGGGCTTTGATAATGTGATATGTGGTAAACTTTTGGAGTTAAGTACATATACATAAGACCATCTTAGTTTAAAAAAGTGTAAATAAACACATGTTGATTGCCATTGTAATGAAGTTTTTACTCTCAAGGAGTACAGTATGCTGCTATTTTCGGACCTAATAAATATGCTAAACACACAGAAAAAGAGAACTGAGGTAGCACCCCCACACGCGCCTCACTGCCAGAACCACAGACCACCCACGGCCCTACATGGCGGCCACCTATCCCCTCGATCAGACGGCCGACACCGTAACGAACTCCCAGATCTGACGGCGCAGATCTGTTTCTGACCCAGTATATATTCCGCCTCACCCCACCCACGAGCTCCCTCTCTTTTCCGCCCTCCACACCCTCGCGAGCCTCCCAACCCCACGCGACCCTCGGCGGCGGCGGCGGCTACGGTGGCGATGCAGATGGCGGCGACCACCACCGAGTCCCAGGCGGCCGTGCCGCCTCACCACCCTCACCCCCACGCGCCTCCGCAGCACGCGCCTCCGCACCACCACATGCCGCAGCCGCGGTGGGTCGTCATCCCGTACCCGCCGCCACCGCCCATGGTGGCCGCGCCACCGCCGCCGCCGCAGTTCGCCAAGCACTTCGCCGCTGGGCCGCCGCCTCCGCCCCCAGCGACGAACGGTCGCCGCACGCCGACCCCGCCCGCAGCCGGATCCGGCGGGAACGCGTGCGAGGAGAATAAGACGATTTGGGTCGGCGACCTCCAGTACTGGATGGACGAGAACTACCTCCACAGCTGCTTCGGGCCTAGCGGCGAGGTTTGCGTTCTCTCGGGATCCCGAGTTCTCCGCACTAGATCTCATAAATACAGCTAGATTTGTCCCTGTTCCATGCGTTGATTCATTGGTTTTTTTTCCTTGTATTAGTATAATATTGCGTTGTGGGAATAAAGGCTTGATATTTTTAGAATTTGACGTGTAAGTTGTTCAAGGCGCGAACTTTGAGGTCATTGATGAAATGCTCTTGTTTGTTTGGTCATTTATATCTCTTGTTTCGTTTGTAAGAGCCGTGCGACTGCTTAAAATGTTTCTTTTTCCGTACCATGTTTTTTAGCTGCAAAAGAATGGATCATCGCGCCCCCTTAGAATTGGTGTAGGAGCTGCCAAAGTTGCCGACCTTCTGGTTGGATTTGTATCGAAAACTAATTTGGAGGAAATGGTCTTGACGTGTCATAATAATTTAATAAATATTTGGAAGAAGCCGTGCGAGTTGTTGCACTCCGTGGACACTGTATTAGAAAAGTAACTGTTGGAGGAGTAAAAGGAAGATATAATTGCAACCTTGGCCAATTATCTTTTCTGGGGGTGTGCTCACTGATGTTGACAGGATAGCAAAAGATGTCTGATTATAGGATCACAATGATGGGTACCCTATACAATGCTTCTTTTGGAACTGTGAGAATGGGCAAAGCGACTTGTATCCATTACTGTTTTCTTACTAGCTAGCAGTTGTGACGGGCCTTTTGTTGAACCTTTTTGAAATTGCAATTATGATAGATTACTGAATGAATGTTCAGCTCATAGTTTTATTTATCTTCATTTTTTAGTGTGCTTTTGTGAACCAAGTATTTTATGACAAGTAAATTAACTGCATATTTGTACTTGACTTTTTAGGTGGTGACAATAAAAGTTATCCGCAATAGGCAAACTGGACAGTCGGAGGGGTATGGTTTTGTAGAGTTCTATTCTCATGCATCAGCAGAAAAAGCTCTTCAGAATTTTACTGGTCATGTGATGCCTAACACTGATCGAGCTTTTAAGTTAAACTGGGCATCATATAGCATGGGTGAAAAGCGCTCCGAAGTGGTTTCTGATCACTCCATATTTGTTGGTGATCTAGCTGCTGATGTTACTGACGAAATGTTAATGGAGCTTTTTGCTGGCAAGTACCGATCAGTGAAAGGGGCTAAAGTTATTATTGATGCAAACACAGGCCGTTCTAGGGGCTATGGATTTGTCAGATTTGGAGATGACAACGACAAATCTCATGCAATGACTGAAATGAATGGTGTATATTGCTCGACTAGGCCAATTCGTATAGGACCTGCAACCCCTAGGCGATCAGGTATGTCCATCTTTCATTATTGTTCTGCAATCTGACCACTTTACAATGTCTTTCACTGGATCATTGATATGCAACATTTGTACAATAAATGCCAACCCTTGCTCAATTCGACATATTTTAAAGACGTTATCAAATCTGGATTGGCCATTGGTCTGGTTGAGGCCGTGAGTCAGTGGGTCATCAGTTAGACTGTATTTTAAGGAAATTATTTTAGGAAACATGAAATGATTACTTCATAATAACTTTTGCTGTTGGCTAGAATGATTCCTCATACCAGCAGAACCATTATTAAGTGATTCTTTGTACAATCAGCTCCCTATTCATCCTGTTGGCTAGCATGATTTATACTTGTGCTTAGTGCAAGTTTCTAACTTTGAACAATGACGGTCATATATTCTTTCAATATCTGCAAGTGTTTAGATAAAATTGATTTCGTGAACTCACCATGCTGGACCAAACAGGTTCCTGACCTGTTCTTGTTCCCCCTCATTTGGCTGACAGAGTCTAGATTTTAGTGAGTTCATGGTCTCATTTGAGCAAAAACACCAGTTCCAATATAAGTTTATAAAAGTCCACTTTGTTTTATTTCCTACCTCATAGGGTACTAATGCTGTCTAATTGATTTTTCGCTCTCCCAAGTTCTATCTCATTTTTATAGATATCTGAAAGTGCTGATAAGGTTTAAAAATACACTATACGCATCTGAAAATCTTGTGTTTTTGCTTGTGGCACATAGACTTGTTTTATATGGCCATAATGTTCTAAACGGCCTGAGGTTAAGCCCCACACCCACTCACCACCACCATCTTGTCAGATGGCCTGATTTGCAGCACTAGATGGATCTTCTAAAAGGTGCTACATGGTGGCACATTTCGACCGTATGACCTGTGGTTACATTCAACAGCGCTAGACGTTCTCAGTTTTCTGTTCCCCATAACCATAGAACAGTACTTCGATTTATTTACTGCTCTGCTATAAGTGCTTTGCGCAATTTAGGGTCGCAAGTGTAACCTAGAGAAGTAGTAAGTAATATTGGACAAGTGAAACATAGTTCACAAGAACTCCGGTGTGCATCAACCACTGCTTGCACTATAGTACCACCTTGCCCCTCACAGTTTCTCTTTGAATAGTTAAATTACTGTATGTTAATTCCTACATGTTAAATCTGAGAGCATATAAGGTATCTTGAATCCTTTTTTGTATACGGTCTTATGAGATTACTTGTGCTCTGTTATAAAATCAGTCTAGCATAGATCACTTGTTCACTCGACTCTATGATTTGGTACTCAGGTGATTCTGGCTCATCGACACCTGGTCATTCAGATGGTGATTCTTCTAACAGAACGGTGTGTGGTACAGATTTTCGTGGTGCCTCTTACCTTCTAATATGATAATTTCTAATCTGTACTTATCGATCTGCTTTAGGTATATGTTGGTGGGCTCGACCCGAATGTCAGTGAGGATGAACTTAGGAAAGCCTTTGCCAAGTACGGTGAAGTTGCCTCTGTAAAAATTCCTGTAGGAAAGCAATGTGGCTTTGTTCAATTCGTTAGCAGGTATGCACCTCAAGTGTTTACATGCTTTGCCTGTTTATTTTCTTTGTATCTTTCTTGAAGTGATATTTGAGCCATAGAACTGTTCTTAGAACTGATGCAGAAGAAGCACTGCAAGGATTGAATGGATCAGTCATTGGAAAGCAGGCAGTTCGCCTTTCATGGGGCCGCAGCCCATCACATAAGCAGGTTTGTCATCTGCGACATTGTTCTTCACTGTTTCTTTCTTTCTTTCTTTCTTTCTTTCTTTCTTTCTTTCTTTCTTTCTTTCTTTCTTTCTTTTTTCCTTTTGGTGAGGATGATCCTTTATGGCATAAGTTTGCATTGGCCCGATTCTTTGTCGCTATTGGTTGGATTTGCTAACTTGACAACGATTCAGTTGTAAGTTATTATCTTCTTAACTATTGATGCGTCAGTAGCAGTTCATTCATTCTTGCAACTGCACTGGACTGTATAGTTTCATCCGGTTGGTAGAGGAATAACCTGACTTTTTGAGCAGCAGTCTGCAGCCCCCCCACCCCCAATAACACACACACACACACACACACACACACAGGTCGAGTTTGATTTTTAGCAGTCTGCTGGATGCTACAGTTTCTCTCAAAATGCTCGGGAGTTTTTGCTTTGTTTATCAGTAACTAGAGTATCTGCTCTACGATGACTCTTTCTTTAGGAAATACTTTTAAGTCTGAAAATCTGTTCTTTGTAGTTTGGAGCACCTTGATTATGAAAAAAGGGACTAGATTACCATTGTTGTGAAGGAATGATAATATCAAAACTTACATGATAGAGTAACATTCTTATGGTACCTATTTTCCTATTTGGTATCTGGCATGAAAGTTAACCCATATATCATTCTTGGTGCCTAGTATTCTTTATTGTTTTGCTACTGCTGTTTTAGTTTTGAGGTTGTGTTGAATATAGAGAACTTTGATTTATTTAAAAAGAGTGATACCCACACCAACGTTGCTGTAACTGTAACTCTGCATTTTGCCGCTAGTGGATAGCATATGTTATTTATTAATAGGATTGTTCTTGGTTTTGCTATTTGAATTGCCTTTTGCATTTTGATTGTGTTGAGAATTTTTTATCTTTTACTATTTGTCATTACATATTGCTTGCCCAACAACTGTGGAAGTAGGTGAAGAATGTGTTTTGTGAATCCTTCCTCTCCTCCGCTGACACTTGCCTCTTGTGTTTGCAGTCAAGGGGTGACTCTGGCAACAGAAGGAACAACATGTACTACGGCACTCCATTTTATGGCGGATATGGCTATGCCTCGCCGGTGCCTCACCCTAACATGTACGCTGCTGCATACGGAGGCTATCCTATGTATGGCAACCAGCAGCTGGTGAGCTAGAGGGCTCTCATCCGATCCCATCCCCTCCGATGGAAAACAAGGTTTTGGTCCGGTAAAACATAGTAGCGTCAGGTGAGATGTTATAGAGGGTTGTCCTAAAAGTGGGTGAGATATGTGGGAATGAATGGTACCTGTAATGTTGTGTGTGTGTCGCAAGAACTAGAGCTCAAGGCTTGTAGTACACCAGGGAGTCATTGGTATTCATTCAAGAAATTTTGACTTGCTAATAAATTAAACTATTGTTTGTGCGTCCATTTTTCTAGCGATTTTGCATACTATTATCTGTGCGAGGTCTTTCCTTTCTGCATACTGTTGGCACACGGATATGTGGTCACCTAGTCTGGATGCAGGATTTTTATGTTGGGGTTGATGGTTGGTGACAGTTTTATTACAATGCATTAGCCGCGGTTATCATCCATGGGGCGTTGGGGAACATGGCTTGCGGCCCTGATCCCTCACCCTGCCTGCATCCGCCGGCTCCCCTACCACGGCGGGTGACGTCCTCAGCGCCGCTTCTCTGCCACCGCCCACTTCTCCAATCCCTCCGTTCCCCGGTCGTGCTCCGGCACCCCGTCTGCATGGCCCTCTGCCGCTGCTCGGCCGGCCTTCTTCCTCTTGAGAGCACGGACTCTCGCTACACACGCTAGTTAAAGGCCATGCGACCTGTCTCAAAAAACAAAAAAGGCCATGCGACCAGATTTGTGCCTGATCGAAGCCACCGTACGATTGATGCCTTGACAGAGCTAACACTCTTTGAACTCTCCCGTTTAGCTCGGTTCATCTCAGCTGAAACCCCGAGGACGTTTTGTGGCTGTGCCTGAAACCCCGAGGACGTTTTGTGGCTGTGCAGTCAAACAGGCAACTGCGCTGCAGCTTCGTCGGCGTGTAGACGGCTACGACCGCCGCGATTGCCGAGAGGAGGAATTGCTCGGAAAGTCTCCTGTCCCGGTCATTGTTAACTCACCTCCCGTAAGCAACGGAGCAAAGAGGCTCGCTTTTTTCAAAGTCCATAGACTTACAATGACATCATGGTCTAGGACAATTAGACAATGCAGTGTGTGTCATGCTCCAACGCGGAGCAGATCAAGCAAAGCTTCTCCGGTTCACACCGCTTCACACCACATCTCCGCCAACGAACCAAGATAAGATATGGAGCCAAATCAGAGGAGCCTGACAGCCTATCGCTAGCAACAAACCTATCTAGCTAAGCCAATGTCTGCTTCTTTAAGTTCTCTTAGTGCGCAAGGAAGGAGACCTGAAGACGTGAGCGCGAAAGTCCGGGTCTTCGATCGAGTCGTGTCGTGGCGTGTGCCTTTTGGCATGCTGTCTTGTACGGCACATCCAATCCATCATCGAACACACGCGCACGCAGAGCCAGGGCAGGAACATTTCCGGGCTACAAAACCTTTACGCCGAATAGGTAGGGTGCTTAGGTAATTAGGTTAATGTGCATTGCCCGCTTTGCTTTGCTTATTATTATGCCCGCACCCACTCACCAATAAATAAATACTTTACTTCGGGGTTTAATATTCCACCTGAGATTTTGTTCTTGAACAAAATATTCCGCCTTTCCCAATCGCTCGCCATTTCTATGGTTACGCATGATCCATGCGGAACCAGGCCGAGACAAGCCAAGGAAATGGTTTTCCTCGATTTATGTAGATTATTACACCATGCCTGCACATGTAAAGCAAGAAAAGAAACTGAAGGAACACATTTTTTTTTTCTTGGACGACAGTGAGAGGGACGTTGATGTGGAGTTGGCCGTGCTGGCCGGGGGACGACGTGCGTGCCGTGCGGGTCGGACGGCAGAGGACAAGAGCGGAGGGGCCGGGACGGATGAGCGAGCTGACGCCTGATGATGGGTCCCTGATGTGATGATAAACCCTCTAATTTAGAAGACAGTCTTCTCCTCAGTACCGTGTTCACATCGACAGCTCTGTGACCTCTCTATCTGTCTTCTTCCTGTTTGATGATGCATAAATAGCCCGCCCCTCGTCTCATTTTCCACCCCCGTGCCGCACGAAAGCTACCGGAGCCACCACAAACACGGAAGAGAGAGGGGATGCGAATGATACCCCCCCTTGACGCCATAACCTGTACCTCGATCCCGCAGAGCGCCTGCCGCCGACCGGCCGGCCAGCGATCGAGCCTCTCTCCAGTGTCCCGGACTCCCAGCCCGGCCATGGCCTCGTCCGCGTCACCTTCCCAGGAGGAGGGCGCCGGCGGCGGCGTCGCGGCGGTGTGCTGCATGTGTGGCGACCACGGCCTGCCGCACGAGCTGTTCCGCTGCAGGGCCTGCCGCGTCCGGCTGCAGCACAGCTACTGCAGCGACCTGTACCCGCGGGCGACGACTTACCGGCGCTGCAACTGGTGCCTCAGGGATCCGCCGCCGGCCCAAGCCCCAGACGGCGGAGCAGCGGCCCACGCCGCCGCCGCCGCCGTGGCTAACGGTAAGCTGGCGGCGGACTCGAAACGGAAGCCGGCTCCGGCGGCCTCCGACGAGGAGCGGCAGCGGCAGCGGCAGGAGGGGTGCTCTTCGAGGAGGCCGCCCGCAGAGCTGGGCTACCCAGTGAAGAAGAGGCGTAATAAGGCCGACGAGATCAGGGCGCCGGACGACGCCGCCGGCGAGAGCAAGGAGCTGATGCGGGCGGGGAAGGCGCCGCGGGTGAGGGTCAAGGTGCGGCGGTACAAGCTCCTGGCAGAGGTCATCAGCTGCTAGTTAGTAGGTGGAGTAGCAAGCTAGCTAGATTAGCGATGACGATCACCGGAATCACATGGCTGGATCGATCGATGGTGTTTGCTGATAGAGTCAATGTACATACACCGAGTACTTACTGTATGTAATAAAAGCGTGCACCGTGCACGTACGGTGCTTAACTTTCTATAGCACTGTACGAGATTGGAACTTGTAGGCAGCGGTCAGTCACTCAGCAGGTCTCAATCGACGAGCCAAACAGTGTGCACGCACAAGTTTTGTGCGCGACAGTGCAGCATTATTTCCCCTCGAAGTGCGACCTGTTAACCAGAAGATCACCATCTGTCCCACTATTCGGAAATTACGAAGCAGTGCCGCAACCAGAAGCTTAGCTTGTACGCATCCTGATCAAATCAAATACTAGCAGGTTCCGACAACGGTAACTGCTTATTGATAAGTGCCGAGATTGATGGTGAGAAGTGACCCTCCAGCAAGCACTCTGCGTTTCTGCAACGTCAATCACTTGCCCGTCACCATTTCTCAATCAGAAGGCTCAAAATCAAAAGGGAAAACAAATCTCAAGCGTCCAACTTTATTTTTGTTTTTGCGAGGCAATTTTGTTGACGCTGCTGCATGGGCTAGACAGCTTTGGTGAGGACTCCAAACGAACAACCTCAAAATGATGTTTTCTAATCACCCCCACAACCGCCATTGCCCACCGCCCGTCCACCAGTACCATTCCCGACCGGTGAAGCCCTACCTTGCTGCTTCGCCGGGCCGGCCACCTCGCACAAACTCCATTTAAGCACCGCAATCTCAAAAATGATTCCGACAACCTCTACTCTTCCAGCTCCTAACAGGCTAACACGAAGTGACGAAGGAGGCCACCACGAGGGCTCAAAAGCTTGTCACACACAAAGGGGCGACAGCGACACCGAACTCCGTCCACTTCGTCCAATCTTGCGGCAAAGGACCTGATACCGTGTTGAGAACTTGAAAGGGACCAAACCTCGGTGTTATACAAATCAATGGTTACGGTATGTACGTCGGCGAAGAAGCCGGAACAGCATCTGGGTCGTTTGCTGAGCTGAACAACCACACGGCAAACCAAACTAACGGGGGGACGCGCTTGTTGCATGCAGCTGATCGAGCTGCTGAAGCGTTTCCGCGATCTTTCCTTGAAAATCATTCGCTTGCAGACCGGTTTGTTGTACGGTCGGTCGATCAAACATAGTTTTGTATAGACTATAGTAGCTAGCATCGATCGACGATTGTTGGTGGCGTCGCGAATCATGGCTTCCGGAGTACGATGATCTCACGAGGATTAGTTTTAGATTATTTGTTGATCAAATGATGAGATGCTTTGGGTGAGGTTTGAGCGTCGCGTGCAGCTCGCTGGCGATCATGAGGAACAGCGTGAACGGCCGTTCGTCCAGTGGCAGGACGGCAGCGGACCTTCAAGCCGCTGGCACGGCTCCAATCCATCCACTATGGTTCATCCGCCGGACGGCGAGGCATGCGCAACGTGCCAGCAGGGACATGTCGCAGGCAGGTGCGAATGTATAGAGTGATTGACAGCGTCCCAGCAGCCTTCGCCTGCGATACCCCGCTCCACTCCACGCAGCCACCCACCCAACACAAGCCGCCCTGGACGCCACCGTGCGGGGACGTACGCACTCGACGCGCGCGGCCGGAATCGAGAGCTGGTGCTGATCAACTCGCGGCCCTGCCGCGCGCGATGGGCTCCTCTGCCGGCGGCGGCCGCGGTTCCTGTGCCTGCACGGGTTCCGCTTCCGCACTGGCGCGGAGATCATGCGGAGACAGGTGCTGGGCAAGTGGCCCGCCGAAGTCACGGCGCGCCTCGACCTCGTCTTCGCCGACGCGCCGTTCCCCGCAGAGGGCATGTTCGACGCCCACTTCTCAAATAATGGCCGAAGCTGCGTCTTGCGAATTGCCTTGACCGATGGAGGTAAACCTAGGAGTAGGAGATGTATATCCAGGAGATCAGATCGCCATACCACCTGGTTGGTATTCAGAAACAACATTGCAACAGGCAGTAGTGACTATATCAAGGATTAAAAAAAAATCATGAATCAGCTAGCAATAGTAGCAGCAACTGCTCCTCTATCAATGAGAGAGACTGATGATGAGAAGCAACGGAGTATTCGACAAGCACCCTGCAGTTCTGGACTTCTGCCATACAGTTGGCGTGTCACTAGATCAGAAGGCACAAAAGCGCCGAAAAAGGTGGCGGCGGCGTGAACCAACGGAACGCGCTGGCTGCTGATCAGTGTTGCCGCTGTACTGGTGAGGTCTTTCTCTTTCCCCGATCTTTCGCTCATTCGATTGCAATTCGTCGCAGGTAGGTACCTTGCCAGTTTGTAGTAGGAACGATCAAACTCATTGTTGTGGTTTGTCTCACGGATCGGTAGTTGCGGTCATGATTAACCCCAGGATTGATGGGCCTTATTTAAGGGATTGCAGAAATGGAATCTAACACAAATCTAGCGCGGTGATGGGTTTTGGTCCATGGGCCGTGAGTGCAGAGACATGTTTGAAATCTAGCCTGGATAAGCTGCGTGCTGGGACCAATGACACGGACTGTCAGTCTGTCAGATTCAACGCACGTTAGAGCAGGCCCAATAGTGGGCTTATCGACCACTGTGTTAGCTTTTTCCTTCGTTGGGCAGAGAGAAAGTAAGGGGCTGTTTGTTTCGGCTCAGGGGCGGCTCCCGGAGCGGCTCCGCGTCAACACCCACCAAACGGGGTGCTCCTCCACCGGCTTCTCCGGAAAAACCGGAGGGAGCCGCACCCTAAATCTCATTGAAGCGGGGAGCTGCAGGAAGGCAGCTTCGCCGGCTCCCTCGCCTGTCCATGCCAGCCTCGTACGCAAATACCCCTCACGCGAGCGGGAGGTCCTGTTGGTGCGAGCAGAAGAGGCGTCGGTCCTCACATCGGCTGCCTGCTCAACATCTTCTTGCTAGGCCTGTTGATGCTAGGGATTGGAGAGAGGAAGAAGAGGATGAGTGGAGAACAGGACACGGTGAGGATTGGAGACATGAGCTTGGAGAGAGGAGGAAGAAGATGAGTGAACAAGACACGGTGAGAAGAATGAGTGGATAAGAATAGAAGAGGACAAGTACAGTACATTTGTAAATAATAGAAGGATTTAGTTGGCTGGGCCCCACATGTATATGAAATAACATAAAAATTTGATTTATGAAATAACATAAACAAATTATGACATAATAAGTTTAAGATACTACTAATTATTGGTAAAATAGGAGATGTACATATAATCAAAATTTACATACAACAATAATCAGGGGTATTTTAGACAATTCTCTTTTTCATTCATAAAGTTGCATATGAAGCTGAAGGAGAAGCTGTAGGAGAAGCTGTTCTACCAAACGTTTTCAGACACAGCCACAGCCGGAGCCGGCACAGCCGTTTTTCCAGAAAAGCCACAGCCACAGCCGGAGCCGACACAGCCAGAGCCCAAACAAACAGGTCCTAAGAGAGAGGGAGCGGGTTGGCGTGTCCTGCAGCGACGGTCGTATGGATAGGATGTGAGACAGATGGTGGGTCTAACAATAAAGGTTGAGACAAGTTAGTTTATTTGCTTGTCTATTTGTTTGTCTATAAGACAAACTCTTATCTGAACTATTGGGCTTGTTCTTAGAGCTTCCTGAACGGGCGCTTGAGCGCTAGCAAGAATGATTGTTTATTGAAAAAGGGGGATGATATTGAAAAAGGGGGATGAGAGAGAGTCTGGCTGTTGCTTCACCAAGCGCTAGCTCTTGACACGCGAACCAAAGGCCAGGAGAGAAGAATGCACCCGCGAGCCACACATTTCCCTGCTGCTGCCTCAAGTAACATTAAAAAATTCTGATCTGTAGGACCCATGCTCAATTTATTTATTAGATGAAAATACTAAGAGGCTGCTGACGACTCTAACCGATGGGGAAGCTCTTATCTCTCGGAAAGAAAAGGAGAGAATGTTCCGCAAAAAGAGAAGAGAATGTCAGACCATCTAGAAGCCCGCATGTCACATGTACTAGTACTACTAGCCATAGCGTCCTGCGCACGTCTGCGTCGTCCGACCATTCTACGACTTCCGCGAATGCTGGACGGGCGTCTTCTTCGTAGCCCGGCCGTATACCTCTGCTCTGCATCCCCCTGCGCGACACCACTAGTTAAGAACACGCAAACCTCGTCACAGCCTTAAATGTCATAGTCGATAGATAGATGACCGTCGCAACTCCTTTACCTCGTTTAATACGCGTCGCATGAGGTGATATACACGTGGGTGTTTTCTGTAATTATAAGGCTTCTTTGCATTAAAGGATTTTTGAAGAAAAATAGAGGATTCCAATTCCTATAGGAAAAATGGAGGACTTCATGCCTTTGGAATGGAGAAATGAAGCAAAGAAAAAGTGATGGAAAGTTTGGTGCTGATTTCACAGGAAGAACGAAGGAAAGAAAACAGTGGGTTGGAGTTTTTTTTTCCTATTCTTGTGCATAGGATCGAGGTAAAACAAAGCTTAGCTCATGACAACCAAAAGCTTAAGCACCATTAGTCCATTGTTGGCTGGCTGCAAGAGCATTTATGATCGTATTGTTTACCAACTAACATTTCCTATGGTTTTTCTACGCCCATCCAAACGAGCTATCTTTTAAAAGTTTTTTGTGTTTTTTAATTCTTTGTTTTGCATATGCATTCCTAGTTTTTTTGTGTTTTTTTTCTATTTCCGCGTTTTAAAAAATCTGCATTCGAAAAGAGGCCATAGAAGGGGGTTTGGTCCATGGTCCCGTTCGTTGTAAACAGAGGCCACACGCTCCAGCACCGACAGCCAACTACTCGCAGGCATTTGGTTCTCTCGCTAACGGGAGTTGATCAACGTATGCAGTTCGAGCAGCTGGATTTGAACCACTTTTCGAAATTCCGTGGTAACATCAATCCCTCTCAAGCAAAAGACCAAACACCATTCGTGCTGCGTACCCGTTTCATCGTTGATCGTCTGTTTTGGTCCAAATAAAAGCGTACAATTATGCCAGCGCGTGCACCTACCCAAACCGGCACGACACCGAACCCAGCCAACCCCAACCGTGCGATTCACCTGCCCGCTCCCACGTGACGCGACCCCCACGCGGCCCGGGCTCCAACTGTACGTCACCGCGTGCCTACACGCCTCCAGAGTCCCGGAGCCTGTGGCAGCGGCGCCACCGCACGCCGGCATCCCGCACGACAGGGACACTCCCAGACTGGCGGACACCACGCGGTCCACGCCTCAACCGCACGCGCTAAACGGGGTCCCCCGGCCGGCCAGTCGGGCCACGGCGCGGTCACCCATTCTCCACCACGCCGCGGAGACCATCATATACCAACCGTTCCACACGCCGGCCACCAGACAGCCAAAGCCACAAGCGCCGGCCACCCCGTCTCGTCTCGTCTCGTCCGATCCGCCTCCCTCGTCAGCCCGCTCCCTCTCTAGGATCCGCGCGCGCGCAATGGGGAGCCTGGGCGGCGGCGACGCGGAGGGCCTGCGGGGCCAGGGCCGGCGGCCGCGGTTCCTGTGCCTGCACGGGTTCCGCACCAGCGCGGAGATCATGCGGAAGCAGGTGCTGGGCAAGTGGCCCGCCGACGTCACGGCGCGCCTCGACCTCGTCTTCGCCGACGCGCCGTTCCCCGCCGAGGGCAAGTCCGAGGTCGAGGGCATCTTCGACCCGCCCTACTACGAGTGGTTCCAGTTCGACAAGGTGCGCCTCCCTCCATTGCCCCTCTGATCCGCCTCCTCTTCCTCGAATTTTTCTTCCCACTTTCCCAGCGGGGGTTGTTGTGTGGATCTGAGTTTCGCTTTTTCTCTGTTTTTAAGGGAATTTTATTTGACATGTGTGTACAGTGTACTGATCCTGTATTCTCTTTGTCGGGAACAGAATTTTACGGAGTACAGGAATTTCGACAAGTGCCTGGCCTACATCGAGGAGCTGATGATCAAAGAGGGCCCCTTTGACGGACTGATGGGTTTCTCTCAGGTACGTACTCCAGCTTAGCTGTACCTCAGCTTGCGATCAGTCATTAATCTCCCTCAAGCTGCGTGCTGACGAACCAATTCCTTGATTAACGGTTGCCAATCATGATGTTGATATCAGGGTGCCATTCTATCGGCGGCGTTACCAGGCCTCCAAGAACAAGTAAGTCCATTGTTTCGTACTGATCTTAACATACAAGTTAAGCTCTGCTGTTAATTAGTTCCACTGTCAAAGCTGCAACTTCTGTTAATCTTATTGCTGCGGCGTGTTGTCATGGCAGGGAGTGGCCCTGACTAGAGTTCCGAAGATCAAGTACCTGATAATCATCGGCGGCGCCAAGTTCCAGTCGCCGACGGTGGCCGACAAGGCGTACGCCAACAAGGTCGCGTGCACCTCGCTCCACTTCATAGGTACTATTTCGATATCTTCAGATGTTTAGGCCATTGTCATGAAAGCCAGTTGATTTGCCGGTTGCTTCGCCCCTGTTTCATCAGTTGCTTCCAACGCTTTGTTATTCCCCGAGCATTTGCTTCCAACGCGTTTCATTGGTGCAGACGTCATTGCGTGCTACGTTTCTGTATCTTTTTATTGGAGCCGGCATGTCTGCTTAATTGATGGAGATGGCATCGCGAACTGCTATTCTTTTTTCTAGAACGGCGTTGCGCAGTGCGGGTGCTTTATCTTTATACTTTGGCCGTCATGTCTTCATTTGTAGTGATGTATGGTTTAGACAATATGCTGCATAAACCTTTCTCCAAAGAACAATGCTGTGGATAAGAAAACACTCAAAGAATATTGCCACTTTGCTTCCACGCTATTTAGATTTTGTTTCTTCTTCATAAAGTCATTGACTTGCCTCTGATGTACGAATCATGTAGTAATATTTAATGTTGATATTGTACCACAATGCCGTGATTAATTTGCACCATCATTTCATTTTCCAGTTAGATAAACGTTGCTTGCACATGGTCAAATCAGTTTCAATTCGTTATGTGTTTTGGAACTTTTAATAAGTGAACCGGTGGTTGAACACAGTTTTCATGTTCATGCAGGTGACAACGACTTTCTGAAGGTCCATGGTGAAAAGCTCATAGAATCTTGTGTGGATCCATTTATCATTCGTCACCCAAAGGGCCACACTGTTCCAAGGCTCGGTAAGCTTCTCTGTTCTAACAATAGCTGTTAGTAACGCGCATACATAGCAAATTGTAATGCTTCATACCAATTAGTAGTTACGAAGAGGCCAGCGAAAATGACGTCTCTAAAGTCATAAACAAGCAGCATAAAAACAAACTTCAATGTCTCTTCTTCCTTTGTCAAGGCACGTGAAATTTCGTTGAACATACTAACCCTCTTTGGACATTTTACTAACATAATCATCTAAGTGGTGAAATATTTTTTGTTGTCTCGGTATGAACACCAAACTGTAAATAACCATAGTTTATTCCTTTGTCCGCAGATGAAAAGAGCCTAGAAGTTATGCTCAGTTTCCTTGACAAGATGGAGAAGGAAACATCAGAGCATTCATCCACCGATGTTGACGAAAAAGAGGTGTGCTTGTGATAGGACTATAGGCTATTAGTGTCTGAATACCCATATATATATCGCAGAATAAACATGCAGCTGTGAGTCTGTAACCTCGTTATTTAGGAGGCATCAGAATAACCATGTGTACCTTTTCTTTACTTCCAATTTACAACACTGTATACCACAAAAATGATAGCCCCACGTGTCAATGCCTCTGCATCCAAAATCGAAGGCTACACTGCTGTAACTTGCTCACACATGATCGAAAAAGATTTAAGAAAAGGGTGCCTCCATGGATAAATGATGTAGGTTACCACTTTGGAGGAATGATACAGATATACAATTGCTATAAGCCGCAATCTATTTCATGAGAATAACCCAGAAATTAATAAACTTAAAGTCTGCACATAAACAACGGGGGCATATACCACAAGTTAAGGAAAAGATGCTAGCGATGTACACTCCAAAAAACTAGAGATGCTTGCAATAAGAGAATGGATGAGGTTGTGAAGTTTTGAACCCCAGCTTAGCCCCACGCGTGGCACTTCAAAAGTGCGAGGAAAACCGACACTAATTAGCAGTAGTTAACTCTCATTTTATGCTGAACAATGAAGATAACAATCGCCAACAACTTTGTAGCGGAAATACCAATCACATGCACAAGTCACACGACGATATACATGAAAAACCTCCTTAGTGTGATGATAAAAAATCACGGACGAATGAACAATGAATACAATAGAGTTTTTCTAGACACACCCATCAAGTTACAACCTAGCTATAGTAGCAATACTCACAACAACTAGAGAGGTATGACAACAGCAAAGTGGAGATGACACATATTTTGTCCCATGCGGTAATCAATCTATAACTCACAAGCTACAGCTCAATTGTGCACGAAATTTGATAGGCGACCATAAGTCCTCTGTATATTGACCAAATTACAGCTCAATCCGACTCTGTTTGACTACCTAGGTAATTAATTTACCACAACTGCTATGTTATGACAAAACACTTCGCATATATAATGCTCCACATAACCAATACCCAAACCAATTGCCAGATCGAAATACTCTAAGTGTATGACAAATTCATCAAGTTTGGAGCCAATCCAAGCACGTTTGAGCCTCCAATCAATAGCTTGACGCATGTAGGTTCGAAGCTATCAAATCCGAGACATCTCCTTCTAGCTTCTTCTCTTCTCCTTGTTGTTGTGAGCTAGTGTGTGTGGAATGGACGCCTAAGGGGTGGAGTTCCTCTTTTGAAGATATGGTTTCTTCCCATGTATATATATCAAATGTACGGCTATCTTCACAATTGATTTCATCCAAATTAATGGACCACAAGAATTAGGCTTGTGGGCTGAATCTATGACTTGTTGGGCCTCAAATTTCATCATCCGTATGGAGGGACAACCCAACAAAAAGATGACGCAATAACACAACTAAGTTTACAACAAGAAAGAAACCTATAACAAACTAAAAATTACATTTGGTTTAGCCACATTTATCTAGTTTAACATGCGGTGCTTGTGATTTTGGCCATGTTAGATTCGTTAAAAAAAACTGAAGAAAACAACCGTTTTCTCTAGAGATCAATCTCAGAGATCATTGGACAGGGATGGTTAGATCTTGCAGAGAAACGTAGCGTTCGACCACCTAACACTAACGACTACGCCTGCTGAGCTCGTGATCAATAATTAAGCACCGTGAGCCGACGTCAATACACTCTGCTGGTTCGCTGTATATATGGTCGGATGCGTGCTTCCTCTCCAGAATAATTAAGCAAGCAGTTACCTCAAAAAATAGTTAATGAAGCTGCAGATGGCCCCTGCGCCGTGCCGGCTAGCTTAATTAAAACAAGATGCGACATGAAGCGATCAACCGCATAATTAAATTTTTAGTCACATGCGCCACGTACAACGCGTAGTATATGTGGACAGGCGCTTGTGGGAGGCTGCTCGTTTTGCACGCCGCCGTGGAGCAAAATTTGCATGCGGGCTTCGCCGATGGCAAAGTCGCCGGTGCTTTAGAGCTGTTTTAGCGTTTCAGCGTGGAGAGCGTTTGGGGCGCAAAGCTCTTATGCAAATCCTCTTGCCTTAAGCGCCTATTTAAGCGTTGATGGCATTGTATACATTCCATAATTAAGACAGAACGGAGACACGCAGTCTCCTGTCCACCGCGGCGCCGCGCCAACGACCTAAATGCAACGGGCACTGCTCCCTCAGCGGCTACCCGCTTACGCCGCCGCGTGGGCCCCGCTTCATCGTCAGCCGACGGCGGGAGCGCGCACCGGCGGTGGCCTGCTCGGCCGCCTCGCCGCCCGGGGCCTCATCAGGGCCTCGGAAGCCAGCGTGCCGAGCCGGCCGCTGCCTTTCCTGCAACGGCGCGACGACGATGCGCGGCCGCTGCTGCGACCCGCCGCGGCGGTCGCGTCGGGCGGTGAAGGGATTGGGAGAGCGAGAGGGCAGCGGCGGCGGCCGCGGTTCCTGTGCCTGCACGGGTTCCGCACCAGCGCGGAGATCATGCGGACGCAGGTGCTGGGCAGGTGGCCCGCCGACGTCACGGCGCGCCTCGACCTCGTCTTCGCCGACGCGCCGTTCCCCGCCGAGGGCAGGTCCGACGTCGAGGGCATCTTCGACCCGCCCTACTACGAGTGGTTCCAGTTCGTCGGCGAGGTTCGGTGTCCTGCCTAGCTCCCTCCTTCGCATCGCATTGCTCCCGCCATCACCTCACCTCAGCAACGCAGTTGACTTTTGATCTTAGTTTCATGCAATCTGAGAAATTATGATTCCTCTGATTAATTTGGGTTTTGTGGCAGGATTACCTCAAGTGCAGGAACCTGGACAGGTGCTTGTCCTACGTGGAGGAACTGATGGCCAGGGAAGGGCCGTTCGACGGACTGATGGGCTTCTCCCAGGGCGCCGGCCTATCCGCGGTGCTAGCAGGGCTCCAAGAACAGGTAAGAAATTCAGCTCAGTCCAGTGCATCGCAGTACCTGTGATGTCCAAAGGATTGTGCCATTTCTTCATCTTGTCAGATCGAGTGTCATTCTATGATCGCAGCTTGATTTTTATGATCTCTGTGATTTGCGTTTGCCGGGCAGGGCCTGGCGTTGACCGGGGTCGCAAAGGTGAGGTACGTGATAGCTATAGCCGGGCCGAAGCTCCGGTCGCCGGCGGCGGCATCGAGGGCTTTCGACGGCAAGATTAAGTGTCCGTCGCTTCACTTCATCGGTAATGCTTCTTCCATGGTTCTGTAGCTTCAAGCTCTGTTTGAGACTGTGTGCGCGTTAGAGCAATTTCAACCGTCCTTTCTATATTTGACCTCTTCTTATCTAGTACTAGATTCTACCTCTTACATACCTCCTGCCCACTCCATTGGTCCCCGGTTACCGTGGGTCCCACGCGTCAAACATTTTTTTTTCTTTTGCTTCCATTAAGTAACTCCAACTGGCCTCCTACCACCCTCCTTTTTTTCCCTTTTTTTTTAGAGTCAAATCAGCAAAAGTCATCTCTAACCGACCCCCTAACCCTCACATTAGTATGAGAGGCCTCTCATTTTCTCCCCCTCAACGATTGGAGTTGCTCTGATGCGTTGTATGGGTGAGGCGAAGACCTTTTGAAAGATAGAACATTCCCCTAATTTATGGGCCAACATTAAATGTTTAATGCAAAAAAAAAAAGTTCCAAACATGGCCTCCTTTTTTGACAAGCTGAGCACTTTGTGTGTAGGTGACAACGACTTTGTGAAGGTTCACAGTGAAGAGCTTGTGGAAGCATTTGCGGATCCTCTTGTCATACACCATCCCTGCGGTCACACGGTTCCCAGACTTGGTGAGATTGGATCACTCCATCCTGGCTTGCAAAATTTTGAGGCAATGCTCAGCCCAAATCACAAAAAATCATGTGTATGATCTCAAAAAAAAATAATCATGTGTAGTAGCACAAATTCGGAAAGAAATTTAAGGACGTTAATGTTGGTGGATGATTAGGTTTAACATAGCAACCATATTTACTCTTCTAGAGCACGATAGATAGCAGTTAAAATGCAAACATGAAGAAGAGTGCTTGATTGTTCTCGCAAAAAGAAAAAAGAAAAAAGAAAGAGTGCTCGATTGTTTTCATCTATAAAAAAATGTTACTTTACTTTCTAATGAATCCGTATGAGGCTTTTGTAATTTGCAGATGAGAAGGGACTCCAAGTGATGCTCAGCTACCTTGACAAGATTGAGAGGGACCTGTCGGACCATGAGTACATTGATGATCCTGATATTATGAATTCGGAAGCCTTGCATATGCATGCCAGTTAGACAAGTTTCTCCGAAACTTTCGTGCTGTAGAAAGAACATAAGATGTTTTTTTCCCTTTTTTAATCCACATGTATTTTCAGAAAGAAGAAATTTTTCAAGAGACACTAAACTGTGGTCAATTTCATCACATCATAATTTGTTGGAACACACTCTAAATCTGTGACTCTTTGCCATAAGACACCAAAGAGCCACAGATTTAGAGTGAGCTCATATAAATTGTGTAAAGTTGAACCCACTGCAAATTTCGCCTATTAGAAACTTCCTCTCTTTTGTACGGGAATAACATCATGTGATCAAACAGGAAAATATCAATGACCATAAGATTAGATGTGTCAAAAAAAATACGTAAGATTAGAACAATAGTGACTGTATTGACATGGTCCAACGAGATTAGTGACCATGATTTGCGTATTCTTGGGTTCGATGGCCAAACTGAAACGACCAAACAAATATAATGGTCATTGGTGTATTTTACTCAAAAAGACAAGAACCAAAAAAATTCACCTTGGTTTCCCCTTGCAAGAGCAGACGTAACATATATGGGCCGAGAGCCGCGCATTAGAAAAATAACGGGCCTAACCCGTTCAGAAGCCCATCCAACAATCTAGAAACTTGGGCCTCTGGCATGCAAACCAACCAGGCAACCACCGGTCCACCGCTCAGCTCTGCAAGACGGCAAAATCAGCGAGTCACTTTCTCACGGTTGGGTCAAGCGGAACACGGTGGTGCTCACGAGATGGCGGCGGTGCTCCTCCGAGCCGCCGCCCGCGCCACGCGGTCCTCCGCTCT